>CM060958.1:23197310-23817310 GCA_030765055.1 Mantis religiosa
AACTCCTCTGATACACGTACACAGTCTTCCAGTCCGTTCGCTAGCACGGTGCTCTTCACGGCTGCTCACCAAGGACTGAACTGACTCGTCCACTGCAGCCCTTATATACGCAGATCGCTGTGTCTGGAAGTTTCGTGGCTCGGTGGATCATTCTGTTTGTTCCAGAAGTCAGGGGGAGGGGTAAGAGATGGTATGTCATACTTCCCTAACCATCCCCTCGGCTAGCGCTAGAAGATAAATGGGTAGGCGTGGGCTAAATGCCTCCTGTCCCCTACCCAGCTCCAGTTGGTCATGCCTTCCGATAAATGGGTGACAATACTGTATCGTTATATCTAGAAATGACTTCATTTTCACTGTCACTTTCACTTTAGAGCTGCTACCATTTACTTCCATTGATGTCTGACTTCTGCCGTTCTTTGCCGTCCCCTTTACATCTAGTCCATCATTGAACTCTTGGGACGTCTTCTGCTTTTCCTCCCTTGTCGCACATCCCATACTGTTATGGCGTATGCCGAACTGTCTTGACACATTCTCGTCACATATTCTGCCCATTGCCATTTGATCCTCTTCGCTCTGGTGTCTACATCTTCTAGGCCGCTTTTCTTCGCAGTACTTCATTCCTCACTTTATCTTTTAGGCTGACGATGTTCCTTTCCATCTTCCGTTGGCATATTTGTAGCATCAGAGCCTGTTTCTTCGTTAGTGCCCAAGTTTGGCAGTCATATAGTAAGACTTGGATGATGCAGGTTTGAAGGGCTTCTATTCTAATATTTGGTCTTAAATTTTTGTTTCGATGAATGAATTTCAGGCTCCAGAATTTATCCCATGCTGATTTTTACTCTTCTTATTTCTGCATACCTTGTCTGTACAATAGCATAGTCTCAACAAACTGGAGGTATTAACTTCGGTTAAAATACCAAACTTTAGCAAATATTTTACTTAGTATCACTGTTTTTCCACGGATGCAGGACAAAGATTTCTTAAAATAGAGACAGAGAGAGAGACAGAGAGAGAGAGAGAGAGAGAGAGAGAGAGAGAGAGAGAGAGAGAGAGAGAGAGAGAGAGAGAGAGAGAGAGAGAGAGAGAGAGAGAGAGAGAGAATCAAAGAGAAGGGGAGACAAAAACAAACTAAAAAGAATATCACTACTACGCCTAACTAGCTTTACATGAACTTTTTTCAAAAATTTTGTTTTCTCAAAAATTTCTCTTACGATGTTGATTAAAGTAGTATACACTCCTGGAAATTGAAATAAGAACACCGTGAATTCATTGTCCCAGGAAGGGGAAACTTTATTGACACATTCCTGGGGTCAGATATATCACATGATCACACTGACAGAACCATAGGCACGTAGACACAGGCAACAGAGCATGCACAATGTCGGCACTAGTACCGTGTATATCCACCTTTCGCAGCAATGCAGGCTGCTATTCTTCCATGGAGATGATCGTAGAGATGCTGGATGTAGTCCTGTGGACCGGCTTGCCATGCCATTTCCAGATGGCGCCTCAGTTTGTCCAGCGTTCGTGCTGGACGTGCAGACCGCGTGAGACGACGTTTCATCCAGTCCCAAACGTGCCCAATGGGGGACAGATCCGGAGATCTTGCTGGCCAGGGTAGTTGACTTACACCTTCTAGAGCACGTTGGGTGGCACGGGATACATGCGGACGTGCATTGTCCTGTTGGAACAGCAAGTTTCCTTGCCGGTCTAGGAATGGTAGAACGATGGGTTCAATGACGGTTTGGATGTACCGTGCACTATTCAGTGTCCCCTCGACGATCACCAGAGGTGTACGGCCAGTGTAGGAGATCGCTCCCCACACCATGATGCCGGGTGTTGACCCTGTGTGCCTCGGTCGTATGCAGTCCTGATTGTGGCGCTCACCTGCACGGCGCCAAACACGCATACGACCATCATTGGCACCAAGGTAGAAGCAACTCTCATCGCTGAAGCCACACGTCTCCATTCGTCCCTCCATTCACGCCTGTCGCGACACCACTGGAGGCGGGCTGCATGATGTTGGGGCGTGAGCGGAAGACGGCCTAACGGTACGTGGGACCGTAGCCCAGCTTCATGGAGACGGTTACGAATGGTCCTCGCCGATACCCCAGGAGCAACAGTGTCCCTAATTTGCTGGGAAGTGGCGGTGCGGTCCCCTACGGCACTGCGTAGGATCCGACGGTCTTGGCGTACATGCGTGCGTCGCTGCGGTCCGGTCCCAGGTCGACGGGCACGTGCACCTTCCGCCGACCACTTACAACATCGATGTACTGTGGAGACCTCACGCCCCACGTGTTGAGCAATTCGGCGGTACGTCCACCCGACCTCTCGCATGCCCACTCTACGCCCTCGCTCAATGTCCGTCAACTGCACATACGGTTCACGTCCGCGCTGTCGCGGCATGCTAGCAGTGTTAAAGACTGCGATGGAGCTCCGTGTGCCACGGCAAACTGGCTGACACTGACGGCGGCGGTGCCCAAACGCTGCGCAGCTAGCGCCATTCGACGGCCAACACCGCGGTTCCTGGTGTGTCCGCTGTGCCGTGCGTGTGATCATTGCTTGTACAGCCCTCTCGCAGTGTCCGGAGCAAGTATGGTGGGTCTGACACATCGGCGTCAATGTGTTCTTATTTCCATTTCCAGGAGTGTATTTTTATGGCAAGTGGTATTGTGTATAAGGAGGACCTGCAAATTTTTGAAGGGAACGGGTATAATTAGATGGAGATGAAGAAAAGTACGTGGTAGCAGAAGACCTTTGACGTCGATGCATATTTTGATGAGTTACAAAACTTGATATTTTATGGCTCTCTTTAACAAAATATTCCTTAAGCTAAAGGATTCATCTTGATGTTTACGGTTTGTGAACTGGATATTGTATTTAGTTATGTTTTGTAATTTTATTATATTCATTTTATCATTTGTAAACTATATTTCTAATATACCTTTGGGTGAAATAGGAATCACAAAATTTAATAATAAATAAATAAATAATAGGAACTTTCATAATAAAGAGGCCCCATGAATTAAAAAAAGAAGAAGATGGCAAATGAAATGTATATGTACGAAGGGGGGGGGGGGTCAAAAAGTAATGCCTCCTATCTTTTTTCTCCTCTAATTGCCAAGAAAATTGAATCCAATTTACATAGCTTTAAAACTACAACATTGACGATTAATTTGTCACTATTCAATACAATCTCCGTCCTTTTCCATTGTTTTGGTCCACTTTTTAACTAGAGCATGTATTCCAGTGTGTTAAAACACACGGTCTTGCACGGACGTTTTCACAGCCTCCTCATCTTCAAAATGTATCCCATGATGAGCTTCCTTTAGTGGCCCGAACAGATAGAAGTCTGATGGTGGCAGGTCAGGGCTGCATGGGGGGTAAGGTAAGACTTGCCATCCCAATTTCTCAATTTCTGCTGTGGTGTAACGGCTGGTGTGTGGTCTTGCATTGTCATGCAAAAGAAGAACATCCGCCATAGTTTTTGTAGGGCGAACTCGGCGAAGACGTGCTTTCAGAACTCTGACGTATTGTACAGAATTTATTGTGCATCCCTGCTCCAAAAAAATCAATCATAGGCACAATCTCTGCATCCCAAAACACTGTTGCCATAACTTTCCCTGCCGACCGCTGAGTTCTGAACTTTTTTTTCTTCGATGACGCTGTGCGATGTCATTCCATTGACTACCTCTTTGATTCAGGTTTTAAATAAATGAACCCACGTTTCGTCTCCAGTGACAATTTTTTTCCAGAAACTCCTCTCCCTCCAAATTGAAGCGCTGCAAGTGTTCGGAGGCTATTGTTTTCCTTGTTTCTTTGTTTTGGGTGGTTAGCATTCTTGGTACCCAACGTGAACAAACTTTTGAGTAACCCAGTTGTTGAATAATCGTCATCACACTGCCTTTACTGAGGGAGGTAATGCGACACTGTTGTTACCCGGCGATCACCACGAATGGTGTCATCGAGTCACTGAATGTTGCATGGAGTCACTGCACTCACCGGCCTTCAGCTTCGTTACAGCGACGAACCCATCGTCTAACAGTGCTGATATCCATCGTTGGATCACCATACACATTTTTTAGCCTTTCGTGAATGCGAATTGGCGTTTCACCTTCCGCAGTCAAAAATTCCATCAGAGAACGCTGTCTAATACGAATGTCAATGTCAGCCATTTTGCAAGAGGATGCAGTGCTGCCATCTGTTGACTTAGAAAGTTACTACTACAGGGGATTGGAGACGAAGGTTTGAGGAATTGCGCCAGATTCAAAGTTTTCACCTAACTTACTTATTTAAGGGAAAAAATAGGAGGTATTACCTTTTTACCCACCGTCGTATCTTGAATTTATGGAAATAGCTTGTATTGTTCTTTTCACTCTGGGTGACTTGCATAACTGATGAACCGTGATACAAACAATCTACAGAAACTATCAATATTGCTGACTTAATTCATATCAATAGTATGTGTGTATGTGTGGTGAACTATTCTTAGACATTCCTTTTATTTATTTGAATTTTGTAATAAGTTTCTCAAATAATATTTATTTATCCGATTTGCGCTAAGTTGATGTTTAATAGCGAGGAAAACATTTAACGCCCGAGACGTTATCGTTGAGGACTTAATTTTCAAGAGCATGATAAATATCAAACCTCGCCACTCCCATGCCTAATTTTATCGGTTAGGTAAGAAAAAATGGACTTGAATTTTAAATAATAAAAATATTATTATTTTTTTTTTACAAAAGATTTAGAATCGATGTTTTTTACTAGGTGTAAGATGATATTGGAGGCTTTCAGTAACGAAGAATTATAGCTATGGTGGTGCAAGAACAACAAATGTAAAGTATATGTCAAAATGAGTGACTCAGGCGACGAAAGTTGTATACTTGAAGAAATTGGAGAAGAATTTCTGTACATTGTAGATGTCATATGTTTGCTTCTTGTTTTTCAGATAACTAAATAAAAATTGAACATCGCACTAAGACATCTACGAGGTAATCGATCGTTAAAGAGATTATAATGCAAATTTTAACTTTATTCTTTTGCTTCACCTGCTATATTGACTCTGGTAGAGATTATTCGACTCGTTGCAGAGATTACTCATGTATAACAGTAAAAGGCCTACTTTTCAGTAACAGAAGTGTCACGTAATGATGCTGGTGAATAAAAGTTTTTACTCGTTTTTTTTTCCTTCCTGGTTATGCCAAGTGAAGGAAATTTCAAAGCCATCACATAGCAACTATTCTTAAAAATGCGACGATATCTAAAGTATACTGTATTCCCTTATTCCTCTTCTACGTAGAAGGAACTATGCATTAAAGGCATTCCTTCAAAGTTTGTATTGATTAATATAAAATAGAGGAATAAGCATTTGTAAAAATAATTTCTTGTAGAACTGATGCTATTATCCATAACTAATTTACCGTTTAGTGAGAAATGCATGGGGAAACTTTGTTGGATTTAAAGGGGTCTGCCATGTTGAATACCTGTTTCTAGGCGGTGTTGTTCTTACGTAAGGCGTTTGTTTACTGCCTTCCATCACAGACGTTGCAACAGAATGGCAACAAAAATGCTGTCACAACATCCACAAAACAGCAAACAGTTCTGCTGACTTTGGCACGCATTGCTCAGCAGTAAAACAACGGCAACGGCAAGCAGAACTGGCTAATTACATAGCTTTGAGTACCTCTAAATACGCATAAGTAGTTGTCTGACCCAATATTACACACACAATGTTTGTTTGAAATAAAGAAGTTAACCAGATAACATTCTACAGTTAATAACCAGATTAACACAATGTTAGGGAGCAACTATAGGAACACAGTTTTTCTACAATATTTTGGTCTGTAGTTCCTATATTGAGATTAGACAAAAGTGGTCTAACTCAAGGATATAGATCATGTCACATGATCACATGTCACAAATGAGTCTCCGCAATGTATTCGGATGTATGTAGGTGAGGTTAAGTTGGTAGCAAAGGAGCATAGACTTTCGAGTAGGTAGAGACCGTCTTTTGTTCTTCCTACCGCTTGAATACCACAGTGAGAAGGGTGCTTTTGTAAAGTTAATATTGTGTTGTTGTGCCTATGAAGTGAATACATTGACCACTGCCAACCTGACTTGAGCGAGCGTGTTAGTGCCTCCTCAGTGTAGAGAATCGTTTGAGATAAACTTTGTTTGATACATATCTATAAAATGATGGACTCTGATGTAATTTCAAATATATATACCTGAACCACTTCAAAAGGTCATAACTTTTAGTGGCGACATGTAAGAAATTCTTGTGAAGTTTTAAATTATTAGCAAAAAAGTGTGAATTACATACTTTTTCCATTTTAGACTAACAGTTCACGTGGTGTCGGCCAGTTCTAGGAAAATTTGGAATGTTTGAGTGGAGAGGGGAAGCAGGAATATGTCTGCTAGTAATGTGACCAGTTTTGGAATGCAAGAAGGGCCTATACAGTAGAAAGAGTACTAAAGAGTAGCGTTAGATCATGCCATTATTCTCTCTTACTTTAATGAAAATTATTACTTGAAGCTTCCTTCGCTTAGAAAGTTACGTCTCGCCTTTGGTGTGGTGGAAATGTAGAGTCAGACTGAAAAATTCAGTGCCATAACTGGGATTTGAATCACGGATCCCTGGTCTCCGTCTGACCCTATTTTTCCGACTGGAGTGAAAGAGCAATTAATTTCTAATAAAAGTATGGTATTTTAGTCAAATTCCTGTGGCCATTTTTTGAAAAACTAAAAATAAGGAAAAATTGCTTGTGAAAGGATAGATTGAGATAGAAGGATTTCCTTTAAAATGTCTATATCACATCCTTTGAACTCACCAAACGTGATGTTTAACTGAGAAGGCACTAAAGAGTTTAATATTAATCCAGATATAATATTATTGTTTGATAATTGAAAGATATAAGCAAAAATTACTAATAAAAATCCTGGCACTGTGTATCCAGCACAACAAGGCAAGCAGGGAATGAACGGGAGAGGAAGTTGAACTGTTTATCTGCTCTGGTAGTGGATCTTCTTTTTTTAATATATTTATTAGATCGGTCAGCAATAATATATGCTTTGCAGATCTGAGAGAACAGATACAAAATAATCACAGAGTAATAACATGTGTCTCCTCTGAACTAAAACAAATGTGTTATTGCAATAATATAAATGTGGCACTGAACTAATAACATGGTATACATACTTTAATAGTGAGAATTTACATAGTAGAACAGAAGAATAGAAAAGATAAATTGAAACCTTAGATTATTCAGAAGTGGAAGTGTCATCACTGTAAAGCAGGTCCTGTGGTAGTCCTCGCTTCAGTCGCATTGGCCGGCGACTTCGGACGCCGATGTTATACGTCACAACTCCTAGAACGTGGCGTAGATTGTAGCAGAAGCGTCGAGCAGTCTGTCGGATGAAATGGTGGAGAGGAAGAAGTCCCAGCTCGTGATGCAGCTGCTGGTTGCGGACAAACCAAGGAGCATTGGTGACGATTCGCAAGAATCGACTCTGGATGACCTGTAGACGCCTCAGGTGACAAGTACTGGCAGCCCCCCAGACTTGGCAGGCATAAGTAATAAGAGGCCGAACCAGAGAATTGTATAGGAGCAGTGAAGAATCTAAAGCAAGTGAAGTACGTTTGTGAAATAATGGAGACAGTTGTGAAAGACGAGCGGATGCCAGGGTAATGGTGCGGTCAACATGAGGCTTCCACGTAAGCCGAGTGTCCAGTAACACTCCAAGGTACTTGACTGGTGTAGGTGAAGGGAGCCACGGCACATGATCAGTCAGAAGGCGTATAGGCGGAGGGGAATTATAGCGGCGTAAAGTAAAAATCTTGGCTTCAGTTTTCTGGGTATTAAGGGAGATGCACCAATTTTGACACCATTGAACGAGGCGATCAAGAGAGAGTTGTAAGGTTCGTACAGCAGAATGTAGATCGGAGTGAGAGTAAAATAAAACAGTGTCGTCAGCATACAGGGCAATTGAGGTTGGAGCCATGTCTGGAATATCAGAGGTGTAAATACTAAACAGCGTTGGTGCCAGTATTGAACCTTGTGGAACGCCTGCTGTAATACGACGCTTAGTTGAAAGAGTGCCTCCAATGCGCATCGCAAAAGTGCGATCAGTGAGAAAACTGGTAATAATGTGGATTAAGTAGTCCGGGAGACCAATGCGATAGAGTTTAAGTAGCAAGCCAGAATGCCATACCTTATCAAATGCCTGTGCTACATCAAGGAAAACAGCTAGGGTTGTTGACAATGTTCGAATCCAGTGACAATGTGTTGAGTTAACCTCAATAGTTGATGAGCAGTAGAGTGTTTCGGGCGAAACCCGAATTGAAAAGAAGGAATAATGTGATTATTGTTGAGGTACTGCACGAGACGGCGATGGATGACCTTCTCAAAGAGTTTAGACAGTGTGGGTAGAAGACTGATAGGACGATAACTTTCTGGCAGATGTTTAGGCTTATGAGGTTTGTGGAACACAATGACATGAGAAAATTTCCACGTGGAAGGGAAGTAACCTGTTTGGAGACAGAAATTCAGAACAGAAGATAAGTAGGCAAGAGCTTTCCTTGTGAGGTTTTCCAAAACTATCTTGGGCAGGAGATCGTGTCCAGGCGACTTTTTGTTAGGAAGATGGCGGATCAGATGGAATAGTTCCCGAGGACTAGTGAAAGAAATTCGGTGTGGAACTGTAGCTCGTTGTCGTTGGGCACAGAGTACATTTTCTACAGCTGCAGAACAGGGTGATGTGATAGGAAGAGCAAACGTTTGTTCGTAATGTGCAGCCAGTATGTCACACTTAGCTGTGACGTCCGTAACAAGATTGGTCCCATTGGAGGGTGCAGGAATCACTGTTGGTTCGCGAAGAATCCGTCTGATGGCATACCACAGGGTGTGGTCTCGTGAAGAAATAGTCGCCAGATGATATTGGTAGGATTGTAGGATGCCGCTCCAGCTGAACCTTCACAAGACGTATCAAATTGTTAAGTATCCTTCGTAACCAGGGTTGGCGTTCTCGTTGCCATCGTCGACGAATAGCATTTTTCTCCTGAATAAGACGGAGAATAAATATTGGCAAAGAACGTGGAGAGTTGCGCCACGTAGAGCGTGACGTAGAAAGCCGTACACAGTAGCACACAATAGTGGTGAAGTGCTCTATTGCAGTATCAATGTCCTTAGTAGTCGCCAGAGAATAAGAATAAGTTAAGGTAGCATCTAGCCGAGATTGAAAAGCTTCCCAGTTAACTGTACCATTGATGAGTCTAGGAACTGGGGACAACGAGGCAGGTGAGAGTTGAAAAGTAGTCACAACAGGACAGTGGTCAGAATCAAGCTCGGCTAAAGCAGACACGTGTGTTGGAAGAGAAAGATTCCTATGAAGACCAATATCAAGTATGTCAGGAGTGTGCAGAGGATTGTTAGGGTAATAAGCAGGGTCCGATGGAGCTGAGACAGTAAGCCCATGAATATCTAACATGCGACCATTGGGATTTGTAGACCTACACCCCCAGGAAGAATGTTTGCAATTAAGGTCTCCTAAAAGGAGAGTGCTACTATCCGGAGGGAATAAAACAGAAAGATATCGCGTATTTAACCTATGATTGGGAGGTTTATAAGCACTCAATAAGATCAGTACCATCCGTACCAGAGAGTTTGAGACCTACTACTTCAAGTGCAGGAACAGCTGGTAGAAAAATGGCACTGTGACTAAGAGTGCGTTTTATCATAATGGCAATACCTCCGGATGCTGCGGTAGTTGATCTGTTTACTAGGAAATGAGTGTATGAGAGTGCATATGAGTCACATATGCTGCCAGATCTAATGCTTGTTTCAGTAAGTGCAGTGATAGGTATCATGTGACAACATCGTGTACTTTACATGAACGGAAGGGGAGCATACACACGAAAAAGTGGTTACGGTAATAATTCCTCTGCTTTGCCATCTTGTTTTGGGCAAATAGTACCTAATTTAGAAAAGTTTTACTATATCGAATTATTAGAGAAAGCACAGTAACAGTAGAACGTGCACATTTCAATATCGAAGACATAATAGGTTGATCATGTTGACGAATTCATCACGTAAGTGTATAATAATACGTTGAAGGAAATGATGCTTGTTAAAACAGGTTCCTGCAGTCTACTCGACCAGCAGTAGCTTTCACGAAAGATGGCGCCCTTGCATTCTTCTACTGTCGTTGCGTCACGTTTCAGCAATCACTGAATTATACAAGCACGACTCACTTCCATGCCGCATGCTTTGGCTGAACAAATGACTCTAGTTCGTAGGTTTTACCAAACAGCCGTCAACTCGGGCGTGAGCTATTTCCTCCGCTCAACACTGTAGTGTACCTAAACGTTTTATTTCAAGATAGCTCTCGTACGTTTTGAGATCCTCTCACTACAATAAAGAAACACGTTTTAGAAAATTGTTAGCGTGTCTGGTTATATTCTATAGACCCATCCATCATCGCAATAAACAATGAACATATACAAATTAAAACGCTAACTGGAAAAACTATCCTTTTATACACAAAATTAACACGATTTAGCAAAACTATTGGCATTGGAAAGTTCAAACCAATAGTAACGGATTGTCTAAAAAATTAACTGTACATAAATAAATTTATGACCTATAAATAATAAACAATGGTTAGAATACTTAAAAAATTTGTGGACTGATCAAACAAAATATGATGAAAAAGATATAGTAGTCAACACCAATCCGGAACTAATAGATTATGAAGAATTTGAAATGACGCTGAAAAAGCTAAAAATTAGAAAAGGAACAGGTACGATAGAATAAATAATGAATTATTAAAATATGCGTCTAAGGATTTTAAAACAATTCTCCTCACTCTAGTAAATAAATCTTGGCTCAGTAAAACTATACCTGAAAAATGGAACATATCAATAGTTAATATTTAAAAAGAGCGATAGAACAAAATATGAAAACTATCGAGGCATCTGTTTACTGAATCCCAGGGCTGTTCAATAAAGAATGATCACAATCTTTTTTTCGACAAAGTACCTTTACTCATCCTCATAATTTTGATGGCCCTTCTCAAAATAGTCTCCCCTGAATGCGATGCACTTGTCCCAGCGTTTCTGCCAGTCTTCAAAGACATACTGGAAACTATTTTTTTAGACATCCTTCAAAATCACCTCCGCAGTCTTCACCACTGTTTCTGATGATGGATAATGCCTCCCAAGAAGGCGTTTCTTCAGGTTAGGGAATAGAAAAAGTCACACGGGGCTAAATACGGACTATAGGGAGGGTGAGGGATGCACTTCACGTTGATTTTTGCAAGATATTCAGCAACAAAATTGGCAATATGCGGCCGCGCATTATCGTGGTGCAGCATCCAGCCTGCTTCACGGAAATGTCTTTTGCGCCTGATATTGACTTGCAATGTTTTCAGGACATCCCTGTAGTATTGTCCAGTTACTGATGTGTGTGCAGGTACAACATGCTGATAAACCATTCCATGAATATCAAAGAATGAGATGACCATAACTTTCCCAGCAGAAGCAACCACTTTTCCCTTTTTGAGGGGTTGGTGATGAAGGAGATTTCCACATTGAGCTTTGCTGTTTGCTCTCAGGATCAAAATGATGTAGCCAAGTTTCATCAGCAGTGATTATGTTTGAAAGAAACTCCGGATATTCCCCTAACATCAACTGTAACTGCATGCAGACCTGCATGCGAATGCCCTTTTGTTCGGGAATCAACAGTCTTGGAACCCACCGCGCACAAACACATCTCATGTATAATGTTTCTGTCACCAACGTGTGGGTGGCACCCAATGAAATGTTCAGTATTTCAGAGAGTGAGCTTAAGGTAATTCGTCGATCCTCTCTCACAATGGCAGAAGCAGCGTTGATGTTTTCTTCCGAAAGAGCAGTAACTGGAGCACCGGGTCCACCTTCCTTTGAAATTGATTGTCTCCACCTCTTTAAACATTTTAAACCACCTTCGAGCTGTGCTGCAGGGAAGAACAGACTCTCCATAGGCCTCCTGTAATATTGTATAAGCCTCAACTGAAGATTTGTTGAGACGAAAGCAGAATTTCAAAGCCGCATATTGTTCCTCGCGTGTTACCTCCATTGCAGCGGTAGGCGATACTGAACATGTCTGAACTTGCCTGGTTCTCACAGGCGGGAACCAGGAGTACCAATAATGAAACTACTACGGCTTGTTTGTTTCACATTAAGCTATCAGAGTATAATAAGATTGAATTTTAGTGTGAAAAATTACGTCCGTTAAAAATTATGATTATTTTTTATTGAACAGCCCTCGTACAGTTATGACATAAAATGACCATCTTTAATTTTCTAGAATGGACTTTGAAGTCCTGTTTGTTCTCAGTGATTTTGGTATAACTGGTAAATCCTAGGAGATAAGACTAAATCTTACTTTACAAAATATTATAAATCTCGATAAATCAAATAAATATTGCCAAGTAATTTTTTCTAGTGTTTGTAACGATGTGAGTAGGGGAGGTCATGTAAATAAGTGTTTTCAGTCTCCAAGGGTGTATGCAGCGGAGAGTTGATTTAAGTGAGGTTCACTTGCTATAGCTGTTCTCGATGAAGCTCTGCCCACAGAACAAAGCGACGTTTCACAGTATTGAGGTAGGGTTCATCATTTTCCAACGCATGCGTTTTTTTCTCTGCAGGTCAATCAAACTGTATCAGATGGCCGGTGAAGAGCATCAGTTATCGATTTAAACTTAACGTTGGGTGGGACTTAAAATTGCTTCTCTTTTGGTCGTTCGTATGGTAATACCTGCATCTCCACTCGTTTTATGTTCCTTTGAAGGCACTGAGATTGTAAGTGTTTGAAGGACATATGCAAAATTAAATTGACTGTATGACAAGGTTTTGCGGGGAGACTTAGCACCTCTACGTATGCAAGTGTTTGTAACCATGGAATTTATAATAAGGTGAGGGTATACTTAGGAGAGGGTCCGTAACAACTTCAGATTGAAAGTTCCTGGTAGCCGTTCGTACAACTGGCTCTGGGAGACGAGAATTTGCAGACAAAGAATTCCCAGCCGCATACATGAAACTTACACCATGTAACAGCCAATCAGCATGAAAGGTGAAACGAAATAGAGAAACAGGGAATTCGTGGGGCATTTGTCTATTATCCGGAGAAATTCCTGAAAAAAAAAAAAACTTATGTGTCAGCAAGGTCGGGTACGGAAATTGAACCAACGACCTCCCCAATGTTAGCTCTGAGCCATTTCACTCAGTAATTTTCAAATAACAATTAACTTAGCCACAGTTATCTTTTTAAACTCGAATGAGGAATGGATTAATTTCCTTTTCTTCTTTTCTTTCCTTGTTCACCTCCTTGTATAAGGATTTACACAGATTATGTGCTTTCAGAACGAACTAAAAGAATTTCCAAATTCATTGAGAGGATTACCCTGCATACCATATGCATTATGGTCTTCAAAAAAGGATACAGGTTGCGTAAGGATGAGAAATGGGAGGTTAATAGAAGAGAAATAGAGGTAGTAAGGAGATTTGATTATTTGGGTACAAGGTTGATTTCAGATGGCAGCTGGAAAGAACAAAGAAAGATGTCTGTGGCAAAAGGTAGAATGGCCATGAGGGTGATAAGATCATGCTACAGTAAACTGCCAGATATAAATGTCAAAGGGTTGGAGAGGATTTATACGGCAGTAGTAGAAAATAGAATGTTACATGGATCAGAGGTATGGGGAATAGATGAGGCTTGGAGAGAGACTGATAGAGTGCATAGGTCCTTTTGTAAATACATATTGGAATTACCAATAGCATCACCTAATGGGTCAGCACAATTAGAACTAGGCAGGCATTCTACTAAAATTAAAATCTTGTCAAGGGCAATGAAATATTTATGCAGAATCACTAACTTGGAAGATGGCAATATAATTAAAGAATGTTTTCATATTCAAAAGAGAAGTAACTGGAGTGGGTCTTGGGCACATAAAATGTATGATTTGTTGAAGCAGATAGGTATGGGTATTTCTTGGATAAATGCAGAGTATGGGTATAGAGGCTTCTGGAAAGAGGTTAAGCTAAGATTAGAAGATATTGACAGACAAGACATTTTTGCCAATACAAGTGACAAAAGTTTACTGACATTATATAGAGAAATAAAAACAACCTGGGGGAGGTAAGGATATATAGATATATGTAGTAAGTTAGGGCGAGAAGGTTTTGCTTGGGCGAGAACAGGAGTGAGAAACTTGAAAGGTATAGGTCAAGAGAGGGAGCTAGATAAATGTCCATTGTGTGGAGAAGAGAATGCAGATTTCCATTGAATATTAAATTGTAGTCAAACAAAGATATGGAGAGAGCAGGCTTGGCTACGTAAATGGGACAATTTGGGGGATGAAGTAGTAATTAGAAAAATGTTGTCAGTAAAAGGGGAAAAGAACAGGAGAAATATAGGGAATTATTTAGGGAAAGTTAAAGAGAGATGGCTAAGAACAATTAAGAGAAAAATGTAGAGTGGGATAGGTGAAATGGCAGAAAGTGTAAAAAGGAGCAGAGGGCCTCCAATACTCAAAAACCTAGGGTTAGGTGTATGGGGACCGAATTATTTTTCAATGGTGGGCGACATGATAATATGATAGGATTTTCAGGATTTAGTAATATATGGCATATTTCAGTGTGGATTTTATAATTTGTAATCTTGATTTTGTATTTCCATTTGTTGTTGATGTAAATTACTATATGTGCATGATAAGTTGAGCGCTGGATTTACGGCGTGGTGCGGGCAGAGGGGAAGAAGCGAGAGCTAACGCTCTTTTGTTTCTGCAGTGTGGTCAACCTTGAAAAACAGATTTTAGCAAAATAGCGTGTAAGATAAGCGAAGATATGCGCCGCAAGTGTGAGATATGTGGTCTAATGATTAAAACCCAACTAATACGAGTACCCAACGATCCGATAAGCTCCATATTTATACACCTACAATTTATATAACATAAACATAGAAAATAAATCGAGATTTAACTGTATTGGAACACCACAGTGAAGCGAAAAATTATTAATTTTTAGATGAGTCGTATTTATTACACATCTGCTTCACTTTCGTACCTATTTTGAGGACATGTTTCGCAAATCATCGTTTGCATCTACGGCTCTTGTGCGACTGAAGCTAGATCCAGCGGTGTGGGTAATTCTGGGGTTGTTGCTGCCATCTGTTGATTTAGTGATGAACTGAAATGTGGGATTCTCTTCTAGCGGGATTTCAAAGTTCATTAGTTGGTTTTTATGTTTTTCTATGTATATCCTCTCCCAT
Source organism: Mantis religiosa (assembly GCA_030765055.1). Classification (NCBI taxonomy): domain Eukaryota; kingdom Metazoa; phylum Arthropoda; class Insecta; order Mantodea; family Mantidae; genus Mantis; species Mantis religiosa. The sequence goes on from CM060958.1 coordinate 23,212,619, forward strand.
ATGACAGGTTCACTATGTTTTTGTACGTATTTTAGTAATTCTGTGCTATCTTCAATTTCATGATTTTCAGACCAGAAATGAGCTGCTATTGCGGACTTATCAATATTTTTGTAATTTAAGTGCCTGAAGTGTTCTTTCTTTCTAGTGCCTATGTTTCTTTTTGTCCTCCCTATGTTAATTTTTTCACAGTCTTTACACTTAATCTTGTAAATGCCTGACTTTTCCTCTGGTTTTATCTTATCAGTATTATTACTGTGAAGTTATTATATTGTATTTCTTGAATATTTTTTGGAACTTTTTTGTGGCTCAGGGGTGGCAAGTAAATTTAGCAAATCTAATTTCTTGTTTTATTGGTGTGAGAGCTGTGATCTGTTTTAATCTCTTTTGAAGTTTGAATGATTTTAGTTTTTTATCTACAAGGTTTTTTCCATATCCATTTTTAATTGCAGTTTTTAAGATTTGATGGTATTCGTTTTGATATTCTTGCTGGCTGAGAGGTAGACTTACTAATCTGTGTGTGAGACTGTTGATGGTTGTACGTTTGTGTGGAATTGGGTTGAAACTATTTGCTTTGATGTAATTATCTGTGTGTGTTGCTTTTCTTTGGATGCCAAATTCTAGTTTTTCATTGCTTTTTGTGATTTTAAGGTCTAAAAAAGGTAGAGTACAGTCCTCTTCAGTTTCCACTGTGAATTGTATGCTGGGTTCTTGCAGGTTGAGTAGTTTCAAAGCATCATCTATTTGTTTGTAGGGCACTATTGCAAAGATGTCGTCTACGTATCTGTACCATGTTTTAAACATATGAGGGAAGGCTTTAGTTATATGTGTTTCGAAAAAGCTCATGTATAGATTGGCCAAAAATGGTGATGTGCAATAAATACGACTCATCTAAAAATTAATAGAAAATAAATATTATGACTCGTTCACTTTGTGATTTTTTGAGTCCGGTGCATCAACGCTAGTACCCTATGATGTGTTGACGATAATTTCATCAATTGCATTTTGTATTACACCATCGTTTCTGCACTTCCAGCTCTTGGACCTTCTTGCAATGCGTTGCTGTTACGGAAGATAATGCTTCTATAGCAAGTTTCCGTAGATTTGGAGCCGACATATCACCTGTAACATTGCATCCTCTGAAAGCATTCCTTAGTTTTGCCCACGCCAGCTCAATTGCATTCAGATCACAGTTATATAGAGGTAGACGAATAACTATGTGTCCCCTTTCGAGAGCCATAACATCCACAACACACGTTTGTTAACTGGTTAGCAACTTAACCTCGAAATTGATCAAAACGAAATATGGCAGACATGATAAAGCTTAGCGCATTAGCCACTAGATGCCAGTGTACAGCGCATTTCAAGTTTCAAAGTTGTCATCTGTGTTTACGGAGTTAGATGAAACTTACCGAATGAGGACTTGGCACCCCAGCGCTCAACTTATCGCGTGCATATAATATACATACAAACTTTTTCTATTTGTATTATTGATAGGTGTGCGTCACTTTTTGCCCGCCTCGGTTGCGTAGACGTAGCGAGTCTGGCTCTCGTTCAAGAGGTCCGATTTGGAAACACCAGCCTCACCTTCATACTCCACTTCCTCCTCAACACCAGCCTCACCCTCCTACTTCACGCCACATCCCGCAGCAGACACAACGCCGCACATACGCACAAATCACCATTCAGCACCAGGGGACGCAGACCAGCGCCGAACACCGAGAACTTCTGCACACCGTCACCGCCACACTCACAGACCTGCAGGCATCCATCGAGAAGCTGACGGCGCGGGTAGCTACATGGGAGGAAGCCCTGCGTCAGACGTTGGATGATGTCAGAGAAGCCGTCCAAGCCCCGCAAAGCGCTACTCAGGAAGACGCCAGCGCCATCTCCGAGGCCTTAGACTACTGCAAGGCCAAGCTCGAGAAGATCGTCGGCTACATCAACGACACCCGAGCGCCAAGCAGGAAGCTTGAGGAAGCCCTTCGCACACACCAGGGCTACATCACGCAGAGCATTGATGACCTTCGGAGAACCCTCGCTCGAGACAACGGAGCACCGCCGCCACACGCACAACCTCGCAGAGACCCTCGCGCCCATTAGACGCCGCCGCCACAGGACCTGCCTCGCCGCAACCCTCTACGAATCCGAGCCCTTGAAGGCATCGGTTGCACCACCGAACACTGCGGACCTGGAGGTTGCACATTTTGCCAAAGTTAAAATTCAATAGTCACCACAGTTCACAGGTCGCAGTCAGGGTCCCCTGGATCATGGCTGCTACCTCATCACCACAAGCGGATTTTCCGCAAACCCTAGTATCCACCCACGAACAGCCGGGTTGCTTCGGCGGTACCGGCCATCAACTTTGGCTCAACAGTCCAAACTAAAATAGCACCACAGGCCCCAATAAATAGAATCACCCCAGAACAGCATCCCTCCCATGCCCCATCCTTCTTCCTGCCCAGATACCCAATATACCCTGTTGTTGGTTTTTCCTATACCTTTATTCCTGTTTTTCCCAAATAAAAAAAACACTCGTATAGGGTGACTTATATAGATAAGGTTTTCTTCAGGGTTTTCCCTTATCCTAAAAGATGACGTAGCGTAACTCAAAGATCTATGAAGCCTGGGCTCATTTCATGATTATTTAACCCATTTAATTCATCGTCCAATATCACATAACGTTGGAGGATTGAGCGTCAAAATGCTGAAAGATATTCAGGCGAGATTGTAAAGCAAATTATGAAACTGTTCACATTTTTTTTTGTAGAATTTTCTCATTTCATGTGTCAGTTTAAAATTGGATAATTTTAAGACCAGATAATACTTTGTAAATTGACTATTAACTTCCAGTTTCTCTAATATTGGAAACAATTAACGCTTAATGCATTAGAACTAGATTGTTTTTATAATTCTCATTATCTAAACTAATAAAGGTTACAGTAATCAAACCTTCAGCATTGTTTGAGGTTGACATTGTTCAGAATTTCATTTAGTTTTATTAAAAATAAAATCAAAAAATAAAAAATATCCAAAATGTGCCGTATAATTTCTCCAGTGAGTTTAGAAAGGTCTCTTTCTAGATCACAAAAATGAAGCTGATAGTTTGTATACTTAAGAAGATAATGGGAAATGGAACAGCGCCACTGATTTTTTTCTCAACAATGGTTCTAATGATTTCATTTAAAATATCTTTTTTTGTGTTAACTTTTTAAGTCATATCGGATGATGAATGCAATGGGTGAAATGATGCTCAAAAATGCCCAGGGTCCATGGAGCTCAGAGTTACCCGACGTTCTTCTTTTTTGATAAGGGAGAACCCCGGAAAAGCCTTATCTAGGTAACTCACCCTGACCGAAAATCGAACTCGCCACCTCTTGAACGTAAGGCAAAACCTACTAAAAAGTTCCTTCACTAAATCCTAAAATCTAACCTGGAAAAGAATCTAAAAACCTTCTCCACTACTGCGTTATCGTCCGCTAGCATTTCTGCAAAGCTGACCGGCAGCTGCAGAGATGTCCTAAGGTCTGCTAGGTGAAAACACTCTAGCAGCACGTGTCGTACGGACAACGCTTCATTGCAAAACGGACACAGTGGAGAAGGCTCCTTTTTAAATAGAAAACTACGAGTAAAAAAGCAGTGCCCAATACGTAACCGAGCCAAACTCACCTCCTCGCGACGAGATGACCGACAGGAGGTAACCCAGGGAATCGGAAGTTCTTTGACAGATCTAAGTTCATTATTGCGGAGAGCGAACCACTCTTCCTGCCAGCAGGTTTACACAGCTCTCCGCAATACGGCCCTAAAATCTTCCGATGTCACAGATGGTACTCGAACCCTGGGCTTCATGGTAGCCGTCTTGGCTGCCGAATCCGCCATTTCATTCCCCCGCAAGCCTACGTGACCAGGGATCCATGCACACACCACGTTTACGTCAGAAGCGTGTAAAACGTGGAGGGCATACTGTATACGCTGCACAATAGGGTGGTAGTTGTACAGCTGCCGTAGGCTTTGAAGTGCACTGAGGGAATCACTCAGGATTAAGCATTCCCCCAACTTTCGTCGACGTACGTGTAAAATGGCCCGGTATATTGCATAAAGCTCTGCAGTAAAAATGGAAGTGCTAGTGTGGAAACCGAATGTATACGGTTCGGTTCCACACACGTAAGCACAACCAACACCTTTTGAGTTCTTGGAGTCATCAGTATAAATTACAAAATGGTCCTCATATCGCGACAAAAATTCTAAAGAACATGTGCGGATACTAGACATAGACATGGTAGATTTATCATATTTAGTCATGCCCAGATCAACGTGGGACGCTCTGGAGATTGTACCTAAGCCCCAAGTGAGGCATTCCCGTGAGGAGGGAAGAGCCGAGAGGAGACAGAAGGCGGTCGACCCATGGAGTCACGACGGTGCAGAGGGCAGGCTCCAAGAGACCACAAGATGAGAGATGATGTGAAATGATAATGGAGATTAAATGGAGGGACAGGATGTAATTAACCTATCCAGTACTCCCCTGGAAACCCGAAAAAAAACCGTGGGTCAAATAGGCCAGCCACGGGTATCGAACCCGAACATTCCCAATGTAGGCCACGAACGAAGCCGTCGAGCCATACCGCTCGGTAAAGCTATGTGAATATAACATATATTTTTTATTAATTTCTTTGATCACACATTACCATTTCATAAATAATAAACGTTGAGTTTGATTTTTGTAAGCTCCCTTTAAATTGTTATTAATTTAGGGTTTTATTTACAGTAATTTAATAAATTAGTTTACTAACCATTGAGGAGTCCTGTGCCGTGTCGTAGCGGACTAAGGTAGCATACCTTGGTCCCTGACCAGGGAAAGCGGCCCAGTTTCGATCCCACCCATGGTGTGCGGATTTTAGGTCTCGGGTATAGGACCGATGTCCACTCAGCATCGCTAGGTAAGCGGCCCTGGTCACGAAAACCAACGTTCCAGCTGGGGGATGCCGAGATGCTGACCACATCTCCCTCCCCGTCTCGGTTGGATGATCGCCTATCTCTGTCATGCGTAAGTGGGCGTGAGGCCGGCAGTCGGGTTGGTAGGAGTTGGCCCTCTTGGCCCCCTGACGCACCAGTGGTTAAACATTGGGTAAGGGCGAATTGCCCCTACAAGTTATGTCTCATGTTTCGTATTAGCTTTTCTTCTTTGATTTACTTTTGTTATGTATGCAGTCTTTAAAACAATTGCCTATCTGTACTGGTATTAAGTGGTATACAGCTGCTTTTCTTTGGATTTTATACAGTAGAAAACACACAAACACACATACATTGACACTTTTCATTCGAAAGCTGATGCTCTCGTAGATCCAAAATTTGTAATGCTTGATGCAATCACATTTTAAATTGCTATCACCACTTTCCAAAATTACTGCATTATTTTCTTGGACTCTTTATACATAGGAGCACGAGAATAACTTTCCCAGTATAATTGTAGTAAACAAATTGATTGTGGATTATAAAAATTTAATATCACCTTTAAAGATGTAGTTTAGTAGCCTTTTTATAATAAAAATAAAAAGTTCAGAAAACAGTCTTCTCTAAAATTTGTTCTTAACTACAGTTTTAAAGTTGTGATGGTTTAATTAATGTAAATTTGAGGGAAAATAAGCAGCGTTTGAGAGTGGTACGTGATAATTATAAAAGTCTTGGTGGTGCAGACAATCGTTAATGAGGAAGGTGCTGCAAAAGAGATATTCTCAATGTGCGTTTTGATACGCTCGAAAGGAGTAATGGGCCTGATTCAGGAGTGCTTACCCTCTTTTTGCAATCCTTTCTTTACTTGAAAAGAGGTGGCAGTGGCAGTGGGCTTCACTTGGAACAGTGCGTGCCTTTTTTGTTCAGTTACTAATATGTATTACTACTGATTTCATACTACACCAGAAACTAAAACTTATTTTTAGTATACCGCCTCTAAAACAGTTGCTTTTGGGGCTCTAAACATGTGAAAGTCACCATAGAAACCTTTAGCAGTAATAAACAAATCCAGATGTAGTGACCAGTCATACCAACTTAAACAAGGGTTTAAACAAAATACATCATCATAAAACAACGGATATGTGTAGGTCAATATTGTTCTATTATTTTAGCTGTAAACTTTATTTTTCACAAAGCAGATCATCATTTAAAAGCAAGTTTAAGTTAACATCATTTTATTGTAATCAGAAATCTTTGATTTTTCATATAGTTAAGTCTGTATCACATCTTCATTCAGAAGAGAAACGCTACTGACTAGTCATTCAATGTAATTGTATATTGCTCATGAGATTTTGCTGGCATCAGCTCCAGTGCACTTTTTCTACCTTGAAATGAAATTTTGATTCATATTTTCAGTCACAAATTTGTTTAGGAAAGAGTGCTAAGAATAAGCACTGCCATCTACATCCGTATCTCGTATTGTTGCGTCAACTCTTTGTGGGAGGCGTTGGTACGGTTCAGGCCGTCGTGAGAATATCAACAAATGACCGACTATTGTGTTTGTATTCATGCAGTACATTTATTTAAGTTAATTTAGAGAATTTTAAGCTTGCGCAGGCTTAAATAGTTATTATGTAATTCTATCATTATATACAGATTATGGCATTCAATATCGTGCATAATTGGTTCATTATAGCACGCGTGCCATTAATAGTAATGACGTACTGCCCATACCAATAATGTAATAACAGTATTCTGAATTGCTCTTTAAGCAAAGAACATGCAAAAGTCTCTGTATATTACTAAATATCAAATAATTAAGATCTAGGTGTACAATTCTTGCCATGCTATGCTGAAATAAGGCTATATCACAGCCTGTTACACATACTCGCTTTCGTCCCAGCAAGGGAGTGCATGGAAGTGGTTGTTAACACGTTAGCAATAACAAATGAATTGCAGGCCTCTTACTTATGTCAGTTATCGATACCAAATTATTTCATGATTTATTCCACACTGCTAAGACCACATAACATGTATCGAATTCTTGGATAAAATACTATTATAGTACACGACTATATTATACTACACATTATTCGAAAATGTCATAATAAATATTAGCTTCCTTTGTATAGTAATAGCACTAAGGTAAGCAAAATATTAATCTCGCAGAGAAAAGCTATTCAAATTTTAGCATATAACACTCTGTGGAATGTAACCCATTTCCCAGGATATATCATCAGATTTTAGAGCTATTTATCTGTTTGAAAATATAGAACTAGATGTCTATTGATAAACTATCTTCATAGCCAAACTAAAGTAATTTAAGTGTCCTGTCCAAAATTAAAAAGAGTGAAATCTAGTCAAATTATTAGAAAGCTACAGTTTTCTAATGAACCACCTATTCTTATTAAGTAGTCAAAGCAAAGTTGTTTTATATCTAATTTAATAAGATTTAGTGTCCACAATATAGCTCTACTATCTCTATGGAATGTCCAATTACTCTAATACTATATTTATTATCAATCACTTGTATTTCTATTATTATTATTATTATTATTATTATTATTATTATTATTATTATTATTATTATTATTATTATTATTATTATTATTATTATTATTATTATTATTATTATTATTATTATTATTATTATTATTATTATTATTATTATTATTATTATTATTATTATTATTATTATTATTATTATTATTATTATTATTATTATTATTATTATTATTATTATTATTATTATTATTATTATTATTATTATTATTATTATTATTATTATTATTATTATTATTATTATTATTATTATTATTATTATTATTATTATTATTATTATTATTATTATTATTATTATTATTATTATTATTATTATTATTATTATTATTATTATTATTATTATTATTATTATTATTTCAGGTAAAGTACGAATTCATAAAACACATTCAAATACCTTCTCTTTTGTATGTGGCTAACTTGTTATTAGATATGCTTTGTCTATAAGCAGGGGAAAACAAAAGAGTGACATTTAAACATGATTGGTTATATTAATAACAAATATCTCGGAACTGCTAATGCTGCGAAAACACTTATTTGTCAGAAATACAATTTTTTAACAAGCTGTACATTTTTCTTGGAGTATTGTGACTTTGTCGGTTTCTAGAATTAAAGGTCTGGTTTGCAGAAATTTAAAATGATCTTTATTACAAGTAAAAAGACGTTTTATACACCCCTTGCGTCAGTAGAAATGACGTGACGTACACCAACGCAGTCTTCAAGATCTCTCGTTGCTTCACAACTTGTGAACAAACGAAAGAAATAACTGCGGTAAACTCATGATTACCTCCAGCCATTGTTCTAGAGTTCAGTGGATCGTTCGATAACAACCACAATGGCAGAGGGAAATACCAGACTATCTCTGTCTCTTTCTCGCTGTTTCCCCCCCTCTCTCTCGGCAAGCGTCCATCTCCGCGCCCACGCGCCGGCTGCGGCCCACCGCACAACAATGCCTCGGTGACAGTAGGTACTCTTTCTCGTATGGTTTTCATGTTATACAAAATTAGGTATAACTTCACAAGAAGAAGGATATAGGCTATTCACAGAAATTAAAATTACCGACACAACACACTAGTCATATCATAGAAATATAAGTTTAACCAAAATTACTGAAGCATTCTTCTAACTGAAATACCTGATTTATAACAATTTCAAGCTTTAATGCTGACATTTTTCACATACTTGAAATAATTATAAAATCATATTCTCTTACATTCTCCTAACTATTCATGAATATAATACTTAAAGAAAATTAAAAATTTATTGATACGAAATGGCTTATTTGATGCAAATCCGAAAAAAAATTAAAAATTTCCATCTAGTAAGATTCGTTTTCATTTATAAAACAAATTTCTTGAAAATATGTGCACATAAGACCATGAATTTTTATTGTATACTATAAATATGCAAATCAACTGTGATTAAAGGATTGTCTAAAATATTTATAATTAGATAAATTAAAATGTCTTGTTCAGGTACATTGTTTCTTTTAACTGACTTAAAGGGAACAATGCGCATAAACCGAGCAGATGAGGGCCTCTGGTATATGGCTTTTGTTTCCTTCTGCGCTTTATATGCTATATACAGAGTTACGCAAAAACTATTGCAATCCCCCAGTAATAGTATTTCCTGTGCCAAGTTGATACAGCTATCTAACCAACATTTGAATCCTTCCCTGCAAGAAAAACACTTGTTTCATTATCTGATAACACTTGCGGTACGGTTATAGACAAAAAATATTGCCGATTCCCCAGCGCTTAGTTGCCTCGGTTACGCAACAACACATGAAACCCAATCCATGAACATGCTTCATTTTCTGAAAGACTTAATGGCAAATCCCAGGAAATGACCCGTGAACCAATGACCCTCTCAGGGAAATAGCATGCCCATCTCTACAGCATGGTGATAACGTGTCTGCCTCGTGTTCAAGTGACCCCGAGTTCGAATCTTCGGCAGGGTGAGATATCTGGGTAAGGTTTTCTCCGGGGTTTCTCTTATCCTGAACGATTAATGTCTGATAATTCTAAGCTTTATGGACCCTGGTCTGATTAGAGCATCATTTCACTTATTTTATTTATCCTCCGATATGACGTCACTGAGCTAGTTGGCTCAGGCGGTTTTCCCTGCGGCCGCATTCAGGAGGTCCGGGTTTGATTTCCGTGGCCAGCCTACTGACCCATGGGTTTTTCCGGGGGTTTACCCGTGTCATGTGAATGCTGGGTAGGTTAATTACATCCTCCAAATTTCCTGTCCCTCCATTTCATCTTCACTATTATTTGACGTCATCTCTCATCTGGTGGTCTCTTTCAGGGTAGAAGTGTCGGCGGGAGTCTCGGCGCTGCATAGCAGGATGGTTTGCAGCCTCCGGGCCGACCTATTGGGTTGTTTCCGGACCATGGGGATGGGATTAAATTAAATTAAATGCGAGGATCTACTCCTATTAGTCCTGGACTCGTAGGACCAGAACCCGGGCTTCTCGGATTTTTTTTTTTTTTTTTTTTTTTTAACCGTAGGACAGTACCTATTTTATAAACTGCCCCCCCCCCCGCTGCACACGGCAGACAGGACGGAAGTGGATACGCCACTTATATGTCGGTCCTTAGGGCCGCCGGTGATCTAGCACACCAGCTACCAGCTCTGCAGGCTAGTACCCGGGACTTATGAGACAACCCTCTACCCCCTCCGGGCGGCCGGAGGCTAGCCGGAGGTACCCAATTTCCCGTGGGTGGCGGGAACACACTCCCCCGTCGAGACCAACCCAAACCGAACAGCTCCCAGAGGGAGGGGCTCGCATGTTCGGCCCGAGGTTCCTCAGTAACGTCAGAGGTACCACGAGTGCTAAGGGTCCGCAGCGCCCGCACCTTGGCAGCTAAAAGGGACGAATCCGCTCCCCTACGGGTATGGAGGTGGGATTTAAAAAAAAAAGGCCGAGGTCTTGCTCTAAAGCAAGACCTCGGCCTCCTTAATTCTGGGAGTCTGGTGCCTATTTTACAAACCAGACTGTATTCCGCTCTTTATTCAATTTTGTGTTACATTTGTTTTATAATGAGTATTTTGAGGTACCCTAGGAGTACTTATAATTATTTTACATATATATTAATTAATTTCTAACATTAACTTATCCTAATTCCTAACTTTAGCTTAACCTAATTATGCCGGTTGTGCTGACCTGATGGAGAATTTCCAACTGGTAAATGTTAGGGACCCTGCCCTCCGTACTGGCGTGGCTCCTTGGGCCGGCGGCCCTCTTGTCTCCTCTCACCTCATCCTTCCTCCTCTTGGGGCATAGCTACAATAGGTTAAGAATAATCGAAGAATCCCCTCCGTACTGTAATCCAATGCGTAATTTCTTTTTTTTTCCTTTTTTAAGGGAAGTAACATCTTTGCGAGGATTTGATGTGAATTAGGAGAGAGTGGTCGATGCAGATTGAAGATCGGTTGATGTCATGGGATTGCAGGACTGAGTAGGGCTTTATACTATTATTATTATTATTATTATTATTATTATTATTATTATTATTATTATTATTATTATTATTATTATTATTATTATTATTATTATTATTATTATTATTATTATTATTATTATTATTATTATTAATATTATTATTATTATTATTATTATTATTATTATTATTATTATTATTATTATTATTATTATTATTATTATTATTATTATTATTATTATTATTATTATTATTATTATTATTATTATTATTATTATTATTATTATTATTATTATTATTATTATTATTATTATTATTATTATTATTATTATTATTATTATTATTATTATTATTATTATTATTATTATTATTATTATTATTATTATTATTATTATTATTATTATTATTATTATTATTATTATTATTATTATTATTATTATTATTATTATTATTAATATTATTGTTATTGTTATTATTGTTATTGTTATTGTTATTATTATTATTCTTCTTCTTCTTCTTATTATTATTATTATTATTATTATTATTATTATTATTATTATTATTATTATTATTATTATTATTATTATTATTATTATTATTATTATTATTATTATTATTATTATTATTATTATTATTATTAATTGCCACCAAGTGTGAACATCTTGAATATTTGGCAAGCATGACGAGAGAACATCGACTGTGTTTGACATTTTGCACGTAGCTGTACATGTTACCGTACACGTTCTAATCATTTAAGTCGTAAGGAAGAGGTACATCCTGTGTGGCAGCTGAGCTGAGACCAAGTTGTTTTCTTGTTGTTGCAGTCAGCCGCAGGCCAGCAGCAGCAGTGGCGCACCGATCGCTGGCCGGGACGTGCAGGATGTCACTGCCCGAACAACCACCACCACCACCGCCCCTCCCGAGAAAAGGTAAGTTACTTTATTGTCTTGGGAGTTGGCCAGGAGATATGTGTTCAACTTCCCTAATGCACGCGCGTGAACTTCGTGCAGCAGGGACTAAGGTTTCTCTGTTCCCAAAATATATCTTCTGATCTTGAGAAAACCTCAATAATATATGTCTTCCACAAAAACTTATTACTTTCTCCACCAAATAAGGGAAGTATTACATTCCCCATAGAGATTTCATCGGAAATACCCTGAATCCAAAAGTATATTTTTAGAAAAAGGTGTATCGTGTGTGATTGTGTAACAGGGTAAGTAACCAAAGAGAACTTGAATAAATATCAAGCTTAGTATTACATTTTTGAAGAAAATCCCTCATTCAAAGCGTATATTTTTCTAGGCCCACTTCGTTTCCACGACCGGTTTGCAATGGTGTCACAGAACGCGTGTCTTTAGCTTCCTTCTACTGTATCCTCTCATAATTGAGTCTCAGTTAACTAAACGTGTACTGATAGCCGAGCAGTTATAGACAAGTATATAGAAGCTAGACTTGCAGAAATATGTATATTGTATTATAACTTCAAATTGCTACGGTCTACTTGATTTTATGGTATTTATGCTCACACACATAAACTTAAACTCTCTACTCTGTTTTTAAAGTAAATAAAATATGCTTGTGTGTAAAATCACGTAAAAATGCAAATTAACTTAGTTTCGGGTGTGTGAACTTCCCTCATTCTGCGGGGCTTGGATGAAAACAAATGCCTAGTGAAATTTTCACGAGAGGATACTTCTCATTATATGCCAGCACCACTCATAACAAATGAATGAGTCCCAGTGTTTACATAACCAATATTAAGGCAATTTTACAAAACTAAGGCATTTATTTTGAAAACAACAAGAATATGTCATTTGCGTTTTATAAATGAATCTGTTTAAAATATTATTATATATATTCTGCAAGAAAAACAAAAGTCATTGCTATTAAAATAACAATAATAAAAAGAAACAAGTACATCAAGAATTCGAACTCATTCTGGTCCACTTACGAGACATGCGTTTTGTCACTCGGCTACCATGCATACGGCCAAGCCGCAAAACATCTCCCTATCTATCGCAAAGCTTTGAAATGAAGCCAGAGTGTTATCAAAGCGTATATTGTGAACGAGCGTCATCGAATGCTTCCGATGTTTTCTGAATCGAACTTTGTTTCTGATAGCTGCTAATTCTTTTTCTAAGATTGTAATATAGCCCGCCTCGGTAGCGCAGATGGTAGTATGTCTGCCTCACGTTCAAGAGGTCCCGAGTTCGAATCTCGGTCAGTGTGAGTTACCTAGATAAGGTTTTTCCGGGGTTTTCCCTTACCCTTGAAGACGAATGTCAGGTAACTCTAATCTCCATGGACCCTGGACTCATTTGAGTATCATTTCATCCAATTCATTCACCGTCCGATATAACTTAACGTTGGGACGGACGTAAATTAAACAATAAAGGTTGTAATATATATAAGAATGACAAATAAAATATTTACTTCAAATTTCTTGGAATAAACCTCCTAAAACTCTTCTTTTGTAAGTAATTTTATAAAAACTGAAAAGGTCGAAAGATAAATAGAGGCAACTGCACTCAAAAAATGTGGATATTCCAACACACAATTAACATGATATGAATTAAAAGCAGAAAATTATGCCACTGAGTGGTATAAAATGACATCCCCCAAGGATTACCAACTTTAATGTAAAATTTACAATCTAAGATGTTTTTTTTTCCTTTGTAATTTACGTTCTCCAACTTTGTCATATCGGACGGTGAATGAAATGGGTGAAGTGATGCTCAAATGAGTCCAGGGTCCATGTAGCTTAGGGTTACGCGACATTCGTCCTTTAGGACAAGAAAAACCCCTGAAAAAACCTTATCCAGGTAACTCATCCTGGCCGAGATTCGAACTCGGGATATTTTGAACGTGAGGCAGACACGCTAACATCTACGCTACCGAGGCGGGCAAGAGGCTTGTATTGCTGATGTAATGGCAGATAATTCGAATGTACTAGTTACGGAATCTGAAGAACTATGAACCAGCCGACATTTTACAAGTAGCTGAGAGGGTAACTTTACAGCAAAACAGATTTCTTCAAAGCTACTAATTACAATGCCAAGGACAATAAATGCATTAATAAATATTGTAAACTAATAGTAGGTATTCCTGAAACCTGTATCTGAAGGTTAGAAGTCCAAATTATTGCTAAAGGCTTATTTATGTATAATGTTTTTTACAACCCATTAATGTTGTCAGCACTGGTGCTGTAAGTAACCATCACGAACTCGTTGATGTGTAGTGTTTAACGCCCGCTTTTACTACATACGGCACCGCAGGCGGTGACACTGATGATGCATGAGATGAAGATGGAGCACCGGTGGAGTGAGATGGCGGGGGAAACCGGAGGTCCCGGAGAAAACCCGCCCCAACGCCGTGTTGTCCACCACAAATCTCACTTTGCGGTCGGCTGGGATCGAACCCGGGCCGCCTTGGTGAGAGCCAAGCGGTCTAACCACTGAGCCTCGGCGTGGCCACGCACTCGTTGAGTATCGTAGATACGAAATATGAAAAATAATCGAATTATAATCTATAGCCTGTATATAAATATTCACAACTGTCAAAAAAGAGTTGGCGATACGCATGCCCAAACCAAATCTCTCGTTTCATTTTTGTATTATAAATAAATAGCATCAGTCCTTTTAGAGATATTCGTTATTATTGGTATGAAGTTTTCAGGGCTTTCTCAGTTTTTATGTTGCTGTCGCTATTCAGTTGTTTCTTATATCATCACGGAAAGAAGGAGGAAATTGAAAATCAGTATATAGCCTATACTATAAGCCAGCGTTTGTTTAGAGTACTTTGTGGACGAGTGGGTAAAAATAAGAAATAACTGATGAAAACAAAGGCAACGAAAAGTGTTGTATAAAAACAAGGGAATTTGCTAGGCCGACTGTAAAGAGCATGAACTGCTTACCTCATTGTCAAGAACAACGCTTACAGTCTGACGTCGATATTTCCGCACGAGCAGCTGATAAGGAGCGGGTTCTGATCACTCGGTATGATCTTTATATTCATTCAGGCATTGTTAGTGATTGCAAAATACGTTTTGACAAACCAGTTCGTTGCCAACCTCGAAAATACCAGCGCTGGATAGACGGAAACAATGGCGGTTTATACGTTATTGAAGTCTGAGCATTTATATAACGAAGGTAAGACATCTAGCAAATATAGAAACCAAATTAATGTAACTCAACACTGGGACAAAATCGGAAGAGCAGTTTGATCTATTTAAAGACTAACAAGTATAGCCAAAAATATTAAAAGCAGAAGCATTATTAACAGTGAAGTATTCTTCATATTTAAGTTTGATTTATGAGTCACTATGTTCACACTCAAACTTCACTTACTTGTTGTATGAATTGAAACGTTTTCAAGATCATTCGATCTCATCCTCAGCTGTTTGGTGACTAAATGAACCTTCCTCTTCTTCTACTACTACGGAGCTCCGCTCACTCTGCCATCTGGTGTTAGGGGCGCTAAGTTTAATACTTCATTTAATGCCGGGATTTCGAAATTTATAACTTTATCACGGTTTTTGTTTATGAATATTTTTCCCAAATATCTAATTCTATGGGTGTACTTAAAGATTTTAACAGTTTAATGTTGTGGTCAATGTTGTGGTTTTCTGTCCAAAAATGGTGTGAAACTGCAGATTTTTCTGTTTGTTTCAACTTAATGTTCCTCTGGTGTTCTTTTTGCCTGGTTAACAAGTTTCTCTTAGTTTTTCCTATGTAGCTTTTTTCACAGGTTTCACAATTAATCTGATAAATTCCTGATTTCAAATTGTTGGAGATTGTATTTTTCAGTGGTTTATTTAGCAGGTTCCTCAGACTGAATTTGTTTTGGGGTGCTAGTTTTAAGTTTAGTCTTTTGAAGATTCGTTCAAATTTTCCAAAAGCCCATAGATGGTAGGTGAATTTTCTATATTGCCAATTTGTGTTTTTAAGTGGTGTGAGAGTGGTATTTTTTGATATTATCTTCAGGTTTTCTTTTCTCTTCATCATGTTCCTTATGATGGCTGGGTTGAATCCATTTAATACCGCTATGTCTTTTATGTGTTGTTGTTCTTTCAAAAATTCATCCTTACTCAGTGGGATGTTGTATAACCGGTGAATAAGACTTCTAAGGGCAGCTAGTTGATGTGAAACTGGGTTGTATTCATTTTTCTTTATGTAATTATCTATGTGTGTGGGCTTCCTGTATATTCCAAAATCTACACCATGACAAATTTAAAACTAGCACCCCTAAACAAATTTAGTCTGAGGAACCTGCTAAATAAACCACTGAAAAATACAATCCCCAACAATTTGAAATCAGGAATTTATCAGATTAATTGTGAAACCTGTGAAGAAAGCTACATAGGAAAAACTAAGGGAAACTTGTTAACCAGGCAAAAAGAACCCCAGAGGAACATTAAGTTGAAACAAGCAGAAAAATCTGCAGTTTCACACCATTTTTGGACAGAAAACCACAACATTGGCCACAACATTAAACTGTTAAAATCTTTAAGTACACCAATAGAATTGGATATTTGGGAAAAAAATATTCATAAACAAAAACCGTGATAAAGTTATAAATTTTGAAATCCCGGCATTAAATGAAATATTAAAACTTATTGCCCCTAACACCAGATGGCAGAGTGATCGGAGCTCAGTAGTAGTGGAAGAAGAGGGAGGTTCATTTAGTCACCAAACAGCTGAGGATGAGATCGAATGATCTTGAAAACGTTTCAATTATACAACAACAAGTAAGTGAAGTTTGAGTGTAAACATAGTGACTCATAAATCAAACTTAAATATGAAGTATAGCCAACTTGTGGGATCTCTGTTTTACCTGTAGTGTCTACTAAAATCACACGATTTGTCTTGACGCACTTTCAGAATTAAAAATACAGAATTTGGCCATATTCATTTAAATCAGTTTTTAATAATTATGTTGTAATCTTTAAGTATATGGTGAGAGGCATCCTTTGATTGCTTGACGGTTTTGGCAGGGCGTGGTTTCGGCGTCGACTGGATAACGTTCGACTTTAAACCCTATTTCTTATAAGCTTACCTCGCAGGTGTATTCTTACTGCTCAACGTTTCCCCTTTTCTCGTAATTGGGAAATCTTTGAAATTCTGTGCAGTATTAGGTCAGGCGATATGAGCAACACTATCGCTTCTCCTGTACGTGCCTTCTTCATCTTCAGAAGCACGTTTAATAGAGAAGATACTCTTATCAATTCCTGATAAGTATTTATATGCATTTCAAATGCATTAACTGTGTTAGGTAATATATCTCTGATTCATACGGTTATGAAACTTGAATTTCACAATTCTCTTTCAACATACAAATATAAATGATTTTTTTTTGCCTAGCATCGGATTTCACGACAAAAACTAACAAGTGCAAGACAATGGGTAAAGCTATTTGGAGAGAATGGAAGTTCCCCCCTTTTTTTTATTTATCCAGATTTATGAACCCTATTTTACACAGTGGTATATTAGGGTTAGAGTTGATACATAAAAATACACAATTTTAACAAAAATATTTTAAATACAAGAAGGAAGAAAATATGTTATAATCTGATGCATATTAAACTATTTCAGACGTTTAAACACTGAGTTTATAAACATCATGAAGTACTTATGCTGTTGTGGCTTCATTAGCAAAGATGTGAGCGGAACAAAAAATTCAGTTCCTAGAGAGTCTAGCTTGAATATTAATTCTTGTCTTTCTCTCCAGAAAATGGGGCAACAGAAAAGGAGATGAACCATACTTTGAAATTCTTCACCACACATGCACTTAGGGTTAGATGTTAAGTGAAAACGTGATAAGTATTCACCAAATTTACCATGTCCACTTAAAAATTGTGTCAAAACAAAATTTGGTACAAGAGTTTCACATTTTCCTCTGTCATATACACTAGGGAAAAATAATGTTTTTGTTAAGAAGTTCCCTTATTAGGGAACAATTGGAATATGGTAGAAGCCTCTAGAAATTTCTCCCTTTTGGTTTCTTGTGAACCTCGGATAATGTGCCGCACAAACATAAAAAGAAGTCATAATTGTCTCTGCATTATTGTTATGGATTCAGTTCAGTACTACTTTGCCCACCTCGGTAGCGCAGATGGTAGCGTGATTGCCTCACGTTCATGAGGTCCCTAGTTCAAATCTCGGTCAGGGTGAGTTACCTGGATCAGGCTTTCAGGCTTTTTTCGGAGTTTTCCCTTTTTCTCAAAGACAAATGTCGGGTAACTCTAAGCTCTGTGGACCCTGGGCTCATTTAAGCATAATTTCAGCCATTTTATTCATCGTCCGATATGACTTAACGTTGGAGGACGTAAATTAAAAAAAAGTTAGTACTATTGAACTATATACAAATATAATAATTTGTAACTTAAAACTTATCTTTAAGAAATGATGACGATTTTCTTATAAATTGTCTGGGATCGCGATTTCATGTAAACTTTTACATATTCTCAGCCGGATAATTTCCGGCCATCAGTATGCCATCCACTTTGCTATTGTATACTTGAGATTTGATGTATCCCCATGCAAAAAGGTCTAAAGGAGTAAGGTCCGGTGAACGGGAAGCCCACAGCCGAGGTGAAACTCCGCCTATCCATCTCCCTGGAAAGGTTCTGTTCAGGTAATCACGGACGATGTTTGCAAAATGTGGAGGCGCACCATCTTGCTGAAACACAGCTGTATTCAGTATGCCATCCTCTTGGAGCTGCGGTTCAAGGAACAGTTCTAACATGTTGAGGTAGATGTTACCCGTTATTGACCTTTCGGCAAAGAAGAATGGGCCATACAGTTTTGCATTTGTCATACCCAACCAAACATTGACTTTCGGTGTATCACGTTCCCACTCCGATACCTCATGTGGTTCCTCATATGTCCATATTCGGCTGTTGTGTCTGTGCACTTTCCCGCAAACATGGAAAGTGGCTTCATCGGAGAATAAAATGTTGTCTATTAAATTCTCATACTCTACACATTCTAGGTGGTCATAACACATTGCCCGGCGACAGACGAAATCCTCGTTCTCAAGATGGTGCAGAACTTGAATGTGATACGGACGTTTTTGTAGAGTGAAACGTAGAATTTTACACACTGTGTTGCGAGTGACGTTCAATTCCCTACTGAGGCGTCGAATTGATGCCTTCGGACTCCTATCACTGGTAATTTGAACCTGCTGCACTGTTTCTACCAAGACGTGTGGTCGTCCAGGACGTGTCTCATCACACACACACTGCCGATACGCTTAAATTTGTTCACAAGCAGACGAATGTGTGCCCTTGATGTGGCTGGTTTGTGGAATTTATGGGTAAATTCCGCTCTGGCGTCTTCATATGACAATCCGCGTACCCGTTGCGGCAGGGCGGGGTGTCGAGCGAGTATTGCCGCGCAGTTCGGCTCAATTATTTGGCAGGGGCTTGACTCCTAGGGTTGTCAGCATCGCCAATAAAATTTGAAAAATATCGATGTCCTCGGCTGCTCTCGGAGTTATCCTAATATTTATGAATATAGGATCAGTGGCAAGGATCTCTTGATAGAGGGCGTTCTGTGTGGATCAATTAGGGTACTTGGAAAGAAACACAGGTTAATTCTCTTGTGATGATCGGTTATATTTCAATTACTCTCGAAATACATGTTAATTAGGCGTACTCTGAATGGTAGGCTTCGCGCTGGCGTGGTTGCACTCCCGTGTATATAACACGACTCGTCGGATTAGCACCCAGCTACTAACTAGCTTTAATTGAACGCGATTTCTTTAGCTTACTCGTCCGTTCAGTTTAGCCCACAGTAGCCAAAATAACCTTAATGAACGCGATTTCTGCCTTCGTGCTGTGGCACGACGGTTCAGCTCGGCTCTCAGGCACCGACTGCTTTAATGAACGCGATTTCTGTCCGGGTGCTTTCGCACGATGGCCTAGCTCGACCCCCAGCTAGCGACTGAACTTTAGATATGTATTTGTTTCCAGTAGGTCATATGACACTTCACTTCCTCCTTCAGTTCATTATTTTTAATTAGTTGGTCGGTAGAAGACATATGGAGTCCCAGAGTCTGTTTAGCCAACGTGTGTGCAGTTCCCAGTCAAAGGGACTTCAAAGAACCTGACCTTCCCGACCACTAATGACCGTCATAAATCTATCTCCACACTTCAGAAATGGAACACTGTCGTTGGGGAGCAATAGCAACTCCCTATTTTCTGAAAATGACAGTTGCATGTCTACTCCACGTGGAGTCTCAGTTGCCAAAGTTCCAACTTCCAGTTGTTCTGTTTCATTAGGTGCAAGACGGTGATGTTAAAATGTTGCAACCTTGTAGAGGGGACCGTCAGGAGGAGGGTCCATGTTGTAAAATGATTATGAGGGTTCCTCAAAGAAAGCGGCCGCCGTGCACTTGCGTTGAGTAGACAGACTTTACGAGAATCTCACCCTAGACCACACAAAATGTCCCCTTGTCAAACTATGTTTGAAAATAAACGCGGGGTGCGGCCCATTATTTATGGTTGCGGTCAGCTCTCCTAGGGGAGAAAAAATCCCACCGTTCCGAGTCCGTAACAAACTTGACACTGCACACAAAATATTTGTTTCAGTACATGTATATATTCCTTTAACATTCAATTAATCTACTACATATTCCTTAACAGTTAATTAATCAACTCGAGGAAGAGAGTACCGTTTCGCCGTGCACAAACATTGGCAACCCGCTCTTCTGTGCTAAACATCTTGACCTAAGATACCAGTATCTGAAAAGAAAAGAAACAAAAGATTGCGTTTTCATTGAAATGGATAGTGACTTTAGAGACATTCTGTATATTGTTAAGTGCGAGGTCATTTCTCTGTTTGAAATTTTAGCGAGAGAATAGACCGAAGTGTGGCCTACGGACGAACATGTGAGATTAATATTAATAAAATGCCTTCTTATTTAGTACAAGAAAAATCATAATTTCTTAAAACTGATATCCCACAAGATTTCCAGCTGAATTTACGATGCATATTGTCAAGCAATTGTTCTTACACTTGAACCACAATTACACTTATTTCTTTGCGATTATTGTCTTCAAGGTGTATGTGAGTTTGCGGACGTTTTCTAAACCTTGTTCCTCAGATATCCTGCAGCTCACCAGAGAAGGTAGTTTGAAAGTTGCTGCAAGCCATGCAGTGTGTCCATTTTCGAGATGACGATGTGTAGGTGCATTGGGAGCTCTTAACAGTTTATGCTCTGGCATCGTCATGCTGGAACTATTTCAGCTGCTTCCTTGTGCAGACGCTACTAGCAATATTCATAGAGAATTTAATGCTGTTACAGTGTTGCATTAAAATCATATTGTTCTTTATTAATTTATAAAACTAATGTAAATGATGTTCTATGTAAACATGTAAACACTTGTTTTAATTGAAGCATTCGCTTGTCACTTGAAGGTGCAATGACATGAACTATAATAAGCCACGTATAATACGAGGTGTGTCTGTAAAATAAGGTCCCCAATGCGCTGGAGGCGTGAGAAACGCTATTACGCGAGATCCGGCATCACTGTCGTGTAGCTTGGTTTCAGCCCTTCAAATCTCCACCCCAAAGAACCCGCTGCAACTATTAGTCTTGGCTGGGCAGCCTTTGCGATGGAACTTCCTATCACTTCTGCCGCCAAGTGCGAGTTGCGTGCAGTGATCCGTGATACCCCCTCTGAAATTCATCGTCAATTACGCGAAGTCTATGGGCCACAGTGTATGGACGTCAAAAACGTGCGAAAGTGAGTCAGAGAGTTTAAAGACGAACGTACACACGTTCTGGTTGGCCTTCAGTTTCAGCCGAAACAATTGCAAAAGTGGAGCAAGAAATGCTTAAAGATCGGCGTGTGACAGTTGACGAGCTGTGCGAACTTATCCCTGAAGTCAGTAAGACTACGATTGACAAGATTTTGACCGAACTTTTGCATTATCGCAAGATGGGGTCCCAAAATGCTCTCCTGGCCCAGTTCGGATGGGACACCCTCACCCATCCTCCCTACAGTCCAAACTTAGCATCTAGTGATTATCATCTGTTTCCTGAGTTGAAGTCACACCTGGGTGGAACACATTTGCAGGCCGACGATGATTTGAAAAACGAGTTTGAGCGTTACCTGAGCAACTTGGCGGGTGAGTGCTATGACAAGGGTATACAAAAACTGCCACAGCACATGCAAAAGTACATCGATCGCAATGGCGATTACGTTGAAAAATAGCGGTAAGTTCCGCCTTTCCATCAATGTGACATTTATTAACAATAAATATATTTTCTATATTTAATAAAATTGGAGACCTTATTTTACGTACACGCTTCGTAACTTACGCAAATAAATTATACATTTCAGTTTTGCTTGAGTAATAAATTTTTCAAATGAAAATATTTACAGACTTGATCTCTAGCTTATTCCTTATAAATTTGTGCCAATACCTTTCAATTCTTTTTTTCGTGTTATTCTTTTCCTAAACGCCTTCTAATTTCTTTCCTACGGTATTTAGGGAAAATTTTGCGTTCCATAAAAAATTCATTAAAATGACACGGAAAAACTACGATTTGAGTTCATTAAGGTCTCCAAAATGTTCTTTTTTAAAAAGATATGAGGCCTCCGTGTATCTGATAGCATACTGGGAATCAAAAGATGAATAACTAGTTATGAAATATGGCAAAGTTTAGATTTATTTTTAAGTTTTAGAAAACCCAATATGTTAATTTCAATATTGTCACCCGAACGTGGGAATTCCCGATAGAACCGGCCGGCAGTAAGGCCAGACGGGAAGCAATTAGCTCACGCCTACCCATTTATCTCGTGGCACTAACTGAGGGGATGATTAGAAGAGCGGCACGAGCCCTGCACCGTCTCCTTCCCCTCCCACCAGACGTCTGGAAATATCGGGATAATTGTGTGAGCCGTGAACCTTCCAGAAATGGCGATCTTCCTTATATAAGGCCTGCAGTGGACAAGTCAGCCAGTTCTTGGCGAGCAGCCGTGAGGAGCGCCGAGTGAGTGAACGGACCGGAAGACTGTGTACGTGTATCAGAGGAGTTGTACGTAATTGTGAGTGTAGAGTGGACCTGTGACAGACGAACTGGCGAATTGTAATTGTGTGCATTACGTAACTCTGTATAATCGGCAAGTGTTCCAAATGTAATTCGGTGGAAATAAAGAACATTTTGAGTTTCTGCAATTGGACTTTTAATTTCACGAACCCACGAAGTCACAAAATTATGTTAGATACATTAATATGATGGATAAATGGAATGGTGAATACATTTTTCTCCATCTTCGAATAAATCAAAATATTTCAACAAATGAGATGCCTCCGCGGTAACATGCGAGACACCATTCGGAGGTGCGAGGTTCAAATCTCATCAGGACCGTTCTACCTGACAGGTTTTTAAAGGGTTTCTTCCAGCCTTCATAACTAGCAAGTGTCGGGCTAGTACCCCCCCCCCCCCCCCCCCACACACACACACAGAAAAAAGCGTGTGCTCTGGAACGTTTCCTTCCCAAATTTGTTTTCCTTGCTGTTATTTTATTTATCATCAGTGTGCACCGCTTGTAGTGACGTATGTAGTAAGTCCGAACGTTAAACATAATAAATAAAATTTAAATTTTAGTCTGATATATTGAATATTTAGTGAGGTTATGGTTTACAAACTTAGGACATTTAATATTGAAGGAATAGGGATGGATACAGGAACGTTTAGGTTAATGTAACAGTTACTGAAATAATGGAGCCACTAATTACACATTGACGATTACAAATATAAAGAATATAAAGTAACTAGTTACTCAATAATAATTACCAAGTGAAACGGATATTCCTTTAAAGATTACGGAGTACGGATGACGCCATTTTCTATGTGCATCAGTATCCGTATCAGATTCTAGTTAGGCAATATTAATTTCCTTCGCAAGGGAGCGTGAGTGCATTTTGGATCTAATAACATCCGATGAGAAAAATGTTTACTAAGTTGTGCTTTACTGATATATGTAATCAATTGACTTTGAATATTATGTGATATTAGTCAATAATCAAGTGTTTTGCGTTAATATTTATTTTCTCTGGCAACATTGCCTTTCAAATGTTTTATATGACGTCATATAAGAATAGTTAAGTTTATTATATAGCTGACTTCAGTTATTATGTTGGCAATAGTTATATACTTTCTTTGCTGTATCTGCATCACTTGACGTTGTGTTTGGATCCCGTACAAATGACCAAAATATAAAAGCATGTGCAAATGCATTTAGCTAAATTTCCTCTATAACATGGATGTACTCGAAATTCTCTCTGTTCCTTTCCTCTGTTGTCTTCTTTAATCTTCTATTTAAGTCGACCGAGCATGATGGCTCAGGCGGTTTCGTCTATGACCCGCATTCGGGAGGGTAGAAGTGTCGGCGGGGGTCTCGGCGGTGCATGACAGGATGATATGCTCTGAGGAAAACTACTTTCTCCTCCGGTAGGTCGGTTGTCGGTATCCACACCTCTGCTGGGAGCATTTCGTGACCGTCAACCAGGGACCTTAAGGGCTCGGCTGCTGGGCTCGTTGCCATCCGGCTGTGGGGGATGATGATGATGATGATGATGATGATGTGTATAAGGGCGCTCAATTACGGCGGTCATCAGCGCCCTTACAATAACAAGTCATGGCAAAAGCCAGATATAAAAATTTCCAAAAACTATATAAGTATAAATAAAACTATTAAAATTGCACACATATATTATTTTAAAAAAAAGAAGAAGAAAACGAAATACCAATCAAAACCTACTAAAAATTTCCTTTACTAAATCCTAAAGTGTAATCTAAAAAAGAATCTAAAAACCTTCTCCACTACTGCGTTACTGCAAAGCTGACCGGCAGCTGCAGAGACGTCCAAAGGTCTGCTAGGTGAAAACACTCGATGATGATGATGGTGAAGATGATGATGATGATGATGATGATGATGATGATGATGATGATGATGATGATGATGATGATGATGATGATGATGATGATGGTGATGGTGATGATGATGATGATGGCTATGAGGGCGCTCAACTACGGCGGTCATCAGCGCCCTTTTAAAAATTGGTTTTGGCAAAGGCCAGATGTAAAAGTTCTAAAAAACCATAAAAACTATAAAAAGTATAAAAAACTAAAAACTATAAATCAACGAAAACCTACTGAATATTTCGTTTACTAAATCCTAAAACTTAACCTAGAGAGGAATCTAAAAATCTTCTGCACCATTGCGTTATCGTCCGCTAGCATTTCTGCAAAGCTGACCGGCAGCTGCAGAGACGTCCTAAGGTCTGCTAGGTGAAAACAATCTAGCAGCACGTGTCGTACAGATAACGCTTCATTGCAAAACGGACACAGTGGAGCAGGCTCCTTTTTAAATAGAAAACTATGAGTAAGAAAGCAGTGCCCAATACGTAACCGAGCCAAACTCACCTCCTCGCGACGAGATGACCGACAGGAGGTAACCCAGGGAATCGGAAGTTCTTTGACAGATCTAAGTTTATTATTGCGGAGAGCGAACCACTCTTCTTGCCAGTAGGTTTGCACATCTCTCCGCAATACGGCCCTAAAATCTTCCGATGTCACAGATGGTACTCGAACCCTGGGCTTCATGGTAGCCGTCTTGGCTGCCGAATCCGCCATTTCATTCCCCCGCAAGCCTACGTGACCAGGGATCCATGCACACACCACGTTAACGCCAGAAGCGTGTAAAACGTGGAGGGCATCCTGTATACGCTGCACAATAGGGTGGTAGTTGTACAGCTGCCGTAGACTTTGAAGTGCACTGAGGGAATCACTCAGGACTAAGCAGTCCCCCAACTTTCGTCGACGTACGTGTAAAATGGCCCGCTATATTGCATAAAGCTCTGCAGTAAAAATGGAAGTGCTAGTGTGGAATCCCGCTGTGGGGGAGCAAGCTCGTTGTGGTGGCCCGGCGGGGGAAGTCTCCATCTAAGTGAACTGTAGGGACCCTGCTCTCTATACTGTCGTGAATCCTTGGGTTGGCCGCTCTGTCTTCTTCGCCTCATCCTTCCTCCCAGAGGTGCCCCACTTGGTGACATAGGAACAATGGGCCCAGCATGGCGGCCTACATACCGAATCCCCTTATCCTGCTTCGCCATACGGGAGCTGTTTGCACGACATCTACAGTAGCACTCCTTGTAACGACAGGAATATGGCCCATCGATCTTCTAATTAGATTGAGAGGTGCAATGTTCTGGTTCAAGAAAAATAATTTTGATAAAGTAAATAGTATAGTTGGAAAGGTGTGTAATACCAGACAAGATATCAAGAAACATCTGTTGAAGGATTGGCAGAATGAATGGGATAGTATAAATGAAGGTAGAAGAACTCATGAATTCTTTCCATTTATAATCGAACGCTTGAAATTGAAACATGTAAAACTCACAAAAGGTCTAATTCATTTTTTGACTGGACATGGACCTTATGGTACATATTGGTATAAAGTGAAGAAGTTAAATAGTTCCATTTGTAATATATGTAGTAAAGTAGATAATCCAGAACATGTTTTATTTGAATGCGTTAAGTATGACCATCTAATTACTGAAGAACGAAATAAATTAAGAGGATTTAATTTATGGAACATAATAAGAATCCCAGAATTATATAATATCTTGGCCAAATTAGCAAATACCATCAGCGAATTAGCATGGAAATCAATTCTACCCAAATGTATACCTGTTCAAGAAATTCAACCACCAATTGAATTAAGAAGATCCCAAAGACGTATTAATCCACGTAATGAAGAAAATATTATTATTTAAGAAGGTATGGATATTAATGATTAGCAAAATATAAATAGTAGAAGAAGAGGATATTGTGTTTCCCTTGGTCGACGAGATTGGGGCAACAGGAGAACTAGAGCCGTAGCAGAATCCGAAGGTGATGCAGAGAGGATGAGGGTGGCGCAATTCCCCTTCCATGTCTATCAGTTCTGAGGAGGATACATAGAGTTCCTGCCGGCGAATCAGGTACCCGCTTCAAGGTTGTTGGTGCAACTGATCCAGTAATGTCCAACAATCTGTATAATGAGGAGGTGATCGCAGAAATGAAAGTTTTTTAGTGTTTCAGTGTAATATAGTATCCTGTGAAATCTTTAGGGGAGGGATCCCCTCCCCTCAAATTAAATATAATTTTGAGTAGTGTCAATAGTATATATTTTTGGGGGAGGGGCTTTGCCCCTCCCCGTGGTGTTTAAAGTGAATGATGAAGTTTATTTGTGGTTTAGTTTAGGGAGGGATTTTCCTTCCCCGGTGTAAGATGATGAGAGAAGTGTTGCAAGTAATAATGTGGTGTAGTAATGGATGAGTAAAGTTTTTTGGATGGTTGTTTTGTAGTGAAGGATATTGGTGAATTGAGTTATGGATTATTATTATGGATAATTTGAGTGAAAGATGAAGGAGGATTTTAATGAATTATTTTAAGAAGTGGATATTTGGAAAAATGGATTTAAGGAGTTGATTTGATAAATTATGGAGATGTTATTTTATTTAAATTTGGTGTAAAATGAGCATTGTTAAATTTTGAGAAAGTGTGTTTTGAGAAATTATAGAATAGGAATATATATATATATATATATATATATATATATATATATATATAATTATGTTGAAGATTTAGGAGATTTAATAGTTGAGATGTGTTTTGGTATAATGTTAATTTGATATTTTTGTCTTAATAAGGTAAAAAAATTAAATTATAAATAGATGAAATAAATAAATTAAATTGAATTGTTTGGTTTGGTTGTTTGAAGGTTATTGTAATGGTTTAATTTTGAAATATATGAAAGTTATTGAATGTATAATTATTGTTTGTTTAATATGTTTGAATTGTATTGTTATTTTTTGAATTTGAAATTTATATTTTATTTGATATAAAGTAGATTTGAAAAAAAAAATTGATTGTTGTAGAATTAAAAATAATAATTGAATTTGTTTGTTTGTATAAATTGATATAATGTATTTTAATTTGTTTAAAGAATTTGGAGTTAATAATTTGTAAATCCTGTGATTGTTGTAATGTAAATTTTATGAATTATTTTTATATAAGTTTTTGGTTAAATGTTTTGTAAGTTTATAAGAAGGTTTTTTATCAGTTATAAGTTTTAAATGTACTGGTTACCAGTACATTAAGTATCGGTTTCCGGTATTGTAGTCTTATTTTGTAATTGTAGCTGGTTGCCAGTTATTTGTATACTGGATTCCAGTAAAATTTTTATTAGTTAAATTGTAAATTTTAAAATTGGTAGTTTTTGTATTTGTTTAAAATTTTCTCTTTTTTTTTCTTTTAATTTTGGTTTTATTTTATTATCTGAAAAATGATTGTTTAAATTGTATTTTTGTATTTATGTGGTTGTTAATAAATTAGAATTTGGAAATCATGTCCCGGTATAAGAAATTAGGTACCGGGATTAGATTTTCAGATTTTATTTATTTATTTATTTATTTATTTATTTATTTATTTATTTATTTATTTATTTATTTATTTATTTATTTATTTATTTATTTATTTATTTATTTATTTATTTATTTGTTTATTTATTTATTTATTTATTTATTTATTTATTTATTTATTTATTTATTTATTTATTTATTTATTTATTTATTTATTTATTTATTTATTTATTTATTTATTTATTTATTTATTTATTTATTTATTTATTTATTTATTTATTTATTTATTTATTTATTTATTTATTTATTTATTTATTTATTTATTTATTTATACCGAATCCCCTACGTAATGTAATCCTAATCCCATTTAAGTCGTATATCTTTAATTCTTCATGTATTCATATTTCTTATTAGATCCCTTCCTGTGCAACATTTTGCGACCCTCAAAGTCCTATTTCATTTGTATCTTATTTCTATTTCTCAGTTTTAGATCCATGATTCATTTCCTTACATTAAAACCATTGTCATTGTTTCATAACTGTCAACCTTTTTTCCTTTCGGATCTTATCTTTCAAACTTTTATTTGTTGTTCCTCAAATTTGTATATTCCACACCATCATCGTGATCTAGATGTACTCATATTGCATTCTAGAACTTCTCTGCCAATAATTTGTTTTCTATGTTTATCTAACAGCGGGTGGTGCGCTGTTATTTAAGTTTCCTCTTAATATATTCTTAAATTAAAATGTTTACTCATTGAATGTAATTTAAACGCATCTATTTTGTAGAGTTTCTCGACTATTCTGGATAATCACCACATCATCTATATAAAGTATAATATTTATCAATTTTTCCACATGCTTTTGTCCGTGAGTTCATTTCTTCTTTTCATTTCTTCACCAGAGCATCTAAATGTACAACAAATGTTGGGGATAGCTTGCTTGTCTGACACCTTGATTTGCTTTAATTTATTTAAATTTTATTCCATGTACCTACATTTATCATTGTATAAACGCTTTGCATCATGCAAGGGATATCTCTTTTGTCCATTATAATATAATAAATGTTAAAAATCGTTAAAGTTAGAAAAGTTTGAAGACGTTTAAGTAGTAGTGTTGAAGATAAGGAGAGTGGGATACGAAAGTTTGCGAGGATTTACCGTCTGTACGCTCCAGTAATCTCAGCAGTAGATCTACCCCGGGACGGTTTGTTGGTACTAAAGCAAGCAGGAATGCTACAGCCAATTTGGTTTGGTTTAGAGCAGTTAATGTAAATCACGGCCCGCATTACTGCAGCAGAAAGTGACAAAATATCTCAGCACTTGGAACTGGCTTATATTTCGTAACAAAGTTTGAGAACTGCCAGTGTTTCTGCACATTTGTTTTGTAACACATGTGTTTGGAATCCCCATCGGCTGATATTCTTACTGAGGGTTTCCTGGGTTGATTTAACTTAACCAGTTTAATGCCCAATTTCACCAACAGATGTTAAGACTTAACACGAGTTTAGCAATAATTAAAACAAAAATTGCATTTCACCAACAAATGTTAGCGTAACACAAGTGTTAAATCTCTTGTTAAACTAACACGCCAAATTTCTGATGTTAAGTCCCTAAAAATTGTAAATAGTCAAGATGGCGAGCATAAACTCAGCTGTTGATGTCGATTTGCTATATTTAAGACCGTCTAAATGGCATTTGCAATAGAGTACGGCCTATGAGGAGAAATGATTTTCAGGAGCTATCCAAAGATATTTTTTTTTAAACTGAGGTATAGACTGTCGAAACAAGTTGCTATGAAGGTTACTGCGGAAGTACAAGAGAGGTTAGAACGTGCATCCAAAGGAATATGCCGATCTCGCCTTTGCTTCAAGTATTAATAATTTTGCGATTTTATAATTCACTGAATTATGTGGATAATACATTGTCCACCTCCCGTCTTGAAACGTTCAAGTCACTTGTCCTTCTTCGCTCCTCGTTTTAAATTTACGTAATACTGAGTTAGAACATGCATCGAAAGGAATATGCTGATCTCACCTTTGCATCAAGTATTAATAACTTTGCGATTTTATAATTCACTGAATTATGTGGATAATACACTGTCCACCTGCCGTCTTGAAACGTTCAAGTCACTCGTCACTTGTACTTCTTCGCACCTCGTTTTAAATTTACGTAATATGTTTCGTGTTTCTAGTAATGACACATGCATTTGAATTAAGTTCGTTTCCAATTTTTTCCCACCTGACATCTTTCTTTTTTACATTCACTGCATCCGTCCTATTGTCCACGATGTCGTTAATCTCCGTCACCAATTCAATTAACAATCCTCTCTCCATTTATGAGAAATTTGTTTCACAGTTTTTGTTTATGATTTTGTTTATCCCCCACTTTTTAGCTGTGTGCAGACTGCGGTGCAGACGAAAATGAAAACAAAAGCGCATCGCAGTCATCCACAGCCTTCTGTAGCTGTAATATTTACAAGTTTCTTGGCGTTAGCACGTGTTTGTTAACAGTTTCAGAAAACAGGTTGGTGAAATTCAAGAAATTGTTAGCGCTGTTACAATTGTTACGTTACATTTGTTAACGTCGATTTTAATATCGAGCATAAGTGTTGAAAAATCAGTTACTGCTACTGACATGACGTCATCTACGTTTGACAAATTCATAAACACCTGAAAGTTACAATGTCATAAAGAGAGGAAAGGGGCTTATTAAATTTAATGGTGGAGGCCAGAGGTCTATTGTGAGCTTGGCTCGATGAAGTGATACAGTATTTTTGAATGGGCTTCCAGTTAAATTTAGATAAATAACTGTGTTTACCTGAAATAAAGTATTATATAACTTACGTTTCTAAACTCTAATGATGAATAATTAATTTCATTTCGATCCTCTGTTCTTTATAAAATTCTTGTAGCGTAATCTGTTACTAACCCTTGTAAGTCTAATAGCTTAAAATCCAGACTTCAATATTCACATAAAAGCACGTCATCGGGAAGTCTGACTTCCTTAATCTCCCAACGAAGGAAATGCTGCACAGTTTAAACCTAACAAGTCTTTAATGGCGGTAGATTTGCCTGTATGAAACGTCGAGTAGCTTTTATATAATTACTAGCTGACCCGGTGAACTTCGTACCGCCAGTAAAAGTTGTCTCAACTTTAAATAAAACAAATGCGGATTAGTTATTTATTCTGCAATTGCGGTGAAGTTTAAATGCAACACAGTTGCAATTAAGGCAATTAATTTAAAGCTTTATGATAAACAGTATTTTTTGTTTTTGGGGCTGTTCAATAAAGAATGATCATAATTTTTTACGCTCATAATTTTTCGCACTAAAATTCAATCTTATTATATTCTGTTAGCTTAATGTGAAACAAACACGCCGTAGTAGTTTCATTGTTGGTACTCCTGGTTCCCGCCTGGGAGAACCAGACAAGTTCAGACATGTTCAGTATCGCCTACCGCTGTAGTGGAGGTAACACTCAAGGAACAATATGCTGCTTTGAAATTCTGCTTTCGTCTCAACAAATCTTCAGTTGAGACCTATACAATGTTACAGGAGGCCTATGGAGAGTCTGTTCTTCCCTACAGCACAGCTCGAAGGTGGTTTAAAGTGTTTAAAGAGTGGAAGATGGACCCGGTGCTCCAGTTACTGCTCTCACGGAAGAAAACATCAACACTGCTGCTGCCATTGTGAGAGAGGATCGACGAATTACCTTAAGATCACTTTCTGAAAAACTGAACATTTCATTGTGTGCCACCCATACGTTGGTGACAGAAACATTACACATGAGACGTGTTTGTGCGCGTTGGGTTCCAAGATGGCTACATATTGCCAATGTTGTTGATGAATATCTTGCAAAAATCAACGTGAAGTACTTCCCTCACCCTCCCCATAGTCCGAATTCAGCCCCATGTGACTTTTTTCTATTCCCTAACTTAAGAAACGCTTTCGTGGGAGGCATTATCCATCATCAGAAGAGTGGTGAAGGCTGCGGAGGCGATTTTGATGAATCTCTCAAAAAAAGGTTTCCAGCATGTCTTTGAAGACTGGCAGAAACGCTGGGACGAGTGCATCGCATTCAGGGGAGACTATTTTGAGAAGGACTATCAAAATTATGAGGATGAGTAAAGGTACGTTGTCAAAAAAGTTGTCATCATTCTTTATTGAACAGGCCCCGTATATAAAGATGATGGTTTTCCGGAGCGCGAATAGGTGACGTATAATTGTCCATGACAGAAGCAGGGAATCTCCAAATTGATTCCGGGAACTTCCAACGACTGCCCTTGTGATTTATTTATGGCCATTGCAAAGGCAAAACGGACGTGAAACTGTAGACACTTAAAATCAAAATTTAAATCCATTGGAATCGTCTGAATCACAAAGGAATTCAATTAAGTTTGCGTCAATTCAATTTACATTCACGAATCCACAAACACAAATTATAAAGAAAGTATCCAAGCCTTCGCCAATATTTGACTACAGTGGTGTTATAGAGTGTTTAGAGATTAATTTTCTGTCTAATCTTCGAAAGGTATATTACCATGCTACATAACAAATTTCAGTCTTGATAACAAATGATAAACGTCATTTAAAGAAATATGGTAAGTAAAATAGCTTTGAAGTCTTTGGTAAGGAGTGGAATATCTTTACACTTGTAATACTTTTGCTTGTCGAAAATAAAAGAAGGTGAATGTGTTCCGTGACAGTTTGCTTGTCTGCTTTTATAATTCGTTAATAATCCGGTCCATTATTACTTCTGTTTTTCCCCCTCACCTTTTAAACCTTCCTTGAACTTATACAAACATTTCAAAACCAAAATTAGGCAAAACGGTTCAACCCTTCTCGAGTTGTTGTAAGACTAACAAATGTAAGTTCACTTTTATAACTTGAATATTTAATTTTTTCCTTCATTTTGGTCGCATACTTATTCAATAACAAAAACAAAACATAATCTTTCGCAGTTAATATAAACAGTCGCTTTACTGATTTATAATCTTGAGTTTTTCTTTCTCTTTATACAATTATTTAGCTAATAAACTTGTTTAAAACCTATGTTCCAAGGAAATAAAGGGAAATATCTTACACAATGGTTGTTGGAAGTTTTCAACAGCTAGCAACTTCAACGCATACCTTTACAGAATTGAGGTATCGTTACATCATGACAACTTACTATGTATATTCCTTAAAATAAAACGTAACTATCTTTTGTTTTGATTTTCTTCAAAGTGCAACGATTCTGTAGTGTAACAAGAACTACTGTTTGTATTCCATGGCCTCCTCAACTGAAAGAAGTGTTCCTGTAAGCATGTTCTATTTTTTTTAAATCCAATATCTTCGCATTCAAGTACAAGTGTTTCATAAACCCCTTTATAGTAATATATGAAATTAAATTAGAATATGCTTTATGGCCCTATGCCCATAAGAACGAATTGTGTTTTCCCAAATTATTCAGGCAGCCTTACATGGGTCGATGTGTTAAAGACAATTCAGCTGTTGTGACTACTCATTTTGTTTTGAAAGAACTTTACATAATTCAACATTAATATGCATTATAATAAGTATACTCCATTGCTACAGTATTTAGTGAGAACATTCCAATGCATTGTTAATATCACATTTGTCACTTTCTCAATATTAGCCGTAATCTTGGATGTGTTCAGGACATGTTTACTAGCAAGATGTACGTCTGTAATAGTTGAGCATCGTTTATTCTTAGTAACATGCATGGCAGAAAGTGTTTGCTGGAGCCAAATCTGTACGCGTCTTGGTTCGTGAATGGTCCGAAGAGACATATTTTTAAAATACAGAAAAGTTAGGAGTAGTGAGTGATCCACAATGCTCTTTAAATGCTGCACAAAGTCTTTAGTGATTTTGGATGACGTATAATATCATCTGCAACAAATGGGAGTATTTATGAAACATATAATGACACTTATTCATTAATTCCGTCTGTATTTCAATGTTATTCTTTTCAGATACGAAAGAGCAAGATGTTCAAATGATAAATAGGTTCACGTGGTATGTTTAGCTAACAGCGTCTTGGCCTAGACTAAGAACCATTAAGAATATAAGCAAACATGATTTTCAACACCAAAATTGTGTTTTCTTTATTAGAAAACCAGTATTACTTTTGACGCTATATTTTCCTTTCTATGTTTATTTTAGTCCCTTTAGTTACGTGGTTATATCGTAACGGATTTATTAGGAAAAACCTCGTGCATTCGTGTGTGACGGACAGTTATCCTTTTAGGTCCATACCATGCTGCTTCGTCACATATCCACTGAGACCTTAGTGTTAGACAACTGTGCCTCTGCTTCTATGTGTGGCAGTAGAAGGCGCCTTCTATATCTGTCCATAGAGACCTTAGTGTTAGACGACTTGGCCTCTGCTTTTTTACATTAGATGTCAGCGTCGACGTGTCCACAACTGTCCTATTTGAGAAGGGTAGATGACTGAGTTGGCAGATGTTCAGATACCTTTGTTCTAGGCAACTGTACTTCCGTCGTGCTGTTTTATTCTCTGGGGATAGAGATCAGCACATTCTGTTATCATCTGTTTTCATTTTTGTTTTGTTTTAGACATAAAGCGCAACTTTGGGGCGTGGTATGAAATAGCCAATTCGTTATTTAAGGAAAACCACGAAGAAAAAGGAACATTCAAAATGATTGATGCAATGATTAACATAAAATAGCATTAAGAATTATTGTTTGTGCATCGCAGTTGTCAGCAATCACCTTATAAACTGTAACGCAAAGCAGGAGCGGTTCCTGCATAAGGTTGCAGGTTTGCGCTACACCCACTGATTCTGAATATACAACAGGTGCATTTTGCACATTAAAGCTGTACTTGTTTGCATTGTTTTATATACAAACATGTTTCAATTACGCTTATCGTCTGTAGCTGCCCATGACCGCAGAAGTCGAAATAAACAGTGATTAGCTGTAGGAGCCGCAGGTCTGCAGCGAAGAGTTAACCTAAGATTTCGCCCAAATGTAGGCTCTCTGAGGGGTTTGCGGGAAGGTGAAGAGATGGGAGTGGCTTCTTATACATTGCTTAAATGGAGGTTTATAAACCTAGCTCCTCCTACTCTTAGCAACGGCTATAGCGTGACCTTCAGGCTTAGCTTCTGTGTGCTCTGCTTTTCGAACACAGGGAGAATTTACTTAAATGCATGGGGGTTATTCAGAAGAGAGCTCTGTTAAACAACAACGCCACACTTGTTCAGGCTTCTGGGTTTATGGCCCTTTGAAAGATTATAATTTTGTATTCTGGCTATCTTTCTTCTACAAGATCATGCCACAT
The DNA here is from genome assembly GCA_030765055.1 of Mantis religiosa. Lineage (NCBI taxonomy): Eukaryota > Metazoa > Arthropoda > Insecta > Mantodea > Mantidae > Mantis > Mantis religiosa. The sequence goes on from CM060958.1 coordinate 23,248,294, forward strand.
GTGGACATTTTGTACAATCAGCTGCAGAAACTAGACTGCAATGCAACATTTGCCATCGCCCAGCTAAACGCTTTTGAAAGAGAAGTGCAAAAGATAAGAAATAGCGTGGATATCGAGGAACACGAAGAAACTGCAATTAAGAGGAGAAGAATAGAAGATCATGACGTGAAAAGAATAGAAGCTCTTGAAGTATGTGACATTCTTAGAGAAGCAAAGGACAGATTTAGCTTCACGGGGCATCTGGTAGCCTCAACTTTGTTTCATCAAGAAAATTTCTAAGACATTTCCAGAGGATTCCCTTAGAGAAACAATAAGGTTCTATCCTTTTATCATTGGAACAAAAATTCGTAGAGAACTGACTGTAATTTACAGTCGAGAGGAATTTCGTGGAATTTCCGGCGCTTTGTGCTTGATGGACTTCAATAAGGAAAACAATTTATGTACTACATTCAGCGAATATGTCAAACTCCTCCGAGTACTGTTAACTATGCCAATGTCTACCGCTGAAGCAGAATGCTGTTTCTCAACTTTAAAAAGAGTAAAAACTTCCCTTAGGAACACAATGCCACAGGACCGATTGTCAGCATTAGCAATGCTTTCAATTGAGAGAGATTTTGTTATGAAGATCAGCGACTTCAACGCAAAAGTTATCGATAGATTCGCCAGGTCTAAGGAGAGTAGAGCAGAGAATCTGTATAAATAGGCGAGTCATTACTACTCTGTATTTTCTTTTTCTTTTGTGCACCACCAATAATTTAACCCACCAGCCGCCACTGACGTAAAGAGTTTCTTGTGATGTGCAAAGGGAGTACAATTTCAAACCTAGCATATAACGACTTTTATTTTTTATCCCTACAGCCTGGTGTTCATCTCTTGCAGCTACAAGGAAATCTATGACGAAGCAATTTCTAAAAGTATTTTTTCATATTAGTTTAAAGTCACTGTAAATGTAACGCATAATATATTAAAGTGACATAATGTTACCTTACACTTTGCCTAACTTAAGCAAATATTGAGTCCTATATGCATATATGTTCCATTTGATATATAAAACACTTAAATTTGTAATTTTAGCACAAGCACCAATCTTTGCCAGTCAGTTTACAAATACAGCAGCTGTAGGAACATTTTTAATTAAAATTCGTAGTTTTCTCCTAAATTTCCACTAAGCTATGTTATTTTGGCAAATTTTCCCTCCGTAACCAGCGCACAAGTTAGCACTAACCACTTAGTTCCAGTAGCTGCCGTTGCGTAGCGCACATCTCTCGAGCTAGATAGTTGAGCGTTCCGACCACAGATGGCAGAAGTGGGTCGAGCGGTGTCTAGTGTGAGGTAATCGACCCGTAGCCTCAGAACAAGGTCAAGGGTCAACACTTTCACCAAAGGGGCGTGGCGGGGGAGTAAAAGATGCGTAGGAAAAAATAGTAAGAAACCACACTTGCAATTAGTCGTAGTACGATACCTTGCTTGTGAATGGAACTGAATCGTGGCCTGCACTATATTTACTACGCTAGTTTTCACAAATTCATTTGTTCGTGGCTCTGTGAGAGGGCGGTGCTTTCCGGTTACTGTTTCTTTTGTTTTGGATGCAGAATGCACCACGAGCATGCGGGGAATAGTTAGCTATATTATTGCTTTTCTGTGTTTAATCCATACTGATGTTATAATAGAATTCGTATCCAAACAATTTAAAATTATGACGTATTACGTTTTAATATTCATGTCACTGAATTTCAGTCCTTGTTTCGTTTAATATGAATATCAGTGTTTTCTCTATTGGGAACACAGCAGAAATGTAATGTCTACCAAGCCAAATTATTAAATGGAGAGGCTGTAAGATAAATGTTATTTGTAAAATGGTTGTCAGTTGTCAGGTTCATATCAACGTATACGGTGTGGCGAAATTTCATCCCGCAGGAGCTTTTACCTGCAGTAAATCCACTGATATGTGGCAGGGTTTCTTTTTTAAATGTATTTTATTAATATTGCACCGTCCTTTACATCGTAACACTGCATGAAATTCTTTTACTAGTTACAATGTGCAGTCGATGTACAATTCTACATTCATAGTTTTTCAAAGTCTATTTTGTTAATAAATTTCACAAATTCTTGAAGTGATGTTCAGTTAAATAGCGATTTGATGTTGGCCAGGTACTTCCTTGATCTAATGTTACGGAGAGGGGTGGTATATCACGTTGTTATGAAGGACTATATATGATGTATGTATATGCGAGAGTTTATCAGAACAGTTACTTATTGGGTTTTGAATCTAAGAAAAATAAGCTACTCTAAAACTTTAAAATATCCTCTACTACGCTTATTTTCAACCACTCCTTATGACACTTCTGACACTAATTTCTTAGAACTCATAAAGTTATATAGAAGTTAGCTTATGTCTCAAAAACTAGCTCCTCCACATATTTACCCTTTAGGTATAAATCTGTACTGTTAATCAGAATATGGCAAGAGCATAAACAAGTGACGGCCAAAAGCTTTACGCCACGCAGTGGTGCCCACCTCGGTACGTGAATGGTAGCGTGTCTGCCTCACGTTCAAGAGGTCCCGAGTTCCAATCTCGGTCAGGGTGAGTTAGCTGGATTTGGCTTTTTCCGGGGTTTTCCCTTACCCTGAAAGACGAATGTCGGGTAATTCTGAGCTCCATGGATCCCGGATTCATTTGAGCATCATTTCACCCATTTCATTCATCGTCCGATATGACTTAACGTTGGAGGACGTAAATTAAAAAAAAAAAAAAAAAAAAAAAAACAACACACACACACACAGTGGTCTGTTTGTAGCATGCAATGCAGCTCGACACTGGGGTAACAAGTCGTCACGGATGAATGAAATGTTCTATAGTAGTAGTAGTGGTAGTAGTAGTGGTAGTGGTATTTTTAATCATCCGTTAAGTCAATACAATGACATTGGATAGTTAATACAAATATTTAGAACAATACAAATAATATTAGTATAAAAAATAAGTTGCATCAAGTGTAATTAATAAGATCTAAGCATGAACTCATAAATATATGTAGTTGCATGGCTCTACAACTACACAGCATTTAAAATGCATCACAAATATATACAATTATATGGCCAGCTACAGTGTATCTAGAAATTCACTTATATCATAATATGAATCGCTTAATAAAATTTCTTTCAACGATAGCTTGAAACACCGCATGGATTTTATGTTTTTCAGATTGGCCGGTAGTTTATTATACAGAGTGACTGCTGAATATCTAACTCCTTTGGAATAAAGTGTAGTTCTATGTGTTATTGTTCTTAAGTCTGTTTTACCTCTGGTGTTATGATGATGTATTTGATTATTTGTGGTGAAATTTTCAAGGCTTTGTTTTGTATAACATAGCAAACAGTATATATACAGACTGGGCGGAGTCAAGATTTTCAATTCCTTAAAGAAGTTCCTGCAGGAGTCATATTTTTTTCCTGACATTAGGCGTCTAACAATCCTTTTTTGTACTTTAAAAACCAAGTGACTGTCTTTACTATCCCCCCAAAACATAATGCCATACTTCATTAGACTTTCTGCATATGCAAAATATAAGGTTCTCATGTCACTTGCATTCAACTCATTTTTTATTACTCGTAATGAGAAGCAGAATTTATTTAACTTTATTATTAGATACTTTATGTGTGCTTCCCAGTCTAAATGCTGATCTACCCATACTCCCAGAAAATTTGCTTCTGTCTTATAAGAAACACACGCACCATGACGCTGTATGTTCCAAATTTGGTACCTTTTGACATACAAAACACTGCAGGAGTCCTAAACTTTAGTAATAATAATAATAATAATAATAATAATAATAATAATAATAATAATAATAATAATAATAATAATAATAATAATAATAATAATAATAATAATAATAATAATAATAATAATAATAATAATAATAATAATAATAATAATAATAATAATAATAATAATAATAATAATAATAATAATAATAATAATAATAATAATAATAATAATAATAATAATAATAATAATAATAATAATAATAATAATAATAATAATAATAATAATAATAATTAATAATAATAATAATAATTAATAATAATAATAATAATAATTAATAATAATAATTAATAATAATTAATAATAATTAATAATAATAATTAATAATAATAATTAATAATAATAATTAATAATAATTAATAATAATTAATAATAATTAATAATAATTAATAATAATTAATAATAATAATTAATAAAAATTAATAATAATAATAATAATAATAATAATAATAATAATAATAATAATAATAATAATAATAATAATAATAATAATAATAATAATAATAATAATTAATAATAATAATTAATAATAATAATTAATAATAATAATTAATAATAATAATTAATAATAATTAATAATAATAATTAATAATAATAATTAATAATAATAATTAATATTAATAATTAATAATAATAATTAATAATAATTAATAATAATAATTAATAATAATAATTAATAATAATTAATAATAATTAATTAATAATAATTAATAATAATAATTAATAATAATTAATAATAATAATTAATAATAATAATTAATAATAAAAATTAATAATAATTAATAATAATAATTAATAATAATAATTAATAATAATAATTAATAATAATTAATAATAATAATTAATAATAATAATTAATAATAATAATTAATAATAATAAATAATAATAATAAATAATAATAATAAATAATAATAATTAATAATAATTAATAATAATTAATAATAATTAATAATAATTAATAATAATTAATAATAATTAATAATAATTAATAATAATTAATAATAATTAATAATTAATAATAATAATAATAATAATAATAATAATAATAATAATAATAATAATAATAATAATAATAATAATAATAATAATAATAATAATAATAATAATAATAATAATAATAATAATAATAATAATAATAATAATAATAATAATAATAATAATAATAATAATAATAATAATAATAATAATAATAATAATAATAATAATAATAATAATAATAATAATAATAATAATAATAATAATAATAATAATAATAATAATAATAATAATAATAATAATAATAATAATAATAATAATAATAATAATAATAATAATAATAATAATAATGTCGCGACAGCCCTTAGAGGGCCAAGGCCTACCAACCCGGCTGCCGGCCTCACGCCCACTTACGCAGGCAGAGGTGGACGTTCACCCAACCGATACAGCATTTCGGTATCCCCCAGCCAGAATGTTGGTTTCCGTGACCGGGGCCGCTTCCTAGCGTAAGCTACTCACCTTCCTCACGGTGCTGAGTGGGCACCTGTCCTATACCAGGGAGCTAAAATCTGCACCCCATGGGTAGGATCGAACCCGGGCCGCTTTCCGTGGCCATTGACCAAGGCATGCTGCCTTAGCCCGCTGCGCCACCGTGCAGGACAGTCCCGGTATCAAATACCTTAGCCTATATACGGCTAGTGTGGAGAAATGATTAATTTCCATCAATTAACTAAAATAATATGAGTTAAAAGATGAAGCCTGGGACTTAAGTACTTACAATAGTAAATCGCCACAAACGGTGTACCTTTGATGCGAGAGCCCCTAGTGGTCTACCGGGGAAATATACGAGTCAACTGGAGAATTTAATGTCAGGACGGAACGTTGGCCATGGTAGCTCAAAGGTTAAGAGCGACTGCACGGAAACCAAGAGATTCGTGGTTCAAATCCCGGCCATGGCATTGAATTTTTCATGTTGACTCTATCATAAACCTTAGCCTTTATACGGCTAGTGTGAAGAAATGATTAATTTCCATCAATTACCTAAAATTGTTTTTAAAAGTTTTAAGTTCTTAAATACTTTATAACTGTTTTTAATCGAAAATACAGCTGCAAGTTTTAAGGAGCACAATTATATATAATTTTTTTTTTCTGTATAAACCTTGGATTTGTATTTTTGTTATCGTTGAGGGATTTCTCGCCATTCTAATTCATAAAATATCAAACCATTAGTATTAAAAACTGAGCCAAATTACACATTGTGTAATCATGCCAGACAAAGATTTACAATAAAACACCCAGCCGAAATTATCTTTTACATTGTACAATAATCGTCATTTTCTATTTTGTTTTAAATTAAAACGACTTGTTTAAGATGTTTGAATAGTAATAAAACGGACACATTGAATCTTTTTATGGAGACGGGAACGGCGTACCAAGATTTCCTAATTCTGAATTAGTTTTAAGTAATTATTTGGTACAAAATAACGATAGACTCTTATGAATAGAAAAAAAATCTTATTATAAAAATTGTAGGTATCACTTAAATATGAAACTAAAGTCAAATAACATGTTTTGTAGAATTCGCCGTTTCCAAAATATCCTTTGTTAAAACTTGTACGTATTTCTTGGTTGATTTGTCTGTAGTCTTACGCACCTTAATTTTAGAAACCTCTCATAAAGTGAATCATTGTGCGTATTTTAATTTTTTATACTTACTTCTTGATCATATCGCGACGGATACTATAGGTTCATGTTTCACATAAGTTCAGTGGATATCAGAAGACGGCCGTAGTTGCGTAATCGACTTTCTGTACTTTTATTTTTATTTCTTTTGTTCTGCAGGTGAAACTTATTGGTATTTACTTGCCACTTCCCCAGTTGGATTAGGTGATATAACGTGGTTTGAAATGAAGACCTCCCAAATGCGCTGCCACCTGAGCCACTCTGCTCCCTCACAGTTTCTCAAGCCCCCTTTCATTGTCCATGGAGGCTTTTCCATGATACATAGTTAATAGTGTTATTACTCTTTGAACTGAAGTTTTGCTACGTTTTGTAATTAGACACTCTCACATTCACTACCATAATCATTTCCGGTCTCTGCAAGCAATAAGAAATGATTATGGTTAAAGAACAATTCTCCTTTTCAACCAGGATTTGCAATCGTGACCTGGGATTGGACAAACCAGAACACCGACCACGCAGACAATTTCGATTTTAGAGTGAAGTCTCCCTTGCTTAAATTGAGAACATTTCTGATCAATAAAGTAAACTCAACCGAAAAATGATTTTTGTATAAATTTTTAGGTATTACAGAACCAATATATGAGGCTGTTCAATAAAGGATGATTTTTTACGGTCATAATTTTTCGCACTAAAATTCAAGCTTATTATATTCTGTTAGCTTAATTGAAACAAACATGCCGTAATAGTTTCATTGTTGGTACTCTTGGTTCCTGCCTGTGAGAACCAGGCAAGTTCAGACATGTTCAGTATCGCCTACCGCTGCAATGGAGGTAACATGCAGTTAAAGTTGATGTTAGAGGAAGATCCGGAGTTTTTCAAACATAATCACTGCTGATGAAACTTGGCTACATCATTTTGATCCTGAGAGTAAACAGCAAAGCTCAGTGTGGAGATCTCCTTCATCACCAACCCCCAAAAAAGCAAAAGTGGTTTCTTCTGCTGGGAAAGTTATGGTCATCTCATTCTTTGATACTCATGGAATGGTTTATCAGCATGTTGTACCTGCACACAGATCAGTAACAGGACAATACTACAGGGATGTGTTGAAAACATTGCAAGTCCATATCAGGCGCAAAAGACCACATTTCCGTCAAGCAGGCCGGATGCCGCAACACGATAATGTGCGGCCGCATATTGCCAATGTTGTTGCTGAATATGTTGCAAAAATCAACGTGAAGTGCATCCCTCACCCTCCCTATAGTCCGGTTTTAACCTCATGTGACTTTTTTCTATTCCCTAACTTGAAGAAACGCCTTCGTGGGAGGCATTATCCATCACCAGAAGCAGTGGTGAAGGCTGCGGAGGCGATTTTGAAGGATATCTCAGAAATGGTTTCCAGCATGTCTTTGAAGACTGGCAGAAACGCTGGGACAAGTGCATCGCATTCAGGGGAGACTATTTTGAGAAGAACCATCAAAATTATAAGGATGAGTAAAGGCACGTTGTCAAAAAGGAATTGTGATCATTCTTTATTGAGCAGCCCTCGTAAGAGATTGAGAGAGGATGACCGATAATATCGACGTTTTACTATTTCATTTACAGACCTGTTTTCGTGCCACTGTGTGATGCTTGGAACATCCAGACACTTTGCCCATCAGTATTTTAAAATATAATTGCGGAGAGGATATAAAAAGTAGTGTAACAGAGTTGGGATCGCAACGCTGGGCCGCTTCTATTCATGAAGAGCCGTTATAATAGAAATAATGGCTTATTTTAGCAGGACATGGTTAGGGCGGGGCTTCAGCCGACTCTCACTGCAAAATATTACATGTTTTCAAACTAATGCTATCAACAGATTTAAACATTTTCTTTTGTTACCGCAATAACACAATGTGAAAACGTTTATTTATATATGTCACTGCGTCTGAAAAGGTCACCGAATACGTTCCGTTTTGGTTTGATATTTCTTTTACTTGTTGGAGGAATCATTTTCTGTCGATGTGTGCAAAGTGAAAGATTTATCTGAATAGACAACGTTGACAAAAAACTACGAACGTTTAGATTTTTCTCGGTTCTACTTTCTCTATCACTTAGCGGTGCTAAGTAAAGGAATTATTGTATTATTTCCAAGAAATCTTTGTCGAAATTTCATAAAAATGCTTGTTTTGAGGTCTCTGGAACCAGAAGCATTTTAGGAGAAAAAATTGTATAAGAGCGTTTATAAAACGAATGTACATAGCAGTGGTGAGAGGTGACTTTCAAAGCGAGTGAAGCTCCAAGAAATAATTTTCATTAAAATAGGAGAGAATAATGAATTTTATATATGCCCAGCCATCTAAAACAGCAAGCATGGCCAATGAAATAATTTTCGACATCCACATAACCATGGAGTTAAAGTCTGTCTAGTCAACGCATGTGCAGTTCGGAGTCAAAGAAACCTGACCCTTCCGCCCAGTAATGACCGTCATAAATCTATCTCCACACTTCAGAAATGGAACACTGTCGTTGAGGACCAATAGCAACCCTGATTTTTTGGAAATGACAGTCGCATGTCTACTCCACGTGAAGTCTCAGTTGCCAAAGTTCCAACTTCCAGTTGATCTGTTTCATTACGTGCAGAAATTCGTTGTGAGTCACGATGTGGAAACCGTGTGAGGGAAATGCAGTGGTAAATGCAAATGAAGTAGTAGTTAACTTTCAGTCAAGTTAAAATAAACTGAAGACAATAGTGTGAATGAATTGGAAAGTGTTGCTGGGCCGAGTTATATTACTGGAAATGGCTCAAAAACAAAGTTATAACGAGAACTCTCTCAGCAAATTCAAGTGGTTGTTTTGAACACATAAATATGTGGTGAAAAATAATCCTGGTAAGGGGTCACGCAATGAACCTGATGAATTTAGGGTATTCACAGAAATACAGTAAGAAATATTGTGACGAAAGGAATACCAAAGACGCCGATCAAGTGTGAAAACAAAAGAAAGCGTTTCTCAAAGTAGATAATTTCACACGCGATTTAATTCGTCGAGAAATTGATAGATTCTATGCAAAAGGGAGAGCGCCAACCTTCGACGAATTGGTTGCACATTTGCAAGAAATTTGTGATTTTCCTTATGGGCACTGCACTTTGCGTGGTCTCCTAAAGGCGCTGTGTTTCAAATACCGCACTTTGAATAAGATAAGGGTTATTATGGAATCCAGTACAATTGTAGCTTGGCGATATGTATTGAGAAAGGTGACAACCTTGCAGAAAGGACTGGGTGAAGGAGGGCCGGTGTTGTAAAACGATTATAAGGGTTCGTCAAGGGCAGCGGCCGACGTGCACACGAGTTAACTAAACAGACTTTATATTAGAAGGCCCTGGCACATTTGTCTTCAATCCTGAACGCTTGTCTTCGACTTGGCTTTTTTCCTCACACCTGGAAATTGGCTCAAATCATCGTGTTTCACAAACCTAATAAACCTAATAATCTCCCCGACAGCTATCGTCCGATAAGTTTGCTGCCTACCTTGTCCAAACTCTTTGAAAAGGTTCTCCTTCACCGTCTCCTTAAATATACCTCTGAAAACTATATCATCCCACCCTTCCAATTTGGATTTCGTTCTAGACATTCTAGCTCTCACCAACTACTACGTTTAACACAAACAGTAATTCATGGTTTTGAGCAACGAAAGCACACAACCGCCCTGTTCCTTGACGTAGCACAGGCCTTTGATAAAGTTTGGCATGAGGGGTTAATCTTCAAACTGTATAGCATTGGACTTCCACAGTATCTGCTCACTACCATTTGTAGTTTTCTATCATATCGCACATTTACTGTTCGCATTGGTGGCATGGAGTCATCTCAGCGCCATATTACAGCAGGAGTTCCTCAGGGATCCATTTTGGCCCCAAACTTATTTAGTATCTATACCTATGATCTTCCTGACTTGGCCCCTACCCCCATAGCCTTATACGCTGATGATACTGTTTTATATCATTTCGGCACAGATCTCCCTACAACTATTCACACGCTACAAACCTCTCTTGACTGCCTCGTTGAATGGTTCGATACTTGGCGCATACGTCTAAACACTCAAAAGACCGCAGCTAAGATTTTTAGCTTACGTCGCATCTCCAACTCTCCCGAATTGCATATTAAGCATGAACCAATTCCCTGGCTACCTCCTACCACCTCCGTCAAATACCTTGGAGTAATGCTGGACACTAAACTTACGTGGCGAGCCCATATTGATCGACTTATCTCGTTGGCAGCAGGACGACTTTCAAAACTCGGTCCGCTACTTCACAGACACACTCCTCTTGGGATTGAATGCTCTCTGCTTCTCTACAAATCTCTTGTCCGGCCACTTATCATATATACTTCCCAGGTATGGGGTACGGCTAGCAACACTCATCTCCGAAGGCTACAGGTCCTGCCAAATCGATTTCTGCGCATCGCCACGGATGCCCCTTGGTACGTAAGAAATCAACAACTGCATAAAAAACTTGGTCTCCTTCCTCTTCACCAGTACATACGTCAGATCGTCTCTCGCTTCTTCTCAAACCTGCCAGATGTTCCAGGAGCTGTGATGTACGACATCGGCGTACGAACCCGCCAGCCCACGCGCCTGAAGAGACGACTCCCACAGGATCTCCTCCTGACTCTGATTGAAAAAACTATGAATATTGTTTCACAATGACTGTTGTTCTTATCTCTTTGATTACTTGTTTGTTTTAATTAACTTATTTTGCTCTTGTTTCACAGTGTTAAGAAGATAATAGGAGCCAACTTGGTTTTCCTTACATGTTATTCTATAGTTCACAGAGATTGAATTAGCCAACAAGGATCTGTAAAGCATGTACTGCTGATCGATCATTGAATACAATAAAAAAAATACTTTATATTATAATATTGTTGCGGCAGCGGTGAAGCACACAAAAGGCTCGGCGCAGAGAGACAAATGACAGTGCAGGGCGGAGTTAAACAGCTTGCCTAAGCAGATAAAGATAGCGCGGAGATAAAAGGCATACCACAATAGAAAAAGTGAGGTAAATGGAACGTTCTAGTGATATCTTGATTGATAGAGAACAGTCGATTTCTTCTTTGTTACAGAATATTCCAGAAATGTTTAGTGATGTGAATAGTGGTTTATACAAGAGGCGACACGCCAGCGGAGTAGAAAACAGTCGTAAACGGAGAGTTGTTGTAAACAGAGTGCAACTATGAACGCAGTTTGTTTGTGGCCAACGATCTTGGAAGATTGTATGTGTATGTGACGTAATTCTGCTACTGTAAATGTTCTTCTACGGAAATTAAGCACATTTTGAATTTCTGCAACTTGGACTTTTAATTTCACGAACCCACAAAGTCACAATATGTTCACTAAGGTGGCGCATACGAGGGAGATTACATGCGATGCACTTGTCAAGTCTCTTTTCTTACTATTGGAAGCATGTTTGGAACTCTTCAAGTTTGATATTGTCCAGTGCCCTTTGTGAAGCTGTTTTTACCGCCTCCACATCGTCATAACGCTCCCCTTTTAGCGTTTTTTTTTTTTATTTGTGGAGATAGGAAAAAGCCGCACGGGGCTAGGTCCGGCGAATACGGAGCGTGGGGAACGACAGACCACCTCTGAGATGTCAAATAGTGGGTCACTCGTAAGGCCATGTGTGCTGGAGCGTTGTCGTGATGCAGAAACCAGTCACCTGATCATAAAGTTCCGGGCGTTTCCTCCTCGCATCCTCTCGCAGACGCCTTAAAACATCCAAGTAAAAGTGCTGGTTAACATCTGGCCACGGGGTACGAATTCCCGATGAACAATTCCACGAACATCAAGAAAGACAATTATCATCGTCTTCACATTTGACCTCACCTGCCTTGCTTTTTTTGGTCTGGGAGAGTTGGGAGTCCTCCACTGGCTTGACGCTTGATTGGTTTCTGGATCATACCCGGAACACCAACTCTCATCCCCTGTAATGACTTTGTTCAAGAAGTTTGGATCACGTGCAATCTCTGTTTTCAAGTCCTGACACACATTCATGCGGATGGTTTTGTGCTCCTGTGTGAGAAGGCGCGGAACAAATTTAGCAGCAACACGTCTCATGTACAAATCCGCTGGCACGAGCTTCAACTGATTCCTGTCACTGCTGAAATTTTGTCGATCGTTTGGCGACAATCCTCGTTGATCTTTTGGCGTACCTTTTCAATGTTCTCCTCATTTTTGCGATGTTGAAGGGCGTCCAGAACGAGCTTGGTCTTCAACACACATCTGACCACGTTTAAAGCGCCCAAACCACTCGTAAACCTGTGTGCGGCTCATAGCGTCCTCCTGGAAAGTTTCCTGAAGCACTTGGTGTGTCTCCGTTACAGTTTTTTTAAGCAGGAAACAAAATTTCACACACACTCTTTTGTTCTTTTAAAGTTGCCATAACGACTTCGCAAAGGTAACCCGCCAACAGTTAGAGAAACACAATACCACACTTGCACGTTCAGCTCTACACTGACGCCGTCTGCACAGCTGCTTCATGAAGGTCTCTACTAACACCATCTAGCGTGAGAACCCTGCACTACGTCTACGAGTGGCAGCGCCCTCGGAGTCCGGTTTCTTTTGGGTCCTCCCACGTAAATACTTTACACCTTTCCTTTGCATGAAGATATCATTAAAAAGCTTTCTGTCTTACTATTTTTTAAATATATTATACTCATGACTTAAAGAACTAAGGCTACTCTTCAGTACTCTTTCTCAGTCACACTTAGGCCCTTCTTGTCTTGCGAGACTGGTCAGACTACAACCAGACATATTCCTGCTTCCTCTCTCCAGTCAGACGTTCCAATTTTTCCAAGAGCTGGCCCACACCGCGTGAATTGTTAATGTAAACTGGAGAACGTATACAATCGACACACTTTTGCCAATAACTCAAAACATCGCAAGAATTTCCTGTTTGTCACCACTAAATAGCAATCTACGTCAAATACTGTTGATAATTAATGCCAAAGATTCTACTCCCATTAGTCCTGTAGCCGTAGGACAAGGACCCGGGCCTCCTTAGACAGAGAGTTACCGAACTGTCCCGAAAGAGCGACCGGCGCCTCCGTGTTGCTTTCCATAGGGCAAGACCTAAAGACTTAACAAGCTCCCCATCTGGTCTTGTGAACTCAAGACGGGATGGAAGTGAATGCGCCACTTACGCACGGCAACCCCAAAATAGGAAGGCTGCCGATATGACTTCGGTAGGGCAGCCTGGTGATCTACCGCCCAGAAGCCTACTTCGGTAGGTACGGGTTTGGTGCATCCGGGGTCCCGAGCCAACAGTCTCCCTCGTGTGGGCTCCTCTTCGTGGTTGAGGGAGACGGTCAACAGGCCCACCCACGTGTAGGCCGTGCGTGGAGATCCGTGGAGAAGGATTTTAGATTCTTTTCTAGTTTAGAGTTTAGGATTTAGTGAACGAAATTTTTAGTAGGTTTTGATTGATGTTTTTTATGTACGTGTATGTTTAATAGGTTTTGTTACGCTTATATAGTTTTTAGAAAGTTTTATATCTGGCTTTTGCCATGACTAGTTTTTTAAAGGGCGCTGATGACCGCCGTAGTTGAGCGCCCTTATATGTCATCATCATCATCTGGTTATCTAGCATAACTTCTACTAGCTATGCTGGCTAGTACGCGGGAATATTAATGGCTTCCCTCAACCCCGTCCGGAGACGTACGCTATCTCCCACGGGTATCGGGAACCACTGCCCCCTCGAGTCCAACCCAATCCCCAGGGAGGGGCTCGAATATTCGGCCCGAGTTTCCTCTAGTAATGTCAGAAATTGTTGATAATGCTATTGAAACATACTTACAGCTAAATTTTGAAACGCAACGTAAAGCAAAATAGATAAAAACATAAAACAAACTTTTGTTCACACGCTACAGAGACTTCACGTGATAAAATCTGCCAGTTCAAGGTTACGAAGTCCGCCTCGGTAGCGTAGATGGTAGCGTGCCTGCCTCACGTTCAAGAGGTTCCGAGTTCGTATCAGTCACAGTGAGTTACCTGAATAGGTTTTTCCGGGTTTTTTCCTTATCCTGAAAGACGAATGTCGGGTAACACTAAACTCTATGGACCCTGGGCTCATTAGAGCATCATTTCTCCCATTTCATTCATCGTCCGATATAACTTAATGTTGGCGGACGTAAATTAAAATAAATAAATAAATAATAAGGTTACGCATGCGTGAATACAGAAATATTCAGTACTGAATAAGCTCGCGGTACTGATCACTCGTGCATTAACCAGCTGTCCAATTGTCCGCAGTACTGTGGATGTTTGCAAATAAATTTTGAAAATGTATCTAGAGCAAATGACATACTGTTTGGCAGGTGTTATTCTTCCCTTTCTGTTGAAATCCTTGGGGAAGTGATTACTTTCATTTGTTTTTCGTGCGGCGAAGCACCTAAAAGACAAATGATTGTCAACTTCACCTCTTTTCACTGCAGTAAAAGTTGTTTTAGATTTCTGCAAGTGGATTTCCTAATCTACGTAACCCACGCAGTCACAGTATAATATGTAACAGAGAAATTAAATAATAAGCTTTTATACCAATACTTTGTAGAATATATGTAGAATATATATATATATATATATATATATATATATATATATATATATACATACATACATATATACACACAGGGCTGTTCAATAAAGAATAATCATAATTTTTTTACGGCCATAATTTTTTGCACAATAATTCAATCTTATTATATTCTGTTAGCTTAATGTGAAACAAACACGCCGTAGTAGTTTCATTGTGGGTACTCCTGGTTCCCGCCTGTGAGAATCAGGCAAGTTCAGACATGTTCAGTATCGCCTACCGCTGCAATGGAGGTAACATGCAGTTAAAGTTGATGTTAGAGGAAGATCCGGAGTTTCTTTCAAACGTAATCACTGCTGATGGAACTCTTCTACATCATTTTGATCCTGAGAGCAAACAGCAAAGCTCGGTGTGGAAATCTCCTTCATCACCAACCCCCAAAAAGTGCAAAAGTGGTTGCTTCTGCTGGGAAAGTTATGGTCATCTCATTCTTTGATATTTATGGAATGGTTTATCAGTATGTTGAACCTGCACACACATCAGTAACTGGACAATACTACAGGGATGTCCTGAAAACATTGCAAGTCCATATCAGGCGCAAAAGACCAAATATCCATGAAGCAGGCTGGATGCTGCACCACGATAATGCGCAGCCGCATATTGCCAATGTTGTTGCGTGAAGTGCACCCGTCACCCCGCCCGCCTCCATAGCGTAGATGTCTGCCTCACGTTCAAGAGGTCCCGAGTTCGAAACTCGGTCAGGGTGAGTTACCTGTATAAGGTTTTTCCGGGGTTTTCCCTTATCCTGCAAGACGAATGTCGGGTAACTCTCAGCTCCATGGACCCCGGACTCATTTGAGCACCATTTCACCAATTTCATTCACCGTCCGATAAGACTTAACGTTGGAGGGCTTAAATTGAAAAAAAAAAAAAATCCCTCACCCTCTCTATAGTCCGGATTTAGCTCCATGTGACTTTTTCTATTCCCTAACTTGAAGAAACGGCTTCCTGGGAGGCATTATCCATCATGAGAAGCAGTGGTGAAGCCTGAGGAGGCGATTTTGAAGGATTTCTCAAAAAATAGTTTCCAGCATGTCTTTGAAGACTTGCAGAATTGCTGGGACAAGTGCATCGCATTCAGGGGAGACTATTTTGAGAAGGACTATCAGAATTATGAGGATAAGTAAAGGTACGTTGTCAAAAAAAAAGTGATCATATTTGCCATGAAATCTCGATGTCACATTTTTGAGTAGAGAAGTATTATTGTGCTGCTCGAATGATTTACCATGGATTTACCTTTGGCAATAGATATCTCTTAGTTAACGTACTGATTACTCCACGTGGAGTGAACATCTGTCTTTTGTGACTTATGAGCATTCCATTGGCTGAAGAGATGCGTTCGTTGGTGCTTAGCACAAATCTGAGAGCTGAGTCTCTTACAAGAATGATCAGTGCGTTATCTGAGAGGTTTCTATTAACAAAGATAAAGCCATGGTAACGCTTTGGGAAGCAGGAGAATACATAAGAAGTTTGCTGAGTTCGGAACATGTTCTGATAAGCGGCAACTTGGCTCTGTGTAGAAGACAGATGGGAAATACCAACTGTCACTTCGCGCCATAAACAAGGAACACGCGTAAATGCTAATTATTTGCGAAATGAAGTTGGCTGAAGTTGCACGTGACGTAGCAAGAAACACGCGGTGACAACCTCCAAGGTCGTCGTGTCACGTGCAAAACTTGCAACCTGTTAAATGAAGCAGGTTTCATCTCTCTTATAGATACCATTGGATCTCAGGGTTAACAGCAGTTTCTGATACGTTCTACTTGTTGCAATATTTGCTATTGTTTACGTGCATGTTACATTGAAGAACATCTATCAACTCTTCTACAAACAAATCTTATACTAGAAGGACTCTTAGAACCAATCGGTTAGGCGGCTTCAGGCTTCTGTGGCCCGCATTCGAGAGTTTTTGAATTCAAATCTCGTGGGGCCAACGAACTGACTGAGGTTTCACGTTGTTTTCTTCAGCCGCTACCGGATTGGATGTGTTATACAGTGTGATCCATATTAATCTGAACCATTTCAATAGGTCATAACTTTTGAACCAATAATAGGAATCATGTGCAACTTTGGGAGAATATAATACACAATTGGGAGATTACATTACACTATTTATATCTCAGAGAAAATGTTGGAAGTGTCCTCCACCAGCATCTATACATGTTTACACACATCTCACCATATTCTCTCAAGTTTTACGGAGAGAATCCTCGCCAATGTTACTTATTTCGGTTCGAATGCATTCCTTGAGAACATCAATTGTCCGTAGTCCATTCTTGTACACTCTATTTTTAGATACCCCCCCACAAGAAAACATCCGGTGAGATTAGGTCAGGGGATCTGGCGGGCCACAGACGTTTTGAGATTATTCGAATATCAAAGAAAATAGTTACAAGTTCCATGGTGTCAGATGTATGACACGTTGCTCCATCTTGCTGGAAATAACCTTCCCTCAATTCGATATCATCTTCCCCCAAGAAGAGCACAGCTAATCGTGATGCTATATTTCAGTTCAATTCCTCATGGAAACCAAACCTAAAATGGAAATCCGTCGACTTAAGAAGCAAAGAACAATACAGCTTGATAATCAATTTAAGTAGTTACGTTTCTTTGTCCCAATTAATTTTCTATACTCACGCCATCTCCTGACCTGGCATTTAATTTACTGAAAACAGTCTTTTGTTCAGGAATGCGAATTTTGATAGTGTTTTGTCTTTGTTTATATTTGTGTTAGGAGGGCTGTTCAATAAAGAATGATCATACTTTTTCCTACTAAAATTCAATCTTATTATATTCTATTAGCCTAATGTGAAACAAACGCGCCGTAGTAGTTTCATTGTTGGTACTCCTGGTTCCCGCCTGTGAGAATCAGGTAAGTTCAGACATGTTCAGTATCGTCTACCGCTGCAATGGAGGTAACATGCAGTTAAAGTTGATGTTAGAGGAACATCCGGAATTTCTTTGAAACGTAATCACTGCTGATGAAACTTGGCTACATCATTTTGATCCTGAGAGCAAACAGCAAAGCTCAGTGTGGAAATCTCCTTCATCACCAACCCCCCCCCCCCCAAAAGCAAAACAGGTTGCTTCTGCTGGGAAAGTTATGGCCATCTCATTCTTTGATATTCATGGAATGGTTTATCAGCATGTTGTACCTGCACACACATCAGTAACTGGACAATACTACAGGGATGTCCTGAAAACATTGCAAGTCCATATTAGGCGCAAAGGACCACATTTCCATGAAGCAGGTTGGATGCTGCACCACGATACTGCGCGGCCGTATATTGTGAATATTGTTGCTGAATATGTTGCAAAAATCAAAGTGAGGTGCATCCCTCACCCTCCCTATAGTCCGGATTTAGTACCATGTGTATTTTTCTATTCCCTAACTTGAAGAAACGCCTTCGTGGGAGGCATTATCCATCATCAGAAGTAGTGGTGAAGGCTGCGGAGGCGATTTTGAAGGATATCTCAAAAAATGGTTTCTAGCATGTCTTTGAAGACTGGCAGAAACGCTGGGACAAGTGCATCGCATTCAGGAGAGACTATTTTGAGAAGGACCATAAAAATTATGAGGAAGAGTAAAGGTACGTTGTCAAAAAAGTTGTAATCATTCCTTATTGAACAGCCCTCGATATCCAGTGATTCATTTGTGGTTATAACATTTAATGAATATCCTGATGATGGCAGAGATGCACACTCCCGAAACGTCTATTTCTAATCGTCTTTTCATCTGGCTTGCTTCCCGAGAACAACTTGAGCATGTTTGCAGTTGTTTCATAGAAAATAAAAGATAACAGAGGTATTTCCATGAAGGTGCTATTTGGTACTTTTTTGATTGAAAAAATAATTCGTTGAAATAAATAAATATCTTGAAATATGTGTGAACGTCTTTTAATGTTCTGAGGGATTCGCGGGACTTGCAGAATATTTATTCTCTATGAAATAACGACACCTTATTTCCTGACCTACCAAAGGAAAGCAGTTTAAAAAGCTAATAAACGTACAAGTAATTCCTGAACGTAAAATTCCAAGTAAGGATTCGAAAGAAAAACCCTCCTGACTGGCAATTACTGTTTGAGTGTCAGTATACAAGTAGCAAGTGACACAAAAGTATTTTTCTAAGGGAAGGTTGGAAAAAGAGACATTTGGAAATATGACAAAGGCACCTTTCTCGTATCATAATTCATGTTGGTGCAGGGTTTTTCTCTTCCATGCAAACCGCACCGTCTCATTGTTATGCGGCGGACGATAAAAAATGGGACGTGTCCTACGGGGTAATTAATATAGATGGCGGGCAAGTGATGCCGAATTTGCAAGATTCTTTGTCCCCGGGCTTTCTCCGTGCTGGTTTATTATCCTGCGCTCACAGGATGAGCAAACTCTCATCATTATTAGTTTGATGAATGTTTCAAGGTTTATTTTGTTTATATTTAATTTATAGAAATGCTACATAAAATATGGAGAGTAGTTATTAGTTAATTTTCAACTAATTTAATGAGAAAAGCTGGTCTCCAGGGAAAATATTCCTAATAAATAGATACATTAAGCAATAATTAAGTATTTATATTAATATCTCTGATTAAAACATAAGATAAAAGGTTCATTTTTATTTTTGTTACAAAAGTTTGGATGAGGTCATGTAGGATTACACGAGATACTTAGACAGTTAAGTTAATGCCAGAGGTAGTCCTGCATCCGTAGGACCAAGGACCAGGAGTTACCGAGCTGTCCCAAAAGGGGGCCCGGTGCCTCCGTGGAGCTTTCCATAGAGCAAGACCTAAAGACCAACAAGCCCCCCCCCCCATATGGTCCTGTGGACTCAAGACGGGATGGAAGTGGATACGCCACTTACGCGCGCCAACTCCAAAATGGGAAGGCTACCGATATGACCTCGCTGGGGCCGCCTGGTGATGTAGCACACCTTCTACTAGCTATGCTGGCTAGTACGTGGGAATATTAATGACTTCCCTCAACCCCGTCCGTAGACGTAACCGATCTCCCAGGGGTATCGGGAACCACTGCCCCCTCGAGTCCAACCCAATCCGAAGAACTCCCCGACGGGAGGGTCTTGAATGTTCGGCCCGAGGTTCCTCTAGTAAAGTCTGTCTACTCAACGCAAGTGCACGGCGGCCGCTTTCTTTGAGGAACCCTCATAATCGTTTTACAACATGGACCCTCCTCCTGACGGTCCCCTCTACAAGGTTGCAACATTTTAACATCACCGTCTTGCACCTAATGAAACACAACAACTGGAAGTTGGAACTTTGGCAACTGAGACTCCACGCGGAGTAGACATGCAACTGTCATTTTCAGAAAATAGGGGCTGCTATTGGTCCCCAACGTCAGTATTCCATTTCTGAAGCGTGGAGATAGATTTATGACGGTCATTAGTGGGCGGAAAGGTCAGGTTCTTTGAGGTTCCTTTGACTGGGAACTGCACACACGTTGGCTAAACAGACTTTAACGTCAGAGGTACCACGAGTACTAGGGATCCGCAGCGCTGTCACCACGGCAGCTGAAGGGGACAGATACCCTCCCCTACGGAATATACTTAGACACGTTTGTTCTATATATCCAAAGTTCTCTTATTCTTTGACTGTGGACTTTCTTTCTCTCGTCAAGTTCCAGTCAACTTGCCACTTATGCACCTTCATCTGTCTAGCATATCGTCTTGAGTGATTCCTGCCAATTTTAAATCATGTATTACTTCACCAAACCATTTGATAGGCGTAATTGTGCTCTACTTCTACGAGGGCTGTGCAGTAAAGAATAATCATAATTTTTTACGGTCATACTTTTTCGCACTAAAATTCAATCTTATTATATTCTGTTAGCTTAATGTGATACAAACACGCCGTAGTAGTTTTATTGTTGATACTCCTGATTCCCGCTTCTAAGAACCAAACAAGTTCAGACATGTTCAGTATCGCCTACTACTACAATGGAGGTAACACGCGAGGAGCAATATGCGGTTTTGAAATTCTGCTTTCGTCTCAACAAATCTTCTGTTGAGGCTTATACAATGTTACAGGAGCTCTATGGAGAGTCTGTTCTTCCCTACAGCACAACTTGAAGGTGGTTTAAAATGTTTAAAGAGAGGAGACAATCAATTTCAAAGGAAGTTGGACCCAGTGCTCCAGTTACTGCTCTTACGGAAGAAAACATCAACACTGCTGCTGCCGTTGTGAGAGAGGATCGACGAATTACCTTAAGATCACTTTCTGAAATATTGAACATTTCATTGGGTGCCACCCACACTTTGGTGACAGAAACATTACACATGAGACGTGTTTGTGAGCGATGGCTTCCAAGACTGTTGATTCCCAAACAA
Source organism: Mantis religiosa (assembly GCA_030765055.1). Taxonomy (NCBI): domain Eukaryota; kingdom Metazoa; phylum Arthropoda; class Insecta; order Mantodea; family Mantidae; genus Mantis; species Mantis religiosa. Next base: position 23,269,734 of record CM060958.1, read on the forward strand.
AAGGACATTCGCCTTTGTAGGTCTGCATGCAGTTAAAGTTGATGATACAGGAGTTTCTTTCAAACGTAATCACTGCTGATGAAACTTGGCTACATCATTTTGATCCTGAGAGCAAACACCAAAGCTCAGTGTGGAAATCTCTTTCATCACCAACCTCGAAAAAAGCAAAAGTGGTTGCTTCTGCTGGGAAAGTTATGGTCATCTCATTCTTTGATATTCATGGAATGTTTATCAGCATGTTGTACCTGAACACACATCAGCAAATGGACAATGCTACAGGGGTGTCCTGAAAATATTGCAAGTCCATATCAGGCGCAAAAGACCACATTTCCGTGAACAAGGCTGGATGCTGCAGCACGATAATGCGCGGCCGCATATTGCCAATGTTGTTGCTGAATATCTTGTAAAAATCAACGTGAGGTGCATCTCTCACCCTCCCTATAGTCCGGATTTAGCCCTATGGGACTTTTTTTTCTATTTTCTAACTTGAAGAAACGCCTTCGTGGGAGGCATTATCCATCATCAGAAGCAGTGGTAAAGGCTGCGGAGGTGATTTTGAAGGATATCTCAAAAATGGTTTCCAGCATGTCTATGAAGACTGGCAGAAACGCTGCGACAAGTACATCACATTCAGGGGAGACTATTTTGAGATGGACCATCAAAATTATGAGGATGAGTAAAGGTATGTCGTAAAAAAAAATGTTATCATTCTTTATTGAACAGCCCTCGTGGAACACCGATATGACAAATATATTAACTTTTCTGGAGATTATGTTGAAAAGTAAAGAAAAAAATTAAAGTGCATTTTTTTATTGTGAGGCCAGGGACTTACAAGACGACACTCGTGCTGTGGTGTTTCTGAACCTCGCAGGCTATTTGCAAAAACTCCAAGGTATACATTTTATTTGTTGTGTTAACGTGTGCAGCATAACTGCATAATAATAATAATAATAATAATAATAATAATAATAATAATAATAATAATAATAATAATAATAATAATAATAATAATAATAATAATAATAATAATAATAATAATAATAATAATAATAATAATAATAATAATAATAATAATAATAATAATAATAATAATAATAATAATAATAATAATAATAATAATAATAATAATAATGATAATAATAATGATAATGATAATGATAATGATAATGATAATGATAATGATAATAATAATAATAATGATAATAATAATAGTAATAATAATGATGATAATGATAATAATGATAATGATAATGATAATAATAATGATAATAATAATGATGATAATAATAATAATGATGATGATGATGATGATGATGATGATGATGATGATGATGATGATGATGATGATGATGATGATGATGATGATGATGATGATGATGATGATGATGATGATGATGATGATGATGATGATGATGATGATGATGATGATGATGATGATGATGATGATGATGATGATGATGATGATGATGATGATGATGATGATGATGATGATGATGATAATAATAATAATAATAATAATAATAATTAAGATCGAACTTGACAGAACAACTGGAAAGTTTTCTTTACAAAATATTGTACTGTAATTGAAAAATTATCTTGTTGATTCCTTAAAATAACCTCACTAAGGTATATAATTTGGAGGATATTAACCCTTTGATTTCGAGTACACTAGCCAACACATGCCAACTTTTTCTACAACATGACATGGATTCACGTGACCTGAAAGCAGTGAAATCTGGATAGCAAAATTTTGGATCCGATGCGCTATTATTTTTACAAACTAATTGATTAGAGTAAGCAATATTAAGGTACCATAAAACATTTACAGAAGTTAAGCAGATAAGTATGTAGTAAAATAAAGTGAAAAATAGTTATCTAACATTCTTCTAGATATAGCGTAGTTAAATCGAAATATTAATATTAGATAAACCAATTATAAGTTCTGGCGTTTGCGTTACCCGTGCCGTAAGTTTCGTCGTTACGTCACATGCATTAACGGTGGGGTATGTTGTAGGTTGCGTGCCATAAACGTAGTTTTAAAACTTACCGATATACCTTACTGCGTTAACAGTTTCACTCTCTCTTTCCACCCTTGACTCTCTATCTCCCTCCCTCTCTATCCCGGAGCCCCCGGAGCTCGCTCTATCCCACTGCCAGTCGTGGTCGATCTTCCGGGTCGAACAGGCGCCCGCCAGCCCGGATCTGCCTTGCCGGTTGCATCCCAAAACAAAATATATCCCTGTATCGCTCCGTTGTTTGTGGTTCAGTGTAGATATGTGAGTGACTATGTGGCTCGAAGATAACGTTATTTGGTCCAGCACAGATACCCAGTGTAGCATCTCCAGTCATGTTCACTTGCTTATGGCAATGTTGGTCATGGTAAGTGTTGATGTAACATCTGCAATCATGTTACTAGCTTATAGTAGTGTAGGTCATGGTAAGTACCATATGACCAGCCTTGTTGACATGCTTATGGTAGTGTTGGTAATGCTAGGTGCTCCTATATCTCACAGTCATGTTGACTTGCTTATCACAATACTGGTCATTGCAAGTACTCCTGTATCTCCCAGTGTTATATTACCAGTCATGCTTATGACAATATTGGTCATTGTAAGTACAGTCGTATCTCCCAGTGTCACACGACCAGTCATATTAACTTCCTTACGGCATTGTTGGTCATGGTAAATGTTAATATAACTCCCAGTGTAACTCTGTTTGGCAGTATTGGTCATTGTAAGTACTCCCGTATCTCCCAGTGTCACACGACCAGTCATATTAACTTCCTTACGGCATTCTTGGTCATGGTAAATGTTGATATAACTCCCAGTGTAACTCTGTTTGGCAGTATTGGTCATTGTAAGTACTCCCGTATCTCCCAGTGTCACACGACCAGTCATATTAACTTCCTTATGGCATTGTTGGTCATGGTAAATGTTAATATAACTCCCAGTGTAACTCTGTTTGGCAGTATTGGTCATTGTAAGTACTCCCGTATCTCCCAGTGTCACACGACCAGTCATATTAACTTCCTTACGGCATTCTTGGTCATGGTAAATGTTAATATAACTCCCAGTGTAACTCTGTTTGGCAGCATTGGTCATTGTAAGTACTCCCGTATCTCCCAGTGTCACACGACCAGTCATATTGACTTCCTTACGGCATTGTTGGTCATGGTAAATGTTGATATAACTCCCAGTGTAACTCTGTTTGGCAGTATTGGTCATTGTAAGTACTCCCGTAGCTCCCAGTGTCACACGACCAGTCATATTGACTTCCTTACGGCATTGTTGGTCATGGTAAATGTTAATATAACTCCCAGTGTAACTCTGTTTGGCAGTATTGGTCATTGTAAGTACTCCCGTATCTCCCAGTGTCACACGACCAGTCATATTAACTTCCTTACGGCATTGGTCATGGTAAATGTTGATATAACTCCCAGTGTAAATCTGTTTGGCAGTATTGGTCATTGTAAGTACTCCCGTATCTCCCAGTGTCACACGACCAGTCATATTAACTTCCTTACGGCATTGTTGGTCATGGTAAATGTTAATATAACTCCCAGTGTAACTCTGTTTGGCAGTATTGGTCATTGTAAGTACTCCCGTATCTCCCAGTGTCACACGACCAGTCATATTAACTTCCTTACGGCATTGTTGGTCATGGTAAATGTTGATATAACTCCCAGTGTAACTCTGTTTGGCAGTATTGGTCATTGTAAGTACTCCCGTATCTCCCAGTGTCACACGACCAGTCATATTAACTTCCTTACGGCATTGTTGGTCATGGTAAATGTTAATATAACTCCCAGTGTAACTCTGTTTGGCAGTATTGGTCATTGTAAGTACTCCCGTATCTCCCAGTGTCACACGACCAGTCATATTAACTTCCTTACGGCATTGTTGGTCATGGTAAATGTTGATATAACTCCCAGTGTAACTCTGTTTGGCAGTATTGGTCATTGTAAGTACTCCCGTATCTCCCAGTGTCACACGACCAGTCATATTAACTTCCTTACGACATTGTTGGTCATGGTAAATGTTGATATAACTCCCAGTGTAACTCTGTTTGGCAGTATTGGTCATTGTAAGTACTCCCGTATCTCCCTGTGTCACACGACCAGTCATATTAACTTCCTTATGGCATTGTTGGTCATGGTAAATGTTGATATAACTCCCAGTGTAACTCTGTTTGGCAGTATTGGACATTGTAAGTACTCCCGTATCTCCCAGTGTCACACGACCAGTCATATTGACTTCCTTACGGCATTGTTGGTCATGGTAAATGTTGATATAACTCCCAGTGTAACTCTGTTTGGCAGTATTGGTCATTGTAAGTACTCCCGTATCTCCCAGTGTCACACGACCAGTCATATTGAATTCCTTACGGCATTGTTGGTCATGGTAAATGTTGATATAACTCCCAGTGTAACTCTGTTTGGCAGTATTGGACATTGTAAGTACTCCCGTATCTCCCAGTGTCACACGACCAGTCATATTGACTTCCTTACGGCATTGTTGGTCATGGTAAATGTTGATATAACTCCCAGTGTAACTCTGTTTGGCAGTATTGGTCATTGTAAGTACTCCCGTATCTCCCAGTGTCACACGACCAGTCATATTGACTTCCTTACGGCATTGTTGGTCATGGTAAATGTTGATATAACTCCCAGTGTAACTCTGTTTGGCAGTATTGGTCATTGTAAGTACTCCCGTATCTCCCAGTGTCACACGACCAGTGATATTGACTTCCTTATGGCATTATTGGTCATGGTAAATGTTGATATAACTCCCAGTGTAACTCTGTTTGGCAGTATTGGTCATTGTAAGTACTCCCGTATCTCCCAGTGTCACACGACCAGTCATATTGAATTCCTTGCGGCATTGTTGGTCATGGTAAATGTTGATATAACTCCCAGTGTAACTCTGTTTGGCAGTATTGGTCATTGTAAGTACTCCCGTATCTCCCAGTGTCACACGACCAGTCATATTGACTTCCATACGCCATTGTTGGTCATGGTAAATGTTGATATAACTCCCAGTGTAACTCTGTTTGGCAGTATTGGTCATTGTAAGTACTCCCGTAGCTCCCAGTGTCACACGACCAGTCATATTGACTTCCTTACGACATTGTTGGTCATGGTAAATGTTGATATAACTCCCAGTGTAACTCTGTTTGGCAGTATTGGTCATTGCAAGTACTCCCGTATCTCCCAGTGTCACACGACCAGTCATATTAACTTCCTTACGGCATTGTTGGTCATGGTAAATGTCGATATAACTCCCAGTGTAACTCTGTTTGGCAGTATTGGTCATTGTAAGTACTCCCGTATCTCCCAGTGTCACACGACCAGTCATATTGACTTCCTTACGGCATTGTTGGTCATGGTAAATGTTGATATAACTCCCAGTGTAACTCTGTTTGGCAGTATTGGTCATTTGATGTATATCCTAGTGTCACATCTCCAGTCATATTGACTTCCTTATGGCACCGTTAGACAGCTGATATATACTAGTGTCACATCTCCAGTCATGTTGACTTGTTTTTGGCAGTATTGGTCAGTTTATGTATCTCCCAGTTACATCTCCAGTCATGTTGAACGGTTTTTGGCAGTACTGATCAGTTTATGTATCTCCCAGTTACATCTCCAGGCATGTTGACTTGTTTTTGACAGTATTGGTCAGTTTATGTATCTCCCAGTTACATCTCCAGTCATGTTGAACTGTTTTTGGCAGTATTGGTCAGTTTATGTATCTCCCAGTCACATCTCCAGTCATGTTGAACTGTTTTTGGCAGTATTGGTCAGTTTATGTATCTCCCAGTCACATCTCCAGTCATGTTGAATTGGTTTTGGCAGTATTGGTCAGTTTATGTATCTCCCAGTTACATCTCCAGTCATATTGAGCTGTTTTTGGCAGTATTAGTCAGTTTATGTATCTCCCAGTCACATCTCCAGTCATGTTGAACTGTTTTTGGCAGTATTAGTCAGTTTATGTATCTCCCAGTTATATCTCCAGTCATGTTGAACTGTTTTTGGCATTATTGGTCAGTTTATGTGTCTCCCAGTCACATCTCCAGTCATGTTGAACTGTTTTTGGCAGTATTGGTCAGTTTATGTATCTCCCAGTTACATCTCCAGTCATGTTGAACTGTTTTTGGCAGTATTGGTCAGTTTATGTACCTCCCAGTCACATCTCCAGTCATGTTGAACTATTTTTGGCAGTGTTGGTCAGTTTATGTATCTCCCAGTCACATCTCCAGTCATGTTGAATTGGTTTTGGCAGTATTGGTCAGTTTATGTATCTCCCAGTTACATCTCCAGTCATATTGAGCTGTTTTTGGCAGTATTAGTCAGTTTATGTATCTCCCAGTCACATCTCCAGTCATGTTGAACTGTTTTTGGCAGTATTAGTCAGTTTATGTATCTCCCAGTTATATCTCCAGTCATGTTGAACTGTTTTTGGCATTATTGGTCAGTTTATGTGTCTCCCAGTCACATCTCCAGTCATGTTGAACTGTTTTTGGCAGTATTGGTCAGTTTATGTATCTCCCAGTTACATCTCCAGTCATGTTGAACTGTTTTTGGCAGTATTGGTCAGTTTATGTACCTCCCAGTCACATCTCCAGTCATGTTGAACTATTTTTGGCAGTGTTGGTCAGTTTATGTATCTCCCAGTCACATCTCCAGTCATATTGAACTATTTTTGGCAGTATTGGTCAGTTTATGTATCTCCCAGTTACATCTCCAGTCATGTTGAACTGTTTTTGGCAGTATTGGTCAGTTTATGTATCTCCCAGTTACATCTCCAGTCATGTTGAACTGTTTTTGGCAGTATTGGTCAGTTTATGTATCTCCCAGTCACATCTCCAGTCATGTTGAACTGTTTTTGGCAGTATTGGTCAGTTTATGTATCCCACAGTATCACAACTTAGGTGGTATGCACTTGCTTATGGCAGTGATGATTGTTTCTCAATCTCCAAGTGCAACACCTCCATCTCCAGTAATGTTCGTTTCACAATGTTATTACGGTTGGTGTTCAATTTTCCCAGTGAGGTTGGTATGTTTGTTTGACAGAATGAATTCAGGAGAAACTATTTCCTAGTTATGCCATGATAAATGGCAAATTTACATAGAAAGCACATCAGTCAGATAGTTGTATGTATAGTTGAATGATTGCTGGAACACAAAGCACTATTATTGGCATATTATGTCAGCTTTTGTTACTAATAACTCATTGTGGCTAAAGCAATAATAATGATGCTTTATAATTTAGTTTATACTAAAAACCAACTTATTTTACATATCTGTATATTCAGTAGCTTCTTGTAGTATAATTTTGTCTGTCTATGGTTTATGAGTTACGTATTATAAGAAATGTTCCAGAATGTAGAAGACTTCACAGAATATACAGAGATAATTCAAGATATTCTGTTAACGATGCATAGATTTTAATTATGCAGTCAGAATCTTTGGAGATGTTTTAAAAATGACTAATAACATTGTTTCCTGATAAATGGAAGTTTAGGATGAGGCACATTTTTTCTTTTTTCATTTGGCATGCTTAAACTTAGTTTTAAGAATTGCTGTTACTAAAACAAACTCAAAGTTATAAGAATTGCTTAAACTGTCTTTTCCCTTTGACTTTCTAGATGTTTTAACTCCAGTAAAATCTGAATATCGCATTGTTTGTGAAGAATCCTTGTATTTGCACATCTAATAAAATCCATATGTTGAATTTTCTGTAAATAGTCAGTAAATTCCTCTTTATTATGTTTGAAATACTGTAGAACCATGCCGGATAGGTCAAAACTTAGCACACAAATAATGTAGCGTTCACTGAAATGTGGAAACAAGCTATTATGGTCACTTTCTCCTAGGGCAACAAGCCAGGCGAAAAGATGATTAGATATCAATGTTTCGGGAGTGTGCATCTCTCCCATCATCAGGATATTTATAAAATGTTATAACCACAAATGAAATACTGGATATAACACAACTATAAACAAAGACAAAACACTATCATTACTAAACAAAAGACTGTTTACAGTAAATTAAATGCCAGGTCAGGAGATGGCGTGAGTATAGAAAATTGTGTCAAAGAAACGTAACTACTTAACTTGATTATCAAGCTGTATTGATCTTTGCTTCTTAATTTGACGGATTTCCATTTCTAAAGCCGGTTTCCAAGAGGAGCTGAACTGAAATCCAGCATCACGATTAAGTGTGCTCTTTCAGAGGAAATTGCCAAAGCCTCCTTAATTCTCAGCTCCCAGTAACTGTTGCATTTTGCCAATATGGTCGTCTCCCAAAAATTGGCTCTATAGTCGTTATCAAAACAATGCTCTGCCAGCCCAGACTTCTCAGGTTCCATTAAACGAATGCTCCGTTCATGTTCGATTATTCTGGTAGCGATAGTCCTTCCGGTTTGTCCTATATACGGTGTCCCACATTCACAGGGAATGCGGTACACTCCCGGAACTTGGAGTCCCTGTGAATATGGGGCACCGTATATAGGACAAACCGAAAGGACCATCACTACTAGAATAATCGAATATAAACGGAGCATTCGCCTAATGCAACCTGAGAAGTCTGGGCTGGGAGAGCACTGTTTTGATAACAACCATAGGGCCAATTTTTGGGAGACGACCATTTTGGCAAAATGCAACAGTTATTGGGAGCGGAGACTTAAGGAGGCTTGGCGATTTCCTCTGAAAGGAGCACCTTAATCGTGATGCTGGATTTCAGTTCAGCTCCTCTTTGAAACCGGCCTTAAAATGGAAATCCGTCGAATTAAGAAGCAAAGATCAATACAGCTTGATAATCAAGTTAAGTAGTTACGTTTCTTTGACACAATTTTCTATACTCACGCCATCTCTTAACTTGGCATTTAATTTACTGAAAACAGTCTTTTGTCTTTGTTTTTAGTTGTGTTATATCCAGTATTTCATTTGAGGTTATAACATTTTATAAATATCCTGTCGGTGGGAGAGATGTTGGCATCTAATCATCTTTTCACCTGGCTGGCTGCCCGAGAAGAAATTAAGCTATTTTGGTTATATATTGTTTAGAAATATGTGTTGTGCTATCCCTGAATACTTTAGAAAGCTTTTACATGCGGTATTGAGATTTCAAAGCTGTACATGGTCACCTACGTCCCACAACTTTCAATTTTATGACAGTTTTCATGGAACGTTTTACGTTTAATGTAAAATATTGATATTTCTTCCTTTTTTTCCACTAGTTATCTATAATAAGGAGAGAAAGTGTTACAGTTCACTCAAAAATCTGATATCAATGTTTTAATGGAAATAGACATCTTGAAAATATAACAGCATAAATGAAAATCTAAAGCTGATATGCTCTATATTTGATAACTAGGTCAGCCCTCTTCTACAAAGTTTTCAATAAAAATTCATCTTAGGCTAGTACTTATATAGAAAAATTTCAATTAGTTTTGCTTTTTCAAAATTAATTTACCTCTTTGATTAAAAGCGTTCAGCATGATGACCACAGGCAACTGCAAAGTGAGGTTTGTAGTGGACAACGCGGCGCTGGGACGGGTTTTCTCGGGGATCTCCAGTTTCCCCCGTCATTTTTCTACCATTTGCTCCATCAGCACCTTTCCTACCATTCATCTCGCCCTCGTACCATCATCTACTTCGCTCAATCTCAAACCAGGCATCGGGCTGATCCCTCATCCTGGTTCTCTATCATATCCAAAGCTTTGATTCCTTAGATCCGACTTTAAGGGTTAGAGGAAGAAGAAAAAGATTAAAGGCATAGGAAAAAGTTTAGGATATTTGTATAAGAAACCTTTTATATTGAATTTTCAGACAAATATACTACTGTATCGAGAAAGTTCCGGGGATTGGTCAATGGAAAACAAAATATGTATTATTCATCCAATTTCATTTTATCGCCTTCCGAAATTATACATTTATACCAACGAATAATCTAATTATCCAAACATTTTTGTACGCATTTTATGGAATCTTTGTCAATTGTCGCTGCGAATTCTCCTTTATGTCTTCTATCGACTGAAGAAGTGTGTCTCGAAGTGGTAACCTGAGTTTTTGAAAAAAAGAAAGAAGTCGGTCGGAGCTAAATCAGGTGAATACGCTGGTTGTTCCATGAGATTTGTTGAGTTTATGACCAGAAATTCCTTCACGATGATAGAGCTGGGGCGTTATCGTGGTGCAGAATCCATGAGTATCTTTTGTTCCATTTATATCCCCCCCCTTTAACTGCAATGGTCATATTGGCGGTCTTTCTCCTTTGGAACATATCGAAGGTGTTAACTCTTGTTCGATTGGTTTTAATCATTACATCACGCACACATTCGCACTCTCATTCAACTTCCAGACTCTGGGGAAGATGAGGAATTGTCTTGGATGGAGAAAAATCCCCACCCCCACCGCCGGGAATCGAACCCGGGACCCCTAATACGGCAGGCAGGTGCTTTACCGAGTGAGCTACGGGGCCAGCCACTCCATGAGCTGTCTTTCCACAAATCCGGTCTTTTTTGCCGCATATGTTCTCTCAAACGCCACATAACACTCACCGTCTGACCTTCAGAGTGTACGACACCATGGTAATCAAAAAAACTGTCAACATAACTTTCAGTTTTGAGTTTGACGTGCCCTTGTGGGTTTCGATTCAGTTAGAAGGCGCCACTCGGAAGTTTGTTGACTGGTTTGAGTGTCAAACTCCTAAACCCGCGTCTCATCAGAACGCATGTGGGGTTGGAGTTGGCTCGTTATAAAATGTCTTCAGCCATCCTTACGCAATCGAGTTTTTGCAGAAAGTTCAAGTCTTTCAAGCAACAATTGTCACGCCCAAAGAATCGTTACGACTCGATTCATGAGACACGGAAAGTTCAGCGGCAATCTCTCTCAGACCTAAATGACGATTTTCAGACACCATTTCCTTCACTTTAGCGAAGTTCAGTTGAAACAGTTGATGGCCGACCAGAGCAAGGGACATCTTCCACCATATCTCGACCACTTCTGAATTTACTGTACATCTCATACACACGTGCTTTTGATAAAATCGATACATCGTAAGCATTCTGTAACATTTTCAGCGATTTGGCACACCAAATACCATTTGAGACAGATTCTTTGTTCAATCATTTTATTCATTGTAAAATCGCAACACACCTTTGACATGCACTAGCAAAATGGAGTCCTGTAAACAAATTAGATGACAACTGACAATCTCCGCGCAGGTATAGATGAAGCATATAGAGTAATCGATTTTCCTTACTAGTTTTTCTTTAATTCCTTAGTTCGTTGTTTTACTTTTAAGGTATTTACTGCTTTGTTAAATCAACTGAAATTTGGACTACCACCTGTAGCTGCCATAGGATATAGGAAAATATTTAGGATAAATCGGCTCACAATTGCAAGAAACCAAGCTCTACGTGCAATCTTTGCTTATAAATTATATTAGCTAGCAGAATATCCAAAGTGCTTCTTTAATTTCCAAGTAAATATCTCTCGCAAATTCATGCACACTGATGCAATTTAACCCTTTTAAAATTGTAATGATGGTCCTACAAGTTATCGGAATTTTAGTTAATTGATGGAAATTAATCATTTCTCCACACTAGCCGTATATAGGCTAAGATATTTGATGGATAGAGTCAACATGAAAAATTCAATGCCATGGCCGGGATTTGAACCACGTATCTCCTGGTTTCCGTCCAGTCGCTCTTAACCTTTGAGCTACCATGGCCAACGTGCCCTCCTGACATTAAATTCTCCAGTTGACTCATATATTTCTCCGGTAGACCACTAGGGGCTCTCGCATCCGAGATACACCATTTGTGGCGACTATCGTAAGTACTTAAGTCCCAGGCTTCATCATTTAACTCTTATTATTTTAGTTAATTTATGGAAATTAATCATTTCTCCACACTAGCCGTATATAGGCTAAGATATTTGATGGATAGAGTTAAATGATGAAGGTAATACACCTCTTTCCAGTTAGGTAATAAAGCGTTATGCATTATTATAGGATACAATAATTATTTAAAATTTATTTGAAAAGATCAGTGACTATTTCATACAGTGAATTCAGCTTGGTTATTTTTTTCTTCTAAACGTCATTTTAAACAGCGGCAACTGGGTATTCTCAGCTCTAAACACGTGCTTAATATTCTAACAACCCCGGTAAGTGTAACCTAAGATGTTTATGACATTGTGGTTGTAGGTGTGAACAGTTTTTCCGTAAAAAGCGAACCGCCTGGGGATGATTTAAGCGCGATACCACCTTAGCGACAACATTTCGGATCCCCTTTACTCGAGTTTTATATGACCAATTCCCTATACTATCTTGTCAGAATGTATTATGTGGAAAAATACAGATCTATTTAAAACACAATATCTGTCATTGTAGCATCTTTTTAGCATTGGATATTTCAATTCTCTGTAGATTTTGAGTGTTACATCACCATTCATTTGTTTCTCACGATGTTATACAATGAATGGCAGGCACTTCAAGCAGAACACAAGTGGTCTTTAAACATTTGAACATCGCTTCAGTCTCTTGTACCCACCTCGTAACTAAAACGAAATGTTTAATTAAAGTGTTTTTGAAAACTTTTGTCTTAACTTGAAGTGAATAGGAATATATTCTTTTGTAAATAATATTTTGCAAAAGAGTGGACAGAGAAGATCATGGGATCGTTGTGGTAAGTTTTAGAATTGCTCTAAGGAACTTGAACGTCGGAGTAAGTTGTCACATCCAGGCTACTCTTGGATCGATTTCTCTCCCTAGCCAAACTGCCATTGTTAATATTCAGATGTTGCCGTCAGCTTGCGATTAGCCGTGCTTCATTGTAGCTACCTTATCTTGTCTTTCTCTCTTGGTGCGATGCAAACAGCTGATTATAAAGAGATGCTTATTAACGTAATGCAGGTGACTTTCCCTTTAAAACTTTGTAGTACTGTTCTTGCTTTCTCTACCGCCTACCCATTAGTTGGTAGAGGGAGTATAACACATGACCCAAAAGTTTATAATGGAAATTACTGCACAAATACGTTAGCAGTCTCTTTGGGGTACACAAAGGTGCAAATTTGAGTAACATCCTTTCAAAAATTCCCATATTTACTTTCTAACTACATGGCAGGTAAGGCCGCGCCGTGGCGGAGTTGTTAGATCTTTTGGCTCTCGCCAAGGTTGTCCGGATTCGATCCCAGGTGACCGCAAAGTGATATTGTGATGGACAGCACTTTTCATTTTAATACATGGTAGGTAGAAAACATATTTCTTTCCAAACAAAACTTTGACATCGTAATTTCACTGGAAGTATGTTTTGAGCTCCCCTGATATTAAAAAATGTACTTTACAAAAACGATCGTGTGTGTGAAGAGCGTAAATCAGAAACAGAAAGGTCGATATTGTCGTGAACCCGTTATCACGATAGCGCGGCCGACGCACACAAAGAGCTTGCCGAAACAGATAAAGATAGTGCGGAGATAAAAGTCTTGCCGAGGCAGATAAAGTTAGATTGCTAGAAGATTCTAGTGCCTTCTTACTCATCCCAGAAACATGAATGGTCGTATAAAAAGAAGCCGTGGCTAGTTTATCGGAGAGTTGTAATGAGAGAGTCGAAATGGAACTTGATCATCGTGCAGCTGTATTTTGAAAGTGAACTCTTTGTTAGTTGGGTGTGGCAGACGAACTGAAAGATTGTTAATTGTGTATGTGACGTAATTCTGCTACTGTAAGGGTTGACCAAAGTGTATTTCTACGGAAATATATAACATTTTGAATTTCTGCAAATTGGACTTTTAATTCTACGAGCCAACAAAAGTTACAATATAATACCAAATTCGGTACTTAAATTCAGCATCTTCCAAGAACATGACAAGAAATTTAAGAACATTCCCGACACTTGAAACTATCATTTGCATGCAAAACTTTCGAAAATTTTAATTTTGTCGAAAATGTATCTTATTTTGATTAAAATGCTATATTGTTTAAGGTATTTTCATTACAAATGAAATGCATGTATTGGATTTTCTGGAAATAGCCTCTAAAGTCGTATTCATTCTTTATAAATGTTTTTTTTATGTAATTTACTTCCTCCAACGTTAAGTCATATCAGACGGTGAATGAACTGGGTGAAATGATGCTCAAATGAGTCCAGGGTCCAAGGAGCTTAGAGTTACCCGACATTCGTCTTGAAGGATAAGGGAAAACCCTGGAAAAACCTTAACCAGGTAACTCACCCTGACCGAGATTCGAACTCGGGACCTCTTGAACATGAGGCAGACACGCTACCATCTACGCCACCGAGACGGGCAAACCTCCTCGTTTATCGTTTCGGATAAATATTCCGTCAGCTTTTGTAATGCCGAAAATGGTGCTTTGTGATGGGGCATTTCCTAAAATCTGTATATTGAATATTTGTAAGATGCCCAACTTAAACAGAAGGATGCATATGTATGTATTATTTTACCAGATGGGCTGTTTCCACACACATTTTCTAAAAATACTTTTTTGTTATTATTTAGGAAGCCTGAAAAATTAATTTCTGAAAACTGATTATCGAGTTTTTGGAAGGATATCTTATTCTTTGTAAAACAGCTGCGCAAATGTCCAAAATTTCGAATTATACAGCTACATAGACCTATTGAAACTAGGAAGAGAGGCTACATACCACAGAGATGCGCGGAAGTGCCTTACAGTCCAGTCTCGTAGATCAAAGCAATCTAAAGCGATGAATTTATCAAGGGGCCCTCTGGTGTACATTATGTTGAAAATGTAGCGCGAGAGATCTACCCGGCACATCACATCTGGAAGTACATCTGACAAATAATAAACAATGTAATGAAAGGCACATAAGTTAAAGGAAATCGTGGAAGATGATAAAGCACCTTAGTGTTCGCCTACCGACCATCGAACCCAGAACATCTCACAGTCACCGCGTAGCGTTCCTCCTCGGTTCCAAAACGCAAAGAACCAAAAATATATAAGTAAACGTTATAACGCCTTTCAAATGTTATTTTTAAATCCTCGTTCTAACAAGCAGCTCTTTTGTTTTCGATAGGTAGAGTCGGACTGAAAAATTCAGCGCCATACCCGGGAATCTCCCGGCCTCCCTCTAACAACTGAACACCATGACAACATGCCAAGACAACGTTAAATTGTACAACTGACTCGTATGTTTTCCGGTAAATCACTAGGGGTTCACCGAGCGGAATGCTTCAGGCAGTTTCGTCTGTGGCCCGGATTCGATTCCCGTGGCTGACCGACCTGACCCATAGGTTTTTTCTGGGGTTTCCCGGGTCGCTAGGCATATGCTGGGTAGGTTAATTACATCCCCCTATTTTTTCTGTCCCTCCATTTCATCTGCATTATCATTTCACATCATCTCTCATCTGGTGGTCTCTTTCAGAGTAGAAGTGTCGGCGGGTGTCTCGGCGGTGCATGACAGGATGATATACTCTGAGGAAAACTACTTCCTCCTCCGGTAGGTCGGTTGCTGGCCTCAGCTCCTCTGCTGGGACCATTTCGGGACCGCAAGCCAGGGGCCTTTGGGGCTCTGATCGCCTGCCTAGGACCGTTAGGGCTCGGCTATTGGGCTCCTTGCCGTGCCACTGTGGGGGAGCGAGTTCTTTGTCCTGGCCTGTCGGGGGAAGTCTCTAACTGTAGGGACCCTGCTGTCTGTACTGTCGTGGCTCCTTGGGTCCACGGGCCCAGCATGGTGGCGTACGTACCAAATCCCCTCCGTAATGAAATCCCAATTCCAATCCCACTAGGGATATGAGAACCCCTAGAGATACGCAACTTTTTGTGGCAACTTACTATGCTATAAGTACTTAAGTCCCAGGCTTCATAGTTTACACGCTATTAGGTCAATTAATGGAAATTAGTAGTTCTTTCAGGGGAGGGGATCCGTCCCATTCAGCTGCCGTGGTGCGAGTGCTGCGGACCCTTAGCACTCGTGGTACCTCTGACGCTACTAGAGGAACATCGGGCGAACTGCCGAGCCCCTCCCGTCTGGGAGTTCTTCGGATTGGGTTGGGCTCGACGGGCCAGTGTGTTCCCGACACCCACGGGGAATTGGGTACCTCCGGCCGGCTGCAGCCACCCGGAGGGGACAGAGGGTTGCCTCATAAGTCCTGGGTACTAGCCGGCAGAGCTAGATCACCAGGTGGCCCCACCGAGGTTTCTCGGTAGTCTTCCCTCTGGGGTTGACGAGCGTTAGTGGCGTATCCACTTCCATCCGTCTTGACGTTGTTGTCAACGGGGGTCGTTTTAAGAAATCAGGTAATGTCCTGTGGAAAAAGACCCGGAGTATCCATTGCTCCCGGGTTGAATGAGGCCAGGGTCTTTGGACCTACAGGTCCTGAACCGATTGGGTAGTACCTCTGCACTTAACTAACACCAGTCGTGTCTAGAACAAGGTTTGGAAAGATACAGCCAGACTAAGAAGTTCAATGCCATAGCTGGGATTTGAAACACGGATGTCTAGGTCTCCGTCCGGTTTCTCTTAATCACTGAGCTACCATGGCAACATACCAGCATGACACAGCTTTTCTCTTTAATCTCAAATTACTAAATTCTTGGATACCCAGTGAAAGTATTTCGTGTTCTTCATTAACGCTGTGTATTGTTGCATAGTTTGGAGTTTACAAATTGATTTTCAAGCGCGATGCTGTAACAGCGGGGGTGGGGGCTTTCTTAATCAGACGCAGGTGCTGAATAAGCTCTCCCCCCCCCCCTGTCTCACTTCCGGTCCGGCAACATATTTATTTTATATAGGCCTCGGCGGGGCCGTGAAACAATAAGGCAAAGTGGCTATTGTTAATGCGGTGATCGTCTTGTCAAGTACTTCACAGCAAACAATGACAATGCCCCGCCCTCATTTCATCGCTTTCATCGCCTGGCAGCTCACGCGATCGGCCGGTTAACCCTGCTGCTCTACTATCTGGACGAACGATTTCTGAGTTAACATCGAAATTTCGCGGAATTATATGTTTTGAGACCACTGAAGCACTAAACTATTTAGAAAAAATGTATTTTTTTATTTATTTACATCCTCCAACGTTAAGTCATATCGGAAAATGAATGAAATGGATGAAATGAAACTCATATCAGCCCAGGGTCCATGGAGCTTAGACTTATCCGACATTAATCCTTCAGAATAAAGGAAAAACCCGGAAAAACTAGACATAGGTCCTCGATACTTGCGATATCTCGATACTAACGATAATAATGACATCGAACGATACTCAGAACATTCGCTCGATTCTTTTTCGATACTTCTGTGGTGATTCTTGAATTAATCGAAGTCAAATAAATAAAAAATAAGATAAATTAATAGAAATGCTTTGCTAAACTAATATAACAATCTTGTTATAATAATATGAAATTAGAATGATTAAAATAGCAGTTGACTTAAAGAATAAGAAGGGAAAAATATAATTTAATATACCATATATACTAGCATCCGGGCAAGAAAGAGAAAATATTCTTGTAAAAATCTGTAGACGTCGCAGAGACAGGAAAGAAGAGACGTTACCTTCTTTGTGTTAGTAAAAGTTCAATGTCTAAAGACTATTGTATTCTTTCAGCCAGGAATGTTTTGGGACAAAGGACTTTCAAAATGCAGTTGAGCATGAACGTCAAAGAGATTTACTTCGCTGATTTGATAAAGATGTATACCGTTACAAACAACTCAGGGTAGGCGTTCCCCAACCCAGGATGGGTGGAACGCCAGTGAGTTAGATGAGTTTTGCGAACCAATGCGAAAATTCGGAATAAAATGAGAAAGCAATAATAATGTAACATTTGAGAAGGGTGAGATAGTTTGGTCACGTGATAAAGACAAACATAGATTCAAGAATTAAACCAAATAATTCTACAACAAACCAAGTATTATTAATACGAATGAGTAGCCAGCAACAACTAAAGTCTGTCTAGTCAACGCATGTGCAGTTCGGAGCCAAAGGAACCTGACACTGCCGCCCAATAATGACTGTCATAAATCTATCTCCACACTTCAGAAATGGAACACTGTCGCTGAGGACCAATAGCAACCCTGATTTTCTCGAAGTGACAGTTGCACGTCTACTCCACGTGGAGTCTCAGTTGCCAAAGTTTCAGCTTCCAGTTGATCTGTTTCATTACGTGCAGAAATTCGTTGTGTGTCACAATGTGGAGACCGTGGGAGCTCTTCTTTCTTCCACAGGAATTTAGAGCGATCGGAACAATACTTCCACATTGAAATTTTCAAATATACATAGCTTATCTTCAGTTTATTCTTATTTAATTCCGGTTGTTTAACGCTACTTGTATTGATATTGTGCCTTTGTGCGTTTGGAGAATTAAAAGTCTATTCAAAAATTGGTTTGAATTAAAAGAAATACACACACAAAATCCAGAGTTGAATTTATTACAGTTATTTAACTTTCTGTAGACTTTCGTTCTAAAGCATAATAGTTTTTCCCAGTCTTTATTGACTTTTATGCGCAATACAAGTACCACATACAATTATTCATATTTAGAACACGTTCTTTTTCAAAACAAAATGTCATTATTACGAGATTTTTAGAAACTTTCTTAATAATTAAGACATATTGATACAGTTATAACAATTCCAACCTGCGCGTCATCTCTAAGGTACTACTTGTACTTCTAGCTTCATGAGACTTCCACTGTGTGTCACTGTGTTCGCAGCCACTCAAGAGTCACGAGGGTTATTCGAACCGCATGTTTGTAACGATTTCTTCTCATGACTTTATTCTAGTGAAAATGCAAATGAAGTAGTTGGAAACTTTCAGTCAAGTGAAAATAAAGTGATGGCAATAATGTGAATAACTGGCCCGAGTTATATTACCGGAAAAGCCTCAAAAAACAAAATTATAAGGGGAACTGTTTCTAAGCAAATTCAAGCGCTTGTTTTGAACACACATAAATATGTGCTGACAAATAATCTTGGTAAGGGGTCGTGCAATGAACCTGATGATAAATTCTGGGTATTCACAGAAATATCGTAAGAAATATTGTGACGAAAGGAGTACCAACGACGCCGATCAAGTGTGAAAACAAAAGGAAATGTTTCTCTAAAGTAGATAATTTCATATACGATTTAATTCGTCGATATATTTATAAATTCTATGCAAAAGGGAGAACGCCCACCTTAGACGAATTGGTTGCACATTTGCAAGAAATTTGTGATTTTCCTTATGGGCGCTGCACTTTGCGCGGTCTGCTAAAGGACCTGGGTTTCAAATACCGCACTTTGAATAAGTTAAGGGTTATTATGGAATCCAGCAGAATTGTATATATCGTCAAAACTAAGGAAGTTTCACAGTAATAGACATAAGATAATTTATTTAGAGGAAACCTTGTACGGTACCCATGACGTATCGAGAAAGGTGGCAACCTTGCAGAAAGATCTGGGAAAAGGAGGGTCTGTGTTGTAAAACGATTATAAGGGTTCGTCAAAGGCAGCAGCCGACGTACACACGAGTTAACTGAACAGACTTTTCCAAAATCCATTTCATACAACCATTCACCTGAGGATAAGTAACTCATAGCTCAAATTAGAAACCAACTAATTTAACAATGGTTTGCGGGTTTGCCGCATTCTAAAATTTTAAATAACAAAATATTATTCGCGCAAGTAGAACATTGCAAAGTTCTAGAAATTGCAGTGCGATCCATTTAAATCTGAACCATTTCAATATGCCATAACTTTTGAACCAATAATAGGACACACGTGCAACTTTGGGAGAATATAATACGCAATTGGGAGATTACATTACACTATTTACATCTCAGAGAAAATGTTGGAAATGTCCTCCACCAGCATCTATACATGTCTCACCATAATCTTTGAAGTTTTATGGAGATGATATCGAATTAAGAGGTTATTTCCAGCAAGATGAAGAAACGTGCCATACATCTAGTGACACCATGGAATTTGTAAGCAGTTTCTATGATAATCGAATAATCTCAAAGGGTCTGTGGTCCCCAGATCCCCTGATCTAACCTCACTGGATTATTTTTTGTGGGGGTATCTAAAAATACTGTACAAGAATAGACCATGGACAATTGTTGTTCTCAAGGAATCCAGTCGAACCGAAATAAGTAACATGGGCGAGGATACTCTCCGTACTGTGAGAATACTCTCAGGTTTATATGGGTCAAATTCAGTGTCATTTACCATTTCCCAAGAATAAATCACTGCATATCTCAACGACAATTTGCCATCTCCGCTTTCTAGTGCATTGCACTAGAACTGAAATAAAACAATTAGCCAATAAATATTTGTGTATTCCATCTGCAACCGTTTTCTCTGAAGGACTACTTAGCACAGCAGGGCTCATATGTGATAGGAAAAGAAGTAGACTTGAACCCGAAAGAATGAAAATGCTAGTGGTTTTTTTAATCAAAACGTATAAAGGTGGACTATTTTGCTTTTGAGTTTCTAATGTATAGTTTAAAAATTACAATACTAATGATTTTATTTTATATTTTGTCTCATTATATATGTATACTTAATTAGTTTCATTGGCATTACACAATTCTCCTAACAAATGACGGCATGCAATATCGAAATATCCAATATCGAGGAAAATATCTCGAATACGTATCGAGAATCGATTATCGAGAAAACATGGTATCGATCCATCTCTAGAAAAACCTTATCCACATAACACACCCTGACTAAGTTTTGAATTCGGAAGCTCTTAAACGCTGGGCTAACCCCTACACTACGGAGTCCGACATGTAACAGTGTAAGTCGAAAACTAAAGATTAGTTAAAATATCAGCCCCGGTATGTAGATTTACCATCTTTGAAAGATGTCACATGTAGAGTTTCAAGGAAATTTCCCATGTAAAACCATCATTAATATGCAAGACTTTTTTTAAAATTCTATCTTCCTAAAACGTTTCTAACGGTTAAAATTAAAGTTCTATATCATTAAGATACTTACATAATAGGGCGATGAATGAAATGATGCTCAAATGAGGCCAGAGTCCCGAAAACCACCGACAAAAAACATATCCAGATAGCTCACCTTGAATGAGATTGCAGTTCGAGACATTTTGAACGTTGGGAAGACAGGCTACCACACAGTTAGTCACTGTTGAGTAAATAAAAACTTTACAAGATATTCTGCGTAAAAGGTAGATTTGGGATGCAGGGATTTTTGAACACAATAATTGTGTTGCATCCTTGGAAGATTTTAAAATGAATATCAAATTTGACAATTATTGATTTTATTTTTGAGAAAATATCGTATACATACAGGATGCTTCTAAAGGTTACTGAAAAAACTTCATCAAAAGAAAGAATAGACAAAATACAGTAATTTTGGACCTAGTTCCCAAACACGATCCCGAGTAGGAGCAATTATATTCAGTTAAGACGTAACCCTTTATTATGCATAGGGTTCAGTGAAACAAGTTACAAAGTATGTTTAAACACGCCCTCGCCACCTCATTCAATAGAGGCATTGCACTGTGGAATAAATTCAATTCCATTCCAGGCTGGCAGGCTGTTTGGAACAGCCCGAAGGGTGGTCAAATCGTGTACCTGCTCTGGAAAGAGCTTTACCACGTAGTGGCAGGATGTGGAAGTTGCAGGATGACGTGTTTGAATTATGTGGATGTAGAGAAGGGAGGTAGCTTGTTGCTCCTCAGGGAATGATGAACCGGGTGCCACAGACAGCGTGTACCGCTGGTGTATTAGTTAATAAACTTGGAAGAAGATAAGTATAATTTTGGTTTTCCAGAATAAATTTTGGATAGCTGTAATTTAGTTTAGGCAGGGATGGGGATCATGTGGTTACCGGTAATGACCGCAAGACATGCGGAGCAACCGGTATCGCTTTAAGCGACGCTAACGAGGTACATAATCACCAAGGGATCTGACTTGGGCGCTCTGGTGTTGAGGCAAACTCTCGAAGAATTTTGTCGCCCGGCGCCTAATTTCATCCTCCACATATCGGAGGGATGAAGCCTCATGAAGTAATCTCACGGGGAACCTTGTACAAACAGAGTAAATAATCCGAAGACATTTATTCTGTGCACGTTGGAGCAGAACTAGATGTGAGCCTGCGGCCATGCCGCAGACTTCGCACGCATAGAGCATGACAGGGAGGACCAGAGACATAAAGAGGCGCAACTTCAGGGAAACAGACATCGCAGACCTAAGCACAGGGTATAGTGATGCCACGGCACCACACGACCGATGCGCCTGCTCCTGGATGTGTTCCCGAAAATTTAGGCCCTTGTCCAGCTTGACTCCCAAGTATTTGATTGAATTTTCCCACCTGATCCCTTGCCCAAAGTAGGTGAATGTGGGGAAATTGGCGGGAAAGCGGCGCTTGGTGAACAATACTGCTTGGCCCATTCTCCGTGTTAATGGACAATCGCCAAAGCGTGCACCAATCGTGGAGGAGGATTAAATAACGTTGAATGGGATTGAAGGTTCTGAGTGGGTGTCTGTTTGTTGAAAATAGCAGCACGTCGTCAGCATATTGTGCTATGTTGACGTGCTGTTCAGTGGGAAGGTCAGCCACGTAGACGCTGTAGAGCGTCGGGGATAACACAGATCCTTCGGGGACTCCGCCGCGGATAGACCTTCTTGTAGATGTTTTTCCCGCCACTGTGACAGTGAAGAATCTATGTTTTAGGAAAAAATGTAGAAGATGTAAGACTTAAGTGGGTAGCTCCAGTTGGATGGATTTGTACAGAAGACCCGCGTGCCAGGTCGTAGAGAAGGCCTTTTCCACGTCCAGAGAAACCGCTGAGGTGAATGCCTTGTCCTGGAAACCCAGGGCTGCAGCCTCCACCACGCGCAGCAACTGCTGTGACGTATAAGGCCCAGGACGAAAGCCAAAGTGGTGAGGAGGGATGGCTTGAATGTCTCCCAGAAGGGGGGATGGAATAAAGCTTTGCTTACTCGCTTGAAATCCCCTGGCGTGTACAAAAGTTCGCCAGATACCACAACTATTCTGGCTACTAGTGACTTTGGACCGTGTATTGGTATCTGATACACCACAGTTTTTATATGTCCTCAAAAGAAATAATCAAATGGCGTTAGGTCCGGGGAACGGGGTGGCCGAGCAAGTGGTCCTTCTCTTCCGATCCAGCATTCAGGTTATTTGCGATATTGGAAGCGCCACACTTTGAAATCAAAATGTCGTGGCGCTCCATCCAGTTGCATCCATTCTTGCTGGCGTACAGTAAGTGGTATATCTTCGGAAGAACTTGTTTGCAAGATCAGCTATCTTGTCCCTTTCAAATGTTGCGGAAAGACGTGTGGACTAACAACATGATCATCCGAAGTTCCTGCCTATACATTAACTGAAAAGCGTATTTGATGGTGTAGCATCTGTCCAAATATGACTCTTACGGCAATTGAAGATACTTCTAGCGCAGCTTCCCTTATCTGTAAATAAAACTTTGTACAGAACATTGGGATTATTCTGACAAAGCTGCAAAATTTATTGGCAAAATTGTACCCTTCGACCATGGCCTCCAAGCCCGGAAGAAGAATCTTACAACAGAATAAAAAAGTGTATTACAAGTTAACATACCCTTGCAGCAGTAAAGCTAACGTGGCATACACGAGAGCAGTCTTCAAGGTGGTGTCGTTCTCAGCTGCGTAAACAAACGAAAGAATTCACCGCGACTCAGTTCAATGACCCTCGCACAGTCTCATACAACTGCGCAAATCCACTGCACAACTCCAACTCAATTAGCTACTCACTAACAACTGACTGCCGCGCTAACACTTTGCGAGGTTTTTATACCTCCAGTCATTGTTCTAGAATGCATTCGATCGCTCGCGACACAGCGAGACAAAGACGGAACCATCTCTCTGTCTCTTTCTCTCTCTCTCGGCAAGCGTTCAGCGCTCACCCACGCGCCGGCTGCGGCTTGCGGCCGCGGCACAACAATGCCTCGGTGACAATATTATCATTAGTATTGACTCGGGATCGTGTTTAGGAACATGGGTTTCTAGTCGAAAGCTACTTTATTCTGTCTACTTCTTTGTTCTATAAGTTTTTGCAGCAACCTTTTTGCAGCCGCGGCACAACAATGCCTCGGTGACAATATTATCATTAGTATTGACTCGGGATCGTGTTTGGGAACATGGGTTTCTAGTGAAAAGCTACTCTATTCTGTCTACTTCTTTGTTCTATAAGTTTTTGCAGCAACCTTTTGAAGCATCCTGTATATATAAGTGCATATGGACGTCTTTCTAAATTCCTTTTTCCTCCCCTTAATACGCAGGACCTTCAAAGTATATGTTTTTAATGAAATGTCCAAATCAAATTTTTGGGTTAAAAACCTACAAGACCCTTACAACTAGCTTCTAATACGATATTGCCTCTTCATTTCTAAATTACTGAGTGAGTGAGTGAGTGTGTGGTGTTTCAGGGCCCGTCGACAACAAGGTCATTTGGGCCCGAAGTCAACACTAAAACCTAAAAGCTATAAAAAAATTAGCTAAAAAGGTAAAATATAATAACACTCAACTGTTAAAAGGATATAAAAACATCTAAAGACTAGTAATTTAAAATCTCTAAAATTAATAAATATAAAATGCAAGTTAGACTTGTTTATTAAAACCGATTTTAAAAACAAACCGCAGTGCCTTTACCACGGCCACTGGGTCGTCACCTAAAACACCGAGCAAGTTAGTCCCCAAGCCCAAAGACTGGCGAACGCGGGCGTACTGCGGGCAATCCAGCAATACATGCCGCACAGTGAGGCTTACTGCACACGGAGCACACACAGGGGCCGGTTCCCCTCTTAACAAATGGCCATGAGTCGCACGTGTGTGCCGAATTCTCAGCCGGGTGAGTATCACCTCGGCTCGCCGGTTATCCCTGCAGGAAGTTAGCCAGGGTTGTACGCTCTCCTTTATTGCCCGGAGTTGTGTGCCTTCCAGAGCTGTCCAAGAGTGCTGCCAAGCAGATAGGAGTTGGCGACGGAAAAAACGTTGCACATCCTGGTATGGCACAGTAGTTGTTAAACTCCGGGGCAAATAGCAAGCGGACTTTGCAGCCGCGTCCGCCTCCTCGTTCCCGGAAATCCCCACATGGCCTGGGGTCCAAGTAAAAACAAAATTGTATCCGCGACTGAGCATTTGCGAGATCTGGGTCTGTATTTTTAAAACAAGGTGTGAGCGGCAGTGTGCTGTTGCAAGGCCTGAAGAGCACTTAGAGAGTCAGTGCAGAGGATAAAAGAGCCAGGAGCTAACTTGCAAATAAAAAGGAGCAAATAGAAGATGGCATACAGCTCTGCGGAGAAAACTGAAGTGGAGTCCAGAAGACAAAATTTGTGAGCCTCACCGTTAATGAAGAACGCGCAACCCGTAGCGTTACCTAACTGGGAACCGTCTGTAAAGACCGGAACATAGTTAGGGTAACGGCCCAGTAGTTCGGCAAAAAGTTGTTGGAACACCGAATGTGGGGTAGCGAGTCTAGAGTTGCTCGAAAGAGCGAGATCGAACTGCGCACGATTCTAAATTACTGAAATTTGCTTCTTTCCATCCAAAGGTCTTTCTATAAATCTGTAAGAAAAACTGTCACATGTCCCAAGAACTCCAAGCTAGCCTGCCATACATAATCTGGCAACTTCGTATAGTCACCTACCCTCTCGTCAACATAACCTAACGAACCACTTCTACGACCTTGCCTGAAAACCAGCAGTCGCTAATTAACTTAATGTCTTCTTACCCCGAGCCAAACTGTATTCATAATATATTGCCAAGCCTACAACCTGTTAACATTTAACACAAATGCACAAATTATTCATATTTGATTTTATTATAAGTTATTTAAGGGAATGCAGCACCAAAATTTGCTAAAAAAAATGGGAAAAAAATCAATTTTTTGTTTTTGAGCTAGTAAAATACCTTGAACCTTTTAGCATCATAATCCTGTAATTTGAGTTCGATTGAACGTACTAAATTAATACATTTGAAATTAGCGGGCAAAGTTTCTGCTGGAATTCTATGTGTTGGTATGATGGTTATTTATTACAATATGTGGCACCTTGGAAACAAAACACTGGCTGCGAACATTGAAAGCAAATAATGTTTATATCTTTGCTTTTGTGTGAGTTTCTAACTTGGTCGTGATTTTCTTGTGTTTGTCGTTATACTACATGCTCTTTATATATAATTGATGAGTTTTAGTTTGTCATTTAACATTTATAAACGCGTTTTATACCTCTAAACAAGCATATAACTGTTATATAGGTTATAGGTAAAACTTTTTTGAAACAACAGAACTTCTGTTGACTGTGTACATAGGATCATGAACAGGTTAAAGAATCTTGGGAAGAAACACCTAAACATAACAATACAACAATGGGAACATAATTGAGGCCTGATGTGATAAGAAAACTAATGCCTGTGTACCAAAGGCTGGCATCAGATGAAATCCTAAGGAGATGTACATTGGGTAAGACACAAAATGCAAATGAAAGCTTACACAGCATGATATGGCGTAAATGCCCAAAAGAAATATTTTGGTCAAAGAAGAGACTTGAGGTTGCTGTGACATCAACCATCAGTGAACTTAATTTTGGTTGTTCTGCCTCACTCAAACTGCAGTCAGACATAATGGACACTGAGATTTCACCAGCATCTCTAAAACTTAGCCAAGGGAAGGATCAATTACGCTTACTTCATTCAGAAATTTCTGCCAAGGTAACTTCTAAAACATCCAGAGGTAAACTAAAATTGAAGGAAACTGCTGCAGAAGAGAGAAGGAAGGGGCAGGAGGGTCCATCTTACCTATCTGGAGGGATTTAGTCTGCTTCAAGGCATGTAACTGAGAAGGAAAATGTTTTGGATTTTAAAATTTGATTTACTCAGTTATAGTTTTTTCAACATTTTACATTCAAAATTTTCCACACGATGAAGTTTTGATTCAATCCCTCTAAAATTTTCAACACATATTCTTAGAAAGCAAACAAAGATTTCTATCATATGAATTTTTAATGTTCATTATATTTTTAAAGTTATTGATACATAAAGTCAAATGTTTAACCATTTTTTGGCTTTTTTTGTTTGCTCCATACCTTATTTTTTCTCCCTCTGGAACTAAAATCAGTATAAGAAATTCATATGATAGGTCTTTTCTTCACAACAATCTGAATATTTCTAGAAGTACAAAAACTAAAATTTTGAAAATTTTCATCACGTGGAGCGGTTTGAATTTTGTCCAAATTTTGAATTTCACAAATTAATAACTCAAAAACTATAAAGGATACAAAAAACAAATGTTTAATTCTGTGTTCACTATGCATCAGAACTTAGTGGTAAAAATTTCAACAAGATTGGTTGAAAATTGCTGGATTTGGGGTTTTCAGTGCTGTATCCCCTAACATCACGTGTGTTTTCTATCTGTTTTACATTGCTATAATCCCCGCGTGCTGCAGTACAGAGTGCGGTGACATCACACGCTGTACTCGTGTTTACTGATATTGCCTGGTAAAGAAACCAGAGTATGAGTGCGTTGCGAGAAAAGTGTGCGAAATTAGCTGGTTCTCTGTAGAGCAGAGAGCGACGTAAATCCTGCTAGTCTATCTCCCAGGCGACTGGCTTCGCCCAGCAGGAAACCTTCACCTTATGACATAGCGACTTGAGCTCTGAGCAATTTCTTTTGAAACCCTCTGGTGACGTAAACCCAGAAAAGCATAATGCATGAAAGATAACGTACTGTTGGAAACACCAACTTATTTTCTTGAAAGCCCCTTCTGGTGCAGCGATGACAGCTGAAATAGAAACTAGGATTCATATGAGCTCCATAGTTTCTCGAAATGACAGTATTATTACAAATGTACACACAGTTATTTGTATCACAAATAGTAACTGTCGGAAAAGAAAGACATTTTGTATTTTCAGGCTAACAAAGTAAACTTCAACATGAAAAATATATAGTGTATTGCAGTCCATAACATTCTCTGTTCACTTCGGCACAAATAATATTTACAAACATTATTCTTCTATGTTCCTCATGTTAATTAAGAGAGATATAGATTTTGTTATATATTTTGACACTGCTCTGGCAGTTATTAGTTCAATTCCAGTTTCATGCTCTTCTGTATGCTTAATTAAATGCAAAATTTCGTATGTATACACCGTATTTTTGGATTGACTGTATTACTATCTAAATCTTACGTAAATGGTAAAAAATGTACGAGGGTGGTCTGAAAAGTTTCCGACCTAATAAAGATACATGACATTTTTTCATATATATTTTTTTTAATTTTTATTTTTCTACATTATCTCCTTGTAACTCTCTCACTTCTCCCAGCGATGCTTCCATTTCTGTAACCCGTCCAAATAGCACTGGGCGTTTTTCAACATAGTCTCCTTGTAACTCTACACACTTCTCCCAGCGATGCTTCCATTTCTGTAACCCGTCCAAATAGCACTGGGCGTTTTTCAACATAGTCTCCTTGTAACTCTACACACTTCTCCCAGCGATGCTTCCATTTCTGTAACCCGTCCAAATAGCACTGGGCGTTTTTCAACATAGTCTCCTTGTAACTCTACACACTTCTCCCAACGATGCTCCCATCTCTGTAACCCGTCCAAATAGTACTCGGCGTTTTTCAACATAGTCTCCTTGTAACTCTACACACTTCTCCCAGCGATGCTCCCATCTCTGTAACCCGTCCAAATAGTACTCGGCGTTTTTCAACATAGTCTCCTTGTAACTCTACACACTTCTCCCAGCGATGCTCTCATCTCTGTAACCCGTCCATATAGTACTCGGCGTTTTTCAACATAGTCTTCTTGTAACTCTACACACTTCTCTCAGCGATGCTCCCATCTCTGTAACCCGTCCAAATAGTACTCGGCGTTTTTCAACATAGTCTCCTTGTAACTCTACACACTTCTCCCAGCGATGCTCCCATCTCTGTAACCCGTCCAAATAGTACTCGGCGTTTTTCTACATAATCTGCCTGTAACTCCACACACTTCTCCCAGCGATGCTCCCATCTCTGTAACCCGTCCAAATAGTACTCGGCGTTTTTCAACATAGTCTCCTTGTAACTCTACACACCTCTCCCAGCGATGCTCCCATCTCTGTAACCTGTCCAAATAGTACTTGGCGTTTTTCAACATAGTCTCCTTGTAACTCTACACACCTCTCCCAGCGATGCTCCCATCTCTGTAACCCGTCCAAATAGTACTCGGCGTTTTTCAACATAGTCTCCTTGTAACTCTACACTCTTCTCCCAGCAATGCTGCCATCTCTGTAACCCGTCCAAATAGCACTCGGCGTTTTTCTGTGCCAAATAACTGTCCACGAAGTTGATTGCCTCGTCATTTGATGAAAATCTCTGTCCTCCGAGCGCAATTTTCAGATGAGGACACAAAAAGAAGTCGCTGGTGGTAAGACGGATGATCAAATAGTTCAAACCGTAATTCGTGGATTTTTACAATTGCAACCGCTGAGGAGTGAGACGGTGCGTTGTCTTGGTGAAACAGGATTTTCTTTTTCTGCAAATGTGGTCATTTTTCCGCAAGTTGTGCCTTCAGCGTGTCAAGTAATGATGCGTAGTACGCTCTTATAGTGGTTTTTATTTTTTGAAGATAATCGATGAAAATAACTCCACGACTATCGCAAAAAACAGTCGCCATGACTTTCCCAGTCGAAAAAAAAACATTTGTTGCTTTTTTATTGGAGCTGGTTCCCCCTTTTCAGTACACAGTTTGGAATGTATTTTTGTTTTGATCGTATAATGGTGAATCCAAGTTTCATCTACAGTAATTAATCGGTGCCAAAATCGGTTTTATTGCGCCTAAACTGCGCCAACAGAGCGTTGGAAATGTTCATTCGAACACGTTTTTAGTCTAACGTGAGCAAACGCGGCACCCAACGCGCGGACAGCTTTCTCATGTCTAAATGATGTGACAAACACGTTCTTTTGACATGTTAATAACCTCTGCTATCTTTCTCACGTCATTCGGCGGTCGTCTAGCACCGTTTGGTAAACTATGGTGATGTATTCGTCGGTAGTTGCAGTTTTTGGACGTGCCGAACGTTCATCGCCTCCCAAGCTCTCACGGTCACACTTATATTTAGCTGTGCAAAATTTCACTGTGGTAAATGATGTTGCAGAGTCCTCATACACAGAATCCAACTCATCTTTGATTTGCGTAGGCGTATTGCCTTTCAAAAAAAATATTTAATGATAGCTCGATACTCGATTTTGTCCATTTTCATAAAAAAATTACATTAACTCACTCATATGACTGTTACATAACAATTGAGCGGCCAAAATAGCTGAACCTTTGATGAGTAAGTCTCAACAGATGGACAACGAAATTCACTATCTTTTATTTACGAGTGCTGCCATCTTCATGTTGAGGTCGGAAACTTTTCAGACCACACTCGTATTTAAATTGTATAGTTATTTATAGGACTTGGAGGTAAGCTGATGTTTATTAGAGAGTGAAAAGGTCTAAGAGGTCTTAAATTTCAAGAACATGATAAACATCAAACCTCGCTGGTCCCATACGAGGTAATTCTATTAGTTTTGCAATGAAATATATTTTTGTATATTGTAAATGTATGTTTGTTGCTTGTTTTTCAGATAACAAAATAAAAATTGAATATTGGACTAAGCCACCTGCGAGGTCAAAGAGATTATAATATGACTTTGACAAAATATTATAGTAGGTGTTCCTGAAGAGTGATGTCTTTTTGTCTCGCAAATTTTAACCTTATTCTCGTGCTTGACCTGCTATATTGACTTTAGTAGAGATAAATCGACTCTTTGCAGAGATTATTCATGTCTAACAGCAAAAGGTCTACATTTCAGTAACGAATTATTATTATTATTATTATTATTATTATTATTATTATTATTATTATTATTATTATTATTATTATTATTATTATTATTATTATTATTATTATTATTATTATTATTATTATTATTATTATTATTATTATTATTATTATTATTATTATTATTATTATTATTATTATTATTATTATTATTATTATTATTATTATTATTATTATTATTATTATTATTATTATTATTATTATTATTATTATTATTATTATTATTATTATTATTATTATTATTATTAAAGAGACTATTCGTATATTTATTTTCCAGCCTTTTTGATAGAAAAGGCATAAAAAGCTTCAATGTGGAGTGAGTTATTTCAGAGATAAGGGTGATGTGATCGTGGTGTGTTGTATAATAGATATGCCTGACCAATAGACCGTACTAATTATTAGTGGCGGAAATGCGCACGCCAATGTATCGGAGATAACCGCTTAATGTGGTAAACACCCCCTAAATAATAAATAAAGTACACATAATTTCCTATACATGGACCAGATACACCGGACGTAAGTAAACCAATGCCAGGCATTTGTTTTCTGCACACGAAACTTAGCCGAGTACACTTACGTGCAAACAATTCTGACCATCGTGTCAGTTTGCAACATCGATAGGGTAGTAGTTATAGATATTTTATGTTGTTAGTTTGTACAATTTGTTTTTAGCTGTTACTTCACAAATGTTAGCGAGTTCAACTTTTCGACTTAGCATTGTAATGGAAATTACTTGTTCTTTCACTATTGAGCTACTATGGAGTTTTTCTGTCAGGCTCTGCTCTTTCATATTGCGTCCTACACACGGCTAGTGTGAAAGAAGAATTAATTTCCATTAATTGACCTAATAGTGGTTAACTATAAATCCCGGGCCTTAAAGTACTTACAGCATTGTATGTCGCCATTAAGGTAGTTGTCTCATGTGTTTATGAGAACTCCTAGTGGTTTACCGGGAAAAACACGAGTCAGTTGGAGAATTTAATGTCAAGTTGGCATGTTGGCCATAGTAGCTCAGTGGTTTAGAGTGGCTGGACGGAAACCAGAAGACCCATGGTTCAAACCCCGGCTATGGCATTGAATTTTTCAGTCTGGCTCTATCCTTTCTTAGCATTGTAATTTAATAACTAAAGACTAAATGTTAGGTAAAATGTCTGTGCTTTCTTATGACATATATTATATAAATAACTTAATATAAGTTAACATTATGGTATTATTTTTGTATACTTAAAAATATGTTTGTCTTAATACTTAAAAGATCTTATTTTTTATTTTCAAAATCATATTTAAAACACATTAAAAGTGAGAATTTAAATACGGCAGTTGCCCATATTTTCTGAATATCTTAAAGCGTATTTCGTCCTGCGCCGTGGCGTAGTGGGCTGGTGTTGTGCTTTGGTTCCCTGCCACGACATGTGCCCGGATTTTATCCCACCCCTGGGGTGCGGAGTTTAATTCCCGGGTATAGGACCACTCAGCATCGTGAGTAAATTGAGGAGCTGCGATAGGTAGCAAATTCTGGGCAAGGAAGCCAACTTTCTGGCTGAGGGTGCATGATACCGACTACAACTGTTTCCTGTATCAAATGTGGCTGTGAGGCCAGCAGTCGGGTTGGCAGGCGTAGGACCACTTTGGGCTGGTACATGTTTTTTTTTTTTATTATAAACTTTTTATTTTATATTTTGGCTATCTTCTGGCGAAGCGTGTCCATGGTTTTGGAAGGCTGGCCGCTCCTGCAAATGTGGGAGAAAGGGTTTACGAAACAAACGTGGTTATTGGTCTCTTTTATTATACTTAAAGCAAGCGAGGATACTAAAGCCCTTTCTTAATCTGTACTGTAACTGTAAACTCATGTGAATATCCGTGTAGAAAGGGCATTGTTGATCTGCTTAGTCTAAGTTAATTTTCCTCATCTAGCGAAGGCCGATGTTTAATGCAAGCAGTTCTTGCACTGTTAAGTCAATTCTTATTGGTATTTACTGCAAAGTTGGTTCACTGTGACAGAAGAATCGACGGGTTTAAAAACAAAAGCGAAACAATGTTTCAGTTCTATTTTGCAAAGTCTGTAAAACTGCCAAAACCGCCTCGCTACTCAACAAGTACAAACTTTGAAAACTAATCTTCGGTGTGTCGAAAGTACTACTGTACCAAAAGCAACTTTGATATCCTGTATGCAATTTCCTAACTGGCAATCACAGTTTTTCACTTGATCTCCATAAAGCCTTTATTGACATCGGTATGTATATACGGATATGTTGATATCAAATGAAGCATGATTTTAAGTTTATTTCATGTGGCAGCAAGTGGTATGTAAAATATATTCGATACATATTGAAATTAGGTCTACATTGCAAATGTATGTAAATCTTTGAAAGGGATTATAATGTATGTAAAAATAATAGCCAATTTAGAGCTTATTTTCAAGATTTTAGTACCTTTTGTCTGCCAAATTTAAAATTGTTTAGTATTAGTAATAACAAGACGTAGTCTCCTATCCATTTCACTCACAGGGTAATCGAACACATGTCCTCTCTAATCTCCTGTAGAGTGGAATTTACTCCAGCTCATAGCTGTC
This sequence comes from Mantis religiosa, assembly GCA_030765055.1. Classification (NCBI taxonomy): domain Eukaryota; kingdom Metazoa; phylum Arthropoda; class Insecta; order Mantodea; family Mantidae; genus Mantis; species Mantis religiosa. The sequence continues at coordinate 23,303,163 of CM060958.1, forward strand.
GTCATTAACTCGTTCGGAATGCCGCATTTATATGTTATTTTTTTATTTTGCTTAAGCCAGTACAATTGAGTGACCTAGCTCTGTACCAGTCAGTCATACTCACGTTTAGGGTAGATCCTTATTTCTAAACAGTTAATTATTTTTTTTTAATTTTTTTAATTTGTAATTTATTTCTCATCTTTCCTTTTACATCATCAAATGGAAATACAAAGTCAATATTACAGTTATAAAATCCATACTGAAAAATGCCATATATTCCTAAATCCTGAAAATCTTATTATGTTACCCACCATTGAATAATAATTTGGTTCCCATACACCTAACCCTACGTTTTTGTCCTCAACTCCTTTTTACACATTTTGCCATTTCACCTATCCCACTCTATATTTTTCTCTTAATTGTTCTTAGCCATCTCTCTTTAACTTTGCCTAATAATTCCCTGTATTTCTTCTGTTCTTTTCCCCTTTTACTAACAAAATGTTTCTAATTACTACTTCACCCCCAAAATTGTCCCATTTACGTAGCCAGGCATCCTCTCTCCATATGTTTGACTACAATATAATATACAATGGACGTTATCTAGCTCCCTCTCTTGACCTATAACTTTCAAGTTTCTCACTCCTGTTCTCGCCCAAGCAAAACCTTCTCGCCCTAACTTATTACATATATCTATATATCCTTCCCTCCCCCAGGTTGTTTTTGTTTCTCTCTCTATATAACAGTTAATTATAACAATGCATGTTCATTATTAGTTCTGTTCACTGTCCATAACCACTTTTTTAACTTTGTCCAAGAATTTCCCGATCTTCTTACCATATTTAACAAACATTTCAGCTATAGCTATATTAACTTAAACCATTTCTTATTAATAAACTCTTTCCTCCAAATTTCTGTCCCTTTCTACTAAAAAATATATGTTCTAAGTTCTCATTTCCAATACATATGGGACAGTAATTTTTGGAATACCCTTCTTTTTACCTTTAAGTTGCCATACTCCTGCTCTGACCCATGCAATACATTCTCTCTCATCTTTATTCATCACATCTAAGTACTTTTCCCCTCCCCAAACTAAAGACCTCTTCTCAGCTATTTCACTAAATAAACTCACTTATATAGACTTTGAAACTATCCACAGAACATTCTAGAATGTTACATTCCTTGTTTATCTCTGTAATTGCCTGTCGCAGCTCTCCCTTGTTATATTGCCGCTGTGTTATACCATTTTATGTGAAATACGTATGCATGGTGAACATTCTGACTTCTCAAACTTGAGGTAGATTTCGGGTTTGATTCCGGTTGCGAGGTAGCAATTTTTCTTTGTCTAAAATCATTCCATTTCCTCCGCAGAGTTGTGAACTATGACAATGGCAGCGAATACGAGTGTCTCGTGATGAAAATCAATAAGAATCAAATGTTAAAAATAAATAAAAAAAGACGAAACTATTTTTCTCTGGTTATATTCAGTTATATTGTCTGTTGAAGGGCGCCGGGGTAGCGCAGTGGTTTCGTTCGTGGCTCCCGTGGTAAGGGTCTCGGGTTCGCTTCCCGGCTCTGGGGTTGGTGATTTTAAATCGGCCCTATCCACGCCGTCACCTCTGTCTAGCACATGTGAAGTGTCCCCTATGGCCAATGTGGTCCACAGTCCTCTCGCCTCACCGTCATCTTCACTATCCCCCTATCATTGGAAGCAACGGACGCGCCCTCTGGGTACTTCCACCTGGGAAATGGGCCCGGTCATCATGTGGTGGGGTGAGATTACCCCCTAAGGCCAAGGGGTTTTTTTTTTTTTTGGCCTTCGGTAAAATCCCATATGGCCATCGTAGGGAAAAATAAGAAAAATAATGTAAGGAAAATTAAGAGGATGGGAGGAGACTAGATCTGTAGATCACTTTCTTTAAGAAATTGTAGAAGAGCTTGGTATACAGGTTTGTGGCATAACTGCAATATGGTGTTGACGCTAGCGGGAAAAGGAACAGACTGCTGAAGTAGGCGGCGGAGGAAGGAAGAACGGTGGGCTCGGTAGCGAGAGCAACTGAACAGGAGATGATTGAGATCAGCGGTTTCGCCTGGGTCATCAGGACATACAGGGGAATCGATGAGACGTAGTCGGTGTAGATGCGCAGGGTAATATCCATGTCCAAGTCGCATTCTAATGATGGAGGTGAGATGTCGACGTGCAATCCTGAAGCTGGAGAACCAAGGAGTCGTAGATAGATGCGTCTGAACGACGGCGTAGTGTTTGCCTTTGATGGACTGCGAACGAATCCAGGCGTCATTCCAGCGACAATAGGCGTCACGTTGAAGGACCGGGAAGAAATCCGTGTAGGACAGTTGGATGCCTTGAAAGGTGCCTTGGGTGAGCCCCTCTTTTGCAGGCGATCGGCGACTTCATTGTATCGAATTCCGACATGCCCTCTGATCTAAAGGAAGTGAATTTGATGTCCAGCTATGGTAGCGTTGTTCACCAACGTCAGTATCTCGTAAAGATAAACAGTGCATATCTCTCGTCCAGCGGGGAGATGAGAGTCTCTGCAGCACACTTTGCGCATCGTTTAAGATCAGCAGTTTGGGGAAGGCCAAGGTTGCCATGTGGGGAGTATAGGTATTTAATCCAACCCAGTATTGTTTGTTCAGTTGACCACCCGCAACAGTTTCTGAAATATGCTTATGGTAAAGGTATTAGTGTTGATGTTATAATAATTGCATGTACCCATTTATGTTGGTGAACATATTATATTGCAGATATTTATGCTGTTGAATTTAAAGCAAATACTCTTTGGTTTTGTAGAGGTATTGTTTTTGAATGCGTAGATTAGCGATTGTTTTAATCCTTACGTAAGTGCCCTATGCTTTCTAATAAACCTGTTATTTTATATAATTTCAAATACAATACGATCTTATATGTCTTGAAAACAAATATAAATACTTTTTAAAAATAAGATTTCTTTAACCTATGTCATATTGGATGATGAATGAATGAGTGAATGGTGAAATGTTGGGCTATCTCTTTTTATCTATCAATGACGTTGTCACTTACCAGTAAACATATCAGTTCCGTCAGTGTGCCGAAATTTCTGTATTTTACATGCTAGTAAATCGACTGACATGGGACTTGATTTAGCGCTGCAAATGCTAAATGGCTTACTCCAGAAGTGATGTTGTGAAACAAGATTTTCAAGATAGCATTTACTAAGTGGCTTGAAACTCGTAATCGTGTTGTAAGGTTGAAATATTCCAATAACTTCTGCTATTTTGAACTGCCATTGCATTGCTTCCCCACTAATAAGCCTACACTCAACGAGTTATTCTCTTTGAAGTCAAAACCTGTAAACGTAGAGCTTAAAGGTTGCGGTACCAATGAAACAAAACAAAAAATATTGTAGCTTGGATTTTGTTGTTGTAATGTACGTCCGTTAACCTTTTTAAGTCATATCGGAGGATGAATGGAATGTGTGAAATGATGCTGAAATGGACCCAGGGTCCACAGACCTTAGAGTTTCCCGACATTCGTCTTTCAGAATAAGTGAAAACCCAGGAAAAAACCTTATCCATGTAACTCACCCTGACCTAGATTCGAACTTGGGACCTTATCATCATCATCATTATCATCATTATCATTATTATTATTATTATTATTATTATTATTATTATTATTATTATTATTATTATTATTATTATTATTATTATTATTATTATTATTATTATTATTATTATTATTATTATTATTATTATTATTATTATTATTATTATTATTATTATTATTATTATTATTATTATTATTATTATTACATTGGCAAACATTCTTGTAAATAAATGGCAAATTCTGAGCACCATTACTATTATATTGATAATTATTAATTTAACAGCAAACGACTAGCAAAAGCATAGTTCATTAGCACTGTGTTCCTTTGGGATGACAAAAGAAATGTGTTAATCAGGTGTCTGGAATTATGCAAGAAGGGAGACAGGTGGGTAACTCCAGGGTACGGAGCCACTTAACTATATGCGCCATTATATGAGGCCTTTGTCACTATATGGTCCTCCGTTTCTGCTTCCAAGGGTGTATGCTAATTTTTCTTATGGCACACGTGCTTTTGAAAACTTCTGGGAGGAAGGCAGGGGCGGTTCCTCCATAAGGTTGCAGGTTTGCGCTACACCCACTGATTCTGAATATACAACAGGTGCATTTTGCACATTAAAGCTGTACTTGTTTGCATTGTTTTATATACAAACATGTTTTAATTACGCTTATCGTCTGTAGCTGCCCATGACCGCAGAAGTCGAAATAAGTGATTAGCTGTAGGAGCCGCAGGTTTGCAGCGAAGAGTTAACCTAAGATTTCGCCCAAATGTAGGCTCTCCGAGGGGGTTGCGGGAAGGTGAAGAGATGGGAGTGGCTTCTTATACATTGCTTAAATGTAGGTTTATAAACCTAGCTCCTCCTACTCTTAGCAATGGCTATAGCGTGACCTTCAGGTTTAGCTTCTGTGTGCTCTGCTTTTCGGAACACAGGGAGAATTTAATTAAATGCATGGAGGTTATTCAGAAGAGAGCTCTGTTAAACAACAACGCCACACTTGTTCAGGCTTCTGGGTTTATGGCCACTTTGAAAGATTATAATTTTGTATTCTGGCTGTCTTTCTTCTACAAGATCATGCCACATGTGGACATTTTGTACAATCAGCTGCAGAAACGAGACTGCAATGCAACGTTTGCCATCGCCCAGCTAAACGCATTTAAAAGGGAAGTGCAAAAACTAAGAAATAGCAATGGATATCGAGGAACACGAAGAAACTGCAATTAAGAGGAGAAGAATAGAAGATCATGATGTGAAAAGAAGAGAAGCTCTTGAAGTATGTGACATTCTTAGAGAAGCAAAGGACAGATTTAGCTTCACGGGGCATCTGGTAGCCTCAACTTTGTTTCATCAAGAGCATTTCTAAGACATTTCCAGAGGATTCCCTTAGAGAAACAATAAGGTTCTATCCTTTTATCATTGGAACAAAAATTCGTAGAGAACTGACTGTAATTTACAGTCGAGAGGAATTTCGTGGAATGTCCGGCGACTTGTGCTTGATGGACTTCAATAAGGAAAACAATTTATGTGCTACATTCAGCGAATATGTCAAACTCCTCCGAGTACTGTTAACTATGCCAATGTCTACCGCTGAAGCAGAATGCTGTTTCTCAACTTTAAAAAGAATAAAAACTTTCCTTAGGAACACAATGTCACAGGACCGATTGTCAGCATTAGCAATGCTTTCAATTGAAAGAGATTTTATTATGAAAATCAGCGATTTCAACGCAAAAGTTATTGATAGATTCGCCACGTCTAAGGAGAGTAGAGCAGAGAATCTGTATAAATAGGTGAGTCATTACTACTCTGTATTTTATTTTTCATTTGTGCACCACCAATAATTTAACCCACAAGCCGCCACTGGAGGAGGGAATGGAGAACAGAGAGAAATCAATCAGGGGCGTCAAGGTCAAACACAGGCGGAGTTCCTAACGTTTTTAGATGGTACTTAATAACATCGTACCTCCGAAAGACCTACCTATACACATGGAGAGATCTCTAAATACAAGGGTAGATCGTTCCTCAAAACAAACTAGCGTTATATGCGTTGCCCGCCGTCCACTCGCCTGATCTGCCCAACTTGAAATATAGGTAAGGTAATTAAGTAACAGAAAATGTCGAGGCATTATATAATCCACATACCAACCATGTAAAAACGCGAATGGCCATTCCAACGGGAATTGAACCGGGTCCTTAGTCGGCTCGTTCGATGTGGCACACCTTAGAACGCGAAGCATCTGTTAATCTTCTCTTACAGTTTTGTATGTTTTGATTCAGCTGCATCTGTCTCATTTAAACTGAACTCTTAGAATCTAAATTAAAGGGAAGGCATTGAATAGCCTTAAACTAGCTGGCGAGCGAACCAAAAGGCAAGATGTGTGGTCTTCCTCCGAGCCTTTTACTTGTTTTCTCCACCCCCGTCCCCTGCCGCTCTAAGTTTTAATCTGTGCTGGATTACGGGTGGACTACCGCCCCAGGGGAAAGTGAAGGCAGATGATCAGCATCCGTTTTAACAGACTCTCTACTACCATGGCACTTGAGTTTTGTGATGATGAGATGGCCTAGCTGTTACTGCTTCAACAGATTACCTCTGGCAAACTTCACTTCTTCTACATCGAGTTTTGAGTGGAATACACAGGTTCTGAATTCCTGTGAATAGTCTAACTCACGTCTGATAATTATACTTCTTGTTTGTAATTTTGTTTAATGTTTAATAACTGTAAACTATAAGAGATGGACATAAGAGTACAACACAATCTAAAACCTTTTCTAAGTAAATTATTTGTGGCATCAGAACTTTCAAATATACCCGTTATCATTGTTTTAAGCTATTTGATCTTTGTTGTTTTTGAAGTCCTGCCTATGCATTGTCTCTCGCAGTGTTATGTATCGAATTTCTAGCCCAGCGTATATCGACCCTTTTTAAACAGTGACTGTCGATTCATATCCTCTTGTACCTCCAGAAAATGTGTAATAAAAATATTTGTTCAAAGGTTTGTCTCGGATATCTTGAAGTGGGTATAAAATATTTCAAAGAGTAGTTTTTATAAACTATACCAGTAAATGACAGCAGATTTATTTTAAATAACGTCCTGCAACATTGTCATAAATGAAACGATGTTCAAATAAGTCTAGGGTCCATAAAACTTATAAATAGACTTACCAGATATTTTATATTCAGGATAAACCCTTGAAAATAACCTTATCCACATAACTCACTCTGACCAAGATTCAAACTCGGCACCTCTTGAATGTGAAGCAGACACGCTACCACCACACCGCAGAGGTAGGCAAGTTTGCTAATCCAGATACACCTTCTTTACACGTTTACTAATTCAGTTGTAAGTATAATGACAATACATTAGGCTGAAACGAAAGTAAGATTGTTAAAAAGCGAATCGCTATATTGTCACCGCGTGACATTGTTGTGCTGCCGCGACAGGCCGGAGCCGGGCGCAAGGCCAGGAGAGAAATACACATAGACGGGATCCACAGCGTTCTATCCATTGTTGTTGCCCAGAAATTTCTCGAAAGGTCTGCGGCATACTACATAGTAACAATGGCTGGGGGGTATAAATAGCAAGAGATTTTTTTTCTTTTTTAATTTACGTCCTCCAGTGTTAAGTCATATCGGACGATGAATGGAATGGGTGAAATGATGCTCACATGAGTCCAGGGTCCATAGAGCTTAGAGTTACCCGACATTCGTATTTTAGGATAAAGGAAAACCCCAGAAATAACCTTATCCAGGTAACACCCTGACCGAGATTCGAACTCGGGACCTCTTAAACGTGAGCCAGACTCGCTACCACCACGCTACTGAGGCGGCCCATACCCCGCAAGGTCTTATAAGCGGCTGTTGTGTGAATGTTGTTGCAATAGTCGACGATTGAAGTGTACAGCAGTGATTTCATTCATTTGTTTTCGTGCGGCGGAACACCGAGTCGGCCTTGAAGACATCTGATTGTGAATTTCACGTCTTTTTACTGCAACAATAGTTCCAAATTTCTGTGAAACAGATTTCCGTATCTACGTTCCCACGCAGTCATAATATGATAGCCAAAAAATTTTATGCTCCTTTGTATTACCATGAGAGAAGCTGAATACCAACTTCCCACTTGGAAAAAAAAGTGAAACTTATAAATTCGAATCTATAACAAAGAATATCTGGGAACTGTTTAATGTAAATGAATAAAAGTATTTAATGTAAGTTGTTTGCTTTGAGATCAACATTGTTTGTGTAGTAAGACTGTTTCTGTTTTAAGTTTTGCCAATTATACAAAAGATATTAGAAATGAAGAAGGTTCGTGAGGCTATTTCTAGAAAATTCAACATACTAGGTGGCTCAACTGCCCGTCTTTCACGTAAGCAGGTATCCGTGCGTTAAGAGTTGAAATAAAACGGGGCAGTTCCAGTTAAACGGATGGCAGTGTTGTGAGAGGACTTGGTTCTAATCCAGCTGACAAGAGGTAGGATTGAACTAGCCTGTGTAGTTCGCTCACACTACTGCCGTATGTTTAGGTGGAATTTCTCCGTTGCGTTGCGAACTGTTTTAACGCACGAAGGTTATCTGTTGACGCGAAGAACAGGGCAGTTTGACCACCTGGTGTACATTTTATTTGTCTTTATGGATGAGAGTAGGAATAATACATCTAAAAGGGTTGAGAGGTAATGAGGTAGAGATATGTGAATTTTGTGGAGATGAAGAGAGCACTGTTCATTACCTGATAGAATATAAGGAGTTAACAAATTGCAGGAGAAAAATACGGGATAAGAAATGGGACAGCGTGAGCAAAGACATAATGGCATTACGCATGTGAGTGAGTGAGTGAGTGTGTGATGTTTTAAGGCCCGTCGACAAAAGGTCATTTGGGCCATTACGCATGTTAACGGGGACGAGTGAAAATAAAAATAAAAAGATATATAGGAAAATTCTTATATAGATTAAGAGAAAAGTGGATTAGAGTAAAAGAAGTGAAGGTCAGATAGAAATGATGAGAAATTGCTCAGGAAAACCAAAGGCTTATGACCAGGAGACCTGAGTCAGCAATTTCATTTGTACAGAATGTATAATAGTGCTTTTTAGATGTTAAAGTCATTGTAGCAAAAATATAATACAAACTGTACAAATAAATATTAATAAAATATAAATTACACTGGCAACAACAAAAAAACAATAATTTTTTAATGTTTCGAGCACTTCATGAGGCAATTCCAACTAATTTTGGGTTGAGAAAAACAAATATGACAATCAAAAATGTTTATTAACTCTAGTTTCTATGATATACACGAGGTGGCAGTATTACATATTAACGGATTGAGAGAAAAGGATACATTTTAATTACAAACATGCTAACAGCAATAAAAGAGCATTTGATATTTTTAACTGGTAATTACACGCTAAGAGTTCTAAATTGCTGGAAAAATACTTCGCAGATAGTCGTGACTGAAGAGAATCATGTGGTGGCCTATTGACTTCGTCGTCTTTTAGCTTGCCTCTTGTGATGGAGTTCCGCAGAATCCCTATACAAAGACCAACAGTAATCCGCAAGCATTCCTTCATTCCAACGTCCCTGATATCTTTGTTCCATAACAGAAATGTCCTGGTGTAATCTCTCCCCATGTTCATCACTAACAGCTCCACAACTAGGAGGGAGAAAGTCTAGGTGGGAGTGGAGAAAATGGATCCTTTGCATCCAAGGTTACGGTATTTTTGCAGGAGCGCTGTTACCAAACGCTTGTAGTTGTCGTCTCTTTTGTTGCCTAAAAATCCATGAGCAACACTCTTGAAGGCTTCCCAACCTAATTTTTCTTTCCCCTCCAAAACTTGGTCAAATGCAGCATCCTTCACAAGTTCTCTTATTTGTGGTCCGACAAAAATGCCTTCCTTAACTTTTGCATCACTTAATCTCCAAAAATGTCTCTCTGATTGCGTTTGGTTATTTTACAGATGTGCCAACTTCCAAATAAAATTCTCCCAAATTTAAAATCTTCACTCTAAAAAAACGAAATGTCACTTTATCTTCAAAACAAGAGCTAATATATCATTTTTATGGTGAGTTTTGAATTTAGCAGATGGAAATACATGTAAATTCACTATTTTTAAACCCGAAACATTTTCATTGTTGCCCAGTGTTATTTTTCTTTAGGTATATTAAAATTACGCTATTTTAATCAAATTGTTGTATTCTTTTTCAGAAGATAAAAAGTAGGAACCATTTCATGTAAAGGGTAGTATGGGGCGAGAGGATTTTCTTGAAATGTTTGGAAGACGCTGAGCCTTAACACCTTGTTTGTTATTTATACATTTCAGGTTTTGTTTATGCTGTTAACAAACACGCATGAATGTCCAAATAGCCGGACGTTTTTGTAAAAATTATCCAGACCTCAAAAAACACGTATTTACGGTGAAATCTCAAAGTTAAATTTTTGGGTTGGCTACAATAAACAAACTATTTTTCTTCTGGGAATATTGTTAAAAAGTGTTTTGTATACGTATCAAGAATAAGAGTTTGAGACCTTTAGCGTTCAATGGAAAGGTTGTATTTGGTTTTCGGAAGAACCTGTTCACAGAGAATTTGTAGTGAGCTCACAAAGTCGGATGTTAGGTAAGAGGGAGAGAAAGTAATAACACGTTCAATTGAGTTTCAAGTTCCGATGCGAGTGTGTCTGATCACAAAGTAGGTCTCCCGGGCAACCAGCTCGTCTCTGATGCCCCGAGATATAACGTTAGTGTACGTACAAGGGAAGGCTGTTTCTGAAAGGCTTGTCACAGGACCACGTTCTGCCTGCATGCCTGCCTCGTCAGAGGGCGCTAGCGGACAAATATTTATACAGTTATTTACACAAAGAGCGAAAATAAATGTGTTTTATATAATTAATACAATAATCGCATTTTAAAATACTAAATCTGTTAAACGTAGTTTACAAGCTGTGTGCTAAAATTGTAAACAATCGTTTAAAGCCTATAACAGAAGATCTACTAGTGATAATGTTTTTAGTATAAAGAGAATTTTAGAAAAAAGACGAAAAGTCAACTTAGAAACTCAAATAGCATGTGTGGACTTCGAAAAAGCATTTGATTCTAGAAATAGATTATGGAACAAAATTAACAAAAGGGGATATCCCCTCATTTAGTAGAAATAATTAAAGAGACACAAATAAATACAAGAGCTGCTGAATAAAGATTGATCACAATTTATTTTTGACAACGTACCTTTATTCATCCTCATAATTTTGATGGTCCTTCTAAAAATAGTCTCCCCTGAATGCGATGTCTTAAAAGACATTCTGGAAACAATTTTTAGAGATCCTTCAAAATCGCCTCCGCAGCCTTCACCACTGCTTATGACTGCTTCTCACGAAGTCGTTTCTTCAAGTTAGAGAATAGAAAAAGGTTACATGAGGCTAAATCCGGACTTAAGGGAGGGTGAGGGATGTACTTCACGTTGATTTTTGCAAGATATTCAGCAACAACATTGGGAATATGGGGCCACGCATTATCATGGTGCAGCATCCAACCTGCTTCACGGAAATGCGGTCTTTTGCGCCGGATATGGACTTGTAATGTTTTCAGGACATCCCTGTATTATTGTCCAGTTACTGATGTGTGTGCAGGTACAACATGCTGATAAACAATTCCATGAATATCAAAGAATGAGATGACCATAACTTTCCCAACAGAAGCAACCACTTTTGCTTTATGGGGGGGTTGGTGATGAAGGACATTTCCACACAGAGCCTTACTGTTTGCTCTGAGGATCAAAATGATGTAGCCAAGTTTCATCAGCAGTGATTACGTTTGAAAGAAACTCCGGATCTTCCTCTAACAACAACTTTAACTGCTTGCAAACGTGCATGCGAATGTCCTTTTGTTCGCGAATCAACAGTCTTGGAACCCGTCGCGCACAAACGCGTCTCATGTGTAATGTTTCGGTCACCAACGTGTGGGAGGCACACAATGAAATGTTCAGTATTTCAGAAAGTGATCTTAAGGTAATTCGTCGATCCTCTCTCACAATGGCAGCAGCAGTGTTGATGTTTTCTTCCGTTAGAGCAGTAACTGGAGCACCGGGTTTCCCTTAGTTTGAAATTGTCTCTCCTCTTTAAACATTTTAAACCACCTTCGAGCTGTGCTGTAGGGAAGAACAGACTCTCCATAGGCCTGCTGTAACATTGTATAGGCCTCAACTGAAGATTTGTTGAGACGAAAGCAGAATTTCAAAACCGCATATTGTTCCTCGCTTGTTACCTCCATTGCAGTGGTAGGCGATACTGAACATTTCTGAACTTGCCTGTTTCTCACAGGCGAGAACCAGGAGTACCAACAATGAAACTATTACGGCGTGTTTGTTTCACATTAAGCTAGCATAATATAATAAGATTGAATTTTAGTGCAAAAAATTATGAGTGTAAAAAAAATTATGATCATTCTTTATTGAACAGCCCTCGTAAACAAATACAGGCGCGATAAAAACAGAAAAAATAAAAGTAAATCAAGGAGTAACACAGGGTTGTAGTCTTTCTCCCACACTATTTAATATGTACTTGGACGATTTGATAAAAACTTGAAAAAAAAAAACAAGTGAATAAAGAAATACAACTAAATAGAAATAAATACTTAAATGTGATACTCTATGGTGATGATGTAGCAATAATACAAAAAATGAAGGAAGCCGTCAACGTTACATGAACGAGGTGCTTTCAACTTATAAGACCCCCATTCTTGTTTTCTTTCTAAATACACGTGAACTCATTGTGAATGCGTGGCAGAGATGGCAGCACTATACAGTGCACAGAACTCTAGTGGCAGTGACGAGAGTTAGGACTGTTTTTGATACTTAAAATGGCGACGTTTTCATTGCAAGAACAGCGTGTAATCATTCGTTTTCTCCATTTTCGTGATGTAACACCTATTGAAATTCATCGCCAGTTGAGTGAGACACGTGGTGATGGTACAATGTCAGTTTATATATATGAACTGTCGTACGTTCCTGGGTACGGCAGTTCAATGAAGACAGAACATCATGTGACAACAACCCAAGACATTTGCAGACATCGCCTCCAAAATCGGCATTTCCGTGGGATCTGTGCACACAATCCTACATGAAGATCTGAGAATGCTCAATCGGTGATCCTCCAAAACAACGTTCCTCACTCGCTGGATCATGTCGTCAGACCGGCTGGTGCGAGGCCGTGACTGTCTTGGTTTGTGGTTATCGCCATGGTCAGGAACTCGGGATTCGACCCTGGGCCTCCCAAATACGAGCCTTAAGCATCCTGCTCGTGTGTGGTCTGAGCTTAGCGTGCTTGTTTGTAACTTCAGAGGCCGTGGGTTCAATTCCTGGCAGGACGATGGAATTTTTCTGCACCCTTCTGGAAGTTTGAATGAGAGAATAAAATTTAATGTGGATTTACCTATTAGAAAATATATCCTGGTGGCTTATTCTTCCTTCACGACTCGGGGAAATGCGATGGCTCAGGAAGAAGGGCCACGGGAACCAACCCACGACCTGCCGAATACTCTCATATATGCTACCGCCTGAGCCATTCCTCCTTATGGGGAATAGTATAGTACCTTTTTGAAACAGTGTAGCTGACACAGAGAATACTTTCGGACACAATGTTTTACCTAACATAGAAGCAAGAAGCACTAAATTAGTTATAGAAACTTTAAATAGAACGGCGCTGTGGCGTTAAACTAGATGTACTGCTATTCATAACGTCCTTTTGGAGCCATTATTATTTCATGTACCTACCTACGGAGCGAGTGTCTGTGATGAAGCCGGCGAATCTATTCAGTGACAGTAACTAAACGAGATATGTACACATCTGACTAATGTATTCTTCATATATTGTTAACATATTTTCAGAAAACCTTCACTAACAATTTACTGTTGATAATAGGTTGTCACTCTTGTAATAATTTTATAAAAATTGAAAGTCTCAGGAATATCTTCACTGACTATAATTTACTTGCCGGTCTCTTCTGAAAATAATTTGCCAAAAAAGTTAAAATTAATTTGTTATGTACACATTTCTCTACTCATTACTTTCTGCAAACTATTTATTCACTGAGGTAAATTGTGCAGAAATTACAAGGTACATACAGGAAACTAAAGCCATTGATTAAAAGTGGATTGTTATTTGCGCTCCTTGAAATTACAATCGCATTGCGTAACATTACGAGAAACAACTGAAGACGTCGGCACTTTAAAGGATAACAATGCATTTAAACGTTAAAATTAACAACGAATATATATGATACGGCTGATGTTATCAAATAAATTATTTCAAATAAATCATATGCTTTAAAGAGATCTACATTTCTGTGTAGTAACTATTGGTCAATAGAGTTAAGAGTTACACAATTTTTTTTTCGGAATGCAGAGAACTTCGTAAGCTATTGCCACAAAATTCAAGATATGAATTCTATTTGACATGTAATGGTATTTAATCAAAGTAAGATAAAAAAGAATATAGGAATTTGTTTACCATATAAAGGATACTTTCGAATGGGCAATATTCTTGAAGAAGTTTATGTGACATCTTTAGAAAATACAGAAGTTTTCTACGATATGTGCCAGTGGTTTGTGAAGTCATTCCGAAAGAATATTTTATACCTTTTATGACTGATAAATCACATTAGAATAAGTAGAGCCAGACTGATAAATTCAATGCCATAGCCGGGACTTGCACCACGGATCTCCCGTTCTCCTGTGCGGTTGCTCTAAACCACTGAGCTACTATGGCCAACATGCCGACATGACATTGAATTTTCCAACTGAATCGTATGTTTCCCAGTAGACCATTTGGGGTTCTCATATACTATGAGACACGCACTTTTGTGGCGACTTACTATGATATAAGTACTTAAGTCCCACGCTTGATAGTTAAAACACTATGTTACTCAGGTAAATTGATGTAAATAATCATTTCTTTCACACTAGCCGTGTGTAGGCTAAGGTTTGAATGAGTAGAGCCAGACTGAAAAATTCATACCTTAGCCTACACACTTACTGCAACCTAATTAAGAAACAATTTGTCATCTTTTCTGCTGGTAGTACGCGTTTCCATTGTTTTGAATTTTGGAACATTTGACAGGTCGCCTAACAATGGTCCTATAGCAAAAACTAAAAGATATTAAAACAAATTTTATATACAGTTGGTCAGTACAATTAACATTTTAGATGTTATTAGGTTACTACAGTATAAACATATAAGTTTACATAAACTGTACATACATAAAGAACTGAAGAATCGATATGGCACAAGACTATGTTCATACTTGTTATGTATTACTTATTTAGTTATTCCCACTTCATAGAATACACCGAAACTATCTAACACTGAATAGATTGTCATATTGAAGAAGTTTATTTACATTCTTGTAGAAATAAATACAGTGATTGTAGACTTTTCGGTTCATTTAGTAGAGCAGTGTTTCTCAAACTCTACTGCCCCAAGGACCCCCTTATCATCTAACAACTTGTTCGCGGAACCCCATAGTTTGGCAACTCAATCTATATAAACGAGTCGACTTTTGGTTAAATGTTATAATTGGAATTTAAATAATTACGGTAGCTGTTCAATAAAGAATGAACACAATTTTTTTTGACAACATACCTTT
The DNA here is from genome assembly GCA_030765055.1 of Mantis religiosa. Lineage (NCBI taxonomy): Eukaryota > Metazoa > Arthropoda > Insecta > Mantodea > Mantidae > Mantis > Mantis religiosa. The sequence continues at coordinate 23,318,368 of CM060958.1, forward strand.
ACTCATTCTCAGAATTTTGATGGCCCTTCTCAAAATAGTCTCCCCTGAATGCGATGCACTTGTTTCAGCGTTTCTGCCAGTCTTCAAAGACATGCTGGAAACTGTTTCTTGGGAGATCCTTCAAAATCGTCTCCGCAGCCTTCACCACTGCTTCTGATGATGGATAATGCCTCCCACGAAGGCGTTTCTTCAAGTTAGGGAATAGAAAAATATCACATGGGTCTAAATCCGGACTATAGGGAGGGTGAGAGATGCACTTCACGTTGACTTTTGCAAGATATTCAGCAACTACTTCGGCAATATGCGGCCACGCATTATCGTGGTGCAGCATCCAGCCTGCTTCACGGAAATGTGGTCTTTTGTGCCTGATATGGACTTGCAATATTTTCAGGACATCCCCGTAGTGTTGTCCAGTTACTGATGTGTGTGCAGGCACAACATGCTGATAAACCATTCCATGAATATCAAAGAATGCGATGACCATAACTTTCCCAGCAGAAGCAACCTCTTTTGCTTTTGGGGGGTTGGTGATGAAGGAGATTTCCACACTGAGCTTTGCCGTTTGCTCTCAGAATCAAAATGATGTAGCCAAGTTTCATCAGCAGTGATTACCTTTAAAAAAAACTCCAGATCTTCCTCTAATATCAACTTTAACTGCATGTTACCTGCATTGCAGCGGTAGGCGATACTGAGCATGTCTGAACTTGCCTTGTTCTCACAGGCGGGAACCAGGAGTACCAACAAGGAAACTACTACTGCGTGTTTGTTTTACATTAACCTAATAGAATATAATAAGATTGAATTTTAGTGCGCAGCCCTCGTATAATTTAAAATATTTTCTTGTATATTTAGTTTTAAATTTAATTAATAATACATTAAAAAATTAAAGATAAGCTAAATGAAATAAGCTTGTGTATTTAAAATAAAAAAATTATTTTTAAATTGTCTTTATTAAAATTAATTTCTTTCACTTTGAAGTAAATTGTAAACAAGTTTGTCCAACTAGAATTTTATTTAACTTAGCCTTACATCAGTAAAAAGTTGAAATACCACTTCTTTGGATTATCCAAGGATTAATAACAGTAGCCACATTTTCCATGTAAAGAAACAATTTTTATACATATAAACAGTTATTCATAGTCTTCTGAATCCATCAATTCAACATTTCAACAAAGTTAGTATTGCGTTACTAAAAAATCAGTTTACGTGGCAAAAGCTTGAACCTTTTTTCTTTGGAATGTATTAATGTGAACAATGCAACTGTTTTTTTATTTATTATTTTTTTATTGAATAAGCTCATTTAAGCTGGGCTTAATGTTGGTGATTTTTACTCTTAAGTCCGTTGGCAAGTACATTGGTAGGTCTGTTTCTCTTCAATGGGGTGATGTTATACAACAATGAAAATGTTTGCTGGGACATATAGGTGGTTGGAAAGGTCCTTTGGTAGCAAGTTCAACAACCTTCCGTCGCTACTATTATAACGTTGTACTACACTCTCCCAATTGTTACGTTCATTGCACCTCTCAGCTGTGTGACATCGTTACGACATAGATGTATAAAAAATGTTAAGTAAAACAAATGTAATTTGGCACCGAGCAGATAAGTAACCCAGTAAATTCAATTCTACGTTTTCTATAGTTTTAATTCAACATTATAACTTGACTTAAGAGACCCCCTCGTGGGGCCCCGGGGTTCCGCGGACCACACTTTGAGAACCATGTAGTAGAGCATGAAGATGTGTAGCAATTCTATAAAAGAGTCCTATAGGTTGAGTAGCGGGTACATTCGTTTATAATATGATTTACTGCTAATTGTTGGTTGCATGGTTCACTGTGTGGAGGCCTCTCTCTGGAAAATCTTAAGCTGTAAGCTTTGTTAGATGCCATACGAAAAAAATGATTGATTTTTTTAAGTTCTTAGATTTCATTTCAAATAATTGATAGTCTTTTTTTAATTTTGTACCTTTTATTCAAAACAATTGATATGCTTCTGATGTTATTAGCTTTTATTCGTTTGTTTCCCACGGTAGTGTAAATATATTTTAAAGCTGTATAAAGGCACAAACTTTTTAAACATTTTTATCGCTTTAGCCTCAAATATATGACTTTTTAAGACTAGTTTGTATAAACCTGGGTTGAGAAAGATGTGCGAATGTAGCATATTAGGTAATTTAATAAAGCTGGCACTAGTTTTCAGTGTTGTAATAAATGGAAAGACATGTTATGCCACAGTAGTTTCCCATTACATCGATGTTACAGGCTTTCATTAAAATTAAGTGGCGGTGCAGAGATGATAAATTATATTCGAGTAGCACGCGATCGTCTACGCTCGATTTAGAAGTGGCACGTCACTGAAATGCTTCCTTAAAAACAAGATCAATCGTGCAGATAAACAAAAGAGAGCCAATTAATGGAACACAAACAGTGTAATTTACTTTCATGTCTATGTTGCAAATTATGCGTTATATTCATATGACATTCTCTACTCAGTGCTGCTTATTTTTATTGATTCCTGCAGTTTATAGTTACAGGTGTTTTAATTTTCTTTTGCCGTGAAGTTATCGTAATATACATTTGAAGCTAATCGAGGTTTGTGAATATAGAGTACGCGCAAAATAAGTTGCGAGCAGAGGGGAAGAAGCGAGATCTAACACTCTTTTGTTTCTGCAGTGTGATCAACCTGGAAAAACACAGTTCAGCAAAATAGCGTGTAAGATAAGCGAAGATATCACAAGTAATGTTGCATCCCCTGAAAACATTCCTTAGTTTTGCCCACGCCAGCTCAATTGCATTCATATCACAGTTATACGGAGGTAGAGGAATAATAATGTGTCCCCTTTCGAGAGCCATAACATCCACAAATGTTCATACAAATATAAATCATTTTCAAGTAAATGCTGATGTACCACACTCGTAACAAGGATAAACTGGCAATTCGAGCGCACCAAATGAACCTTTATGACGGAAGCTTTAACTACAAAGGGATAATGTTATATAATAAACTTCCAAATTCATTTAAACAAGCTGCATTATTAAAACACTTTAAGAATAAGGTTAAGATATTTTTGCATGCACACTGTTTTTATACGGTTAGTTAATTTTTAGAATTATAACCATGTAAATGAGCACTGGGAGCATAGTACATTCACAAACCTGTAATATTTATATTATGGCATTTCTTGTAGTAAGTTAGTCTATGCAAATACCACATGAAACCATAGAAAAGCTGCTTACTGTGTATATTGTATGTAATCAATTTGACTTTCTGTATATACTGTATTTACACATTTTGACGTGTCTCATAACATGTATATGTTGCCAAGGACGAACTAAAATTCTAATTCTAACATACGATTGTTGTAAACTGGTTAGCTAATTAACCTCGAAATTGGTCAAAACGAAATATGGCGGACATGATAAAGCTTAGCGTATTAGCCACTAGATGTCAGTGTACAGCGCATTTCAAATTTCAAAGTTGTCATCTAAGTTTACGGAGTTAAACGAAACTTACCGAATGAGGAGTTGGAACCCGATCGCTGTTCTTATCGCGCGCATATAGATTTCCTTGCAGGCACACAGAGAATACCACAGACACGATATTGAAATGTTTGAAAAAGGCTTGCTATATACTGGTTTTCCGAACATCCTGAGAAACAACTAAATCGCCACAGCACTTTAAAAAAGACAGTGGCATTTAAAATGTTAAACAAAATAACAGATCTCTTGATAATTGCTAATGGCCTTGGGATTTGAATTGGGTGACATGATTATGAAATGCTCCAGTTTAAAGAATAAACTTAAGAAATGCAGTGCGTTCCTATATCGGCCGGTCCGCCTCGCAATGACACAGGACCGGGCGAGGTCGAGTGCGTTCTCCGCCAAAGTTTCACTTAAACACCCGACAAATTGTAGGTAAAGAGCACTAACTTATATTAAAGTTACCAGCATCACAGCAGATGTTAAGATTGACCACCTTCAACGCCAACACATTCCCTATATCTTAGAAGACATTTCTGGTTTACCCCCAAATCGGTGAAGGACGTACCGGTGCGGCCAATCTGCGAAATTTCCCCAATTTGCTTGTACCTCCAGGACATCCTGCATCACAGGATTAGGATTACTAAGGAGGGGATTCGGCACCGAAACCTGTGATTTATTGTACCTATGCCCCAGTAGGGCATCTCCGAGGAAGGATGAGACGAAAGGAGACAGGGGATGTAATGAACGTACCCAACATTCGCCTGACGCTCCGGTAAAAATCTCGAAAAACACCATGGATCACGTAGGTCGGCCACGGGAATCGAAACGGGACCTGCCGAGGGCGCGCCACAGCCGAAATCGCCTGAAGCAACCCGCTTGGTATCTCCTCACAAGTTTTCTTATTCAAAAGTAAAAATTGAATCACATAATGATACTGCACTTCAGTGAAAACGCGTAGGACGACTAACTGAAGTGGTTGCCGAACCTAGGAAGCAGTACCAAATTTGTTTTTGCCCTGTGTAACAAGTGACAGTACCACGTACAGTAAAGTCACGAGGCGCAGATAGAGCGTTTGAGAGTTGCGTGTGTGTATATGATATGTTTTCTACAATGTGCTCAAACTAGGCATTCATACTTAAGCAAGAGCATTTATTCCATAAATAATTATGTTCCTAAAAATCAAACATAAGCTTGTTTCCTGATACGCCTCAATTATCAAGAACGGTTGATTGGTCTCCGAGATTACTTCCCTCTCCTCAAACACACGTGTATACAAAAATATTTTCTTTGTATAATATTAGTACAAAATACAGCAACATATCCATGGAGTGGTGTCAGGAGTGGGACAGAGGTGTGATGTCGGCGCTACCCCTCCAGTAATTAATCTACAAGCCATGAAGTATGAATGCTGTCGTTTCCATCTCTTGCATAATTTAAACAAGAAGCCGCTGTAGGTTCCCAAATTACTTGGAGGAGCATGCAGTTAGTTAAGACATTTTTTTCGCTCTCAATTGTTACCCCTCCCTCTTTCGGGCCGCGCTCTGAGTACGTTCTTGTGTGCTCTAATGATGTGCCCCCTTTCTTTCTAACCGCAAGCTTTTCTCATATCGAGGGAAATTACTTGAGACCGTTTTTTGTTTAACTCGCGCGTCCCATAAATACAATGGAAACAAGATATACTTAGAACCAAGGGTGTTAGTGATTTCTCACATTTAAATTACTTTCACTAACAACGATTTTAATTTGTCCGGCCTTGTTCAATGGTGTTGTAATATTTGAATATTTAATAGTTCTCTCCTCTTTAAATTTTTCATCATTTTTGTATTTTCAAAATGCTCCAACTTCAGCAATTCTCAGCGAAATTGTATGAAACTTTGCATACATATTCCTAAATAATGTTTAATTAAAGTTGGTATTTTTGTTTATGTAAATTAAATAGTTTATTTATTACTGAATTTTAAATTTCAAAATCGCTAAAAAATTTTAGAAACTATTAATATATTCATACATATTTTTTTCTCCAAAAATACTTAGTATAGCAACTTTTATAACTGATGTGCATAGAAACCTGAATCTAAAATTAAAAGTTTCTAAAAGAAAAACTGTATGACTTGGGGCATTTTATATAACATATCAAAATCACACTATAAAAAGCACTAAATACTTCTTTTGAAAAAACTATTTAAGTTAGAAAGATGAATTTTGAAAGCTTCAATAAATTCCGATGCCCTCTACGTTTTACACGCTTCTGGCGTTAGCGTGGTGTGTGCATGGTCCCTGGTCACGTAGGCTTGAGGGGGAATGAAATGGCGGATCCGGCAGCCAAGACGGCTATCATGAAGCCCAGGGTTCGAGTACCATCTGTGACATCGGAAGATTTTAGGGCCGTATTGCGGAGAGCTGTGCAAACCTGCTGGCAGGAAGAGTGGTCCGCTCTCCGCATTAATAAACTTAGATCTGTCAAAGAACTTCCGATCCCCTGGGTTACCTCCTGTCGGTCATCTCGTCGCGAGGAGGTGAATTTGGCTGGTTTGTGCATTGGGCACTGCTTTTTTACTCATAGTTTTCTATTTAAAAACGAGCCTTCTCCACTGTGTCCGTTTTGCAATGAAGCGTTGTCTGTACGACACGTGCTGTTAGAGTGTTTTCACCTAGCAGACCTTAGGACGTCTCTGCAGCTGCAGGTCAGCTTTGCAGAAATGCTTGCGGACGATGACACAGTAGTGGAGAAGGTTTTTAGATTCTTTTCTCGTTTAGACTTTAGGATATAGCGAACATATTTTTTAGTAGGTTTTGATTTTTTGTTTTTTTTTTTTTGTTTTTCCGCTTTCTATGTGCATGTAGTTTTAATAGGTATTACATTAGTATAGTTTTTAGAAACTTTTTATATCTGGCTTTTGCCATGAGTAGTTTTTAAAAGGGCGCTGATAACCGATGTAGTTGAGCGCCCCCATACCCATCATCATCATCATCATCATCATCATCATCATCATCATCATCATCATCATCATCATCCCTGTACTCCACCTAATGACAAAATTTCAAGCAATTTGCTGTAAACTCTGGGCTTAAGCATTTTCACAGATGCCTCCCCTTAGCTATCCTCCACAGAGGAGATATTGTAACAGATTTGATGTTCCAGCTATTTGGATTTAAATAGCTTTTGCATTGCAAATAAAACGTGCATATTGAATTTACTGGGAACAACCTTTGACGTTCACTTCCTTTGCAAGGAGTTCAATATACTTATAGCTAATAAACACTTAAAGATAGAAACCTAGCTCACAAAGAGCTAAACACTTGGTTTCAATTTTTCATTATGCTAACCCGCCTTTAGCATCTAACGCTTCGGTTTCTCTGTCCCGTTTGTAGCTACAGTGAAATGTAAAATGAAACCATTTTTATAAAGTGAAGTAGGTGTGAAAATAAGCTTTCGTAAGAATACTTAAGCGATATTGATGTGAATGCAACAGATCAGATTTTAATCCGTTGCTACACCAAAGGGATGGAGCGCTCCCTAACTTGAAGATGATGAATGAGGTCTGTCGTCCCCGAGCGTGTTAGCAAAATTGAGTGAGCTGTCCGTTTCAAGACAAACACGCACCTGGACAGCATTTGGGAAGAAAAGTGCGTTGTTCCTTCATGTAAATACACGCGTTAGATGTTCCGCTAACATACAGTGCATTAGTTCATTTCGCAATTGGATTGATATTGCTGCAAAGAGGAACCAGCTACTACGAGGGTGTTGTGTAAAGTTTCCGACCTCAACAAGAAGATGGCAGCACTCGTAAATAAAAGCTAGTGAATTTCGTTAACTAATCTGTTAACAGTCACCAAACCTTCAGACATTTTGTACGCTCAGTTGTTATGTAATTGTCGTTTGAGGTAGTTGATGTGAGTGTTTTTATAAAATTAGACAAACTAGAGTGTCGAGCTGTCATTAAATATTTGTTTCAGAAAGGCGATACGCCTACGCAAATTAAACATAAGTTGGATTCTGTGTATGGGGACGCTGCAATTTATTCTGGAAAACTCAAAATTATACATACCTTCTTCCTAGTTTATTAACTAATCCACCAGCGGGTAACGCTGTCTTTAGCACCCGGTTCATCATTTCCTGAGGAGCAACAAGCTACCTCCCTACACTACCCCCACTTAATCTACACCCGTCATTCTGCAACACCCACATCCCGCCACTACGTGGTTAAGCTCTTCCCAGAGCAGGTACACGATTTGACCACCCTTCGGGCTGTTCCAAACAGCCCGCCAGCATAGAGTTGAGTTGAGTTGAGTTGGGACCCTGCACCATCATTTACCACAGTGAAATTTTGGGCAGCTAAATTTAAACGTGGCCGTACGAGCTGGGAGACGTTGGACATTCGGGACGTCCTTAAACTGCAACTACTGACGAAAACATCGCTAAAGTTCACCAAATGGTGCTAGACGACCGCCACATTAGAGAGAGAGAGAGAGAGAGAGAGAGAGAGAGAGAGAGAGAGAGAGAGAGATAGCAGAGGCTATGAACATGTCAAAATAACGTATTTGTCACATATTAAATCAACATTTAGACATGAGAAAGGTGTCCGCGAGTTGGGTGCCGCGTTTGCTCACGTTAGACCGAAAATGTGTTGGATTAAACATTTCCAACATTCTATTAGCGCAGTTTAGCCGCAATAAATCCGAGTTTTTGGCGCCCATTAATTACTGTAGATGAAATTTGTATACACTATTATACGCCCAAAACAAAAATACAGTCCAAACAGTGGACTGCAAAGGGGGAACCGGCTCCAAAAAACGCAAAATCTGTATTTTTCGGCTGGCAAAGTGATTTCCACTGTTTTTTTGGGGGGAGGGGATAGTCATGGAGTTATTTTAATCGATTATCTTCAAAAAAGAAAAACCATTACAGGAACATACTACGCATCATTACTTGACAAGCTGAAGGGCAGAACTTGCCGAAAAACGTCTACATTTGCAGAAAAAGAAAATCTTGGTTCACCAATACATGTCTCACACCTCAGCGGTTGCAATGGCGAAAATCCACGAATGACGGTTTGAGGTGCTTGATCATCCGCCTTACTCACCAGATATAGCTCCAAGGGACTTCTTTTTGTTCCCTCATCTAAAAAGTGAGCTCGGAGGACAGAGATTTCCGTCAAATGAAGAGGGAATCACCTTCGTGAACAATTATTTTGCAGAGAAAAACGCCGAATACTATATGGATGGGTTACAGAGATGGAAGCATCGCTGGGAGAAGTGTGTAGAGTTACAAGGAGACTATGTTGAAAAAAAATATCTCAAAAATATCTTGTATTTTTATTAGGTCGGAAACTTTTCAGATCACTAATTTTTTTTTTTTTTTTTTTTTTTTTTTTTTTTGTAATCTATGTCCTCCAACGTTAAGTCATATCGGACGATGAATGGAATCGGTGAAATGATGCTCAAGTGAGCTCAGGACCCATAGAGCTTAAAGTTACCCGATATTCAGCTTTCAGGATATGGGAAAACCCCGGAAAAACCTTATCCAGGTAACTCAACCTGAACGCGATTCGAACTCGGGACCTCTTGAACGTGAGGCAGACACGCTCCACCACGCCACCAAGGCGGGCTCTTATGTCTCTGATTAGCTAAAATTTGATAATAGCAAGAACTCTATATTCGAATCATATTTAACTTTAACCACAGTAAATCACGTAACAGAAGCTGGTTTCGCTTTACTACTGTGAACACCTGTCACCCTAAATAGGTGAGTGTGAGTGAGTGTGTGGTGTTTTAGGGCCCGTCGACAACAAGGTCATTTGGGCCCCCCTAAATAGGTTGTTGTTGTTTTCAAATGGTAGGCTTTGGCAATGAAGCCATTAGCTCTCTTGCTCTCCAATATTTCTGTGTAGTGGGCCCGGCAAGTAGGGCTTCTCAGGTTAAAAGATGATCTTCAGTCATTTCCTCTTCTTTGTTGCACAGAGGACAATTTGGACTTGTATAAATTACTATTTTGTGTAAGTGTTTGACCAAATAATCATGTTCTGTGAGTAATCTGATTTGCCACTGCAGCTTTACGTAGGGTTTCTGGAATAATTTCTGGGTTTTTAATTAAAATATTCCATTTTTTTATCTTTGGCATTGTTAGATATTGATTGGTTTTGTTTGTTTTTATAATTGCTTTTGATTAATCTTTTTATGGATGTAAAGGGTTAGTTTTTGCTTTTGTTCTGAATTAAATTTGCACCTTTTTTGGCAAGAAAATCAGCTGATTCATTTCCAGGAATTCCACAATGTGCAGGTATCCACTGTAATATAATTCTTTTCTGTAGTTTTTGAAGTTGTTGGATCATTTTGTGACATTCTTTAATTTGGATTGACCTCATTTTATATGAACTTATTGCACATAATGCTGCTTAAGAATCAGAAATATGGCACCAATTTTGAAGTTCATCTATTCTGCATAGAAGGTGTTGGAGTGAAATATGAATAGCCGTTACTTCTGCATCAAAATTTGTTGTGTGGTATCCTGCTGGTTGATAGAATGAGAACAGTGCACACTTAATTCCTGCTCCTGAGTTCTTGTCACCCTAATTATAAAATGGGCTATATGTTGCCATAGATACTCTTTATTACTTGCAGATTTCTGCTCTAATGTTACTTAAGAGTACACCGTAATTTGTCAAAGACATTGTTCCTTTTTCTGCAGTCTTATTAAGCAAACTCAGTATCTTTAATTTTATATCTTATTTATCATTGTAAGCACAATCAAAACTGTTATTAAAAAGATGCCTTAAGGGGGGACGTACGAGAAAATGTTCAAAAAAACTATTTTTTTTATTGTTTTGTAAAATAGTATATAGTGTTAGCTATCAAACACCAAAATATTATGGCTGTACATGGTCTGTATGTACCTTTAAAAAATTAAATGCCCTAGTGTTGCATAGTAGCATAATAGCAACACATAGTCTTCCATCAGCTGTCTTGGAACCTATAAAGCCCACCTACCAATTCTTAGCACACCCAGACTTGCTAAAACAAATGACTCTATGGCAAGACACAAAACCCAAATGAAAGCCTCAACAGTTTGATATGGAAAAGGTGTCCCAAAACATCATTTGTGTCTTCCATAGTGGTGAAAATTGCTACATTTGATGCTGCAATAGTGTTTAATGATGGGAATATTGGCAGAAAGAAACTTATGCATCAGTTAGGGTATCAACCTGGTGTGTTTATGGAGTATCGACAACATTCGCATCGCTGGTGCAGAAAGAGCTATGAAATTAATGCAGAAAGAAGCAAGACGGAAGAGGAATTTAAAAAGAAAGGCTGAAGAAGACCAGAATGAGGATACAGACTACGGATATGGGAAGTTCTGACTTAAAATTAAAAGGCAAACTGAATAATACGTATTGTATTTTTAATTGCCTTTCCCCATAACTTGCATTTTCTACAACTTCAACTCATTTTTCTCTCAAAGTACTTCATCTACAGTGATGCAATTTAGCACAAAGCTTTGTTATGCCACAATGAACATTTTGTTGGTTCTACAATTTAAGATTAAGCTCCAGATGGAATGTGATGATACAAAATAAATGAAATTATTTTAATTTTTAAAGGATACATATGATTAACATTTTTTTAAATTCTATACAGCTTCAATAAGAAATCTAAATCCAAAAAATTAATTTTTAGTGTGTTTTCAAATAGCATACCAAATTTCAGAAAGTTAGCATATGTGAATTTTGAAAAAAAAATGCGTTTAAGTTTGTAAATATCTCTGCATATAGAAAAAATATGTAGCATTAGTTATAAACAATGGAAAATTGCGAAAAAAATAGTGCATATTAACTGTATTATCTTAAATGAGTATACTAAGTTTTACTGCTCTAACTTGAAAGCTTTGGATGTTACGGCTATTTATGTAAGATCCTGAACATTTGCATACGTCCCCCCTTAACGAACTACTCTTAAGAAGTATGCCACTTCATGCCATTCTGTAACTCGTTTGTTATCGCGATATTTATTACTTCGCGGTTTGTTAGCAGACTAGAAGGACTAATTGAAAATTCTTGCGCTCTGCTATAGTGTTTTGTTTTCCCACTGCTACCAGCACCATCAATTAACACTGCTTTTGTTAAGTATTCCTTCCCGTGAAGTAAGGTGAATATACTTTGAAAAATCCTTTCATGGAAGTGTTGAAAACAGTGTTGTTGTATAAATTAAATTAATTGCGAGTCGATTAATGACACTAAACAACACTTACTTTTAAATTTTCCCGGAACTACTTTCAGAGGCCTTCCCTCTATCTTCAGCCGGACATCGACTGGTTCTCATTGGTGTAGCTGGCAATATTTTGTCATCGGTCTCCTCTGGTGGCGGTTCGAGGAACTTGCTGAACAAATCTTTGTGGGGGATGTCGAAATTGAATACTTTGTTCCTATTTTTTGAAATAAGGATTTGTTCCCCTGTGGACAGTTCTTGTTTTCCTGTTGTATGTTTTAGTTCTGGTTTTATGTTGTGGTTTTTTTTCTTCCCAAAAATGCGTGGCAACTGCTGATTTTTCTAATTGCTTGTATTTTATGTTCCTAAAGTGTTCCTTTGCTCTTGTTTCTAAATTTCTTTTGGTTTTTCCAATATAAATTTGACTACAGTCACAGCATTCAATTTGGTATATACCAGATTTTTTGTTAGATGGAATGGCATCTTTGATGTTTGAGCAAATTAGGTTTTTTAAGGAGTAATGGTTCACTGGAGCTAATTGAATGTTTTGTTTTTTGAAGACTTTTTTGAATTTATCAAAGGCCCATGGATGGTAAGTGAAATTTTTGAAGATCATTTTAGTTTCTGTAGCTGAGAGGGTTGTGGTTTCCTTTAGTAGTTTCTTCTTATTTGCTAAGTTAACTTTTTTGTCTACTAGTGATTTGGGAAAGTCATTTTTCTGTGCTATTTCAATAATTTTGCTGTATTCTATTTTGTATTCTTCTGCTGTGAGAGGGATGTTGACCAGTCTGTGTGCTAAACTATAGTTAGTTACTAACACTCCCCACATGGCAACCTTGGCCTTCGGGGTAACCTCACCCCACCAAGTGATGACCGGACCCATTTCTCAGGTGGAGGCACCCAGAGGGCGGTGTCCATTACCTCCGATGATAGGGTGATAGTGAAGATGGCGGTGAGGTGAGAGGACCTACAGTTTTTACCGTGGACTCCGAACCACGTTGGGCATAGGGGATACTTCACGTGTGCTAGACAGAGGTGAAGGCGTGGATAGGGCCGACTTAAAATCGCCAACCCCAGAGCCGGGAATCGAACTCGGGACCCTTAGAACGGGAGCCGCGAACGAAACCACCGCGCTACCCCGGCGCCCCGTGTGCTAAACTATTAAAGATTGCCTGTTTGTGGGATCTTGGATTGTAGCCATTAGCTTTTATGTAGTTGTCTGTCTGTGTTGGTTTTCTGTAAATGCGAAAGTTTATTCTATTTTTATTTCTGATTATTTTTAGATCTAAAAATGGTAAATACTCGGCCACGAAAACAAAAACATTACTCCTTACTCTTTGTCAGCGTCCCTAGCCTACCTTTCAGGTAATAGGACAAAGGGCAGTTATTTGTGCTACAATCGACTTTTAACTCGGACATTTTCAAGTTCAAATCCCGGCTATGGCATTGAATTTTTCAGTCTAGCTCTACCCTTTCATAATGCGTCCTACACACGGCTAGAGTGAAAGAACAATTAATTTCCACTTTCTGTAATTTCAAAATGATTTAGTTTAAAGTATTTACAAATATTTCTTGCGATTAAGGTAAATTGTACAAAACTTTTACTTCGGAGTTAATGCTACCAGAACATATTTTATTGCATTTTTATGAAGTTTAGTATAAAATTATGATGGAACTTCAAAGATTTCTTGAAACGTTTGAAATATGTGAATAATGAAATTTATTATTTGTAAGTTTAAAAGGTTAAGTGAAATCAGGGGCGGCCGGTGAGGCATTGTATTGGCGGTGGCAAAAATAAATGAAAGAATGAATGAAGGAAGGAAGGAAATACAATAAATGTTTTTAATATATAAACATGTGTACCAATTTCGAACGACTTAGGTAATTTTATCAATAACCCATCCTATTTTATAATATACTGTACCAAACAGAACGTACAGGGAAACGGAAATAGATATTTACTATATCCGTACTCTTGTTACGCACAGGTGTAACGAGTACAGTAAAAGTTTGGTAATACAATTCATGTAGAATGTGATACGAAGCGTTCGTGTACGATTTCGCGACAGAGACAGTTATCTTAAGTCCCGTGCTTTACTGCACTCTAGCGGATAAAGCGTAAGTTATGCGCCACAGAAATATCGGCACCACCTTCTCCCATAAGAAGCCGTGTATAAGTAGACACCTAGCCCTTAACACAGGCGCTTATGAGCATAGACGGTGCCATTTTGGAATCGGCACCAAGCCACGGAAAAAAATCAGGACAGAGCGATTGTGTTTAACGCGCCTATTCACACTACGGAGCAGACACCCAGAAACAATATTTTTTGCGCAATTCCTATACACCTCTCTTTCTTTCGTTTTCATACAGATGGTGCCATGGCACAGCGGCACTACCTCAGAAGCCGCCCCTGGATGAAATTATTAGTTTTTTTTTAAGAAAGAAAACATAGTTTTTGTTGTTGTAATTTACGTCCTGTAACCTTTTAAGTCATATCGGACGATGAATGGAATGGGTGAAATGATGCTCAAATGAGCCCAGAGTCCATGGAGCTTACAGTTACCCGACATTCGTCTTTGAAGTTAAGGGAAAACAACGGAAAAAAACCTTATCCAGGTAACTCACCCTTACCGAGATTCGAACTCGGGACCTCATTTTTTTAATTAAAAAGATATATCTATGTACATAGCTATATATTTTTCTTTTCCTTATTTAACAGTTTTTTATTGTTTCCGTTTAATTACCTATCTGTTTTCTGTAGTTTCACACACACACACACACACTATACAAATAAACACCCATGCCCAAGGCGGGACTCGAACCCGCGACCCTCTACGCGGTGGAACGCTAGAGACATACGTTCTAACGACCATGGCTACGAGGGCCGGCAAACTTGAACGTGAGGCTTCCATCTACGTTACCGAGGCGGGCATCATAGATTTACTTATTCACATATATTGTTTTATTCTCCGTAAAATATTCTTTTTGTCAAAAATAATTCACCCCTAAGCCAAACATTTTTGTTAGAATCCTTATGAGAACTTCTTCGAACACCCACATGTTTCTATCCAGCGTTAGATTGAAAACCTCTAGCTGTAGTACTCTATTTTCTAGAATTCAATGCATGGACCTTTTTAAATTACTCTCTTTCATGGTCTTATCAGTTCTAGGGGGCTTTACCCCTCAAGCACTTTCACTTACCTTTGTCCCTTTGTGTTCGGTCTCAAAGGTCAGACTTTGATCATGTAACGATCTTTGTGCTCCCATGGCCCAATTCTGGTATAAAAGACAGATCTAACAATATATCCATATCCTCAGATTTCTTCCGGCCACCTTTGGACGACGCTGATTATGACTATTTTTGGAAAGGTTTCCCTCACCTTAAGAAGGCTTCTTTGCAGTTTCTGTTTTTAATCTGCATTTTTAATTAGGTGTAACACTTGTGTTGCCAGTTGTGTATAGGCTCCATGTATCTGGTGTCTTTTGTTTATTCTATGGCGTCACATTCCAATAAAATGTTTTGTCATTTCCTTGGTCCATGTATGGTTCTATTTGAATTCTCCCTGTAGTTTTCAGATGTTTTCTGTATTATAAATACTGTATAGAAGTTGAGGGTATAAAATAAAATCTGCATATCTAATAACCCTGTTTCTGGAATCTTATGCAAACTTCATTTTTAACATTATTAATTTTTAAATCAAATTACAGAAAACCATTTGCAGATTTTGCAGATATAATCTATTTGCTACCTTAACAAACTAACTATACCTACAGATTACTGGATTTCCAGTAACCTATTCATCTAATCTATCTAAAAACAGTCTTTCTTCTACTTCTACACCAACAATATAAATCAAATCTACATTTCTACAAGAGCTTTATTTCCTATAACAAAGTACGAAAGACAGTTTCCCACAATTTTAAAATTTCCTCTTCTGCAACTGTTATCCAAAGCTTCCTCCTACTGGTATCCATCTCCTAAAGGGACTGGCATCATTAGATGTAGCTGGTTCTTCAGTCATCTTTCCTCTTCTGCATAATCAGATGCGTGTGTTCGCTCTGATTCTCTCCATATATCTCTTCCGGCTCTCCTGGGATTCTCCTTCTTTCTATGGCTTCTGCTCTTTCTGATATCCATAACTGGTGTCTTCTATTTATTGGTTGTGCGTCCTAAATTACGTCTTCAAGTCTGGTAATCTGTAACTTCAGTTTCGGTTGTTCCTATTGCCCTTCGAAGATCTGTTAAGTAATATTCTTTTCTCGTAGATTGAAATGTTCCTACATTTCTTTCTTGAAGTATTTGGGTATTCTGCAATTTAATCGCAGAGGATGTACCCAAAAGTCTGAAAACCTTGACCTCCTTCAACCCGGGAGCGATGGAAAACCGCGGGGCTCTTTCCTAAGGCAATGCCTGGTTTTCTAAAAAGCCCCTGCCCCCATCGACAACAATGTCAAGACGGGTGGAAGTGGATACGCCACTAACGCGCGTCAACTCCGCAGGAAAGACTACCGAAAACCTCGGTGGGGCCGCCTGGTGATCTAGCACACCTTCTAGTACCCGGTACTTCTGAGGCAACCCTCTATCCCCTCCGGGTGACCGAGGCCTGGCCGGAAGTACCCGATCTCTCGCGGGTGTCGGGAACACACTGTACCGTCGAGTCCAACCCAATCCGAACAACTCCCCTAAGGCAGAGGCTCGGCAGTTCGGCCCGAGGTTCCTCTAGTAACGTCAGAGGTACCACGAGTGCTAAGGGTCCACAGTGCCCGCACCACGGCAGCTGAAGTCGACCGATCCCCTACCCTACTGGAGGTATTCTGGAATAGTCGGGAAATATGGAATACCAAGGTTTTGGCTTTGTTTGCTGCTGCCATCATGTGGGGGTGCCATGCAGTACTCAAAGACTCCCAAGATGCACTGCAGTGAGAGTTGACACTTCGCTGACATTTCACTCGCTATAGAATAAAGTGTGTTTTGTGATATTCAAAATTTTTGCAGGCAAATGTTCAAGCATTTTAACTCACTAGTATGCATGAAACTTGATGTTAACCGTAAGGTACACTTAAAGAATTGTATAACCAGAGCGCGAACAAAATGCAGTTGGAGGCGTGCTTTACCAGCTCTTGCTTTCCCGCTCTACCGTCAGGTTGCCTCTCCTCCATCAATCGGGCTGCACTGTTCATCTGTTTCACTCGCTTTCGCATTCACTGTTACATTCACTCTTTGCAGGACACCTTTCAATCACTCTTTACAGGACACCTTTTAATAACTGTTTTAGGAAATACTGGAAGAACAATAATGATATCTTTAGGTTATGTTTTACCCTGAGGACAAATATCTTTTTGAGGAGCTACAGTTATTACTAATTTACTTTCAGCAATTCCATATTTAGGAATTGAATTAGTCCAATGAGTTTGAGGAGGCTTTGCAGTTGATATTTTCTGCCGAATAACTGCTTAGTTCCTCAGGATTTTAAGAAACTGTGATTCTACCTATTTGTTGATCGATTGTGAGATCATGTTCGACGTAATTATTTTCTGTTAACTTTGAAAATCAAAACAGCATTAAAATACACGCGTTTGGTGTGGTTTGCGTTCTGTCGTATGCAGGAACGGAGGGCTGGGAGTCACGTGATGCTTGATGGCGAGAAGTGGAGAAGGCTCTCCTTGCGCATGAGCACACCGACTGTATTTTGTTTGCGGTCTACTTGTAGTTTGTTAGTTTGTTATATTGTGGTCGTGTTTTAGTTGGCAGTGTTTTGTCCATTACGTTAAAGGTTCATTATCCAAGATGCCGTGTTGGTTGTTATGGAATACCAGTTGTGTCTTAATATCGATATATTCGTGCAAAATATACTAAATAGAAATAGAAGTATTATTAGTTATATAAGTAGAAATATAGCCTAATTTAAATCTAAAGTATACTTTTTAAAAAATTAAATTAATTGAAATGCAAACGACACCTGTTCTGGGTTATTCCTTCTACGTTTGTACTCTACACAGTCCTACAAATTGTTTATCTTTAGACAGTTCAAAAACAGAAAATATATACGAATTTGTCATTGGTAGAGAAAGTCCGCATAATCTGTAGTAATGTAGTTGAAGTTACAGGTCGTTTCGCTGCTGTTAGGATGTGGATTTCCCTCAAAGTATAAATATCCATTAACGGTTTAACGTTTTCATTACATTACACCAGTGCGTTTTTGTCAAACGCTATTTCCCGTGTGAAGCTTTCGCAATAAACGTCGTTCCGTTGTTCTATCTCTGTCAGAAGAAATAAATGCGAATCGAATTCCATTGGCAATTCGCCATCTCTACTGCTAATAAAAAAGCGAAAAAACAATTAGTAATTCACTGCCCCCTTTCAGGGAAGGATTTGAACATTTTTAACTGGACTGCAGGAGACCTGTTTTGTCTGTCCGTCCGTAATTTTGCGCATGCTTTTTCCATCTGCTTCCTATTAATCGAAATAAATATGCAGTTCGTTTCATTGCACATTTTTTTTGCAGGTAAACAAGGGATTTCGAACAGATAGTGAGGTTTTGAAAATTGACTTTTTATGACTTTAAATTTACATAGTGAATAGTGACAGCATTTTAAGTCTCTTGGAAAGTTTCGAAGAATTAAAATCAATATTACTAAACACACCGGAAGTGCGAGATAGAGAAGGAAAAACGAGGACTGCTCAATAAAGAATGATCATATTTTTTTTACGGTCATAAATTTTCGAACTACAATTCAGTCTTGTATATTCTGTTAACTTAATGTGAAACAAACACGCCGTAGTAGTTTCATTGTTGGTACTCCTGGTTCCCGCCTGTGAGAACCAGGTAAGTTCAGACATGTTCAGTATCGCCTACCGCTGCAATGGAGGTAACTTGCAGTTAAAGTTGATGTTAGAGGAAGATCCGGAGTTTCTTTCAAACGTAATCACTGCTGATGATACTTGGCTACATCATTTAGATCCTGAGAGCAAACAGCAAAGCTCAGTGTGGAAATCTCCTTCATCACCAACCCCCCAAAAGCAAAAGTGGTTGCTTTTGCTGGGAAAGTTAGGCTCATCTCATTCTTTGGTATTCATGAAATGGTTTATCAGCATGTTGTACCTGCACACACATCAGTAACTGGACAATACTACAGGGATGTCCTGAAAACATTGCAAGTCCATATCAGGCGCAAAAGACCACATTTCCGTGAAGCAGGCTGGATGCTGCACCACGATAATGCGCGGCCGCATATTGCCAATGTTGTTGCTGAATATCTTGTAAAAATCAACGTGAAGTGCATCCCTCACCCTCCTATAGTCCGGATTTAGCCCCATGTGACTTTTTCTATTCTCTAACTTGAAGAAAGGCCTTCATAGAAGGCATTATCCATCATCAGAAGCAGTGGTGAAGGCTGTGGGGGCGATTTTGAAGGATCTATAAAAATGGTTTCCAGCATGTCTTTGAAAACTGGCAGAGACGCTGGGACAAGTGCATCGCATTAAGGGGAGACTATTTTGAGAAGGACCATCAAAATTATGAGGATGAATAAAGGTACGTTGTCAAAGAAAAAAAATGTGATCATTCTTTATTTAACAGCCCTCGTAAAAGTGATCTTAAACTTCTAACAGATGTGCGGTAGAGAAGACTAAAGATCTTTTGTGCTACTCAGACGACTTATTTAATAGTAATCCTAGAATTGACTAGAAAAGTCATTAGAATCGATTAAAATGTCAGTAGAAGTCACTAGAAAAGTCACTAGAATTAATAGAAAAGTCACTAGAATCCACTAGAAAAGTCACTAGAATTCACTAGAAAAGTTACTAGAATCCACTGGAAAAGTCAGTAGAATTCACTGGAAAAGTCACTAGAATTCACTAGAAAAGTCACTAGAATCCACTAGAAAAGTCTCTAGAATTCACTGGAAAAGTCACTAGAATCCACTAGAAAAGTCACTAGAATTCACTGGAAAAGTCACTAGAATCCACTAGAAAAGTCACTAGAATCCACTAGGAAAGTCACTAGAATCCACTAGAAAAGTCACTAGAATCCACTAGAAAAGTCAGTAGAATTCACTAGAAAAGTCACTAGAATTTATTAGAAAGGTCACTATAATACACTGGAAAAGTCACTAGAATTCCACTTATTTATACCCGAAACTGGGAGGAGAAACAAACTCTTGAAAGCTGGGCATAGGAAAATCAATCGTAGAAGTTTCTGTGAGTGAAACCTTCTTTGTTTAATTCTGAGGTGGCATGGCACACAAAGAGGAGACATTTATTGAAGGTGCCATTTCCTCCCTCCAGAGTAACGATCTTGTTTATTGTAGCCATGTTAAGTTCGTGTTACAAAGTACATTGTATATGAATGGTAACTGTCAGCGCCTGGTACAAATTAAATCACAAGGTAATGCTGCCAAGTAATGGAAATGTATACCTATATCTGCATTTAGCTAGTAAAATGAACATTACGTCTTGTGTATACACGTTGTTAGATACCTCTACACAAAGTTCTAAAACTTATCTTCGTTAATAAACAACTTAATGAATATGTTTTTCCATTTTAATCTTTATTCATTAAATTCTGTACTACGTACATAATATCTAGAGAAAGAACTGCATTCAACTGAAAAACTTCGCATCGAAATTTCAATGGAAATGTGATTTTCAAACTCCCTAATCGAAACCCCCCCCCAAAAAAAAACCCTCTTATTGACAAGTGAAGGGAACATGATAAGGCGTCTTAGTCCATTTAATACAAAGCGTGACACTGACAGAATCAGAGGTCCGGTGAAGAACGCAACATGCCTTCGAGATGCTAAGTTATTAATCAAACGAGTGCTGCAGATCACTCCCAAAATTTGTTATTTAAAGTTATATCCCATTTGATGTCAAATAAGTATTTATCTAGTAAAGAAGATCCCAGGTATGGTGCCTGGTTGACACACACCGCTTCTTTTTTCTTATGCAGTTGTGTTTCAGCCATTGTTGTTGACGGTTTCATCTCTATTTTTAAAGCCGTTGACTGCTATTTAAGTAATATAGGTCGAAAACGTCGTTTAAACTACAAAAGAAGAGAGAAAAATTTGCATCAGGTTATTTAAAAAAGGAAAATCTTTTCAATAAATTGGAGAAACCATTACAAGACCTACCAGTACAATGAAGACTATTATATACAGGTTTGATCATAACAGAACTTATGAAAATCAATCAAGAAGTGGTCGTCCTGCAGTTCTGAGATGGAGAAACGAGGGTTACCTAGAGAAGTCAAGAAAAATCCTAAAATATGTGCTCCAAAACTTGCTATTGGAGTTCAAACACACATAGCACAAATTATAAGAAATATGCTTTATGAAGCTGAGTATGGAGGCCGAACAACCCGCAGAAAACCATATATCAGTAAAATCAACAGAAACAAGCGAGTTGCTTTTACAAAAGAACCTAAATACGATGTGTTTGATTTCTGGAAGAAGGTTGTATTTTATTATTATTTAATTAAGGAAGCTTTGGAGATTTCCTCTGAAAGGAGCACGCTTAATCGTGATGCTGGATTTCAGTTCAGCTCCTCTTGGAAACCGGCCTTAAAATGGAAATCCGTCGATTTAAGAAGCAAAGGTCAATGCAGCTTGATAATCAAGTTAAGTAGTTACGTTTCTTTGACACAATTTTCTATACTCACGCCATCTCCTGACCTGGCATTTAATTTACTGAAAACAGTCTTTTGTTCAGTAATGCGAATTTTGATAGTGTTTTGTCTTTGTTTATGTTGGTGTTATAACCAGCGTTTCTTTTGTGGTTATAACATTTTATAAATTTTCTGATGATGGGAGCGATGCACACTCCCTAAACGTGTGGAGAAAAAAGAATTGTGAACTTGAGGAGAAAAATATAACAGCTTCAGTTAAACATGGAGGGTTCCACTACTTGTCTGGGGTTGCATGAGTGCAAATGGTGTCGGGGATTTGTGTTTTATTGATGGACTTATGAACCATAAGGTTTATATAAACATCCTAAAAACATATTTGTCCAGAAGTGTGAATGATATGGGTCTTTCTGAGGATTATATTTTCACACAAGATAATGATCCTAAACACACAGCTCTAGATGCAAGGCTATAGTTGTATAATACTCCACGATGGAAGCTGATACCATCGCAATCCCCAGACATGAATCCAATAGAGAATTTGTGGAGTATATAGGACTAAAATATTAGGAATCATCAGATATCTAATATGAAGTATCTAAAGAACTCTCTACTAGAGGAATGGTGTAAAATTACAGTGGAAACAACACAATCTTTGGTGAAATATATGCCAAGGATTATAAAGAGTAATGAAGGACCTACTAAGTAATATTCTACACCATTTTCAATATGCAGAAGAATACTTATTGTGACTTTGTGGGTTCGTGAAATGAAAAGTCCAATTTCACCACTCAAAAATGTTCTTTATTTCCACCGACTTACAGTTAAACACTTGCCAATTACATAAAATTACGTAATGCACACAATTACGATTCACCAGTTCGTCCGTTACAATTTCACTTGCACTCGTACGGTCTCCTCACTAGCACTGCGTCCTTACACCAAGAACTGACTGACTCACTAACTAACTGACTAACAGACTTCACTTCGCTCCGGCAGCCCCTTTTTATAGGAATATCGCCGCCTTCTGGCTTCCACAGGAAGGTTCCAGTAGCTGAAAGATCCCGTAATTTCCAGAACACAGGTGAAAGAGAAACAGACCGCACAATCATGTTTTTTTCCCCCAGCCGTCCCTGTCACCACTATAAGACGGACGAGGGGGAGGCGTGGCTAACACGGACCTCCCCTGTCTTCCGCTCTCAGCTGCTTCCATAGGGTGTTCCAACGCCCGGGTGACATTATTTTACATCCTGTATTACATATGTTGAATGTTCAACAATGTTTATGTGAATAAATATTATGTGTTTGTTTATTGTATTCTCTCTTTCGCTAATCAATAAATAAGACAGTGTCCCTGCTGTACTAAAAATAAATAAATAAATAATAAATAAATAAATAAATAAATAAATAAATAAATAAATAAATAAATAAATAAATAAATAAATAAATAAATAAATAAATAAATAAATAAATAAATAAATAAATAAATAAATAAATAAATAAATAAATAAATAAATAAATAAATAAATAAATAAATAAATAAATAAATAAATAAATAAATAAATAAATAAATAAATAAATAAATAAACAAATAAACAAATAAATAAATAAACAAATAAATAAATAAATAAATAAAATCTGAAAATTCTCCGTCCCGGTACCTAATTACTAAAACCGGGACGTAATTTCCAAATTTTACATTCATTAAACAAAAAACAAACTACATAATCATTTTTCAGATAATATAAACAAAAAATAAAACAATTTAAATAAAAAATCATAGAAAGACTACCAATTTCAAATTAACTACAAAATTACTGAAATCCAATAAATAATTTAACTGGCAGCCAGCTAAATATCTACAACTACAGAAAAAGAAAAATATACCGGCACCCAGTATTAAATATAACAAAATAATTTACAATTAAAACTACAAAATAACTTCAAAACTCATTTAAATCAAAACTTTATCACATCAAATTAAATAACTTATTTCAATCATCTCATTCATACAATTTTAAAAATTTATCTAACCAAATTCATATCATATAATTTCTCTACACATTCTGTATATATTCACATCAACTTATTATCATATTCAGAACATACTTAAACAAAATAAAAATATTCTATATTATTAATTTAAACTAAAATAACATTTACCTCTTCTTACCAATTATTCATCTCATATCATCTACTCATCAAAATTATCCAATATACTTTACATAAATACTTCAACCAAAATTAATTTAATCAACATATTTAATTCATCTTAACTAATAAAATAAAAATTTTAAAAATTTACAATACAAAACCAATTTCATCTCATTTTATCATACAAAATTTAAAAATTAAAAAATTCTTATTAACGCAACAAAATCATTTACAACATTCATATCAACTCATTTAATCATATCATACAAAGATAAGACCCTCATATATACTAAATACATAAAGAAACATCTTTATAATAACTATACCAAATATTTAAAATTTATTTTATAATAATCCAAAAATCAAACATACAAAATAAAAAAATATTCATTTCATTTTATCAATCATCCAAAATAATTTAACAAATACTTTATACTCCTTATTCTTATAATGTGTAGTGTTTAACGCCCGCTTTTACTACATTCCTGCTGTACTTTGTTCTGATGATTTTCCACTATCCATACATCCTTAGAGATAAACTCATGCATTAGACGAATACTTTTTGGAGTAACTATATATCGCTGAACTCATGTAGAGGGGTTGTCACTATCTCTGTCCAAAGAGGAGATACTTACCTGCCTCTTCGATACTCAGTGTAGCCACTTTTGCGTTAGCCATTAATGGCATCATTAGCGTCGTTTGCAGCGGAATTCCATCGTCACTGTTAATGAGATTGTGATCTATCGCTCTTATAATCTTGACCACATCGACCGCCAACTGTAGCTGACCGTTCCATCGACAGCAGACTGGGCACTGCGCTCCGGCTTCCACTTTTCCCTCTACGAAGACATAGTCCGTACACTTTTATGTAACGTGGACCTCTCGAGTTCGAAAACCGGTCTGAGTGAGATATCGGGGTAAGGTTTTTCTGGGCTTTTTCTTTGTTCTGTGTGGTAACTCCAAGCTCTATGGACCCTGGGCTCATTTGAGCAGCATGTCACCCGCTTCATTCATCGTTCAGTATGACATAACTGGTCATAAAACAACAGCAATAATAATAGACATATCCCAACATATACATAATTATGGAAACGTAGAGTCAGACTGAAAAATTAAATGCCATAGCCGGGATTTGAACCACGGATCTTCTGGTTTCCGTCCAGCCGCACTACCATTGTGCTACTATGGCCAACGTGCCGATATGACATTAAATTCTCCAAATGACTCGTGTATTTTCCCGGTAAACCACTTAGGAGTTCTCATAAACACATGAGACAACTACCTAATGGCGACTTACTATATTGTAAGTTCTTTAAGGCCCGGGTTTTGTAGTTAACCACTATTAGGTCAATTAATGGATTTAGCCTACATTTAGCCACAATTTAGCCTACATACGGCCAGTGTGAAAGAACAATTAATTTCCATATACATAATTACTTACAAATGGAGATTTTTTTTTTAATTTACGTCCTCCAACTTTAAGTCATATCGGACGATGAATGGTATGGGTGAAATGACGCTCAAATGAACCCAGGGTCCATAGAGCTTAGAGTTACCCGACATTCGTCTTGCAGGACAAGCGAAAAGACCGAAAAAAACCTTATCCAGATAACTCACTCTTACGAGATTCGAACTCGGGACCTCTTTTATATTCCCAGAAGATAGGCATTTCCTTTTTCTGAAGATATCGCAATATATATATATTTCAGTTAAAATCGTTACAGTTGCGAAAATTAAAATTAAAAAGTTGTCGAAAAATGTTTGATATAGAAGATCTGAAAATTAGACAGTAAAAAATGTAATATATAAAATGTTGTGTTGACTTTTTAGGTATTTGGTGCTATTAGTTTGATTTTTCTTTTTATTTCAGTACTTGTGATATTTTTTAATGGCTGTCACCATTATTTCGTTCCTCTGGTACATATATAATCATATAGAACCTTTAAATTGTCATATGATAGGCTCAATTTTATACTTAATGCCTTCTCTTGCACATCATTTATCCTAAGAACTTACTCATCATTGTTCTGGAAAGCAGTAACATTTGAAAATAATGTTCTTGAATTGCAGGTTGGATCCACCGGTGACGAGTTCCCTAACCAGCCCTGTCGTTGCCATGGATACGAAGAAGGTAAGCCGATAAGCTTTTGTTTTCTCGCGATGTGCGTTGGGAACATGACGCTGACAAATGAAATGACGCGTGTACACATAAGTCAGGGATATTACAAGGCGAGATTAAGGCGTGAAAAATGATTCCAAGGAGAAACTGGAAACGTTTGTCTGAAGTGACCTGCGCGCCTTTCGGAATAAAGATAAACTACTCTGTAGGGAAAAACAAAAAAATAACCGCTATTTTAGAGAGAAATGCTTTCGTTATCTTGAGTTTCAGGAATACTTTCTTTGGTGAATGCTTGTTGTTCGTCCCATAAACAGTGTTACTGGGTTATGTAGTAGGCAGCTCAATTTTTACTGAAAAATTATTTGCGAGTTTGAATAGCCTGTACCAAGAGTCCCTAGTTCTATGTAGAATAATAAATATCATCGTCCACATAGAAATTTTACTAATATTATTTTCTTTAAAGGAAATAACAATTATTCACGTAACAAAACCATAAATATTTAGTTTGCGGTGTAAGGTGCTTCCAATTTTAATGATTGGTGTAAACAAATACATAATTCTGATAGTTTTGTTTTGCTCGTGGAAATGTTTGCAGAGTATAGCAAACTTAGAAGCAGGTTTTTTTATACAGGATCTTCATATGTACGCAAAAATACAAATAAAGCTACACTTAACTCAGTTTTAAAAGATAAAAATACGTCAAATGTAATATTTTGAAAGGAAAAGTTTACGACAGCAACAAAGTCAATAGCTTCAGCCATTATTGTAAAGAATTTGACGTCAATGCATAACCTTTCTTTATCATTTTTTTTAGTTTATTGTCATTATTTATTAATTAGTAAGTGCTGATGGTACATATCTGCATTCTTTTCTAATCCTTATTTTAAAGTTAGTAAATTGCCATTTAATATTTTTGTCAGTAACGTCACCACTGTTCAATAATAACTGAAAATTTTCTTTCGTTTTGTGATATTTTTCTTTCAGAATATTAAATGTTATGTGTGACGACATTTACAACAATAAATTAAAGCACACAGTTGAAGTTAGTGTAGAAATGGCAATATATATTCTGATATGCGTTGTTCTATTGTTCTACTTACATCATTCACGCAATCAGAACATGTTATAAATTATAATATGTAGAAAATTGTGGCAAAAGAGGTCGTAATTTTCCTCTTTTTTTCATGTTATGATTATGAAATCTAAAAATATTGTTGCATTTTTCACCTTAAGTCGCTGAAGGTATCGATAGTATGCAATTCGGACCGTTTTCTCGACTTATATAGTTAGAAATTAAAAATTATCATTTCTGCAGCTTTTTTTTTTTTTTTGGTGTAATTTACGTCCTCCAACGTTAAGTCATTACGGACGATGAATGGAATGGGTGAAATAATGCTCAAATGAGTCCAGAATCCATAGAGCTTAGAGTTACCCGACATTCGTCTTTCAGGATAAGGGAAAACCCCGGAAAAACCTTATCCAGGTAACTCACCCTGAACGAGATTCGAACTCAGGACCTCTTGAATGTGAGGCAGACATGCTACCACCACGCTACCGAGGCGGGCTCTCTCTGCAGCTTCTCAAATTTCTTCTGCGTCTACAGAAGTCATTTAAATACTTCAAGATACAAGATCTTACCTTAATTATATATAAATAATTGCATCGCAACAAACAAAAGTGGTAACAATGGAGATTTATAAAATGATTATTCCAACGCCAAGAGGCCATTGTCGCATTAATGTTACAGATCTAGCTGAGATCAGTGACAGGAGCTTGAAAATACAACTTGGAAGAAAAGAAGGAATGCTTTTATATATGAATGAGTAGAGTTAAGACTGAAAAAAATATATGCCATAGCCGGGATTTGAACCACCGACCGTGCGGATGCTGTAACCCACTGAGCTGCTATGGCCAACATGCCGACATGACATATTCTCCAACTGACTCATGTTTCTCGGTAGAAACGCTACTGTCCTCCACAGGAGAGATAGTCTCCGAGGCCTGAGATGCAGGGGGGTTGGCGAAGGTTTCCACACCCTCCCTGGACAGGTTTATGACAATCCATGTCAGTACAGTTACAGACCATTCAAAAACATTCTGATGGCTTCTACTTTTGTGAATGAATCTTCTCGGTTTTAGCGTACAGAGTGAATAGGGCGCATGTTTCTTTAAGGGTCTGCTCCTTGTGTAGCAAGCGTTCTCTGCCACACACATTTGCTGTCCTTGTCCCACTGTGTAAGGCAGCACATACCTTCCAGGGACCTTCTTTGCGTTGCTGGACACTAGGGGTTCTCATATGCTATGAGACACGCACCTTTTGTGATGACTTCTCTGCTGTAAGTACTTAAGTCCCAGACATGACATTAAATTCTCCAACAGACTCGTATGTTTCCCGGTAGACCACTAGGGGTTCTCATATGCTATGAGACACGCACCTTTTGTGACGACTTACTATGCTATAAGTACTTAAGTCCCAGACATGGCATTAAATTCTCCAACTGACTCGTATGTTTCCCGGTAGACCACTAGGAGTTCTCATATACTATGAGACACGCACCTTTTGTGACGACTTCTTTGCTGTAAGTACTCAAGTCCCAGACATGACATTAAATTCTCCAACTGACTCGTATGTTTTCCGGTAAACCACTAGGAGTTCTCATATGCTATGAGACACGCACCTTTTGTGACGACTTCTTTGCTGTAAGTACTCAAGTCCCAGACATGACATTAAATTCTCCAACTGACTCGTATGTTTCCCGGTAGACCACTAGGAGTTCTCATATACTATGAGACACGCACCTTTTGTGACGACTTCTTTGCTGTAAGTACTCAAGTCCCAGACATGACATTAAATTCTCCAACTGACTCGTATGTTTTCCGGTAGATCACTAGGGGTTCTCATATACTATGAGACACGCACCTTTTGTGACGACTTCTTTGCTGTAAGTACTCAAGTCCCAGACATAACATTAAATTCTCCAACTGACTCGTATGTTTCCCGGTAGACCACTAGGGGTTCTCATATACTATGAGACACACACCTTTTGTGACGACTTACTATGCTGTAAGTACTTAAGTCCCAGACATGACATTAAATTCTCCAACTGACTCGTATGTTTCCCGGTAGACCACTAGGGGTTCTCATATGCTATGAGACACGCACCTTTAGTGGCGACTTACTATGCTGTAAGTACTTAAGTTCCAGACATGACATTAAATTCTCCAACTGACTCGTATGTTTCCCGGTAGACCACTAGGAGTTCTCATATGCTATGAGACACGTACCTTTTGTGGCGACTTACTATGCTGTAAGTACTTAAGTCCCAGACATGACATTAAATTCTCCAACTGACTCGTATGTTTCCCGGTAGACCACTAAGGGTTCTCATATGCTATGAGACACGCACCTTTTGTGGCGACTTACTATGCTGTAAGTACTTAAGTCGCAGGCTTCATAGTTAAACCACTATGTTATTCAGGTAAATTGATGGAAATAATCATTTCTTTCACACTAGCCGTGTGTAGGTTATGGTATGAATGCTATGGCATTGAATTTTTCAGTCTGGCTCTACTCATCCAAACCTTTCCATGCTAGTAAATCTACTGACGTTGGATTGTCGCACTTTAAAACTATGAGTTTGAGCCGGGTTTGAACGCATGACCTTGGGATCATGGGCCAGTGCCTAACCAACTGCATCCCTTCAGTTGTCTACACGGAAATACGTAATGAAACTCAATTAAGTTGAACTAGGTAGAGAAGTAGCATAATGGTTTAGAGGAGTGGATAGAGAAAATGCCATGTGATTGTAATATATCTATTATTGAGATTGTAAGCTACTGGAGTTCACCAAAAGCCAACAGTGACATATTTCCCTCATGTAGTAATCCCTGGTTACTTTTGGTGACAGACTACTTGTACAGTTTACATCAAAAGCAGTAAATGCTGGTAAAGATATAGCTATAGTTTGGTCTAGTTGCATCTGTTACGTTGGCAATAGAAGTATTATCTTGCAGAACATCTTATAAGTGTTCCACACCTTTTAAGGCATAGTTTCTCACTAAAT
The DNA here is from genome assembly GCA_030765055.1 of Mantis religiosa. Lineage (NCBI taxonomy): Eukaryota > Metazoa > Arthropoda > Insecta > Mantodea > Mantidae > Mantis > Mantis religiosa. The sequence goes on from CM060958.1 coordinate 23,348,010, forward strand.
ATAATGCGATACAATATTTAGTTGTAGAAAGTGATTTAATGGACATTTGAGAACAAGGTTTTATTTATTGAGGTTTAAAACACGATATTATCTCCACTTTGTTGTAAATACAGCCACTTTGAGAGTATCATTAAATTATGTCACACCGGCGGTCGCGCAAATCTGCCGTAAGAAAGTAACACGCGCTCAAAGACAGCTGACCGGAAGCAAGAATACCTTCCGCGACTCTTATTTCAGAGGCTTCCAATTCCTGAAAGACCTACTGCGCTTGCAGATATATAAGATGCGATACAAGGTTGAAGTAGTGAGTTTGCCAGAGCCAGAGTCAGTGAATTATACAGTGAGTCGTGTGAGAGTAATGTGGTGCTTCTAGTAGAGTGTGGTACTCCGTGATAAGGAGTCGGCAGGAGTCGAGTTCAGTAAATGCGGCTCTGGGTGAGAGTTCGACGAGCGAAGCAGTTGACGTATGAGTATCGCAGATGTATTCAGAATTAGTGTGTAACTCCGTGTAAGAGGTAGTCAGAATTAGCAGTACAAAGGATGCATGTTATAGAGAAACATTGTAGAGACGTTTCGAAGTGCAGCATTTCTGTAAAAGAAAGACTGATTATGCTTTTGGTGGAAATGAAGAACTTTTTGCACCTTTGTCACAAAATACACCTGATTCTAGCTTATATAAGTTGTTTTTCTTGTTGTTTGGTGATAGGATACGACGTTGCAGCATTGTTCTGCTGCGCCCATGTCACTTTCCGCTGAGCCAAGGTTTTCCGTGCTAGTTTTAATTGGCGACTTGCACAAGTTTTGCCGCAGAGTTTAAAAGTTTCTTATTTTCTTCTCTGCAGACGTCACTTCAAGCTCTGCCATTTAAAAGTTCCGCAAAGCTAAAGTCTTTGCTAATGATGTCATTTTGCCCTGTCTTATAAGAGAGATAGTTGGTGAAGAATGACAACTTGGCGTCGAGGAGTCTTCTTTCTCCACCGGAAGAACAAAATACATGTAAACAACAACGACAGCTTATCGTGGCGATGTTCACCCCGGAGTCTTACTTCCACACTGCTTATTTCTACTTCTATTTTCTATTTCAAGTTTTGTCGTAATTTAGTTTCCGAAGTAACCGAGACAGTAATCAGTTATCCTGTTAACGCCTACTACAGAAACGGATACGAGTACGAGTCTGGGTGACATTCACTGCATGTACATTTGTGTTGCTTAACATGAACCAATTACAGCTTTGTTACATACATGTAACTAACAGAGATTATGTGCATCCTTTCTGATTTGGACAGTAATGGAAGAATATCTTTCAAAATGGAGTGCTTCCAACTGCAATTTGCAAGAATATTTACAGTAAAATCTGCCTAAAACGAACACCTTATATGTCGGAAAACTGGAAAAACGGAAAATAAATTTCGAAATGAAGCTATTTCCCATGAAAAATTATACTCTAAGCCAGAAAACTGCCTAACATGGAAACGTAAATACTTTTCATGAACAGTTTCAGTAAATAACGTGATTAAAACGGATTATTCTATGTGCAGTGAATTACAACGTACGTATTTTAAAATGTGCAATAGTTTCGACGGCAACTTTGCTTGTACCTAAGTCCCATAACGTCATAAACTGTAATCATTCGAGGAAAAGGAAAAATAAATCATTACCCCTCTCAACTGTCTTCCACGCATAGTAAGGGTTCAACTGTTTTGTAGTTTCGTTGTTACAAGTGATCAAGTACTGTGAAGAAGACTGTGAACTTTGGTGAATTTTAAAACAGTTTCTGTGTTCAAATTCTGTAAAATGTCTTCTAAACATAAGACATTATCACTACAGAAAAAATTAAAGTTATTAAACAAAAAGAAAAGAACAAACGTACAGCTAAAGAATTAACTGTATTGTTTAAACTGTGGAAAACTCATATTTATGAGATATAGAAAAAAAAAGACGGGGTTAAAGGAAAAGGCATGTGAAACTCATCACAAAATCTAAAGAGTATGACGTGCTAAAACGTGCTGTGTTCGAGTAGTTTGTTAGTGCCCGTGTTAAAGGAATTGCCATTTCTGGACCATTGCTTTAGACTGAAGCTTTAGAGACAATAAAGACAATGTCACAGCTTCCAATGGATGCCTCGATATTCTCAAACATCGTTATAGCATTGTTTTGAGTGTTGTGTGTGCTAAAGCAAATTATGTTGAGCCCGCCTCGATAGCGTAGATGGTAGCGTGTCTGCCTCACGTTCAAGAGGTTCCGAGTTCGAATTTCGGTCAGGGCGAGTTACTTGGATAAGGTTTTCTCCGGGGTTTTATCATTTGAGCATCATTACACCCATTTCATTCATCGTTCGATATCATCACTTAACGTTGGAGGTCATAAATAGAAGAAAAAAATGCAGGAAATTGAAAATAGAGAAATCAGGCGATAAATTAAATTATTGAAAGTTGAAAATATAAAACATACCAGTCTATTAACAATCTGTAAGCCAGGTCTTGCAGTACAGTTGTGTAATATTTTCGCCAGAAGATCAAACCTCTACATAGAGGTGTTGAAATAATGGTAAGAGTAGGTTTGGAGAGTTGTTAGTTTTATTGGTTCAGTACTGCAAGGGGCTACACCAGGGGAAGACAGAGTGGGGGTGTGACGTCCGCTCTGTCAACTCTAACCGCCAAATATGCCCCCGAGCGAAAGGCAGGTTAGTGTGTGACGTCATCGCACTGATTTCTGCTCCACAAAAGGAAGGAAACAGTTTGATGTGTTGGGGTTCCGACAGCGTAGGAAAGACAGGAAATGTATCGGGTATTAATCTTTTCATTTTTGTTTTGTTTTGTAATTTACGTCCTCCAACGTTAAGTCATATCGGACGATGAATGAAATGGGTGAAATGATGCACAAATTAGTCCGGGGTCCATGGAGTTTAGAGTTCCTGAGATTCGTTTTTAAATATAGGGGAAAACCCCGGAAAAAGCCTTATCCAGTTAACTCACCCTGACCCAGAATAGAACTCGGGACCTCTTGAACGTGAGGCAGACACGCTTCCATCCACGCTACCGAGGCGGGCGGGTTTTAATATGTACAAACTTACATCTTGGGTGTTGTAATATTAATGTTGAATGCTTTTAATTACACAATTGGTCAGGGTTTATAAACAATTACATTTTGACTCTGTGCTATGAAAAATTATATGAAACTTCATCTCGTAGTTTATCTAAAGGTCAGGCATGTTATAAAGTAAATAACATATAACATAAAGTAATTTTCTCTACAAATTAGGAGACCCATCCAGAACAAAATTGCGTGGACATTTTCCGACACTTTCTGTTTCGTTTTTCTTTAACTAGTTTATCAATCTCAGGATGTAATATCTGGGAAATTTGTAATCGAAGGTTGCATGTTAGATTGTGATCCGACAAGGTACTTCGGGGTTTGGACTTAGCTAATTTCATAACAGCAAACATATGTCGAGCCAAACATACACAGTGTCCGCGCGACAAGTCAATACAACCTCGAAAATCTGGTTTGGGGGACATTCTTGTAAAAATCAGCCAAGTCTTTCTTGTGTGTTTATTTATCCTTCAATAAATCGTCACATCATAAATTTAACAGTTCCATTAGGTACGTGGTAGCCACATTGTTGTCATCGAGTGTACTACATCTGACTGAACCCTCAGATTCTGTACTCACAGCGCCATTTATATAGGCAACTTGGTACTATACGGCTCTTGCCTGACGTCACACGTACTGCAGGCCTCGCTCCCGACTGAAATACGTCACAACTCTCGAAGCTGTCTTCCTGTGGTCTAGACAGGGCACAATGCTGTTTTGTATTCCTATGTTATGTATTATAAATAGGAATTGATAGATTCTGAGATAGATTAATTATTTTCTTCAGGTATTAACATCCTCGTTATACGAACATGATATTAGAGTCACCCTTTCAACAACTAAATGCAAATAATTTTAAAGGAGAATTAAAAGATTATCCTATCAATTGTGAAGATGGTGAATTCATAAAACCGTTACTTCTCAAACTAATTAAGATATTATACCTTATAACATGGTGTTCTTAAATGTGTTTTAAGTTCATTGTTCTATATTATACAACTTTAGTTCCTCTCTACTCTAAAGTATTTTGAAGCTGTTATTGTTTCTTTTTATTGTTATGAAGTGTGTCAGAATTCATGGTACATAATGGCGGATACAGGAACATTTTAAAAGTATTGTGATTTTGTGTGTTCGTAAAATTAAGTCTAGTTCTTTATTTCCCCAGAAAGACAGTTTGTACAGACCTTTACAGCAGCAGAATTACGTAACAAACTCAAACGCAACCTTCAAGGTCGTCTGACACACCGCTACGCACTCCATTCACAAGTCCATTAACAACTGACTTACTCTGACAGCCGCGCCACTTATTTATAACCGAACCATCGTTTCTCGAAAGTTGTCGAAGCTTCGCGGTCTTTCACGACGGTAGGCGAAGGAGAGGGAACTGTCCAGACAACTCTCTGGCTCTTTCTCTCACGGCAAGTAACAAGCGCTCTGCCGCTCCGTAAGCGTGGCTTGGACGCTATCTGTCTCTTTCACTCCCCGCTTCTCTCTCGGCGTTCGCACATGCGCGGGACGCAGCCCGTCACAAAACAACGCCTGGCAACAATATATTTAAAATATGAATACTGTACCTGCTAAGATAAAAATATATATCAAGTTAGAGTAGATTATGATTAATAAGAATACATACAAAAGTCCTAAGTTGTTGGTTATTTTTCTTTTCTGGTAGCGTTCTCTCAAACCTGTCGTTTTACCTCTCACTTTTGCAATTAATCGTAAAGAAGATGCTTTTATGTTGGTACTCAATGGAACTGGATTGAACGTGGCTGACATGAATAAGAACCTCACGTACCCAGTTCTGAAAATATCTAATAATAAATCGTTGAGCTAGGAATTACAGTATGACAGTTATGTTCGTATTACAAGCCGTGAGGAGGTATTTCTGTTGAGTGAAAGGAAGGAAATATGTAGGTTAGAGGGTGAGCCTCCACCCCCTCCCCCCCAAAAAGACAAAGGCGGCCTATTCTATTCTGGGAATAGCGAGTGTTTCACACCCTCCAGGCAACGCAAAGAATTATGTCAGTCCGGGCCCAAAGAAAGGGAAAGTGCCAACAATAGAATTAACGACCTTAACACGTAACGTGGGACCGGAACAAAAGAAGCTCGGTAATTAAATGTAGGAAGTACCTGCTGCCGTATTTGTTTAGTACGACGTTGAGCAAGAAAGGCACTCTCGTCACTCGTTCGATATTGTCGATATCGAGTAATGTTTCCTTCTAACATGAGCTGCTATTTAACTGGGGCAATGCATGCCAATATCATAACTAGCATTGTCTTCTATGTTCTTTAAGAACTCTTCGTTTCTTTAGCTTACAAATCGGATAAATTACGAAACAACTGTTCAAATTTACAACAAATGGCGAATCTAGCGGGACAATCTGTAACAAAATTACATATGTAGGTGGTAGAGATGGGAGGAAAAATAGCCCGGCTTCTGGAATCTACAACAGGCATTATTAGGTAAACCTCATTTTTAACCTTACTCATTTTAATCAAATTACACAAAACAATTTACAAATTCTGCAGATATAATCTACTTGCTACCTTAACAACCAAACTAAACCTACAGATTACTGGATTCCAGTAACCTTACAAATCTACTCATCTAATCTATCTTCTACTTCTACATCAACAATATACATTAATTCTACATGCCTACTACGGCTCTAATTCCTATGACAAAATACGAAATACTGTTTCCTTTGAAAATTTCCTCTTCTGCAACTGGTATCCAAAGCTTCCACCTACTGGTATCCATCTCCTAAAGGGACTGGCATCAGTAGATGGAGCTGGTTCATCAGTTCCAGATATCCGGATTGTCATCTTTCTTTCTTTCATATTATTGTATCTGTCCGCTCTGATACTCTCCATATATTTCCTCTGGCTGTCCTGGGTTTCTCCTTCTTTCTATGGCTTCTGCTCTTCTTTCCGATGTCCGTAACTTTTGTCTTATACTTATCGGTTGTCCATCTTCAATTAGGTCTTCAAGTCTGGCAATCTGTATCTTCAGTTTCTCTTGGTCCTATTTCTCTCCGAATATCTCTTAAGTAATATACTTTTCTTGTAGATTGAAATGTTCCTACGAGGGCTGTTCAATAAAGAATGATGACAATTTGCTTTTGACAACGTACCTTTACTCATCCTCATAATTTTTATGGCCCTTCTGAAAATAATCTCCCCTGAATGCGATGCACTGGCCCCAGCGTTTCTGCCAGGCTTCAAAGACATACTGGAAACCATTTTGAGAGATCCTTCAAAATCGCCTCCGCAGCCTTCACAACTGCTTCTGATGATGGATAATGCCTCCCACAAAGGCGTTTCTTCAAGTTATGGAATAGAAAAAAGTCACACGGGGCTAAATCCGGACTATAGGGAGGGTGAGGGATGCACTGCACGTGGATTTTTGCAAGATATTCAGCAACAACATTGGCAACATGCAGCCGCGCATTATCATGGTGCAGCATCCAGCCTGCTTCACGGAAATATTGTCTTTTGCGCCTAATATGGACTTGCAATGTTTCCAGAACATCACTGTAGTATTGCCCAGTTACTGATGTGTCTGCAGGTACAACATGCTGATAAACCATTCCATGAATATCAAAGAATGATATGACCACAACTTTCCCAGCAGAAGCAACTACTTTTGCTTTTTGGGGGGGTTAGTGATGAAGGAGATTTCCACACTGAGCTTGCTCTTTGCCCTCAGGTTCAAAATGATGTAGCCAAGTTTCATCAGCAGTGATTACGTTTGAAAGAAACTCCGGATCTTCCTCTAACATCAACTTTAACTGCATGCACAGCTGTATCCGAATGCCCTTTTGTTGGGGAATCAACAGTCTTGGAACCCATCGCGTACAAACACGTCTCATGTGTAATGTTTCTGTCACCAAAGTGTGGGTGGCACCCAATGAAATGTTCAGTATTTCAGAAAGTGATCTTAAGGTAATTCGTCGATCCTCTCTCACAGTGGCAGCAGCGGTGCTGATGTTTTCTTCCGTAAAACAGTAACTGGAGCACCGGGTCCACCTTCCTTTGAAATTGATTGTCTCCCCTCTTTAAACATTTTAAATCACCTTCGAGCTGTGCTGTAGGGGAGGACAGACTCTCTGTAGGCCTACTGTAACATTGTATAGGCCTCAACTGAATATTTTTTTGCACGAAAGCAGAATTTCAAAGCCGTATATTGTTCCTCACGTGTTACCTCCATTGCAGCGGTAGGCGATACTGAACATGTCTGAACTTGCCTGGTTCTTACAGGAGGGAACCAGGAGTACCAACAATGAAACTACTAAGACGTGTTTGTTTCACATTAAGGTAACAGAATATAATAAGATTGAATTTTAGTGCGAAAAATTATGACCGTAAACATATTATGATCATTCTTTATTAAACAGCCCTCGTAAATAGTGTAGTGTAATGTCCCAATTGTGTATTATATTCTCCCAAATTTGCACATGTATCCTATTATTGGTTCAAAAGGTATGACCTATTGAAATGGTTCAGGTTTATATGGATCACACTTTGTAATAAACTAAATCTAAGTCTTAATTATATGAAATATTGTATTATTAATTATAATTGTGTAAAGTTAACTTTTTGCCACAATAAAGGTAAGCTTGCTTTAGAATATGAAATTTCATGATTTTGTTTGCTGTACGTGTATGCCTTTTAGTTGCATTTGTTCTCTATGCAGGCAAATTTTTTACGTCTGTTAATCCGCCTGTCCCTCTGTATGAACGATACGGAAACTAATACCTATGTGAATTATTGAAAAACAGTCTCCTGTTTATCTCCCATCGGCAAAAATCCAGGGGAGGGGCAATTAAAGCAGATGTTATAGCTGACGCTGTACCAGCACTTTATTATTATTATTATTATTATTATTATTATTATTATTATTATTATTATTATTATTATTATTATTATTATTATTATTATTATTATTATTATTATTATTATTATTATTATTATTATTATTATTATTATTATTATTATTATTATTATTATTATTATTATTATTATTATTATTATTATTATTATTATTATTATTATTATTATTATTATTATTATTATTATTATTATTATTATTATTATTATTATTATTATTATTATTATTATTATTATTATTATTATTATTATTATTATTATTATTATTATTATTATTATTATTATTATTATTATTATTATTATTATTATTATTATTATTATTATTATTATTATTATTATTATTATTATTATTATTATTATTATTATTATTATTATTATTATTATTATTATTATTATTATTATTATTATTATTATTATTATTATTATTATTATTATTATTATTATTATTATTATTATTATTATTATTATTATTATTATTATTATTTTGTCATCATAATTATCATTTACACTTCACAACGTTTATATAATTTGCAGACATTGATAAATAAAATCATCGCTAAAGAATACAAATTAAAATGGACGTAATATAGGAGTCATCAAAAACAATTGAGAACTGAAGGTACGGAAACAAACAGCGCCACTCTGTGTCCTTAAGGTAAGAGAATATGCTGTGACAAACGCGGCTTCAGCCGAGACTCAACACATACGTGGTTAAAATGTGCAGCACCAGTACTCAAGGAAGGCCGGGGGGGGGGGGGGTAACTTCCAGATCATAGCTCTAGAATATCGGCGATTTCTAGTTCTATAAATCTGTGCATTCCGGAAGGAGTATAGGCCATACTTGTAGCCCATGGATATTACAACCTCATATAGAACTGGCATGTAAAGTAATGGCCGTAGAGAGAATTGTGATATAGAATCCCATAAAGGTTAATGCCTAACTTAGATTAGTACTGATGGGGCATGTTATCCGACGTGTTCGGCTAAGTGATTACAAGCGCGTGTAGGGGCGACGTAATAGTCAATACTCCTGCCAAGGTTGTATCGTTTCCAATAACATGTCACTATGTCGAACCGGGAAGGTCCCGTAACTATTTGGTACGTACAGCAATTTCAGAATGGACTCCTGTGGCGTCTTGTATGTCAAAAGATGTTGAATTCAACGAGTAAACGGAATGTACAACACCGATTCAGCTTGGCCTCCAGTGTCGACCTGTATTGAATGCTGCACCCTACTGCTCTCTAGTGCGCACCTAATCTCATCTGACTTACTGATTTAAAGGCTGCAATTTTAAAAAGATTATTTAGTTTAAATTACCTACCATCTGTTGATAAGCGAACAATATTTACATAAAATTTTATTTGTAATTTTAGTTCAAAGGAAAGCACTTGGTGAGCACCGTGCGAGGGGTTCTGGGTTCAATTCTCGGTGGTAGGGTGGGGGATTTTTCTCCCATCAAGATAATTCCTCATCTTCCCCAGAGTGTGGAAGTATGAATGAGAGTGGGAATGTGTGCGTGATCTAATGATTAAAACTCAAAAAATACGAGTTAACACCTTCAATATGTTCCAATGGAGAACGACCGCCGATATGACGATTGGAGTTAAAGGCGGGGTATAAATGGAAGGAAAAAACAAAACAGTTAAAATTTATCAGCCTGCTTGATTTAAAATCATTGCTCAAACAAACCTTTGATAATACTGAGCGTTTTAGTTGCTTAAATTTTACAATATGCATGAACAGTAGGCGAGCACCTTAATGTGCAAAATCAATTAAAGCATTCCAAAATCTCACATTTTTGAAATAGAAAGGATTCTAATTGCAAGGTTTTGAGCAAGATGAATCAGCGGTAACATGTGAGAGTCATAAGGTTGTGCGTTTGATTCCCATAGACCACCTGCTCTGATCTTGGGTTTTTGCTGTTTTTCCATGATCGGTAGGGAGATACTGAAATGGTTTCTTAACTACCATAATTTCATTTCTGTCATTTTCCTTTCTTTCCGTTTCTTCCTTATCTTGCATGTGTGCAGCTGTTAGACAGATAGTGTGGATGCTTGTTCAGTAGGAAATAGTACTCCTCTTCGACACTTAGAGGGCTACTTGATCGACGGGTCGTTACTATGTAACTCCAGTAATGGCAGGCGTGTAAGAGTCTTGAATTATTAGAAATTTCCGCGTATATCTGGGCCTTTGCACCTGTCGCCATTATCCTCCTTTGATTAGTTCACTTCATCCCGTTCTTCTGAGGCAAATCATGACAACTTTCAAAGGGAAGCGCCCTCCTTTGTCGTTGGACTGTAACCATTAGCCAACAAAAGATGACCCTCATAAACAGCATGAGAGGCATTGTAGCCAGACTGCTGGTTCTTTTATTTCCTGCAGACACAAATCTTATAAACCCAAACCTCAAAGTACTGCGGCCACGCCGTGGCAGACTGGTTAGACCACTCTGTTCTCACCAAGGCGGCCTGAGTTCTATCCCAGGTGACACCAAAGTGAGATTTGTGGTGAACAACACGGCGCCGGGGTGGGTTTTCTCCGGGATGTTCGGTTTTCCCACCGGTGCTTCATCTTCATCTCATGTATCATCAGTCTCACCACCTTCAGTCCCGTATGTAGTAAGAGCGGGCGTTAATACACCATACATCTCAAAGTACCGCCGTCCTTGACAGAGCAGTGGAGCAGAGTTGTCATGCCTTGCAAAAAAAAGACTATACAATAAATATACAGTTTACCGCAGCAAAGAACGTCCCAGGGGAATGAGGCGCAATGGGGAACATTTGCAGTTCCGATACCCTGCGTGGTAGTAGTTTATGACACTAGGGTCAGTTCAGTTATAGTGTATTCAAAAACATCCTGATGTCTTCTGCCTCAGTTTTAGTGTCCTGAATGAATTTCTTTTGTGTAGATCGCACGTCACACACACACACACACACACACACACACACACACACACACACACACACACACACACACACACACACACACACACACAAACACTTACTTCTAGTGAAGCAGAGACTAAAATTTTGGGTTCTTACTTCACCAAAGAAATACTAAATTTAAATTATGGCATCATCATGAACAGAAAGTGTGTCAAGTGATGAATATATTAAGAAAACTTCAACTTCGAAAACGATCAACATCGACTAGATCTCGTAATACTAAACGAAAGTGCAACAATCAGGAAACAGAAGTAGGTCACGTCTAAGTAGTAAACGTCGTCAACGTAGTAAATGTTGTCAACGTGGTAATCAGTAAAACGTAGTTTGTCGTGCAAAAGCGGCCCTTCACATACACGCCAATCGCCAACACAAAATAAGAAATCAAGCCATAACCGATGCCCAGGAACTGCGCCAAGCTACAAATCTACTGGATTCCATAATAACCCTTATCTTATTCAAAGTGTAGTATTTGAAACCCAGTTCCTTTAGGAGGCCGTGCAAAGTGAAGCGCCCATAAGGAAAATCACAGATTTCTTGCAAATGCGCAACCAATTCGTCTAAGGTGGGCACTCTCCCTTTTGCATAGAATCTATAAATTTCTCGGCGATTCAAATCGCATGTGAAATTACCGAAACGTTAGATAAACGTGTCCTTTTGTTTTCACACTTGATCGGCGTCTTTGGTATTCCTTTCGTCACAATTTTTTCTTTCTGTATTACTGTGAATACCCAGAATTTATCATCAGGTTCATTGCACGACCCCTTACCAAGTTTATTTTTCAGCACATATTTATGTGTTCAAAACAAGCGCTTGAATTTGCTTAGAAACAGTTCCCGTTATAACTTTGTTTTTTGAGGCTTCTCCACTAACATAACTCGGCCCAGTTATTCACACTATTGTCTTCACTTTGATTATTTTTACTTGACTGAAAGTTATCTACTAATTCATTAGCATTTACCACTGCATTTCCCTCCCACGGTCTCCACATCGTGACAGACAAGGAATTTCTGCATGTAATAAAACAGATCAAATGGAAGTTGGAACTTTGGCAACTGAGACTCCACGTGGAATAAACATGCGACTGTCACTTCGAGAAAATCAGGGTTGCTATTGGTCCTCAACGACAGTGTTCTATTTCGGAAGTGTGGAGATAGATTTATGACGGTCATTTGTGGGCGGTAGCGTCCGTTTCCTTTGAGACACAACTGCACTCCCGTTGCCTAGACTGATTTTATGCGTTCTTTCACAGACATTCACTATCCTTGTCATACTGAGTAAGGGTACCACATTCCTGCCAGGGACTTTCTTTCCGTTGGCGAACAATAGGTTCTAAATTGTGAGGTTTTGTGTGTCGTTGTATCAGCTTATTCTTAATTGCAGATTAGTATTTTGTTGCATAAAGGGTAAACAACTGCTATATCAAAAATAAAAATAAGTTTGCAAATTATAACTGCTGAGTATAAATTGGACATGCAATCTTAAAGTTCATTTTCCCGAGATTTTTACAAATTTCAATCGGCATTTCCTTAAGCAGTTAAGTTGTAGCCAGACTTGTTGGATGGCTTGTCGGATTGAGTGTAGGATTAATCATTTGTTTAACGTAGTAATTTTCAAAGTCCTTTATTGTGTACATTGCAGTATACGTTTGTAATAATCCTGACGTCATTTGTACATTTAAATTCAATTTATTCTGTATCCAATAATGCTTGGCAATAATTTCCATATGCATTAAGAGATGGTGTTTAGTTTTCGTTATGCTCTATTTGGTTTGCAGATCGCCGTAAATATTTTCGAATCGGAAACGTGATACATATTGAATCATGTAATTACGTAGAGAACGCTCTCTCGCTGCCGAAAAATTGGAATGTTCAATGGAATTCCAAGCATTTAAACGCTAAGGATTTGTTTATGGGCACAGTTTTGTGTTGGAATGTGCAGCATTTCGGTTTAAAGCACCGATGATGCAAATGCAGCAATGCTTCTCTACCTTTGTGTCCGAAAATACTGCGCTTTAAATGTTACAGTGTCTGGAGGGTAGGTAAATAAACATTTATCACTAAACTCAATGGCCGTTAGATAGATGTAATCCGTTTAATTATTAATCCTTCATTGGCTGGAGTAGACATGGTTGCTACCCGATTCTGTCCAGTAGCTCATAACTAACTTTAGCCAATTAGAGACGTTCAAATCTCTTCCCCACGTGGATTAAATCACGTGATAGAAGCTGATTTTACGCTACTGTGGACACCTTAATTGCTGTGTCAGTCTAATTATTAAATGGATTATATTGATCATTTAACCCAGTGCTGCGTTTGTAGACAGTACGGATCACAAATGAGGTGTGGGGGTTACCTTAGCATCTCGAACTATTGAAAGTGATAAGGTCGATGATGATGATGATGATGATGATTATATGATTGTATATAAGGGTCATCAGCGGCCTTACAATAACTAAATCATGGCAATACACAGAGATAAATTACTCAAAATAAATTATTTTATTTTTTATTTTTTTGACAACGTACCTTTACTCATCCTTATAATTTTGATGGTCCTTCTCAAAATAGTCTCCCCTGAATGCGATACACTTGTCTCAGCGTTTCTGCCAGTCTTCAAAAACATGCTGGAAACCATTTATTGAGAGATCCTTCAAAATCGCCTCCGCAGCCTTCGCCACTGCTTCTGATGATGGATAATGCCTCCCACGAAGGCGTTTCTTCAAGTTACGGAATAGAAAGACGTCACATGGGGCTAAATCCGGACTATAGGGAGTGTGAGGGATGCACTTCACGTTGACTTTTGCAAGATATTCAGCAACAACATTGGCAATATGCGGCCGAGCATTATCGTGGTACAACATCCAGCCTGCTTCACGGAAAAGTGGTCTTTTGCACCTGATATGGACTTGCAATGTTTTCAGGACATCCCCGTAGTATTGTCCAGTTACTAATGTGTGTGCAGGTACAAAATGCTGAGAAACCATTCCATGAAAATCAAAGAATGAGATGACCATAAGTTTCCCAGCAGAAGCAACCACTTTTGCTTTTTTGGGGGGGAGGGGTTGGTGATGAAGGAGATTTCAACACTGAGCTTTGCTGTTTGCTCTCAGGATCAAAATGGTGTAGCCAAGTTTCATCAGCAGTGATTACGTTTGTAGGAAACTCCGGATCTTCCTCTAACATCAACTTTAACTGTATGCAGACCTGCATGCGAATGTTCTTTTGTTCGGGAATCAACAGTCTTGGAAGCCATCGCGCACAAACACGTCTCAGGTGTAAAGTTTCTGTCACCAACGTGCGGGTGGCACCGAGTGAATTGTTCAGTATTTCAGAAAGTTATCTTAAGGTAATTCGTCGATCCTCTCTCACAATGGCAGAAGTAGTGTTGATGTTTTCTTCCGTAAGAGTAGTAACTGGAGCACCGGGTCTACCTTCTTTTGAAATTGATTGTCTCCCCTCTTTAAACATTTTAAACGACCCTCGAGCCGAGCTGTAGGGAAGAACAGACTCTCCATAGACCCCCTGTAACATTGTAGAAGCCTCAACTGAAGATTTTTTGAGACGAAAGCAAAATTTCAAAGCCGCATATTGTTCCTCGCGCTTTACCTCCATTGCAGCGGTAGGTGATACTGAACATGTGTGAACTTTCCATGTTCTCACAGGCGGGAACCAGGAGTACCAACAATGAAACTACTACGGCGGGTTTGTTTCACATTAAGCTAACAGAGTATAACAAGATTGAATTTTAAAGGGAAAACTATGACCGTAAAAAAAAATTATGATCATTCTTTATTGAACAGCCCTCGTAAATACGAATCCCTTTTTGCAGTAACATAACAATCGGCTCACGTTTCTATCAGATTTTTTGCGATGAGTATCTTTTGAAACTATGTCCTCCCTACCTGAATAGAACACAGTATGAACATTCCTACAGTCAAGAGATTGGAAAACACAATGTTTTCTAATTCGTCGAGTGTGAGGATTCGACATATAAACTCATCTTTGGACATTCACCATAAACATATGATTTAGATCTGCAGAGAGAATCAATTAGTCTATCATCAGAAGCACTGAAATTTTCTTGTGCTTGTTTCCATGACAACTCCCTATATTGTCTAATTTTAGTATTGTTTACTGTGTCGCACCACGGACACAATCTATTTGTTGTTACAAGGGGTCATAAATTCTTAATTTTATTAGGAACGGTGAATGCAGGGAATTTCTGTACAAACTCAATCTGACAATCTAACATGTGACTCGGTCGAGCAAAACTTAACTCAATAAAGTCAACGCTGTTCTTTAGTATACGCCAGACAATGTTACTCCAGCTCACAAAACAAGCTAGCGCTACCACGGGCTACAAGTCAGATTCTCCGGTTGCTAGACACGTCATTTATTTATCAATTACATTATTATTATACTTTTTTGTAAATGAGCTCATGTAGGATTACGCAAAGTACTTAGAGACGTTCCTTAGCTCTTCTATCAATACAAAGTCATATAATTCTTTGACTGTGGGCTTTCTTTCTCTCCCCTGTCGACGGTTTTTTGTTTGTAATTTACGTTCTCCAACGTTAAGTCATATCGGACGATGGATGAAAGTGGTGAAATGGTGCTCAAATGAGTCAGGGATTCATAGAGCTTAGAGTTACCCGACATTCGTCTCGAATGATAAGCGAAAACCCCGGAAAAACCTTATCCAGGTGCTCATCATGACCGAGATTCGAACTCGGGACCTCTTGAACGTGATCTGTCCACGTTGTTCCAATCAACTTGCCACTTATGCACCTTCATCTGTCTAGGATATCGTCTTGAGTCATTCCTACCAAGTTTAAATAATTTTTTACTTCACAAATCCATTTCATAGAGTCTACCTGTGCCTTACTTCTATTTTAGTAAAATTCCATAATTTGTTTCAGTTATAATTTGTTTGTTTGAACTTAATCTTTTAATATATTCATAAAATGTTACCCCTTCGTCTCCTAATATCACTATGGATGTCTATATATACACGGTGTTCATTTTTATTCGTTATTTCCCGCCCTTCGATGTAGCAACAATGACGTCATAGTTGACTGGTGAGTCTGTCTTGAAATCAAAGTGCCCTCTACGGAGAAGAAGCGGTAATTTTTGGGTAACAGGAAGCAAATTACACCGCTCTCAGTGTGGTTGCCCTGATAACTAATACAACCAGCGTCCCCCGGATATGAACACAGAGCACCGCGTTTTCAGGGTTGAATACTACTTTCGTACCGGCATTCAAAGTGGTGCGACATCTAAGTATAGTTTAAACCACTGCATAGAGTTTATGCAAAGCTATCCAGCATTCTGTGACTTTGTGGGTTCGTGAAATGTAAAGTCCAATTGCACCACTCAAAAATATTCTTTATTTCCACCGACTTACAGTTGAAGACTTGCCAATTACACAGAATTACGTAATGCACACAATTACGATTCACCAGTTCGTCCGTTACCGTTCCGATGCACGTACACAGTCTTCTCGTCCGTTCACTAGCTCGTCAAGCACTGACTGACCTCCAGCCCGACGTGTTGCTTATATAGCGTCAGCTGGCCAATCTAGAAGATTCCGGATTATATGAAATATCCCGTAAGTTCGAGAACTCAGGTGGAATAGAAAGAGGCGGCGCAGTGATGTTTTTTTTTTCAGCCACCCCTATAAGACAAACGAGTGGGCGTGGCAAATGCCGACTGTCTCCTGCTGCTGCTATAGGGAGTTCCGACGTTCCGGTGACAATTCAGACAAGTCCCTCGGAGCGTGATGTTGTCAAATGTGTCCAGGTGCAGTCAAAATTACTTTTTTTTTTTTTTTTTTTTTTTTTTTTTTTTTTTTTTTTTTTTTTTTTTTTTTTTTTTTTTTTTTTTTGCTTGTTCCATTTATACCCCGCCTTTATGGTCATATCGGCGGCCGTTCTCCTTTGGAACATACTGAGGGTGTTAACTCGTTATCTTTGGATTTTTTTTTATCATTACATCACGCACACATTCACACTCTCAGTCATACTTCCAGACTCTGGGGAATATGAGGAATTATCTTGGTCGGAGAAAAATCCCCACCCCCACCCCCACCCCCACCGCCGGGAATCGAACCCGGGACCCCTAGCACGGTAGGCAGGTGCTCTACCGACTGAGCTACGGGGCCAGCCTACATACTTTTGTTTGCAACATAAACGTCATACGTTTTATCAGTACACGATATAATTTTTTTGTCATTCTACGCTTAATTAAAGTGCTTATTAATGTTGGTATCCTTATATTTTTAAACATCAATAGATGCATAAAACATTTCCAAGATACAGGATCAGTTACTCGCAAAAAGAGAGACACTGGATGCTATAAAGCGACTGGTCCCAATCTAGAAGCAATAAATAATGTTATGACAGAAAGGCCTCAAGCATACTTTCTCGCAATACAGACAGTGTTTAAGGGGAAGAGAGAAAGGAAATATAAGAAAATAGACACATAAGACTATGTACTGGAGATATTTTCTTGTTTAGACTTGGATAAAAGCTTTGTACATATTGTAACACTAATTTATTTTTCATTCCTGGAACATGTTCTGCTAATTTTCTGGTTTGTAATTAAGTCACGTTGTGAGGAAGTTGTGGGTGATAGAAAAGATTTGAGATCAAGCTGAAATATTTCTATGTTATGTGACAGGTTTACAATATGCATATATGTCTACTATAACAGAAAAACAGATGTTCCTTGTAAAATAACTGTTCATTGACTTACCATTTCATATATTCTTCATGGTCTACTTTTATGGCTGCATAATTAGCAGTTGTATCTACGCACCAGGCGAGATTACGCCACTTTACATTACGCGAGCAGACTCACCTCTCAAATCGTATATTTGCCGGTAGAGGTAGACCTCAAAGCTGCAGTCAACACATCTAATACGATCGCGAGCCGCTAGCGGAGCGATGCTGTTGATGACGTCAAATTTTGTGCGGTGAAATTACAGATAAAAATGAACACAGTATATATATGAGACAGCTTCCTTAATGGCGACTTACTATGCTGTAAGTACTTTAAGGCCCCGGCTGTATAGTTAACCACTATTTAGTCAATTAATGAAAATTAAATGTTATTTCACACTGGCCGTGTGTAGGCTAAAGTATGGAAAGATAGAGTCAGACTAAAAAATTCAATGCTATAGCCGGGATGTGAACCGCGGATCTTCTGGTTGCCGTCCAGCCGCTCTAACCCTTGAGCTACTATGGCCAACGTGTCGACATGACATTAAATTCTCCAACTGATTCATGTGTTTATAAGAACTCCTAAGTGGTTTACCGCGAAAAACAGAGTCGGTTGGAGAATTTAATGTCATGTCGGCACGTGGGCCATAGTAGCTCAAGGGTTTGAGCGGCTGGACGGCAACCAGAAGATTCGTGGTTCATATCCCGGCTATGGCATTGAATTTTTCAGTCTGACTGTATCTTTCCATTATTATTATTATTATTATTATTATTATTATTATTATTATTATTATTATTATTATTATTATTATTATTATTATTATTATTATTATTATTATTATTATTATTATTATTATTATTATTATTATTATTATTATTATTATTATTATTATTATTATTATTATTATTATTATTAGTATTATTAGTATTATTATTATTAGTATTATTATTATTAGTATTATTATTAGTATTATTAGTATTATTATTAGTATTATTATTATTATTATTATTATTATTATTATTAGTATTAGTATTAGTATTAGTATTAGTATTATTATTGAAATTGAATGAAATGGATGAGGTGACGCTCAAATGAGTCCAGGGTCCATAGAGCTACTCGACACTTATCTTTGAGGATTAGGGAAAACCCCACAAAAATGTTGTCCAGATAAGTCACCCTGACCGAGAATCAGATCAGGAGCTCCTGAACGTGAGGCAGACACGCTACTCAGGCGAGCCTCGCGTCGTTTAAAAACCTGTACTCTAATTATAACTTCCATAACAGCAAAACCGCGACTCTCGGATATGCGTATAATGTATACATTAAAAATGCATACGAGTTTATGGAAATGATATACATAAAGAGAGTAATTGCAATCGAACATTTTCTGGTTATTTTCGATTTTAAATGAATAATTGATATTAACTTCCATAATGGGTCACATCACACTAGATCGTAAAATTGTGTGCGTCTGGGTTTTCGTGTGCCTATGTGAGAACAGCATAGATAAAACACGAGAAGTTCGTGTGAACACCAAACAGATACAACACGATTTTCACGAAACACAATCCTTTAAACGGATTTTTTTTAATTTGAGTTTTCTATAAAGATTCCGTTCATTTTGATTGTAATTTAGTTCATTTTGTAAGACTAGGAGATCCATAGAGTGGAGAGTTGCAACCCTTCAGTTTTTAGCACGGGTGTTACGTACTCCTAACACTCGTGGAACTTCTAACGTTATTAGAAGAGCGTGAAGCTGAATTTCTAAACCTCTCGCGAAGGGGAGTTCTTCGATTTGGGTTGGACTCGGTCGAGCAATGGTTCCCGGTGTTTCTAGTCCACTGGAAAGACCTATAGAAGTAACTTGGTCAATTTTACATTGCAATACAACAACAGAATTAGTGTCAAGTTCTTTGATCTTATAAAATTACTTTTTATCAAGCCAACAACCTACATAATACAATTAAAACCTTAGAATCTGACTTTTAAAGCAGAAACTGGAATTTGTTAAACTACTTTATGCCCACATATTTTAAAACACATTTGGAGCTTTAAGAAATCTTACATTGTCACTATTTACGAATGGGTGTCGTAAAGTTTTAATTATCAGCCTTTGAAAAATGTGATGGAGAGTTTGTGTTGATATGTGCTTGTTAGTTCTTCTCTACGTAGTCATCATCCAGATTTACACATTTTTCCCAGCGTTTGTTGACCTTCCGAATACCTTGATTGTAGAAGTCTGCAGAATTGGCTTTAAACCACTATTCCACTTCATTAATGACGTCATTTGTGTTGTCAAATCGGCGAACACGCAACGGATTCATTTCCGGGAACAAGAAAAAGTCACTTGGTGCGAGATTGGTCACTTGGTCCAGTTACTGATGTGTGTGCAGGTACAACATGCTGATAAATCATTCCATGAATATAAAAGAATGAGATGACCATAACTTTCCCAGCAGAAACATTTTTGGAGGTTGGTGATGGAGGAGATTTCCACACTGAGCTTTACTGTTTGCTCTCAGGATCAAAATGATGTAGCCAAGTTTCATCAGCAGTGATTACGTTTGAAAGAAACTCCGTATCTTCCTCTAACATCAACTTTAACTGCATGTTACCTCCATTGCAGTGGTAGGCGATACTGAACATGTCTGAACTTGCCTGGTTCTCACAGGCGGGCACCAGGAGTACCAACAATGAAGCTACTACGGCGTGTTTGTTTCACATTAAGCTAACAGAGTATAATAAGATTGAATTTTAGTGCGAAAAATTATGACCGTAAAATTATGACCTGGTAATATCAATAAAGACTTTATTTTCTGCTTTGGTGGTTGCTAACGGAAAGGAAGTACAGAAGGGTGTGGTACCTTTAAGTACTCTTCCCCAGTCCTGATGTGGATGAGCAATTTTTTTTTCCATAAGGTTTAGTACTTATTGTAGTTCATATTACTCTCACTCACGAGTAAGTAACGTGGGAGTTTAGAATGATTTTGTGACGGTGCTCAATCCTCGGCCCCGTAATATAACGAACACATTGTACTTGTACCCATAGTAACAGCAAGGAAGTTTTAAAATATGGATTTGTGTGTGTTGCCTGTCTGTAGTCATGGAGATATCTTGTTGGTGAAGTGAGTTTTGGATGTCGTGGTAATGGCGCTCTACGTCCGAGCTCCCCACAGCTGACACAACGCCCGCTCCATAATCAAGATCCTTACCAAAGAAGGGATAAAACTTAACATTAATGTCGAGTAGGGTACAAGGGGAGACATCTCTTTCAACGCTACATCGTGTGCATGAATAGATGTGAATGTTTATGGAGGGGAGAGAAGCTGTACCCCATCAACGAGAAGTGCCTACATCCTTGCTGGATGATCACAGCACTTAACGATCCTCGATACTCAACTTGTTGTTTCACACAACTTTCTCTACTCTCTTACACAAGATTATTCTTTTTTAATCGAAATAATACATTTTGGTGTTGGAATAACAAGAATGCAGCGACAGTCTGATGTTAGTAAAGCGTTCGCTTTGTAATTGGTTTGAAATTAGAGTAATTTGTGAGATCACGAGAAATATCAAGTATCGGCTTACTACTTCGTAAGAGTAGAAGCATTTTTAATTTCAAACCAATTTTAAAGGATGTTTTTCAAGTGCCAAACTCTAGAAACACTTTTATTTTACATAAATTATGTGACTTAAGAAGATCTAATTTTTTAAATCCTTTCATGGAAGTGTTGAAAACAGTGTTGTTGTATAAATTAAATTAATTGGGAGTCGATTAATGACACAAAACAACACTCACTTTTAAATTTTCCCGGAACCAGTTTCTGAGGCCTTCCCTCTATCTTCAGCCGGACATCGACTGGTTCTCATTGGTGTAGCTGGCAATATTTTGTCATCGGTCTCCTCTGGTGGCGGTTCCAGGAACTTGCTGAACAAATCTTTCTGGGGGATGTCGAAATTGAATACTTTGTTCCTATTTTTTGAAATAAAGATTTGTTCCCATCTGGACAGTTCTTATTTTCCTATTGTATGTTTTAGTTCAAACTCTGGCAAAGATATGTAGATGACATATTTGCCATAGTGCCAAAAAAACACATCAGTGATGCACTAAAACTTTTAAATATTCAAGAAAAAAGCATCAAGTTCACTGTAGAAGTTGAAAAAGACGAGTATTTACCATTTTTAGATCTAAAAATAATCAGAAATACAAATAGAATTAACTTTGGCATTTACAGAAAACCAACACAGACAGACAACTACATAAAAGCTAATGGCTACAATCCAAGATCCCACAACAGGCAATAGTTTAACACACAGACTGGTCAACATCCCTCTCACAGCAGAAGAATACAAAATAGAATACAACAAAATTATTGAAATAGCACAGAAAAATGACTTTCCCAAATCACTAGTAGACAAAAAAGTGAACTTAGCAAAAAAGAAGAAACTACTAAAGGAAACCACAACCCTCTCAGCTACAGAAACTAAAATGATCTTCAAAAAATTCACTTACCATCCATGGGCCTTTGATAAATTCAAAAAAGTGTTCAAAAAACAAAACATTCAACTAGCACCAGTGAACCATTACTCCTTAAAAAACCTAATTTGCTCAAACATCAAAGATGCCATTCCATCTAACAAAAAATCTGGTATATATCAAATTGAATGCTGTGACTGTAGTCAAATTTATATTGCAAAAACCAAAAGAAATTTAGAAACAAGAGCAAAGGAACACTTTAGGAACATAAAATACAAGCAATTATAAAAATCAGCGGTTGCCACGCATTTTTGGGAAAAAAAACACAACATAAATCCAGAACCAAAATTACTAAAACATACAACAGGAAAATAAGAACTGTCCACATGGGAACAAATCTTTATTTAAAAAAATAGGAACAAAGTATTCAATTTCGACATCCCCCAGAAAGATTTGTTCAGCAAGTTCCTCGAACCGCCACCAGAGGAGACCGATGACAAAATATTGCCAGCTACACCAATGAGAACCAGTCGATGTCCGGCTGAAGATAGACGGAAGGCCTCTGAAATCGGTTCCGGGAAAATTTAAAAGTAAGTGCTGTTTAGTGTCATTAATCGACTCCCAATTAATTTAATCTAATTTTTTGTTTGTGTATTAGTACTTTATGCATCCTTGCAACAGTTAGTTTGTCGCAAATGGAATGGTGAAGGATGCTGATAATTAGTTTATCACCTTTGGTGACGATCTGCTAGATATCTTGTAGTTTCCACCGCAGCTCTGGAGCATTGAGTCTTACCTCTGGGCGTGGTCGCGGAATATAAGGAGATGATACTGCAATTGTTGGAGAATAAACAACAATTCATGTCAGTCAAATAGGACCTGAAGCTTTCCTTTAAAAATGGCGGAACCAATGTTCACGACGAAGATCGAAGTGGGAGACCCAGCATAGTGACTGCCGAACTTGTCGAAAAAGTCGATGCTAAAGTCCGTGAAAATCGAAGGTTCACAATAACGGAACTTTCTTTGAGTTTTCCACAAATTTCGCGAAGTTTGTTGCACGAAATCATCAGCGAAAAGCTTGGTTACCACAAGTTTTGTGCAAAATGGATTCCAAAAATCTTGACAGAGGACCACAAAAATCAGCGAATGGCTGCAGCGTTGAACTTTTTGGACGTTTACCATAAGGATGGTGACTCTTTACTCGATCGCATCGTTACTGGTGACGAAACATGGGCGAAACACGTGAACTGTGAAACGAAATTGCAATCAATGCAGTGGGGGCACACAAGTTCTCCCCAAAAACCCAAGAAATGCATGCAAATAATGTCGGCAAGGAAGATGATGGCGACTGTTTTTTGGGACAGAAAAGGTGTGATTTTGGTGGACTTCCTAGAAGGAGGCACTACAATAAACTCTCAAAGGTATTGCCAAACTCTCCAAAAACTCAGAAGAGCCATTCAAAACAAGCGCAGAGGAATGTTGAGCTCTAAGATCTTGTTGATTCACGACAACGCCCGGCCCCACACGGCAAATGTCACTCGTGAAGTTCTTGAATCTTTTAAGTGGGAGTTGTTTCCTCATCCGCCGTACAGTCCCACCTGGCACCGAGCGACTTCCACCTATTCCCAGCAATGAAGAAGTGGCTGGCTATGCAGCGTTTTGATGACGACGCACAGCTGCAAGAAGAGGTAACGAAGTGGTTGAAGGCGCAGGCGGCCGAATTTTTCGACGAAGGAATTTCCAAGCTCGTACATCGCTACGATAAATGCCTTAATTTGAATGGTGACTATGTCGAAAAGTAGTATTTGAGTGTGGCTTTCATCTGTATATAATAAAATTTGTTTCCTATACTTTGTTTACTTTTTATTCCAAAACGTAATCTACTTTCTGGATAGCCCTCGTATTATAACCTCAAATGAAATACTGGATATAACACGACTATAAACAAAGACGAAACACTATCAAAATTCGCATTACTGTGTAACTAAATTGTATATTTTGGCAAGGGTTCCACGTTGATGCTACTTTGAAGCTATTATAATGTGTGGCTCAGGGTAAAACAATGAGGTTTCTCACAGGGTATGCGTGGATGTGTGTGAGAAGGATATTTTAATGACACTGGAATGACCGTTTCAAACTTATTTATTTACTGCTTTTTCTAGAACATCGAAATTGAAGTTGCCGACCAAGGGTTACCAATATCCCTGTTTAGAGTTACTGACGGCAGAATGTTTATTACTCGATAAACTTTATTCGTTCCTCGCGTATATATGAACCGACAAATATATTCTGTCATTTCTGGTATGCCTGGCCCAAGACAGAACAAGAGGACTGTCCTAATCGCCCTCACGCCTCAGACTGTTTCAATGGCTTGCCAGCCACGAAGCGTCTGAGTGACCACAGATGCGCGTGGGTGTACATGTGACTTTCTCTTTCTCGAAACCCTCTTTTCACACAAAGATTTCCTTTGTGGCTATTTTGTCACCATTATGAATGATCCGAAGAATGCCCTATTCATACAGTCAAGTGTTATCCTTTAGAAATCTGCTAAGGACACTGTTTCTTACGTTTCTTTTGTTAAAACAACGTATTCACCCAAACTGCTATTCGACTCAGCTGCCCTTGCACGTGTTGTAACAAAGAACCAACATTCCTTTGTCATCCATCATGGTTCTTTATACATTGCAATTCTTAATTTCGGTATCAAGTGAAAAAAAGAAATACTGTTTTCAGTAAATTAAATGCCAGGTGAGGAGATGGCGTGAGTATAGAAAATTGTGTCAAAGAAACGTAACTACTTAACTTGATTATCAAGCTGTATTGATCTTTGCCACTTAATTCGACGGATTTCCATTTTAAGGCCTGTTTCCAAGAGGAGCTGAACTGAAATCCAGCATCACGATTAAGCGTGCTCCTTTCAGAGGAAATCGTCAAAACCTCCTTAACTCTCTGCTCCCAGTAACTGTTGAATTTTGCCAAGATGGTCGTCTCCCGAAAATTGGCTCTATGGTCGTTATCAAAACAATGCTCTGCCAGTCCAGACTTCTCAGGTTGCATTAAATGAATGATCCGTTCATGTTCGTTTATTCTAGTAGCGATGGTCCTTCCGGTTTGTCCTATATACGCTGTCCCACATTCACAGGGAATGCGGTACACTCCCGGAACTTGGAAGTCCAGTTTATCTTTCACTGGTCTCAACAGATGTTTAATCTTCGGAGGTGGCTTGTGGATGGTCCTTATGTATTTGGCGAGAATTTTGCTGATTCTGCCAGATAGACTGCCGGTAAACGGGATGCAGGCTGTCGCGGTAGGCTTATCTGACGCTTGCTGTATTACAGGTTTCCCTTTCCTAGCTTTGGTAATACAGCAAGCGTCAGATAAGCCTACGGCTACAGACTACATCCCGTTTACCGGCAGTCTATCTGGCAGAATCAGCAAAATTCTCGCCAAATACATCAGGACCATCCACAAGCCACCTTCGAAGATTAAACATCTGTTGAGGCAAGTGAAAGACAGACTGGACTTCCAAATTCCGGGAGTGTACCGCATTCCCTTGGAATGTGGGACGCTGTATATAGGACAAACCGGAAGGACCAGCACTTCATACGCTCCGCGAACTTCTCCTAGGAGACTACGAATACGCCACTGAAGATGTCTGCCATAGTTATGGACGAAACGCCTGGAAATTCAAACTTAAGTAGACTATAACAGCCCGGAAATAACTTCACGTTAATATGAAAACATTATTCAGAATGAAGATGACTTTATGGCCACTCCCAGAAAATTGAAGATTTATGATATATTTGTCATGTAAATATTTTACATTGTTGTATTTTAATAAAAAGTAGACAGTTATGAGAAAATGAAAAATTGAAGAGTTTACATGTGCAGAGTGTTTTGTCTCGTAACAATTAAGGCATTGAACTTAATCTCGAAGTTACGAGGTTATCCGTGGCAATGTCTGAAGCGTTTATTCTGACGCACCCTGATTCAATTCCTTCATCCATCGCTCCTGACTTGAATTTTTCCTGACTTGCCCTAGTCGATTTCTCATACACCGCGATTTTATTTGTCATTCCCATCATTCAGTTTCTTTCTCGTCTTTCATTGTTTTTCTAGGTTTCGTGGCGTGGATATTTGTTGAAAGGAAAAAGTACTCCCCATGAGCTCCAAGACGATGGGTGTCCAATAACGTCTTTAAACAGCTCCAATAGTGGGACGGGTGTTCGAGTCTAGAGGTGTGTAGTCTTTTATGGTTCCTTCACTCTATGAGGGTGATAGCTGCAATAGATCCAGAAGGTTTAAATATGCGAGATGTCCCGCTTTGCGATGCCCTAACCCTAACTTAGGTACCTATCCAACGCTTTGTTTATGCTGTTCAGACACGCACACACACCGCCCATTGTTCCAAATAGAATTCTATGTGGTGTTCAACTGGACCTCAAAAATGTGATCTGATAAAATCTCGACAGTTGATAGCTATACCGACACTTGCTCTTATAGGGAGGTAGACGTATGATGCTCGCTTCACATTTCTTGGTTACGTTGGAGCGAAGAAGGCGCGGCGCGATGATCCATTGGAGAGAGGCAATCCATCAGCACGACCTGTTGTTCTTGTGATAATTGGAGTGGCAACTTGTAAATCTCGGTACAATATACGCAAGTGGTGCGCAGGCAGACGGGCGCGCCCGTGACCTGGTGTGACCTGGCAGGAGCATCGTTTTGGTATTGATTCCTGCCGAGACAGGACCGGCCAGCCAAGGATGTCTCATTCACTAGTCCGTCCTCTTACTACAACTATATCCATATTTGATCAAGTTGGTATCTACCTCAACCCTAGAATAATTAGCAGCTTTACGTCATCCCAAAACGTACTGCAATAAATGGCTTCTTACTCCGCGTTACTTGGGCTCAATGACCTACCCTAGGCTACATGTGGAGCAGACAGATGGCGTGGATGATTGCTCAAGGGACCCAGAGTGTAGATTGATCAACGGATCATTATCGTCTTCTCCAGGTTTCTCCAAGCAGTGGGACGATCCTGGAGCTGTTACTGGGACATTTCTGTAGCCTGTATCTTTCTATGGTTCAAGCTGTTTAAGACCTATCTCGGCTAAAGTGTACTAGGTGTTACACTTCAGCGTGTTAATTACTGTTTCTCTTAGTTTGTTTTCCCACATGTCACTGACCCTCCATTATCGTTTTACGTGATCTTTCATCTGGTGGCTCCTTCAGGGTAGATGCGTAGGCAGGTGTCTCGGCATTGCATGTCAGGAAAACACTTCCTCCATCGGTAGGATCGTCTGCGGTCTTTGAGCCTCTCGGGGAGTTTCCAACGGGTCAGTTGTGAGGTCCCTGGCATCTGCACTGTCCTGACTCCTTGGGACGGCCGCCGTTTGCCTCCTCTCGTCTCATATTTTCTTCCGGCAGTGGCGGCTGGTGGGTTAAATTATTGGTGCTGCACAAATGAAAAAATAAAATACAGAGTAGTAATGACTCACCTATTTATACAGATTCTCTGCTCTACTCTCCTTAGACCTGGCGAATCTATCGATAACTTTTGCGTTGATGTCGCTGATCTTCATAACAAAATCTCTCTCAATCGAAAGCATTGCTAATGCTGACAATCGGTCCTGTGACATTGTGTTCCTAAGGAAAGTTTTTATTCTTTTTAAAGTTGAGGAACAGCGTTCTGCTTCAGCGGTAGACATTGGCATAGTTAACAGTACTCGGAGGAGTTTGACATATTCGCTGAATGTAGCACATAAATTGTTTTCCTTAATGAAGTCCATCAAGCACAAAGCGCCGGACATTCCACGAAATTCCTCTCGACTGTAAATTACAGTCAGTTCTCTACGAATTTTTGTTCCAATGATAAAAGGATAGAACCTTATTGTTTCTCTAAGGGAATCCTCTGGAAATGTCTTAGAAATTTTCTTGATGAAACAAAGTTGAGGCTACCAGATGCCCCGTGAAGCTAAATCTGTCCTTTGCTTCTCTAACAATGTCACATACTTCAAGAGCTTCTCTTCTTTTCACACCATGGTCTTCTATTCTTCTCCTCTTAATTGCAGTTTCTTCGTGTTCCTCGATATCCACGCTATTTCTTACCTTTTGCACTTCCCTTTCAAATGCGTTTAGCTGGGCGATGGCAAACGTTGCATTGCAGCCTCGTTTCTGCAGCTGATTGTACAAAATATCCACATGTGGCATGATGTTGTAGAAGAAAGACAGCCAGAATACAAAATTATAATCTTTCAAATTGGCCATAAACCCAGAAGCCTGAACAAGTGTGGCGTTGTTGTTTGACAGAGCTCTCTTCTGAATAACCTCCACGCATTTAATTAAATTCTCCCTGTGTTCGAAAAGCAGAGCACACAGAAGCTGAGCCTGAAGGTCACGCTATAGCCGTTGCTAAGTGTAAGAGGAGCTAGGTTTATAAACCTCCATTTAAGCAATGTATAAGAAGCCACTCCCATCTCTTCACCTTCCCGCAAACCCCTCAGAGAGCCTACATTTGGGCGAAATCTTAGGTTAACACTTCACTGCAAACCTGCGGCTCCTACAGCTAACCTCTGATTATTTCGACTTCTGCGGTCATGGGCAGCTACAGACGATAAGCGTAATTGAAACAATTTTGTATATAAAACAATGCAAACAAGTACAACTTTAATGTGCAAAATGCACCTGTTGTATATTCAGAATCAGTGGGTGTAGCGCAAACCTGCAACCTTATGGAGGAACCGCCCCTGTCTTCCGGGAATGCCCCACTTGGGGCATAGTCACAAATACCACGACTGGAGTCCCCTCCGTAGCATGGGGAGAGATAGGACTTATGGAAAAACAGCAATGGGAGATATATGGAGATTAGAGGGAAGGAATGCAAGCGATGTGGGTAAATTTGTAAAATGCAGAATAGAAGATATAGAAAGACAATAAATGTGGTGAAGTCTAGAATATATTAAATCATTATAATTTTACAAACAAATAAAAAGAAATTTGGGACGAGAAGCATATGTAGATTACTGCAATAGACAAGAGAGAGAAGGGTTAGCTTGGATGAGATCAGGAACAATATTTCTAAGAGTGATAAGAGGTAGGGTAAAGGAAATTTGTGAGTTGTGTGTGGGAAAAGAAAGCATAGAACACTATGTAACAGAACACGAGGAGGTCGCAATGTGGAGAGAAAAAAGGTTTGGGAGGAAAAATATGAGAAAGTAGAGAAGTAGCTTTAAAAATGTTTACGGGAAAGGAGGAAAAGAAGGTAAGAAGTATTGGTGATTTCTTGCAGAAAGTAAAAGAAAAATGGGCCAGAAATGTAAAAAATATAAGAAAGGAAGCGGGAAGAATGGGACTAATTAAGTAATAAGGAGGCATGGAGGTTAAGAGCTACCTGACAGAGCAGAAGGCCAGAATGTCTTGTAAGCCAAGGTAGCAGCAAGGCAAAGACAAATAAATGTTTTTTTAATCATTTTTATTGATCGATCAGCAGTACAATGCTTTACAGATCAGAGTGAAAAGAAGGTAACAATACAATAAGAACAATAACACTCAGAGGTAGGCTAACAGGCCGCCCCCTAACTACATTAAGTTAGAACTCCAATAATACTCTCTGAGAAATTATGTCAATATTGAAGATGTAAGACAGACATCAGGCACTAGAATCACTCGAATCAGATGTATCACTTAGAAGGAGGTCCTATGGTAGTCTCCTCTTCAAGCGTGAGGGCTGGCGCGTGCGGACGCCGATGTTATAATGCACAGCTCCTGGAACTTCTTGCGGTGTAGAAAAGAAACGACGAGCGATTCTGCGAATGTAGTCGTGAAGAGCTAACAGTCCTAGTTCGTGATGGAGCTGCTGGTTACGGATGAACCATGGAGCGTTGGTAGCGATGCGCATGAAGCGATTCTGTATGACCTGAAGACGACGCAGATGACATGTGTGTGCGGCCCCCCACACTTGGCAGGCATATGCAATAAGCGGACAAACGAGTGATTTGTAGAGTAACAATGAAGACTGTAGGCCGAGGCTGGAACGGCGATGCAACAGAGGTGAGAGTTTTGAAAGTCGCCCGGAGGCCAGTGATATAAGACGATCGATATGAGCACGCCAAGTCAGTCGATAGTCCAAAAGCACTCCAAGGTATTTAACGGGAGTTATAGTGGGGGGCCAAGGGACATTGTTCATGTAGAGACACAACGGAGTAAGCGGAGTATATCGGCGAAGAGTGAAGATTTTAGCTTCGGTTTTCTGAAGCTTCAAAGAGATCCGCCAAGTGCTGAACCAATGAGTTAGGCGATCTAAAGAGAGCTGTACTACTTGTTGTGCGTGCTGGACAAATAAATGTAGCCTAAAGTAAATTGTAAAATTTTGGAATATTCATAATAAATCTAATCTAAACTAATAAAGAAAGTCAGGCTAAGAATTTTTCAGGTACCCCATGTACAGGGTTGGCATGAATGTTTTGCCCGCTTTCATTGGCTTGTGTTATGGAGGGAGTGAGGCTTACATTATTGAAGCATTTACCATAAAACATAAGTAATCTATGTACAAATCTAGCAAACATTTTAAGGGTCATTTTTCTAAAATGAAGCATATGTGGGGTAATTTGAGATTTGGGAATTTTCTTAATCGATTCGTATACTTGGAAGATGCTGCTTTTATTTATTATTTGGTATTTTACCAACTTGTTCTGTTGGTATATACGGACAGAAAAGCGGGATCTCAAAACGTGTATTTTTCGTGTAATTTCCGTGCAGAACTTTTTGGTGGGTGCAACACCTGTTCAACAATAGAGAAAGCACAAAGGAAATGCTATGATCGGTTAAAAAGGTTCTGAGGTTACCCTGAACAAACTTCTCAGTCTCTCTGGCTATTTCCTTCCGGATATCAGATCAGCGGTTTTCTAACTCGATGAAGACGTTCGACAAGGCGCTTATTGATTCAATCTTTCGACTGCCGTTAGAGTTACAGTGTGCTGGCTGTATTTTCCTTGCAATTATTTCCACCACTTTATGCACTTCTTTTTCTACAGCATTGCTCCTTTATTCCGCTAATTAGATGCATCTGATATCAGCACGTCGCGCTTATTCTTAGAATCTGCACTGAACTGGAAGATTGCCTCGTTAGTGCACTTCCAGGACATCAACAACATTGGATCTGGTAAATTATAAAAGTTCTATATAGGTTATACATCTAATATAAAGATAGAAAACTTGTTTTGCATTTATTTTAAAAACAAATGACTGCTCAACAAATTTTAGAGCACTGCATTATAAATCCGCATTCTTTATTATGAACAGCGTCTATAGAACTATTTTATAATTTAAATTCATAAATTATTAAAAGTCTGAAAAGGGTTTACAATCCTTATGAATCAGAACGAGCTGCGAAGAGGTCCCGTGGCCTAGAGGTTGGACCACTGGACTCTCACCAAAGTGGCCCGGGTGCGATGTCAGGTGACGTCATTTGAGATTTGTGATGGACAAAACGGCGTAGAGGTAGGTTTTCTCAGGGTGCTCCGGTTTTGCCCACCATCTTATTCCACTGGTGCTCAATAAACACTTTATGTATCATCAGTGTCGCCGCCTGAGGTGCCGCAATTAGTAAAATCGAACATTAAACACTACAAAAAAAACTGCGGAGAATGCTTTGATTTTTCCTTAAGATTGCTATGGAGTAGAGAATCACGTTAATTCATAGAAAATGCATGTAAAAACATATGTAGTTTATATTTCACTCTCAAGATATACTCAAATTTCACTGTCAGTTCATATTCCCCTTTAGTGTCATGAAATACGCCCGACATAGCTCTTTCTTAATTAATACTGGCTCCAGTTGTCAGAGCGGCCCTCCTCTTATACTTGTACGTCCGTTGGAAGTTTCCAGAACGTTCGAGATGAAAGAAACATCCAGAAGGTACTAGTTATCTGGTGAACCATGTTTACGCTGTCAGTATACCGTTTATTTTCTATTCCGACTGCCTGAAATATATAAAGCAAGTTCGTTAGCAGGACGCTGAAGTAATATAATCCATTTCTCCGCATTTGCATGGCTGTATGAGAGAAATAATAAGTGCCTCTCATTTGAGTATTGAAAAATTCAATCTAATAACAAGAAATAACTCGGAAATAGTTGAATGAACAATGTATTTTATTTAAAATGTACGCCATAAACAAATCTAAACTTCCCGCCTCGGTAGCGTAGATGGTAGCGTGACTGACTCACGTTCAAGAGGTCCTGAGTTCAAATCTCGGTGAGGATGAGTTACCTGGATAAGGTTTTTCCGGGGTTTTCCCTTATCCGTGAAGACGAATGACGGATAACTCTAAGCTCCATGGACCCTGGACACATTTGAGCATCATTTCACCCATTTCATTCACCCTCTGATATCACTTAACGTTGGAGGAGGTAAAATTGCAACAACAAAAAAAAAGTATAAACCTTCTGTGACATACGGTTTTGTCTGTTTCTTCCCTATGTTTATCAGTTAAGCAAAAATCATTCAGAACAAATAGGACCTCAAAGGTTATTCTCAAACAATTCAAGAAATACATATATTTTCTAATAAAATATTTTACTTATTGGCATTTGGGTCAAAAACCTTGAAGACATTTTTGAGAAATTTTAAAAAAACTGTTCTGCAAAGTGCATTTAGGGTGGAAGGACGTTCTTTAAAATCTTACTAACATGAATCTTTAGTACGATGAAAAACTTAATACTGTGACTTTGTGGGTACGTGAAATGAAAAGTCCAGCTACACAAACTCAACAATGTTCTTTATTTCCACCGACTTACAGTTGAACACTTGCCGATTACACAGAATTACGTAATGCACACAATTACAATTCACCAGTTCGTCCGTTGCAGTTCCACTGTACGCTCACAATTACGTAAATTCTTCCGTTGCACGTACACAGTCTTCTCGTCCGTTCACTAACACGGCACTACTTCGCTGCTTGCCAAGCACTGACTGACCTCCAGCCCGACGTGTTGCTTATATGGGGCATACTGGCCAATCTAGAAGGTTCTGGATTAGATGAAATATCCCGTAAGTTCGAGAACTCAGGTGGAGCGAAAAGAGACGACACAGTGATGTTTTTCCAGCCAACCCTCGTTACCGCTATAAGACAAATGACTGGGCGTGGCGAACGCCTACCGTCTCCTGCTCCTGTCGGTTGTGACAATACCAAGTTGGTATTCAACCGATATTTTATTCTGAGTTATTCATGTTCAGTGACACATGTGCATATTATCTTTAAAAATATAAAATTTGATTTTTGGATTCCGAGTGAGTTGAAAAAAAAATTACTTTCAATTAAATCTCGAGATTGAATTTCAGAATTGAGTACAATACTTTTCCCGCAAGAAAAGTGATCTTAAAGGACAAACTACATTAAATGTTCAATTGTTTTATGTGGCATTTTGTCGAGGCGTACACGACAATGTCGCTGGTATGAAGTGTAATCGAGTAAACACGAAGGTGGCTAATGTTTACAAGTAGTTCGTCGAGAAAATGATTACTATGACCTTTGACCTGTGATACAGACCATAAATCTTTCGTGTGTGTGTGGCACAAGAAAGGTTCATCATTCATCTTGGGCAAGCGCTCTGTACAAACACACGTTATAGCTGCTTCGTACTAATGCACCCACGTCCTTGTGGTAAATTGTTCCGTGCTTTGACATCTCCCCAGCTGTAAACAGTAACTCAAAGTATTCCCTAATGGGTTAAATTCTTACAGCTTCTGTTCCTATTTTTCTACAAACTATTCTTATAAAGCGTATTTTTAATTTCCCTACCCAAAGTTGTATATAGTTTTCATTGAAAGCATGTTCTGGGGCCGCTGAATTTTTAGAATAGTTTTAGAAAAGGGTCCAGTGCGTCTGTGTGTGAACAGCGTGATATGAAAACCAAATGTTAGATAAATATTGTGCAATATCTTCCAGGCATGCTACAGCTTTACATGGGATATTATTCAAAACGTAAATCAGTGAGTCAAAAAACACAACTTATTTCAAATAAATGGTTTCTGGCATAAGCTTACTTGGATTCCAAATATATTCTGCATATCTGTCATTGGAAATCGGGGGGAAAAGTGCAGTTCGAAAGGTTAACTTCCTATAACTTTCTATATTTAGTTTTAGAGATGTAAATAGTGTAATTTAATCTCTCTATTGTGTATTTTATTCTCCCGAAGTTGCACCCGTGTCCTATTATTGGTTCAGGTTTATATGGATCGCACTGTATTTACGTACCACAAAATGACACAAAAGTATTGTTTATAAAAAAAACTTTAAATCGATTGTAAATGTGTTGTATTAAAACTTCACCCCAGTTGCAGAATAGTTAATAATTAATCCCAATTTGTTGTATTTATATAGATAAATTCAGACAACTTTTATGGGCTGTACGAAGTTCACCAGGTCACCTAGTAGTTTATAAATTCTGAATCCAACGTCATGCACTAAGAAATAAAAACAATTGCCAAAAGAACGATGTGGCGGCCCAAAACGAAGGATGGATTCCCTTTAAATGGTCCAGAGTAGAAGCTGGTCTTGCATCAGGAAACACACCTTCGATTGGGCAGAGAGAATCAATATTATCGAAATTGTTACGGAAGCCATCTGTGCCCGGAAGATAAAAATATCGTTTTAAGAGGAAGCCATACAATGTACATCTAGTATGAGCTCCATGTAATCTTCACCAACGTTCGATAACTGATGCGGAGAAACTTGAAAATCTACATGCGTATCTCCAGATCATTCTGATAGAACTACCAAGCACACGTACTTACACAAAGAGAAATGCCTAATAGTGTAAAATACCTAAATATTGACACAGAGATTGGATGTGGTATATTTACAGAACCTTCTCTCGACAGAATCGTCTATTTTTATAACTCTTCTATGAACTATTGTTACAAAAGCTTAGTTCTTATCTATTTTAGGTTAATTGCGATAAACTATTTACAGAATAATCTCATTACACATTTTCTTATAGGTACAAGAAGGATATAGAGGCTGGAACATAGACAAATAACACAAAATCACTTAACTAAATGTTGACCTTAAAATTCCATAATCCTTCCAAAAATTCACGAGGAAAAAAAGCACTTTGGCACCACTTAAAAATTTACGAATTTCTGAAAAAATAAAGCATCAAAGGTTCAGTAATTTAAATATCATGTACAGTATGTCACAAAACCATACATTTTAAAAAAGATACACAGTGTTTGCTTATCTCTTCTGCATATGTTATAGAACATTATGCAAATGTTTTTCAAAATGTAGAAAAATTTGCAAGCTGTTTGCAAGAAATCCAAGATATAAATTCCGCTAGTTATAGTATAAATATCTAAAAGAGATGCTATTTTATTATAAATATTTAGACCCATTTTCTATAAAATAAAACTGTGGGAGAAGTTCCACGTAATACGTGGCTGGCACTGGGGATTTCTGTTTTGTTGAAAATTTTTGTTTCGTTTGTTCAGATATTATGCTTAAATATAACCTTTGGTATTTAAGAAACTTTTTCAGTTATGCTGTTCAATAAGCCACTTCTTTCTCTCTCTCTCCCTCTCATATACCTTTATATATATACACACATCGTACATATATATGTACATGCAGGGAGGTGGGCACAGACCTTTTAAGGGACCTAGCAAAACTCGCTCTAGGCCTACAGTTATGATTTAGATGCCAAAACATTTGAACACAGTTTACACAACAAGTAGTGTCACGGTGATCGCGCAAGTGTGCGTGGAAAATTAACACGCGTTCAAGGTCAGCCATTAGCTGACGTCAGGTGTTAGGAAGCAAGTTGGCGTCAGAAGTAAACACGGGCTCAAGGACAGGCGAGTCAAGAAGCGACTTGTATTATTACTATGCAAAAGAACTTTCGGGATTGTAATTCGAGAGGCTGCCAGTGTCAGACCGATCTATCGCACCCGTCAGGAATATAAAAGCCTATGCAAGGCCGAGATGAACCGAGCCATATTTCTATCCCTGCTGGTGGATCGTAGGTCTGCCTTCGACTACCTCCAAGGGGGCGGCCGGATGCAGACAGCATCGTACGTGGTTACCGCGTGGACAGGTGATCGCAGCATCCGTCAAAAGGTAGATTAGCCGTAACCATAGACAAAAGCTGTGATACAAGTACTTTAAACTGTCCAGATAAAGCTGTACTACGCCGCTAGGAGCTGAGGCGTAAAACACCTCACCCAGGTGAACCTGAGCGACACGCTGTTGATTGCTGGCGAGGACTCAGTAGTGAGAAGTAGTCAGAGCAGTATGTTTGATGCTTAAGAGCTTCGAGTTGAATTTGTTTCCGTGGGGAAGGAGTCGGCTCCGTTGAGCAGTTCACGAATCAGTAAGTGAGGACTACAAAGAAGTGTGGTACGCTCCAAGCTCCGTGATGAGGTGTCGGCAGGCCGTGTAACGATACAAGAAGCAGATCACGGTTTCGTAAGGAAGGAGTTGGCACCGTTGAGTAGTTCACGAATCAGTAACTGAGGATCACATACAAGTGTGGTACGCACCAAGCTCCGTTTTATTTATTTATTTATTTATTTATTTATTTATTTATTTTACGTCCTCCAACGTTAAGTCATATCGGACGGTGAATGCAAAGGGTGAAATGTGTCCATGGTCCATGGAGCTTAGAGTTACCCAACATCCGTCTTTAAGGATAAGGGAAAACCCCGTAAAAAACCTTATCCAGGTAACTCACCCTGACCGAGCAAGCCGTGAAGTGATACACGAAGAAGATCATAGTTCCGGGTGAGGAATCGCCGAGCTGTGGAAGCGGCAGCGAAGCAGTTCACGTGTGAATATATGAGTTGTGTTTCTGAAGTGAAACTTGTGTGTATGTCGGAAAGATTGCTGTGCATGCTAAAGATATTATAAAGACGTTTTGAGGTGTTATATTTGGCTCAACAAGTTTCAAATGCTTATTGTAAGGTACTGGAAAGAAAGTAGTTTTAAGGTGACAACCACAGCGTGGCGTTGTGTTTACGGTTGCCATAGCAACATGGTGCAAGGAGATATGTGTAAAGTGGAGTAAAGTGTTTGAAACATTTTGGTGAAGAGCATACAGCGGTGAAATGAATTGTTTCTCTTTTGAATTGATTTGCATGAAAGCTAGCTAGGGAGTCAAGTTTTCTCTTTGAGTATTCAGAGTAATCGTTAACGTGCTGTGCGAGCGGAGACGCGCATAAAAACCTTACTCAATAATTCATTCCATTCTACACCATCCATAACTCAGTAGCCCGTCCGTGCGCCGCTGCAGGCACATGGAAGGAAACAAGCAACAAAACTAGTAAATAAACAAAAGCATGGTATGTAACATCACAATGGTATTTAGTCGGCGACTTCCGCAAAACGGCAAAACTTTCTTTATTTCCTCGACTAATTACGAGAATGTGTACAAATATTCAAATTAATTTTTGACTAATAATATTTAATTATATCACTATGGTAAACCGTAAGTTGTATTTAGATAGATAGTTTTATTCACCTTAGGAATATACAATATTCATGGCTTCGTCAAATTTGTACCCATAAGAATAATACATTTCTTATGAGTAATACAATTATGAATAATACAATAGTAATTAAATAATACAATAGCAGTTAAATAATACAATAGTAGTTAAATAATAAAATAGTGATTAAAGTAATGCAGTGGTAATTAACAGAATAATAATACAAATAGTAATTAAGAATAATGCAACTTAGGTCACATAATAGTTTAATGTATTACATTTTTAAGAACTAGGCTGTAAGAGACATAATTTTACTTCTTAGAAACTCATCTGTTGTCTGTGACATTACTTTTAGTAGGATATTTTTTACAGATTTTCTGAATATTACAAGTATCACCTCCGAAGTTGCACAGGTATTTATTCACAAACATCATTTTAGGAAGCATTGATATGTTGATCATGTTTTAAGTATTCTTCCACTGAATAATAGCAACCTTCTCTTAAAAATGATTTTACAGTCAGTTTAAACCTTTTTTCCGATGTTATACTTTTAATGCCATCGGGTAGTTTGTTATATAATAATACTGCTTTATGTTCGAAGCTATGTGTGAATAAAGTTGTATTGTGGCTTATGATGCGTAGATCTGATTTACTTCTTGTATTATGTGTATGTATCTGCGAATTTGTTTCAAATTGAGCAAGTACAATTCTTGTCCTAACTAGAGCTTCATATATATACACACAGGGTAATGGAAGTATTTTTAGTAGTTTAAAATATGGTTTACAGCTGGTGGTGAAAGGAATATTTACTATATAACAAATTGTGAACTTCAATAAAAGGGCAATTTTGGAGTCTTTGGAGCTCCAAAGTTTCTTTTCTTTTAACAAAAGAAGAGATGCGAACGCAGCTTGTGTCTGCATATGTATGAGGTTGGGTCAAAAAGTAATGCCCCCTATTTTTTTGCCCTAAATAAGTAAGTTATGTGAAAACTTTGAATTTGGCGCAATTCCTCAAACCGTCTTCTCCAATCCCCTGCAGTAGTAACTTCCTAAGTCAACAGGTGGCAGCACTGCATCCTCTTGCAAAATGGCTGACATTCGTATTAGACAGCATTCTGTGATGCAATTTTTGACTGCGGAAGGTAAAACGCTAATTCGCATTCACGAAAGGCTAAAAAAATGTGTATGGTGATCCAACGGTGGATGTCAGCACTGTCAGACGATAGGTTCGTCGCTGTAACGAAGCTCAAGGGCAAACACCATTGACAGATAAAAAGCGAAGTGGCAGTGACTCCATGCAACATTCAGAGAGTCGATGACATCATTCGTGGCGATCGTCGGGTAACAAAAAGTGAATTGTTTCGCATTACCTCTCTCAGCAAAGGCAGTTTGATGACAATTTTTTAACAACTAGGTTACTCACGTTGGGTACCAAGAATGTTAACCGCCCAAAACAAAGAAACAATGAAAACAATAGCCTCCGAACACTTGCAGCGCTTCAATTTGGAGGGAGAGAAGTTTCTGCAAAAAATTGTTACTGGAGACGAAACGTGGGCTCATTTTCTTAAACCTGAATCAAAGAGGTAGTCAATGGAATGGCATCACACAACGTCACCGAAGAAAAAACAATTCAAAACTCATCGGTCGGCAGGGAAGGTTATGGCGACAGTGTTTTGGGATGCAGAGGGTGTGCTTTTAATTGAGTTTTTGGAGCAGGGATGCACAATAAATTCTGTCCAATACGTCAGAAGTATCAAAAAGCTGAAAGCACGTCTTCGCCAACTTCGCCGAACAAAAACTATGGCGGATGTTCTTCTTTATGACAATGCAAAACTACACACCAGCCGTTACACCACTGCAGAAATTGAGAAATTGGGATGGCAAGTCTTACGTCAACCCCCCATACAGCCCTGACCTGGCACCATCAGATTTCCATCTGTTCGGGCCACTAAAGGAAGCTCATTGTGGGATTCATTTTGAAGATGAGGAGGCTGTGAAAACGTCCGTGCGTCAATAACTTAGGAAGCAAGACCGTGTGTTTTAACACACTGGAATACGTGCCCTAGTTAAAAGGTGGACCAAAACTGTGGAAAAGGACGGAGATTATATTGAATAGTGACAAATTAATCGTCAGTGTTGTAGTTTTCAAGCTATGTCAATTGGATTCAATTTTCTTGGTAATTATAACAGAAAAAAATAGGACGCATTACTTTTTGACCCACCCTCGTATTTGTGGGGAACAGAAGTCATAAATATCAGACTTTCTATTTAAATTCAGTGTTTTCCAGGATATGACCCACTGGATTTAAGAAAATTTCAAATGTGAATCTACACGCCTGAAAAAACCAAATCTTAATTTTTTATGTTCTCATCATTTCTGATGTTTGATTAAAATACCTAATTTTTCAGAAATTTGCTTGATTAATAAAATGAATATCTGAAATATATTTTGTGTATACGTTATCGCGTGGTATTATACAAAATATGTAGTAGATGTTACTTAAGTGTACAATATTTATTTTCCATAACCACGCGTCTTTTTTTAATTGGTTGCTACATATTTAAGTTTTTCCATGTTTGAACCGTTTAACAGTATTTATATTAATAATTTACGCTTAGTTTCCCCCCACATATCTTTATTGACAAAACACTGACTCAGAATATACAAGAAATTAGATCCGCGTTGTGTGCATTTTGTTTCCTTCTTTTTTTTTTTTTTCTTTTAGTTTCCGTCCTCCAACGTTATGTCGCACCAGACGAATGAAATGAGTGAAATGATGCTAAAATATGCTCAGGGTCCATAGAGCTTAGGAAATGAACATGTGTAGTGTTTAACGCCCGCATTTTACATTCAGCACCGCAGGCGGTGACACTGATGATGCATGAGATGAAGATGGGGCGCCGGTGGAATGAAGTGGCAGGGGAAACTGAAGATCCTGGAGAAAACCCGCCACAACACCGTGTTGTCCGACACAAATCTCAGCTTGCGGTCGCCTGGGATTGAACCCAGGCCACCTTGGTGACAATCAGCCACGGGGCGGCTATGGTGCGGCCTACAGACCGTAGAGTTACCCGACATTCATCTTTTAATATAAGGAAAACCTCAGGGGAAAAAAATATCTAGTTAGCTCGTCCTGACCGGAATACGAACTCGGGACCTATTGAACGTTAAGCAACATGCTACTACTTCATTACAGAGGGGTGCCCGCCTCGGTAGCGTAGATGGTAGCGTGTCTGCCTCACGACCGAGGTCGAATCACGGTCAGGGTGTTACCTGGATAAGGTTTTCCCGGGGTTTTCCTTTATCCTTCAAAACGAATGTCGGGTAACTCTAAGCTCCATGGACCCTGGACTCATTTGAGCATCATTTCACCCAATCCATTCATCGTCCGATATGACTTAACGTTGGAGGACGTAAATTACAATAAAATAAATAAAAAGCTACAGAGGGGGCGTGCGTTTAGTGTATTTTTTCGGCAATAGCTTTCTTTTTTTTTTTTTTTTTCATTTTTCGCTCATATTATTGTTCCTGTTAAATTGAAATTGCTACACTGCTTGCCTTTCGCTCTTTTACCGCAGACGTCAGTTAAATGTGTCTCCTCCACCTGTTGATATGTACATTTATTATTGTTTTATATAATATAATCATATTTGATACCATTTAAAACTTACCGTCTTTATTTGGTAACATTTACCAATGATTTCAATTCAGGCAGCGTTTCGGCGCAAGGTGTCTCCTCACCTTCAGTTGGTTGATTGGGTCAACACTAGCAGGCGTAACTAATCTATCACCACTGCGCAAAGGCCGGCGCGTTCGAACTTGATACTGCTGTTCAGTAGCTGACAGTGATTAATTTTAATTTTGCCTAACATTTGTAAATATTCACTTAAAATATTCATTGTAATGAATTTTAATGGGATACGTTTAAAGTAGATTCTGAATTACAGAAGGATATGTCCCTATAGTATACATAAGAGCTGAAGTGTCAGCCCTATGCTGCTTAGCTGGAAGATCGATCAACAAGAGCGTTACGTTCATCTAAGCTTGTGTTCTCTTCTCCACATGTCATTATCTACGGTAAAATCAGATGATCGAGTACAATTTAGTTTTATAACAGGCCTGACATGAAGATGGGTGAAGCATGTAAACAGTTATCATTGCAGCTTAGGACTTATATAACCCAAACGGGTTAGCAAATAGTAGTTAAGTTCACAGTATAAGATGTATTTGAATACGTTTGTTGTTTCTTCACAGTTTGGTATGTTCGTGGGTGGGCTTCTACTCTGTTAAAGGTCACACTCTTTGAAAGAACGAGTAACAAATAAATGTAAGAAATTATTAGTTCCTGCCTTTTCCTGCACACTACGCCATAAGAATCAAATGCTTCAGCTTAGCGAATAGTAAACCCAAAATACACTAAAAGTCTCCAAATTTCGTTAAATACGCCAGGATATTAACAAGCAAGGCCGCGCCGTGGCTCAGTGGTTAGATCGCTTGGCTCTTACCAAGGTGACCCGGGTTCGATCCCAGGCGACCGCAAAGTGAGATTTGTGGTGGACAACACGGCGCTGGGACGGGTTTTCTCCGGGAACTCCGGTTTGCCCCGCCATCTCATTCCACCGGTGCTGCATCTTCATCTCATGTATCATCAGTGTCATCGCCTGCGGTGCCGTATGTAGTAAAAGCGGGTGTTAAACACTACACATTTCATTTCATTTCGGTATTTCGGTCAGGGTGAGCTACTTGGGCAAGGTTTTATCCGGGGTTTTCCCTTATCCTTCAAGACGAATGTCGGGTAACTCTAAGCTCCATGGACCCTGGGCTCATTTGAGTATCATTTCACCCAATTCATTCACCGTTCGATATAACAACGTTGGAGGACGTAAATTACAAAAAAAAAAAAAAAAAAAAATGTGTTCAGTCTCCCGGAAAGACGAAGCCGTAAGTTGCTAACTCTTCTTGGTCCAATATGATACTATGATGTATCGATGTATGTAAAATAATCTCCGGATCTGCTTCAGGCGGAGCTATGAGAACTCTTAAATTTTCAAACGTGGTCGCGAGTGAAAGGATAAATTTTCTGAATAAACTTCGAAACCAATAAACTATTTTTACTTTTCAAATATAAAGATATTCAATTTAATTTGTATTATTTATGCAATTTTGCGTATAAAACTTGGCAATAATATTGTATACCTTGATTACAATTAACAGAAAACTGATATTAACTCTTTTATAAGATTTCTCTCTGTTTTACCAAAATTGTTGATTTTTCATTCTCTCGTTGCCATCACTACCAATCAAATTTAATTTTTACTGGTCCAAATTACACAATCTCATTCTTAAAGCTACTGTTGCGAACCCGTATCTACGATCGCGCGGGTTGTTTACACAAAAGGAACTGCTAGGCGGGCAGTGTGAAAACCAAGAGCCGGCAGACGAAGATAACATGCAAATAAAGTTCTGCTGAAACAAACAAACTGAGATAAATGGAAATTTTTAGTTATTACTTGACTGATAGAGGCTGTTCGGGTTTTGGTTTATTTTCGAATAATCTAGAACTTATCAGTGAGGTATAGTGGGCGCGCTTAAACCATCCCCAACCGGCTCTCTTTGTAGGGAGAAACTGTTGTTCCCCCTAACCACAATGTCACAAACATCTTACGAAACACCAACCAGGGTCAGAGGTGAAGAATGTTAGGCACGTATTTACAGCTGAGAATACCCAGGGTTGCCAATGTTTAAAATAACGTTTAGAGGCAAAATATAAATAAATAAATAAATAAATAAATAAATAAATAAATAAATAAATAAATAAATAAATAAATAAATAAATAAATAAATAAATAAATAAATAAATAAATAAGGCTCTATTCACCAAGCGCCACACCCCCGCTGATTGCCCTGATTTCCATTTCAGAGGCCCAAGGATAGAATGGGTACCCTCTATCAAATACCTGCGAGTAGAGCTAGACAGGGGTCTGACTTTCCGTCGACACATCAGGGAACTCTTGGCGAGGGTTCAGGGAGCTATTGCTTCCCTGTATCCTATGCTGGGTTCTCGATCGATGCCAGTCCGCGTAAAGCTATACCTCTTTCGAGCTCTTATAGTCCCGTTGATGCTATATGCCTGCGAGGTCTGGGGCATGGCCGCAGATTCCTGGCTGGCATATCTTCAACGCGCTCAGAATAGAGGACTTAGGTCCATCTATTCAGTAGGCCGATTCTTCCCAGTGAGGTTCCTCCATGAAGCCTCGGGTCTTCCATACGTGGAAGATGAAATTAGACGCCGGGCT
The DNA here is from genome assembly GCA_030765055.1 of Mantis religiosa. NCBI lineage: Eukaryota > Metazoa > Arthropoda > Insecta > Mantodea > Mantidae > Mantis > Mantis religiosa. The sequence continues at coordinate 23,391,917 of CM060958.1, forward strand.
GCAAAATTATACGCACAGTTACCTTTGCACAGAAGTGCCCTGGTTCGGTCTCTTGGTGATTATGATCCCACAAGACGTCGTCGCCGACTATTCCGGGTCCCCCGCATGGCTTGCGGGCATCCGAGGTAACCACGGAGCATTTCCAGCAGCAGCAAAAGCTGAGCTCCCATAATCTACCAAGAGTTGTTGGTCTCAAAATTAAACAAAATTCAGTTCAAATCAAAATAAATCCTTCAACGCCAGGGTGCTAGAAATAACATTCTATCCTTCTAGAGGAGTCAATAAACTACCTCATAATCAATCCACCATCCTCAAACAAAAACAGCCATCCTAACCCATCCCGAAAAGAAAATCCTATCTGTGGTTAAACCCTATCCTGGGTGGGAACACAGCAACAATCTTCAGGATAACACAAGCCTACCAGTACCTGCGAAGGAGCGAAATAAATAAGGCAGAATTCACTGTAAGAAATCGTCATTAGACTTTTCAAATAAATTTTAAATGATTAATGTTTCCTATAATAATACATGTTACAACTCTTTATAACAACTGAAAAGCGATATATTTCCTATGCTGTTATGGTTTAGTACTTCTATTACGTACAAGAACTAAATGCTTATTATTAGCATAATATCTATGGAAGGTTTAGTAAAACATAATTGCAATTTTAAAAGGGTTAAATTGCATCAGTGTGCATTAAATTGCGAGGGATATTTACTTGCAAATTAAAGAAGTACTTCGGATATTCTGGTAGTTAATAATAATTTATAAGCAAAGATTGCACGTTAGTACTTTGTTTATTGCAATCGTGAGCCGATTTATCCTAAAGCATTTGCCTTTATTCTATGGCAGCTACAGGTGGTGAATTTCTGTTGATTTTACAAAGCAATAAATACTTCAAAAGTAAAACAAAAGAACGAACCAAGGAATTAAAGAAAAACTAGTAAGGAAACTATTACTCTTTTCAAATTTTCGAAGCTTTTTACAAGGACGTCTGCTAATTTTACAAGTTTGAATAAAGTTAAGCAGTGTATATGGAAATCCATGTTAGGTTCGATACCCACGGTCTCCACAACTTAATTAAATTACGCAAGTGCTAAACACCAATAACCATTAAACACTAATAAATTTATAAAACTATACTAAGTAAAATACTATGTAACTTCTATAAATATAAGCTAATTAACACATAGGAAGCACGTTTGCACAGTCTAAGATAATTTATGAGGACACAAGGAAAATATTACAACAGCGCTCTAACTTGGTGAACGTATTAAGAATGTGGTGGTGTTTTAGGGCCCGTCGACAACAAGGTCATTTGGGCCGCGTATTAAGAAGGACCACCCATATGTTTAAGGGTGGAAAAACCTTATACACTCCTGGAAATTGAAATAAGAACACCGTGAATTCATTGTCCCAGGAAGGGAAAACTTTATTGACACATTCCTGGGGTCAGATATATCACATGATCACACTGACAGAACCATAGGCACATAGACACAGGCAACAGAGCATGAACAGTGTCGGCACTAGTACCGTGTATATCCGCCTTTCGCAACAATGCAGGCTGCTATTCTCCCATGGAGACGATCGTCCTGTGGAACGGCTTGCCATGCCATTTCCAGCTGGCGCCTCAGTTGGACCAGCGTTCGTGCTGGACGTGTAGACCGCCTGAGACGACGTTTCATCCAGTCCCAAACATGCTCAATGGGGGGCAGATCCGGAGATCTTGCTAGCCAGGGTAGTTGACTTACACCTTCTAGAGCACGTTGGGTGGCACGGGATACATGCGGACGTGCATTGTCCTGTTTTAACAGCAAGTTCCCTTGCTGGTCAAGGAATGGTAGAACGATGGGTTCGATGACGGTTTGGATGTACCGTGCACTATTCAGTGTCCCCTCGACGATCACCAGAGGTGTACGGCCAGTGTAGGAGATCGCTCCCCCCACCATGATGCTGGGTGTTGGCCCTGTGTGCCTCGGTCGTATGCAGTCCTGATTGTGGCGCTCACCTGCACGGCGCAGAACACGCATACGACCATCATTGGCACCAAGGCAGAAGCGACTCTCATCGCTGAAGACGACACGTCTCCATTCGTCACTCCATTCACGCCTGTCGCGACACCACTGGAGGCGGTCTGCACGATGTTGGGGCGTTAGCGGAAGAGGCCTAACGGTGCGCGGGACCGTAGCCCAGCTTCATGGAGACGGTTGCGAATGGCCCTCGCCGATACCACAGGAGCAAGTGTCTCTAATTTGCTGGGAAGTGGCGGTGCGGTACCCTACGGCACTGCATAGGATCCGACGGTCTTGGCGTGCATCCGTGCGTCGCTGCGGTCCGGTCCCACGTCGACGGGCACGTGCACCTTCCGCCGACCTTTGGCGACAACGTCGATGTACTGTGTACTCACGCCCCACGTGTTGAGCAATTCGGCGGTACATCCACCCGGCCTCCCGCATGCCCACTATACGCCCTCGCTCAAAGTCCGTCAACTGCACATATGGTTCACGTCCACGCTGTCGCGGCATGCTACCAGTGCTAAAGACTGCGATGGAGCTCCGTATGCCACGGCAAACTGGCTGACACTGACGGCGGCGGTGCCCAAACGCTGCGCAGCTAGCGCCATTCGACGGCCAACACCACGGTTCCTGATGTGTCCGCTGTGCCGTGCGTGTGATCATTGCTTGTACAGCCCTCTCGCAGTGTCCGGAGCAAGTATGGTGAGTCTGACACACCGGCGTCAATGTGTTCTTATTTCCATTTCCAGGAGTGTATTTGCTTACATGTGAGGAGGCGTGGTCAGAAGGGAAAGCTTTTGACTTCGCCTGGGATTCAATGGACGAGGCTACTATATTTAAGGAAGTGATGAGTTTTGAAACGTGAGTAAGTGAGTTGCAAGTTATTGTAAAGTCATGTAACAAGAGTGTTGTCAACAGTGGAAGTTCCGTAAGCTGTTTGTTATTGTCATCGACCTTGGTGTTGTATATGTGATGTAATGTTAAGTGAGAAGTGAACACTGTATTGCTACGGAAATAAAGAACATTTAGAATTTCGGCAAACTGGATTTTTAAGGGGGCATGTATGCAAATATTCAGATTCTTACATAAATAGCCATAACATACAAAGTTTTCAAGTTAGAGAAGTGAAACTTAGTATACTCATTTCAGATAATACAGTTAATATGCACAATTTTTTTCATAATTTTCCATTGTTTGAAACTAATGCTACATATTTTTTCTATATGCAGAGATATTTACAAACGTAAGCCCATTTTTTTTTTTTTTTTTCAAAATTCACATATGCTAACTTTCTGAAATTTGGTATGCTATTTTAAAACACAGTAAAAATGAATTTGTTGGTTAGATTTCTTATTGAAGCTGTATAGAATTTAAAAAAAATGTTAATCATATGCATCCTTTAAAAGTTAAAATAATTTCATATATCTTGTAGCATCACATTCCATGTAGAGCTTAATCTTAAATTCTAGAACCAACAATTTGTTCGTTGTGACATAAAAAAGCTGTGTGCTAAATTGTATCACTGTAGATGAAGTAGTTTGAGAGAAAAATGGGTTGAAGTTGTAGAAAGTGCAAGTTACGGGGAAAGGCAATTAAAAATACAATAAGAATTATTTAGTTTGCCTTTTAATTTTAAGTCAGAACTTCCCATATCCATAGTCTGTATCCTCAGTCTGGTCTTCTTCGGCCTTTCGTTTTAAATTCCCCTTCTGTGTTGCTTCTTTCTGCATTAATTTCATAGCTCTTTCTGCACCAGCGATGCGAATGTTGTCGATACTCTGCAAAATTGTTTCCATAAACACACCAGGTTGATACCCTAACTGATGCATAACTTTCTTTCTGCCAACATCCCCATTATTAAACACTATTGCAGCATAAAATGTAGCAATTTTCACAACTATGGAAGACACAAATGATGTTTTGGGACACCTTTTCCATATCAAACTGTTGAGGCTTTCATTTGGGTTTTGTGTCTCTCCATAGAGACATTTTTTAGCAAGTCTGGGTGTGCTAAGAATTGGTAGGTGGGCTTTATAGATTCCAAGACAGCTGAAGGAAGACTATGTGTTGCTACTATGCTACTATGCAACACTAGAGCATTTAATTTTTTAAAGGTACATACAGACTACATACAGCCATAATATTTTGGTGTTTGATAGCTAACACTATATACTATTTTACAAAACAATATAAAAATTAGATTTTTTGAACATTTTCTCGTACGTCCCCCCTTAATTCTACGAACCCACAAAGTCACTCTACCAATGATGAAACATCACATCATATCACTTACATGTTACGTCATCTCATGACCTACTTAATTTTAACAGTTTCCTTTCTTATTCATTTGAACATGTCCATATCGATTCTTAAACCACATATTTAAACATTTTTCAACGCTCTGGGCCTAAAGCAAAACCACCGTTACAGTATAACTTCTTTTAAGTTTTCTGGTCATGATGAGGACTTGAAAAATAAGCACTTCTAACATTGTTTTTTTATTATTACTGTCCCACTTTTTGCTGCGCATATGCATTCTCTATTCAGACTGTCAAAGGAAGGGACTGATTTTAATTAAAAAACGCTTCGCCAATCGAATGTTCAATCCACGACACGGCCATATAGTTGCGCTGTTTTCCTTGCTACCAAATGCAATATTATTAATACTCAAAACTTTGTATATGAATATTGGAATATAATATTGATTATCTGAATATATAGAGCATGAATTGATTTTGTACAAGCGTAGGGAAGGTAATGTGACTCTACATATCAACAATTCTTGCACTTTTGACTAGAAGATATTTAAATTATCTATATTACAATAAAACATGTGATATTTTTGCAAATATTGTGTAAACCCGGGAGGATTTAGACTATATTGTGAATGGGATTATGTAATTATACTTAAAGGGGTTTCACCGTAAGGGTTTACAATCCACTTTGCAACCAGGGGCGTCTAAAACAACCGTAGGGTTGCTCATCAAGACATTGCGAGCTCACACACATCTAGTCTAACAACAGAGTATTTGAAGGCTCAAAAAATGGAATTAATGGGTCATCCGCCATACAGTCCTGATTTGACACCCAATGACTTCTTTTTGTTGCTGGAAATCAAGAGTAAATTGTGTGGACAGTGATTTTCGGCAGCAAAAGAAGCCGTTGATGCCTTCAAAAACCATGTTTTAGAGTTGTCTCAAGAAGACTGGAATAAATGATTTGACAAATGGTTCAAACGGATGCAAACGTGTACTGATCATAAGGGAGAATATTTGGTAAAACAGTAAAGCAGTTTTCAATCAGAGATTAATTCGCTTTAAGCATTAGCCTATTTGTTTAAAATTTCTGTTAATTGGTAATAAATATGAGTCAAGTTTAAAATCATGATTTCTTCAAGTTTAGAGTTAGTATTATTTTACTACAGGAAAGGATATTTTCTTGTTTCATAATTTTAAAGCAAATTTCACAGGTACATCATCTTGTCTCTTTATATCAGTAGATATTCGGCTGACTAGGCTAGTCACGATTCCAAGCCGTGCCAAGGTAAAGCTGTAAAAGACGCACATCACTATCCGTTCCTATCCAAGGAGTCCTGGTCGACATTTTTGTTAACGCCGTATCAATGTTTGACGTCATTCCTCAACACGTTGGCGTGTTCTGTTTCGAGTAAATTGGCATTCGAGTGGGTAGCGAACGTCAGATGAACTGTATTTGAAAAAAAAAAAATTACATACAGTGGAATCGCTACCAAATAAAACGCGTACATTTGCTTCTCGTACCATCTCCCACAAAACTGCAATCGACAGTACTCTAGTAATTTGCGATTCTGATTGACTAATTATTTACAAATATTTATTTTCAGTTTTTATATATGGGCGCTCTTCAGATGTTATGGTTCCTAGCGTCATATTCTATAACGAGAGTGAAAGACTGCTTAATTTTACTTAGATTAGATTAGATTACATTGATTTGCGTTCAGTAGGTTCACTTGTAGCCAGAAAAGGCTGTGAACATTGAACATGTCCAGAGGTATAAAGTTTAATAGCATATATATGTACCTGAATAGTTAACATAAGACACATATTATAGTATACAGGCAATATGAACAACAATATTGGAAACAAAATATATTATACAAAATGAAACAATTTTTAAACCAGCTTTCACTTGTCTTATGCCAGTACGTCTCAACCTTTTTGCAATGGATACCATTCTTGTTATTTATTAAATACATATACATTAAAAATAAACTTTCAACTTGCATCAAATATTTATTAGTAATGATTTGTCATTGGAATAGTTAGATACTACTTATAGAGCTACAGAAGCATTATCAGGATAATTTGTCATTTAGATAATCTTGTATAGAATAAAAAGATTTTGAGCAAAGGTACTTTCTAACAGCTTTTTTAAAAGCACCGAAATTACCAACTTTTTCTTTAAAAACATTAGGAAGTGCGGCAAATATTTTAAAAGTTTCATAATACACACCTTTCTGGAAGCAACAAAGTTTAGCACTGGGATAATGGATATTATACTTTTGTCTAGTGTTTATTTTGTGAATTACATTATTTGTAGACCCCTCTTTATCAGCCTAGAGGTTGTTTTATGTCGCGGAAACACCGCTCTTACATCCATTTCGAAAGAAACCTTGCTAAGAACTTTTACTCCCTAAAAGTCCATTGTCCTACTTCGGCTTCGAATCTACAACCTTTGGCTCCAGATGTAACTTATCCTAGCTCACAGAGGACGCCTACGGATATTTAAATAAATAAATATAACACATTCATGTTGGAGCGGATTACCGTACGGAGGAGATTCGGCAATGCGTCCAATCTTGGTCTATTGTACGAGGGCTATCCAGAAAGTAGATTACGTTTTCGTCTGTTTCCGCTAGGGGCGGGGCCATCTTGGGGTCAGAGCGTTGCGCAGCTCAGTCGGCATCTAGCCGTGCTAGTGAGAGGTTCGTGCTGTGCTCCGTTCAGATACTGTGACGGTTTGAAATGTCTGCGTTAATTGAAAATCCCGCGAGCTGCAAGGTGCGTGCAGTAATAAGGTTTCTGACTGCAAGAAACTGTAAACCGATAGAAATCTATCGGCAGCTTTGTGAAGTGTATGGGGACAACATTATCACTGAAGGTGGAGTGCGTCAGTGGGTCATCAGATTTAAAAATGGCCGAACCAATGTTCACGACGAAGATCGAAGTGGGAGACCCAGCATAGTGACGGCCGAACTTGTCGAAAAAGTCGATGCTAAAGTCCGTGAAAATCGAAGGTTCACAATAACGGAACTTTCTTTGAGTTTTCCACAAATTTCGCGAAGTTTGTTGCACGAAATCATCAGCGAAAAGCTTGGTTACCACAAGTTTTGTGCAAGATGGATTCCAAAAATCTTGACAGAGGACCACAAAAATCAGCGAATGGCTGCAGCGTTGAACTTTTTGGACGTTTACCATAAGGATGGTGACTCTTTACTCGATCGCATCGTTACTGGTGACGAAACATGGGTGAAACACGTGAACTATGAAACGAAATTGCAATCAATGCAGTGGGGGCACACAAGTTCTCCCCAAAAACCCAAGAAATGCATGCAAACAATGTCGGCAAGGAAGATGATGGCGACTGTTTTTTGGGACAGAAAAGGTGTGATTTTGGTGGACTTCCTAGAAGGAGGCACTACAATAAACTCTCAAAGATATTGCCAAACTCTCCAAAAACTCAGAAGAGCTATTCAAAACAAGCGCAGAGGAATGTTGAGCTCTAAGATCTTGTTGATTCACGACAACGCCCAGCCCCACACGGCAAATGTCACTCGTGAAGTTCTTGAATCTTTTAAGTGGGAGTTGTTTCCTCATCCGCCGTACAGTCCCGACCTGGCACCGAGCGACTTCCACCTATTCCCAGCAATGAAGAAGTGGCTGGCTATGCAGCGTTTTGATGACGACGCACAGCTGCAAGAAGAGGTAACGAAGTGGTTGAAGGCGCAGGCGGCCGAATTTTTCGACGAAGGAATTTCCAAGCTCGTACATCGCTACGATAAATGCCTTAATTTGAATGGTGACTATGTCGAAAAGTAGTATTTGAGTGTGGCTTTCATCTGTATATAATAAAATTTGTTTCCTATACTTTGTTTACTTTTTATTCCAAAACGTAATCTACTTTCTGGATAGCCCTCGTACTTGTGCCCCAAGTGGATGAGGCGAGAAGTGACAGAGGGCGGCCGTTCCAAGAAGCCATGACAATGCAGAGAGCAGGGTCTCCACACTTTACCAGTTGGAAACTCCCCGGTAGGCCAGTACTATCGCCCACCGGACGTAGCTTGGAGACCGGAGACCATTTTACCAAAGGGAGAAGTTTTACTCAAAGCATATAATCCCATGCACCGCCGAGACACCCGCCGACACTTCTACCAGAAGAGAGATGATGTGATGTGAAACGATAATGGAGATGAAATGGAGGGACAGGAAAATCGGGGGATGTAATTAACTTATCCAGCATTCGCCTAGTGACCCTGGAAAAGCCATAGGTCAGGTAGGAATTGAACTCCGGCCTCCCAACTACGGGACACAGACGAAACCACCTGAGCCGACCCTCTCCTTAACACATTTATGTTATAATTTACTTCCTTTCAACAGGACATATCTCTAATTGCAGAAAACTAGTAACACAAACAAATAAACAAGTGAACACACACACACACACACACACACACACACACACACACACACACACACACACACACACACACAATGTGCGAATCCTGAGGACGAGATTGATAAATTAACATAGCATACAAACTACATGGAGCAAATTCTAATGAAAGTAATATATTTCTCCTGATTCGCATCTCTAATACAGTGCGACCCATATATACCTGAACCATTTCAACCAATAATAGGACACACGTGAAACTTTGGGAGAATATAATACACAATCGGGAGATTTCTTCTTCTTCTTCTTCTTCTTCTTCTTCTTCACTTCGTGGCATAGGCAATAAAGTGCCAGTTCCTCCTTCGAAGTCCTCCAGCCATCGTTTCCTGGGTCTGCCCACCGATCTCCTACCTTTAGGATGATACTGTAATATTTGTTTTGTAAGTCTATTATCTGGCATTCTTTCAACATGTGCCTTCAATTTTTGTTTGAGATCTTTTAACCTATCATTCATACTAAAAATGTCCAGCTCTTCTCTTATATTTTCATTTCTTATTAAGTCCCTCTTCGTGCATCTTTCACACAGTATAGATGCTGGTGGAGGACACTTCCAACATTTTCTCTGCAACGGTTCAGGTTTATATGGAGCGCACTATATATAGATGGATTTAAGGCAGAGATTGCATTTCCTGAAATGCACTTAAACATCATTTTTTTTTCAAACTGTTTATTTTCTGAAGAAAATAGAGATGTTTAAAGTACTATACATATAAAATATTTTGATTATATCTTGAGTTTTGTGGAATATAATCCCGAAAGTCTTCTTTATTCTGAATGACAAAAATTTAGAAGAACAATTGGATTATTAAAGCAATTTAAGTCATATAGTTTTATGCGGAATTAGCCACTTCTTTGTTATTTGTATGCAGCATCTGCAATTGGGAGGTCGTTTTATTTCTTTTATTGCCTTTTTTGTTTGTAATTTAAGTCCTCCAACGTAAATGATGAATGAAATGGGTGAAATAATGGTCAAATGAGCCAGGGGTTCATAGAGCTTAGAGTTACCCCACATCGTCTTTTGAGGATAAGGGAAAACCTCGGATAAACCTTATCCAGATAACTCACCCTGATCAAGATTTGAACTCGGGACCACCTGAACGTGAGGCAGACAAGCTACCATCTACGCTACGAGGTATGCTTTCTTCTTCTTTTATTCTTATGCAAATATAATGTTTTAAAAGATTTTACTATCGCTTAAGCCGACTGTATTCTTGTATTCCCACTGTATGTAGAAGGAAATATGCAATAAAACTCTTTCTATAAATGCCTGTCTTTGTAAACAAGTACAGAGAAGAATAAAAACGTTTGTAAGAATAGGTCACTAAAATGGGCAGAGAAATTCCTGTGAATATAAGAATTTATGCAAAGTGTATTTTTGTTTAATTTTTGAACTTTGCTCTATTGACGTAACCTTTATATCCAGCATTATTTCGTCACTTAGGAAAACGACGACAAAATGTGAGTCAGATTACGCGGATTTTAAAACCACAACTGTCCGAGTCATACTTAGCGTCTGGTTTTGGTGTTTTATGGAATGAAGAAGTTGCTTTTACGCCAAAAGAAGACAATATTTATAGCCTTTCAGACCAGACGCCTTTAATTTCTTGCACATCTAATAAACCTGTCGCAGTAAAGAAGCTATATAAAACAGTTGGTAGCGTCACGTGATCACACGCTTCATCAAGTACGTGGTCCATATTTCTTTTCCTTTACGTTGTTTCCAGTTTATGCCTCCCCACTGTATTAAAACAGCGAGGTACTCGAAGATAAATAAACCTAACACACAACCAGATCGTAGTTCTTTCTCTGTTTGTGTCTTCCCCTCCCTTTTGTTAGGTGCGTTCGGCTTTGATTCGTTAAGCACTATATCTCCAGAAAGCATTTGCCTCCAGTTTAAAACAAATCAATCAAGGGATGTACCTCATAGTAATTACTCATTATTTATTAATGAGTTAAATCTTTTAAGTACCACCCACAACGGGCGTCGTGAGTGGGGTACAGTAGTGAAGTGTGGAACGTGATCTACGTCACCTAATACGGTATTCGCAACCCAGAAACAGAGCTGTGCGCAGAGAAACAAGAACGGGGGTGGGTCTGTAAACTGATATGAGAGCAAGGAAGAAAGAATACGTATGAAGGGTAGTGAAATTAATGAAAGGAAACATGGTGTAATGATACATCACATGGCGAAGTGAATGGCGGGGCAAAGAGAAAATACTCGGAGGAAACCCTCTCAGACGCCACTTTGTCCACTGCAAACTACACATGTGAGAGATGAGCGAACTAATGTTGCCATAATGTTGGCAATTTTGAATAAAAGCTAATTTTAATTAAATAAATACAAATACTATATAAATATGAAAGGCATAATCAGTTATGTGTCGATATATCCTCATGTACGGCTAAATCCCACCGCATGAGCCTCCTGGAAAGCTTTGACGTAACAAGACGAGATATAGATGGCAGTGCTTATACTAAGGTAGATTGAAAATCTGGGGTGAAATCCAAGGAAAGTTCAATCGAAGCTAGAAGCATCTCCTACTAGCTAAACTCGACAGCAGTATGAGAAGGGAAATATTGCATTTAAACATTAGTGTAACGTAGGTAGCTGATCTCCATCAGCCTGGGAGCGATGGAAAACTCCGGGGATCTTTCCATGGGGCAATACATACAGTCTAAAAAGCCCCCCTCCCCATCGATAACAGCGTCAAGACGGGTGGAAGAGAATACCTTACTTACGCTCGTCAAACCCGTTGGGAAGACTACCGAATAATCTCTGTGGGGCCGCCTGGTGATCTGTCACACTTTCTAATAGCTCTACAGGCCCGGGACCTTTTAGGCAACCCTCTGCCCCCTCCGGGCGGCCGAAGACTGGCCGGAGGTACCCGATCTCCCGCGGGTGTCGGGAACATACTGCCCCCTCGAGTCCAACCCAATCCGAGCAACCCCCATTCAGGTAGGGGCTCGAATTCTCGGCCTGAGGTTCCTCTCGTAACGTTGTAACTAAAATGTTTATGGTTGAGCAAATAAGTTGGCGAGCAATGAGGTTTCTCTCAGGGTATGCGTGGATGGGTGTGAGAAGGAGATTTTCACAACACTGGAATACCCGTCTCCAAATTATTTATTCACTGCTTCTTTTCAAACATCGAAGTGGAAGTTGCCGACCGAGGTTTACCAATCTCGGTTTAGAATTATTGAATGCTAATCGTTTATTACTCGATAAATTTTTATGACCCGACAAATATTCAAGACAGAACAAGTTGACCGCTCTAATAGGCTTCACGTCTCAGACTCCTCTCTTAGCTGCACGCCGAAGACTGTTTATAATGGCTTCCTAGCCGCGAACTGTCTCCATCGGCCTTACGCCGAAGAGTGCTCTCTAACCACAGCTGCGCGTGTATATATCTCTAACTTTCCCTCTCAAAACTCTTTTAAACAAAGTCCCTTTGTGGCTGTTTTGGTCGCCATTGTAAACGATCCAAAGAATTCCCGATTCATAAACGTCAAGTGACAATTCCTTTAGAAACCTTCTAAGGACACTGCTTCTTTCATGGCTTTGTTATAGACTTTCCCCTTCTGAACTGGCCTTGCCCTGGTCTTGACAAAGAACCAACATTCCTTTGACACCTATCATGATTCTTTGCTTCTGGCAAACCATAATTTCGGTATCAACGTCAGAGGTACTACGAGTGCTAAGGGTCCGCAGCGCCCGTACTACAGCAGCTGAAGGGGACGGATGGTCCCCTACGGGGTGCACTGAAAGTTTCCTTAATGTGGTACATTCAATACCTAAAATTACTGTGTATTTAGAAAAACATATTGATATCCGACACTTTTGCCAAGTAGTCGCATTTTTAAGCACAATCCTGGAGCAGAAATCCAAGGTTATTTATAGAAAGAAAATAAATTTGAAACAATGTGTTTGTTTTTAAATGATGAAAAATGGTGGATAGCTTTATGATTAACATAAGAAGAAATTTTTGGATATATTTATGATTTTATGATCAACCACTTTGTTTAAATCTTGTCAAAATTCGTGTCATTGGTCATGTCATTTGAATTTTCCTTCAACTTTAGCACAGACAGTTAAAGTGCTATGTTAACATTTCGAGAAGCAGCGATAAACTATACTAAAAATTGTGATTCTAATTCTCTCTTCTACCTGCTTCAAATCAATCAATCATGGAATTTAAAGAAAATAAAAATACCTTGTGTGTGTCGGTGTCAATTTTCTATTTTTGGATTTATTTATTTAAATTCAGGGGTACCAAATATGTATTTTGCGGTGGAATGCAATATCATCTCAATCTGCTATGCACATGATGTAGAATTTAATATCAGTTTTACCAAGGTGATATAAATACATTTCTGAGATACTGAATACGAGGCTGTTCAATAAAGAATGAATATAATTTTTACGGTCATAATTTTTCACAATAAAATTCAATCTTATTATACTCTGTTAGCTTAATGTAAAATAAACACGCCGTAGTAGTTTCATTGTTGGTCCTCCTTGTTCCCGCCTGTGAGAACCGCGAAAGTTCAGACATGTTCAGCATCGCCTAACGCTGCAATGGAGGTAACACGTGAAAAACAATATGCGGCTTTGAAATTCTGTTGATTCCCGAACAAAAGGACATTCGCATTCAGGTCTGCATGCAGTTAAAGTTGATGTTAGAGGAACATCCGGGGTTTCTTTCAAACGTAATCACTGCTAATGAAACTTGGCTACATCATTTTGATCCTGAGAGCAAACAGCAAAGCTCAGTGTAGAAATCTCCTTCATCACCAACCCCCCAAAAAAGCAAAAGCGGTTACTTCTGCTGGGAAAGTTATGGTCATCTCATTCTTTGATATTCATGGAATGGTTTATCAGCATGTTGTACCTGCACACACATCAGTAACTGGACAAGGGATGTCCTGAAAACAGTGCAAGTCCATATCAGGCGCAAACGACCACATTTCCGTGAAGCAGGCTGGATGCTGCGCCACGATAATGTGCGGCTGCACATTGCCAATGTTGTTGCTGAATATCTTGCAAAAATCAACGTGAAGTGTATCCCTCACCCGCCCTATAGTCCGGGTTTAGTCCCATGTGACTTTTTTCTATTCCCTAACTTGAAGAAACGCCTTCGTGGGAGGCATTATCCATCATCAGAAGCAGTGGTGAAGGCTGCATAGGCGATTTTGAAGGATCTCTCAAAAATTGGTTTCCAACATGTCTTTGAAGACTGGCAGAAACACTGGGACAAGTGCATAGCATTCAGGGGAGACTATTTTGAGAAGGACCACCAAAATTATGAGGTTGAGTAAAGCTACGTTGTAAAAAGTATTATGATCATTCTTTATTGAACAGCCCTTGTATAAACACATGGTCTACCTCTGAGATATGGGTGTAGCGTGTCTATTTAACAGTCAAGAGTTCGCGAGTTCAAATGTCGATTGGGATGTGCTTTTTAACCTTAAGGAAGAATGACAGTAAGCCATATGGACCCCGGGCTCTTTTGACCATCGTTTCACCCATTTCATTCATTGTTCGAAAGGCCCTAATCTGGAAAGCAAATATTGTGCGATCCATATAAACCTGAACCATTTTAATAGGCCACAACTTTTGAACCAATAATGGGACACAGGTGCAGCTTTGGGAGAATATAATACACAATTGGGAGATTACATTACACTATTTACATCTCAGAGAAAATGTTGGAAGTGTCCTCCACCAGCATCTATACATGTTTGTACTCGTCTCACCATATTCTCTGAAGTTTTACGGAGAGTATCCTCGCCAATGTTACTTATTTCGGTTCTGATGGATTCCTTGAGAACATCAATTGTCCGTGGCCTATTCTTGTACACTCTATTTTTTAGATACCCCCACAAGAAAACATCCGGTGAGGTTAGGTCAGGGGATCTGGGGGAACACAGACCTTTGAGATTATTCGATTATCAAAGAAAATGGTTACAAGTTCCATGATATCACTAGATGTTGCCAGTGTTGCCAATTCTCCCAGAGTCACTGAGATCATTAAAACAAATTTCTTCATTCTACGAGCTTTCAAAGGGAAATTATGGTCTATTGCAATAGTTCAGATTTATATGGATCGCACTATACTTAAAACGTAATTTTTTTTAACTATTATACCTCCCCAATAGTTTACCAGATGATAGCGCTAGTGAAAGTAACTTTACAGTTGGCAGCTGTAGTAGCAAGTAGCTTTGACAACTTCATTTCCTTGTGCTTTAATGCTAGGATGAATGTTGTCATATTCAGCTTTTCCTTTGCCACAGAATAACGTTAAGCACCGTCCTGTAAAGCCTGAAATTTCATCATCCCTCCTTGTCTCTCTTGGACTTCAGTGGCGTGAAACATGACATAAATCATGCAATACCAACATTGGCGCCCACACTCCACAGGATTATTCTTACACCATTGAGAATTCATTACGCATTTGCGTACTTTGTCGTAATTACAGAAAAGGTTTGTTAAAGTGCGGCCCGGAGGCCCAAACTGTATAAACTTAAAAAAAAGTGCGCCTGTATAACATTTATTCATTCATTCATTCATTTATGTATTTATATATTTAAGTATATTTATTTATTTTTATTTGTATTTATTTACTAAGATTAAACAAAGTTAAAATGCTTGAAGTTTTAATTCTTATACAGTGTAATGAGCCACTATAGGACCAATGCGTTCCATTTATAGCTGGGCCATTGATCCTGAATATGCGTAGCTCACTTGCACTGCAGTGATCTTGGTATGCTCTAGTTGTTAGAAACCAAGTTTGATCATTGTGCATCTCAAAACTGAAAGTTTATTCAAGAGGTCTGTTTCGCGAGTAAATTATTATGGAATATTTTTGTAGGTTTACGGTAAAATCACGTTTGAATTAATAATTTTTCACATGTAACGAATAAACCATGCAGAAAGGTGTATAAAAATTATCAGGTATCACAGTTCGAGGTAGAGAATCTACTAGATGCCTGGTTAATAAGTTCAGGGCACTGGGGTAGTCAAAAAGAAATAACTATAGACCACTAACGAAATTGGAAATGATTCGAACACTATCTAAAGAAATACCTAAGCAGATGGATCTTCAAAACACTCTGTTCACAGAGCTGCAAAAATTTTGAAACTAGAACAGTGCAGAGTAACCTATCCATGAGGGACAACGTCGTGACGATGAAGTATGTCTCAATAAAGATTGAGACAAGGTTGGTACTTATTAAGGGCACGTTATCACTCGTAACACGGGAGTTTCAGAGCGGGAAACACACCAGTGTTTCCTTGTTTTGTCAAATATCAGTGTTCGCATCAATGTGCATCCGTAAATACGTTTCCAAAATTGAAATATGTAATATGCGAAGTAGGATAAAAGAGAGTGTTCCAGGTCAGACCCAAAAGGGCAAGATGGCGGCCATGCGCAATCTATGTATTTAGGATAATTTTTACAGTGTTTAGAGGTTTTTGTCAGTCCTCATGCTAGCTCTTGAGTTATGATCTGAGGCTCTAGGGTTAAGTGTTGCAGGTTTTCACAGGTAAGGCTGTTGGTCTGGGAGGTTAAAAGCTGTACGATTTAGAGGTTAGGTATTGCTATCACGTCACAGAATATAGGAGACTTTTGGTGCAGGTGACTTCACAGCAATACCTAATCTCTAAATCGTACAGCTTTCAACCTCCCAGACCAACATCTTTACCTGTGAAAACCTGCAACTCTTAACCCTAGAGCTTCAGAACATAACTCAAGACCTAGCATGATGATCTACAAAAAATTAAGAGGACTGAAAGAAACCTCTAAACACTGTAAAATTATCCTAAATACATATATTGCGTATGGCCGCCATCTTGCCTTTTGGGTTTGGCCTGGAACACTCTCTTCTATCCTACTATCCGAATATAAGCTTACTATTACTAATACACATTTGGAGATAACATTGAAATAGTCAAACCCATATGTTTACAATCACAGCATATGGCTGATCCCCTAGGTCAGTCGGTAGAGCACCTGCCGTGATAGGGGTCACGGGTTCGATTCCCGGTGGTGAGGGTGGGGATTTTTCTCCGACTAAGATAATTCCTCATCTTCTCCAGAGTATGGAGGTATGAATGAGAATACGAATATGTGCGTGATCTAATGATTAAAAAGCGAACGAATGGGAGCTAACACCGATATGTTCCAAAGGAGAACGGCCGCCGATTCGGTGCTTGCTGATACTAGGGAGCAGCTTGTTATCCCATCTGTAGCAGTGGGACAGGTCTTAGTGCCCGGAACTTTCAACACATCTTCGTGTGTGTGTGTGTGTGTGTGTGTGTAGTGTTTAACGCCCGCTTTTACTACATACGGCACCGCAGGCGATGACACTGATGATACATGAGATGAAGATGGAGCACCGGTGGAATGAGATGGCGGGGGAAACCGGAGATCCCGGAGAAAACCCGCCCCAGCGCTTGTGTTGTCCACCACAAATCTCACTTTGCTGTCACCTGGGATCGAACCCGGGCCGCCTTGGTGAGAGCCAAGCGGTCTAACCACTGAGCCACGGCATGGCCTACACATCTTCGTGACTTGTACCCTCCTCTGGTGCCTTTTCTCTTGAGGATTGGAAACAGCAGTGTGCGAGAATTGCATAACCTATATTATTTAAAACATTTACGTACTGTACTTTCAAATCAAATATTTTCACAGTAGTTTTAAATAACACAAGGTGTTATAATGAACAAGTAGATAATAAAACAGAGGTAATGTTGAAAGAACGTAGACTGTGAACTAAAGTAACCCTTTAAGTGAATACAAAGCCATCACTTGCCTCTTGTTCAGGTTCCAGCGTAAGGATGTAATTAATGCTACACAAATTCCAACAGAGCACGTTGTTAAGGAAAGTTACAAAGGCTACATTCAACTTTACAGAATAACTAATGTTACTTTCGCTGTTCCCAGTACGTTGTGAGATTAAGTAAATTAATTCTTGTTTAAAATCGCCTCCGGAGTACAAATGGTGGCTACAGTGCAGAGATAATGTCGTGAGGAGCAAAGCTTTGAGATAATAGGTGACAATAGTGTCTTCCAAAATGCTGATGTGTTGCACTCACATGTCTTTTTCTTCCCACTCTTGTACCTTCAAATTTTTATTCTATCTCCTTCATTTTCATAAATTACCTTGTTGCATATTTCTTGTTAGATACAACAGGATGAGGAGAATAACAGCAGATTTTAAGTAATTGTCTAATATTTAAAGAGGTGATGGCTTTGAAATTAATCCACTTTGAATAACCAAAACAAAAGGAGAAAAAAACGAATAACGACTTCCCAGTTGGAGACAAATGTATGTATCTAATAATAACAAAATACTTGAAAGATCGTTAACTCTACACAAAAATGAATAAATAAAAACCAACTTGTGTGGTTTAACCAAAAAAACATTTTTAGTATACTAAGATTTTATTTACCTCTTACGTTTATCATAGATGAGGTGTGTTTAAGATATATCAGGACTGGGACCAGATAGGAACTTCTAGATTTTTTTAAATACACGTGGACTCTTTGTGAATGCATGACAGAGATGGCAGCACTGTACAGTGCATAGAACTCTAATGGCAGCGACGAGATTTCGTACTGTTTTTGATACTTAAAATGGCGACGTTTTCATTGCAACAGCGTGTAATCATTCGTTTTCTTTCTTTTCGTGGTGTGATACCTATTGAAATTCATCGCCAGTTGAGTGAGGCATGTGGTGATGGTACCTTGGATGTGTCTAATGTACGTTCCTGGGCGCATCAGTTCAATGAAGGCAGATCGGTAATCTCCGATTCTCCAAAACAATGCTCTCCACTCGTTGGATCATGACGTAATGTTTGTTATTTGTTTGTAGGTACAATCTTTAAAGCAATGCATTTATTTTAATTTTAACAAAATTTCATGCATTTATTTTATGAATATTGATGAATAGAGCGCTTGATTTAATATCATACTTTAACGTTTAATTTGCATTTTAATAAATAGTAACTTCTAGTTTTTAGAACTAAGAATCACTCTTTCGATGTTACGTCAAGTCCTCGGCGGTCCGTCCTCCTGAGATGTGATGCTTGTCCCTACGAGGTTTAGAGTGTGGAATTTAACATTTAGCCTGGTTCTATTCTTACTCTTTCCTTTGAATTAACAACGAAATCAGTTCAATGCACCATCGAATGAACACAAGTTTCTTCTTCCTCTCTACATCAAGAACATGAACAACCATTATAAAGTAAGCTACAATCTGTCTGAAGAATGAATGCAGCCAGTGTGGAAGATTGCGTTAAAGAACAGTTAAGCAGCAGTACGCCACCATTCCATGTACTGTTTGGCAATACTGGAATGCAGCACTTGAATGTGTTACAGTGGATAGGTACGAATCAAGATGCCAATGTAGCCAACAGGATATACCTAGGTACAGTTTAGCACAAAATTGTTTGGCGCAGATGTGGTAGCTCCTGCTTCATTTTAGTAGGTGCGAAGGGATTATGAGAGAGTTTTGCCTTTAACTGAAAGGGCAACTAAGACTTTAACAGCTAAAACCATATATAAGGAATTATTAAAGAATTTCTTGACAGTGCCGGCGATTGTTCTCAAATACCTCAACATGGAAACTCTTTGGCTATCGTTTTGTACCAGTGGACTGAAAATTAACCATGTATCGATTTGTAAACGAAATTATTCCCTCGGAAGCTAAGAAGTTTAAATACATTATAGTGCCTGCGCCTTGGGGTAAACATTGTGGACAAGTAGAAACATCTGCAACACGCCACAGAAACATCTGCTGCGTAATGGTACGTGACATCCGGAAATGGACAAAGAAACAGACGGGACACATGATTGGGGTAACGTCAGAAAATTCTCTAACCTCAGTTAAAAGAAAAAAATCAAGTCAAAATGTAAACAGCGCCGCGCGTTGTGATACGCTCACAAAGTAGAAAGCGAATATTCAATGGGCTACTGTTTTATAAAGATGAGAAATGTGAAGGTCTAATTATTACATGAAATAATACAAAAATAAAGGCAGTGGAACACACTGTATATAATATAGTTAAACAGATTCAAAATTTAAAACTTTCAGCACCCGGCAAACGTCGTCAATTCCAATAATGGGCACATTATTCCATGTGTTTGAAAAAAATGTTTATGTGCAGAACTTTTCTTCAGTTTTACGAACAGAAGAGAAACTCAGATGGATGCGTAGGCTTCCACGTGATCTCAACCGGCCATCACATTGATTTCGACAGCATAGAACTTCTAGCCACCTGCAACAATTTCTCCCAGAGGATGACACGAGAGATCATACAAATTATCAAGAAAGAAAATCAACAGAAATAACGGAAAGTAACTCCACAGTACTTGGAAGACACTGCTCATGAACGCAGTTATTGGTCGAAGGTCAGCCAGTGAGAGACAAGGGGGGGGGGGAGCCACGAGAACATCTGGAATCTGACAGCTCACAGAAGTACTCTCTGCTATTTAATAGAAACAAATCGAGATTAGAAGAGCTAAATAAACAAGGAAACAAATAACGAGGAAAAGGGCTGCAGAACTGACTTAAAAAGCCACCAGGAAACAGTGGCTCCGGCACCGACTCGAATAGGTGGACAGGCAGCCAATCAAGATCTAAGGGGCGGAGCCACCGGAGAACCGGGGAAATATAAGCCTCAACAACGTCACAGAACCTCAAACGCCCAAACTGCGCGCCCAGCATCCCTCGGCCCATGGCCGCACAATCTCCAAGGCAGAGGCCGCAGTCACGGCAACTGGATCACTTCCTCTTGAACAAAGTGTAACCCACAGTTTCGTGTGACAGTGCGTGTGCCTGTGTATAGGTGTGTGTGCGTGTTTGTGTGAGTGAATGTAAGGGGGTGAAATAAACCCCCATGTATATAGTTAATTATATTAAAAAACAACAAAAACATTTTAAAACATCAAAAGAAAAGACATAATTAAACTGTTCTCGGCGGTCGTGATAAGGCCACCGAATGGGTTCAATATAAACCACAAAGACAATAAAAACATAATTAAAACAAATTATAAACATATGTAAATTTTAGCCTGTAAGCCGGGTCCCTTGTACCTGCACCAGGCCATATTCTTTAATAAAGATAAAGATTAAAAGAACCTCAAAACCATCGCAGTGTTGTTGGACGTGGAAAAGGCCTTTGCGACCACTTGGCATCAGTTGTCCACTTGTCTTTTGTACAAACTCAAGGAAATTAACATTCCTGCTCCCTATCTCACACTGATCATCAGTTTCCTTAGGGATCGCACGTTTAGGGTGAGAGTGGAAGGAAAGCAGACCCGGAGGGTAGTGTTCTATCACCGTTGCTCTTCGCGGCCTACATGTCTGACTTTCCCACAGAACCACAGACAGTTACGTGCCAGTATGCGGACGATGTTCTCATAATGGCACGTAATAAAAACGTCAAGTTCTGCTTCCCGCCACTGCAACGACAGCTCCGAGCGATCGGCCGCTGGAGTGAGAAGTAAAGGATGGCAATTAGTCCAGGAAAGAGCTCAGCTCTTCTACTGGCTAAGGTCCGACGCTGGCGACCAGCGGGATCACTGAGGCTGCGGCAGAGACAAATCCCTTGTGTTACCTCGGCCAAATACCCGGGTGCCCTGCTTGATCGCGGGCTAAACTTCACTCCCCACGTCAGGGCCAAGGCCGGACTAGGACATGCTGCATTCAGGCAGTTATTCCCCATCTTCAAATCCAAGATGCCCACACACCTTAAACTGCATCTGTATCGGGCGATTATTCCACCCATGATTCTGTACGGGTGCGAGATCTGGGGATTGGCGGGTCCGACCACCGTCCGCAGACTGCAGTACGTGCAGTAAACTCTCTGGGTCGGTACGACCACAGAACTCCTCGCAGGAGGAGATATAGACTCCCGAAGGACGCCATTGGCTATTAGCCTATGAGTATTTCTCTCCATCTTTCCAAAAAAAACCTGGTCCAGAAATGGGTCTGGAATCTCTATACCCTTCACACAGTTTCGTACCCCCTCTGATCGTGCTGCCTGCACTCGGACCTTCTTCAAGCGGGGAGACCAAGTGAAGGCAGCCTTGGGAATACATACCGCAGGCGGCAGTCTGAGCGACTTAAACCCAACAGATCAGAGAAACCTATGACCAGACACAAACGCTTGAGACAAAATGCATTCTTCTATACCGCCCAGATAACGTCGCACTAAGCGGCTAGGTGCTGTGGCGAAAACAACCCAACTCAGGTTAACCTGAGTGACCTGGTTCTTCTGCTGACGGCAGAATGAGCGAAACGTCGGCAAATACGACCAAAATGACGCGGCCTTCACCGGAAGCTAAGGATACTTATTAAGAAGAGAAACTCCTACAGTACATAAAGTTATAAATATTGATAAAGAAAAAGATCCTTTCTGAAGGCAGAAGGACACATTCTAGAGAATATTTAAAGACATGGGATATCAATTTCTCAAGAAAAACAAATGCGTCGTGTTACGTACGCTGTGCTGATGTTTTGATGGTCAGACTATATTCCCGTCTTCTCTGTCCTGTCTAAACCCTGCCATGCTGCATGAACCACCTTCCATAACAGCACTCATTCATTACAAAGGTAATAAGGTAACATATTGTTTATTGATGGCATTATTGATGCAAGAAATGTGTGGCCGGTCCCCACTACAGCACGAACTGATTCATGTAACAGTGCCGTGGGAATGACGGAGTGCCAATTGCTTCTGTACTTTCATGTTACCAACAATGCACATTCTGCATACCGCAGTGCATTTGTACAATAAAATGTAAACGTGCAGCACGCAGAAGTCTTCTTTGCGTATTATAGTTTGTGTACAAAGTGCTGTACCATTGATGAGATTCGCTTTTCTATTACGTTGCTTGGATACCAAATGACTTGCCTTTTTTGTAGTCTCGTTATTATGTTCCGCACAGAAGACCGACCTCGTCATGTATTCTGTAGGATCCTTCTCTCTGATACGGGGCTCATTTGCATAACACGACAGCACGAGTAAGGACATTCCGCATGCATGTGCAAGTGACTTTGTCTTCAAACGACTTATACCCTCTAACTGATCTGTCACACTTTCCCTGTTCAACCATCTTCTTTTGTAGCCGACGTCTGTTTGTTAGTTTCTCTCCTCATCACAGCATCTGTGTTCCGTCTCTGATCTACTTCGCTTCAACGCTTATTAAAAAACTTATCTCGTTGTCATGTTTTTGATGTAGCTTAGGGAATTCATTTGTCACTACTATTTAATATATTACAAGTAAGATTGATTAAAACATAAAAAGGATTCTTTTCATAACTGTGTTCAATTTCATATAAAAGCCACAAGGGAAAGACAAAGAGCCATGTAAATATAAATTTCTTAATTATTCATAGTTTATTTAAAGTTATATTTTTGTGACATGAATCACTTCCAATATTTTGATTGATATTGCTTTGAATTTTTAGTACCTACTTCTGTTCTTGAGTACTGTCACCAGTACAGTTTTTTTCCTTCGTAAATTCCTAGAAAGATTAAATAATTTAGAGACTACATCAATCAATTTTATTTAAAATATTTAACTATATATTTAGTCTGCTATATCTTCCCTTACCTAAAACGCAACCTGCGAATTTTATCTCAATTAACATGCAGTAAGTATAAACAAAAGCATGTCGAGAGACATTTGGTGGAAGTTTATAGAAGGATGCTATAGTGAACGAAGTCATGTGGATGGAGGATCAGATTTTTTATTCTCATTTTGCAGTTTGTTAAATGTGGTTTGATGTGATATAGTGATAAGTTCGGGAAACTGATGCCAAACTCTTGGTTCTCTTGTGTAATCAGAAATTTAGCACTCTGATTTAGTATTTTGTAGCTTTACGAGGCATGTTTTTTAAGTCAGTACCGTTTGGAATTAAAAAAAGACGTGCATAGATATCGCAATAATTTTATTTTTACAGGAAAGCCTGTACCTTAATCTACATTTCTACATAATTTCCGTGAATATTGAAGCACTTGTCATAACGTGGCACCAGTTTTTTAATACCCTCCTCATAAAATTCTGCCGCCTGACGTGTTAACCACTGTATGACAACCGTTTTGACTTCGTTATCGTCTTGAAGACGCTGACCGCCCAGATGTTTCTTCAAGTGCAGGAACAAATGGTAGTCACCGGGCGCCAGATCAGGGCTGTATGGAGGATGAAATAGAGTTTCCCATTGAAAAGATTTGATGAGATCTTTGGTCCGATTAGCCACATGTGGACGGGCATTGTCATGCAGCAAAACGATACCCTTACTCAACTTGCCACGTCTTTTGTTCTGGATTGCACGGCGCAGATTGTTCAATGTCTCACAATAAGACGCTACATTGATTGTCTCATTACGAGGCAGAAACTCCACTAGCAATACTCCTTTTCTGTCCCAAAAAAACTGTGCACATGATTTTCCGGGCAGAAATTGTTTGCTTAAACTTCACTTTTGTGGGTGATGATGAATGTCGCCATTCCATGGATTGTTGTTTCGATTCTGGTGTGACGTAGGCCACCCATGTTTCGTCACCAGTAACAACTTGGTCTAAAAAATCTTCACCTTCATTGTGGTACCGCTCAAGGAAAGTCAATGCACTGCCTAAACGTTGTTTTTTTTGCAAATCCGTCAACATTTTCGGAACCCAACGTGAACACAATTTCCGGTACTTCAAGTTCTTGGTCACAATGCGATACAAAACACTGCGAGAATATTGAGGAAAATAGTCGCACAATGATGAAATTGTAAAGCGTCTGTTTTCTCTTTTCGTCCACTTTCTGCACCAAATCTTCAGTAATGACCGAAGGACGCCTACTTCGTTCTTCATCATGCACATTTGTGCGGCCATCTTTAAATGCTCTCACCCATTTCCTTACCATTCCATCACTCATAATGTTTTGTCGTAAACTTCACAGATCTCACGATGAATATCGATCGGTTTTACGCCTTTAGCACTAAGAAATCGTATAACACCCCGTACTGCACAATCGGCGCGACTCACGATTGTCGGAGGCATCTTAAATACTCAGTAACCAACGTATACAATGAAGAATCAGACTGTAATGGCGTCAGTGCGTAGACAAGAGATGTAGGCAACCAGCGCGCATGCTCGGAACGCCGACCGTAGTGCTGCGGCGGCAGAATCGCAAAACGGTTATGACTTAAAAAACATGCTTCGTATATCTCCGCAGTTTAGCAACTTAAAGCATTAGTGTAAAATTGAAATCATATTTGTCGAGGATTGATGCTAAAATAAAAATGTGTTAAGTAAGTTGCATATTTTAAAAGTTTTCTTAACAGTAAAGCAACAGTAATAAATATGGAACTGATACAGGTTGAACCATAACACAGAAACAAGATAAATTCTAATGCAAAGCCAAAATAATAAAAGACAATATGAAAAATGAACTCAAATATTTCGAGTTCCTGAAGCAGTAACTCTACTGAAATAAATTAACAAAGCATGCATATCTAATATTGTGTTCTGTCACTGAACTATTTTTCAGAAATATCCGAGATACACTGCAGAGCTACTTAAGCAAATCCAGAACGTAGTTTACCCAGATCAACTGGGACCGGAGCGGATCCGAGTTAACGAAAATCCGGGCTATCCAGAGAGTGACGGAAAAATGATTAAAAAAACATGTACTTCGCCCAAGTATTTTTAATGAAGTTCAGAAATTACTATCAGCACACTTTCACGTATGTACTGTACTAGTCTATGCATTTGTACTGTACTATGAACTAGTCGGTAGTAAAACGGCAGTAAGCTTCTGCTGTCTCAGTTTAGTGCATTAACCATGGTCGCTGAAGCGTATGTCTAGCGTTCCGCCGCGTAGAGGGTCTCGGGTTCGAGTCCCGCCTTGGGCATGGGTGTTTATGTGTATAGTGAATATGTGTGAAACTAAGGAAAACAGACAAGAAAACAAAGAGAACTAATAAAAAAACTGTTTAAAAAAAGGAAAAGTATATACTTGCATACATAGATATATATTTTATCTAAAAAAGCGCTATCTCGCATCGGCTTTAACATTAGAAGTTCTTTGGGCAAAGTTTCGGTTTCACTCTTGAAATAAAGTAACCATTTTCTATATTTGTTACTGCTTGTGTACGGGTCATAACCACAGCTGGTCCATCAACACTGTCTTAGTCTGGATATTCTCCATTTTTATTTTCAGTAACACTGCATGATGCAACAATGCTTCCCTCTGTAATCGGTTTGTAGCCTCCGTCTTTGTCAATATCTTCTTTATCAATATCGGAACAGTTGTGGATATATTTAAAAATGTATAACATTTTCTTCCAAACTTATTTCTCCTTCAATCTTGTTTTCTGTTAAGTCACCCACACCAGGCCACAATCTTTTCCATTACTTTATCAAAGTTTCACTTCCAACCTGATCCCAAGTATGTGGAGTGAATTCGCCCGCTGGCAAGAGAGTTTGAGAACTTGCTGAGAACAGCAATTAATTTATAGTATGTATAACAAGTCTTCGTTTAGTATACTAAACAACATTTTGATTTTCAAAACTGGTCCGGGTTCACTGTAGTTGAAGTCAACAGTCAGCAGCATTTTCAGGCAATTACGTACTTAGGCTTGTATATTTTATGAAGAAGTTCATATACCGCCTGACCCCCCAAAAAAAAAATCTATCAAAACTAACACGTCAGAAATTTTGAATGAATTCCTGTATTTCCCTAAGCGGAACATAGGACCTTCTGAACCGCGCAATCTCGATGCCCGTAGGCAAGGGGCTGAGGTGATAATAATGATGATGATGTGTATAGCGCACACACACACACACACAGACACACACACAGAGACACACACAGACACACACAGATACACATAGACACACACATATTAAAAAAAGGGAGAAGAAAACGAAATATCAATAAAAACCTACTAAAAATTTCCTGCACTAAATCCTAAAGTGTAATCTAGAAAAGAATCTAAAAACCTTCTCCACTACTGCGTTATCGTCCGCTAGCATTTCTGCAAAGCTGTCCGGCAGCTGCAGAGACGTCCTAAGGTCCGCTAGGGCAAAACACTCTAGCAACACGTGTCGTACAGACAACGCTTCATTGCAAAACGGACACAGTGGAGCAGGTTCCTTTTTAAAAAGAAAACTATGAGTAAAAAAGCAGTGCCTAATACGCAACCGAGCCAAACTCACCTCCTCGCGACGAGATGACCGACAGGAGGTAACTCAGGGAATCGGAAGTTCTTAGGATCAGAGAAATTCGGAATGAGTGATCAGCCCAATGCCGAAAGTGAGTACGAGAGAAATGAGGAAAGATGATGATGGAGCAATATGTGGAATACTGGCAGGGGAAATCGGAGTACTCGGAGAAAACCCGCCACAGTGCCATGTTATCCACCACAAATCTCACTTTACGGTCGCTTGGGATCGAAACCGGGCCGCCTTGGGGAAAGCCGAGCGGTTTAACCAGTCAGCCATGGCATGGCCCTTGAGAAATTTTGCCTTCACTGTGGCATTTGTCTTCGAATATATTGACAATGCTGAGAACACGGTAACTGATCTAAAATGTATTATCAGTCTCATGGAAGAGAAAGAAAGTCTTTCATATTTTGTGTCATACGATTGCTTAGATTTTGTTACGTTTAAGTAAATATTAGATAAGTACATTCTCATTTTCACGTTTTCATTTGAAATACAATGTTAAGGAATTGCAATAGTTTTCCTATATACATCGCATTTTAGTATAATTTCCATAGTTTTCGTCAGTATCATGTTTATCGCATTTGAAAATGTGTTTTAGAGGTAAATACAGGAATACAAACTTTTGAGTACTCCACGCTGTATAGAGATATGACACAAAAAAAAACACTATCGCTACAAATGATAAGCACACCAAGGATTCTGCGGTATGGAGTTATTGAATTTCTTCATGAAATGTTGACCAAAAAGCTGCATATAATCTGCTTATTTTTATGCGTGGAGTCCTAGTGCAGCTGGTTTTACTTACAGATCAGAACATGGAAACAGAGGAAGGCAATATCGATAATGTCTCATCTCCACAGTTGGGAACGCAGACCGTTTAATGAATGTGTTTCAATCTCCGCATAGAAAGAAAAACTCCATTTTAAGCTGCATTGTATTTGTGACGAATAGCCAGAGCTCAGTAATTGGCTGAACGGTTTAATCAGATGGGAAGACTGATGAATGTTTCGTTCGCATTGAAGTGGTTTTAAAATATTAACTGTAGGAGTTAGAAATCTCAAGGACCTTTTCAATTCATCTCATTTTAATCACCGTCATTAAAGAATTTGATATATAATATGAACAAATATTTTCAATCACTTCCTTAGTAAATTACCCCTTTCATTCCGCTAGCTTCAAAAGTGAAGCTACGAAGGCTGTTCAATAAAGAATGATCAACTTTTTTTTTTTTTTTTTTGACAACGTACCTTTACTCATCCTCATAATTTTGATGGTCCTTCTCAAAATAGTCTCCCCTGAATGCGATGCACTTGTCCCAGCGTTTCTGACAGTCTTCAAAGACATGCTGGAAACAATTTTTGAGAGATCCTTCAAAATCACCTCCGCAGCCTTCACCACTGCTTCTGATGATGGATAATGACTCCCACGAAGGCTTTTCTTCAAGTTAGGGAATAGAAGAACGTCACAGGGGGCTAAATCCGGACTATAGGGAGGGTGAGGGATGCACTTCACGTTGAGTTTTGCAATATATTCAGCAACAACACTGGCAATATGTGGCCGCGCATTATCGTGGTGCAGCATCCAGCCTGCTTCACGGAAATATGGTCTTTTGCGCCTGATATAGACTTGCAATGTTTTCAGGACATCCCTGTAGTATTGTCCAGTTACTGATGTGTGTGCAGGTACAACATGCTGATAAACCATTCCATTAATATCAAAGAATGAGATGACCATAACTTTCCCAGCAGAAGCAACCACTTTTACTTTTTTAGGGGTTGGTGATAAAAGAGATTTCCACACTAAGCTTTGCTGTTTGCTCTCAGGATCAAAATGATGTAGCCAAGTTTCATCAGCAGTGATTACGTTTGAAAGAAACTCCGGATTTTCCTTCAACATCAATTTTAATGCAAATGCCTTTTTGTTCGGGAATCAACAGTCTTGGAACCCATCGCGCACAAACACGTCTCATGTGTAATGCTGCTGTCACCAACGTGTGGGTGGCACCCAATGAAATGCTCAATATTCCAGAAAGTGATCTTAAGGTAATTCGTCGATCCTCTCTCACAATGGCAGCAGCAGTGTTGATGTTCTCTTCCGTAAGAGCAGTAACTGTAGCACCGGGTCCACCTTCCTTTGAAATTGATTGTCCCCCCTCTTTAAACATTTTAAAGCACCTTCGAGCTGTGCTGTAGGGAAGAACAGACTCTCCTTAGGCCTCCTGTAACATTGTATAGGCCTCAACTGAAGATTTGTTGAGACGAAAGCAGAATTTCAAAGCCGCATATTGTTCCTCGCGTGTTACCGCCATTGCAGCGGTAGGCGATACTGAATATGTCTGAACTTACCTGGTTCTCACAGGCGAGAACCAGGAGTACCAACAATGAAACTACTACGGCGTGTTTGTTGTACATTAAGCTAACAGAATATAATAAGATTGAATTTTTGTGCGAAAAATTATGACCGTAAAAAAAAATTATGATCAATGTTTATTGAACAGCCCTCGTATTTGAAGATGAAAAATATGTTAACATATAATGCGTTAGATTTGTCTGAATTTTTAGAACAAATATGCATAATTCCTTATTTTTGCTATTTTATTTGTTTAATTAAGATAAACATTGTAGAAATTGTTTCACTAAGATTTCATTTTAGGTTCAAGCTATATACTTTTCTTTTCATTTACGTCCTCCAACTTTAAGTCCTATCGGATGCTGAATGAAATGGGTGAGTTGGTGCTCAAATGAGCCCGAGTCGTAGAGCTTATAGCAGAGGTGCCATCGAGTGTAGCTGAGGGTGACTCCTCTCCTTTTCCCCTTCTTCAGTTATTCGCTTAGCGGTGCGGAGGTGTAGGGGAACAGCTGACTGGCATTGGTTAGTGTGGCACATCTGCACCCCTTTGTGTTTTAAAACAAATAGAAGTAAGCGGCGAACACTCAACATGTTCCGTTACAGAGTCTGACATCGACTAGTTAATAGCTAAGTAGATTAAGATCTCCACTTAAATTATGAACTAATAATTATAGACACGTAGCTGTAAAAGTATATTTCACAATGGTATTCAGTTATGTGCATAAAAACAGAATAAATAGTTTAACAATCCGCCACTCAATCTTCCGGAGGCTCTTCCTCACCCTAGTATCTATTACGTCACCTCCAAAGATTAGCTAGGAGGGGGAAAGGTAACCACCCTGTTTCCCCTGAATGATACCACTGGCTTAGAGTTACCAGACATTCTTCTTTCAGAATAGGGAAAAATCTCGGAAAAATCTTATCCAGATTACTCGTCCTGAACGAGATTCAAACGCAGGACCTCTTGAACATGAGGCCGACACGTTACAGTAGAGGTGGGCAAAGGATATACCGAAGTGATAATCAAATTTTTAAAAAGTAAATCGTTACATACTGACTTTTGAATTCCATAGTCTTTAACAATGTATCGTAAGAAGCAGAACAAACCAAATTCGTTTGGTGACTATTGTAGATTCAAACCAATGGCAAAGAGGATCGAAAATCTTTCAAATGGCCTAAATATACCTTTATATAAAATTTTTTACTATAATGACATTATTTTAATGTAACAGTCATGTTTGGCTATATCTGATGATTTTAAATAATAAAAGTTGTCCAATATTAATTCACAATTGAAATCCTTGAAGGTTTCTAAATATACATTTAATTAATCATGCCAATATATTAATTATATTAATTACCCTTATGATGCCATACAATTTCACTCTGTCATTATTTATCTCTCCAACTTCATTGTTAGGAGAGGTCGAACTTTATGGAGATACAGTGCTGATTTTATCCAAATCTCTTTAGGATAAACAAGGAGCAAAATAATGGGATGAGTTAAACCTCACATGCCCTCCAATCGCAACCCTAATATAAAAGATGGTTTGATTTGAGAGGTTTTTCTAACTTTGCTCCACAACCCTGGATAAATAGGCATTGGTGTTTTCAGAAGTTCCCCCCCCCCTTTGTTCTTTTAGGTTGTGGACATCAAAATATGGTTTTCTAGTGACATAGATTTCTAATTGTTTTTATAATACTATAATTCCTCTCAACAACTCTATGTAGCTGATAAAGCAAATAAAAGATACTTCGATAAGTGCTGGGTCCGAAATCAATTGTTCATTAAACTCGGGTGCCGCTCTAGTGTGCGTTCTTCTTGTGTTACCTTAGATGCTGTGTTCACCCTTCCGTATAGGCAACTTCTTCACCTCCGCCGATAAGTGGGAAGTATCTCACCAGTCTTTATGTTCATTCCGTAATCTGAATGTTATTTTTCGGTACATTTCTGGATATTAAAGTAACAAATTTATAATGCTTCCGTTATGCACTGAACCTCAACTTCGTCTAGTTTATAATTTCGTTGATTTTTTACCCTGTCTCGTACTTCTGGTAGTAAAGTTCATACGTTGAAGGACACCGTCACATGAGTTTGAGAACCGAATAGGTTCTTCATAAATGCTTAATTACTTTAACATACACTAAATCCACATATCCTACCAAACGTCTAATATCTTAGGAAAAGCAGGGTCAAACTGAACAATTCAATTCTATAGCCGGGATTTGAACCATGGACCTCCCGGTCTCCGTCTGATTGATTTTGCCATTGAGTTACCATAACAACATTTAAACGTGACATTAAATTCTGCAACTGACTCTATTTTTTCGGTAAACCACTAGGGGTTCTCATATACGAGAGATACTGTTACAAAGAGGTGTTAATACCTTAATGGCGATTTACAATACTGTAAGTACTTAAGTTCTGAGCTTCACAGGTAAGACCTCTTTTAGACAAATCTTCAGACATTAAATGTGCCTCACAATAGCCGTGTGTAGGACAGTGCTTGCCATTTCCTGCATTAGAACCACGTATCTCCAATTCTTCGTTCGATACTCTGAACAACACGCAGGATTGAACTACTCTGTGTAGTCCGCTCAAACAGCTGCCATGCGTTTAACTGGAATTTCCCCTTTACGTTCTGCAACTGTTTTAAAGCCCGAAGGCATGTGTGCGTGAAAGACGGGGCAGATAAGCCATCTAGCATAGAAATAATGCAGCTTGAAAATTTATTATTGGTAGAACACGTCATTTGAATGTATCTCATTCGAGTTTTAGCTATTTCTACTACGTATACCAAGTAGAGCAATTGCATCCCATCAAACTTAGATCTTGACATTCCGCCGCAAATGGTTTTCAGGTTCCCTGAACCCCAAAAGGATACTTTTTGCAAAAATGTCCGTCAGGTTCTCTCCCATTTCTGTGTGGAAATGTAATTCAAAATAGATTTAAGTTCAGCATCTTTGAAGGATGCCACACGAAGATTTTCAAGAATATCCTTCTACCCCAAACTATCCTTTACGTGGAAAATGTTTTAAAAATTTTGATTTTCTCAAAAGGTCCTTTCGGGATTTGTATTAAAATAAAAATGATTATTGGTTTTATGACAAATGAAGTGTATATTTGGCATTTGTGGGAGTAGCCTCTCAAGTGCTCTTCATTCTGAATTAATTTTGATTGTGGCAAATTGTAAGAGATAGACAAAGTCTTGGTACAAAATAAATGTATTTCTCGTTAAATCTCAGGATTTATTTAAAATTTATTTATTATGGAGGTAGCTATTCGAATATTCCTTGTAAATGGTTTAAATTTTCCAAGAATTATGTTTTTCTCAAGTTGGGCGTGTTTCTATTTTTTCTCTGGTCGTGCTAAAATAAAGAAATTTCAGCGCCCACCTGAACCTTTTAAAGGTTTTGCTTTTGTTTTAAACCTATTCTATTCCTCTAATCCCCTTGTACCCAAATATCAAGAAGGCAATTTCTCCTAATGCTAATCTCGGTGAACATATCTAAACAGAAAAATAAGCTTTTTTAACAGTAATTTCTTGAAGTATGGTCACAAGTCAAATACAGCAGTTTTTTAGAAATGATGCTAAACCCGAGGGTTCAATGCACTAATGGATAGAGGCACTGTGTGGTGGTGGTGGACCGCCAGCGGACATTATCGCTAACCCTTGCTCCAGTGCCTCCCCCAGGAGCTATATCGGCGCCAACAGAGGAAGTCTCGAGGAAGACGGCGTATTTGCGGTTAGGTTGGACACAGGACACAAGTATCGATCTGGATCGCGGGTTACTTGGTTTGTTTGTGTGCTGGCGCCTTGCCGGAAGCGGAGTAGTTCCCGTTTGGGCCGTAAACACCGTCTTCATGAATGGTGAAAGTGAGTAAGGTCCCAGGGGGATACTGGAAATGCTCCCTGCTTCCCGATATCTTCTGTACTCGCTTTCAAGGCAAGTTTGGCTCCACCAGATTGTGGCTTTGGCTTTGCAATCCCCGTATGTATTATTTAATTGGTTTCATCATCTACCACGTCTGAGTTATTAGACCAGAGATTCTCAACCGTTTCCAGTTACATACCTTCATCAACACGCAGGATACAGGACATAGCCCCCCATTGCAGTATGTCCATAAATGTTGAGTAACAAAAAGGCTTCATACAGTTCAATAAAATGGATGCAAAGCACTCTCACAGACCAACAACTTAAATATTTTGGAAATGGCGTAGTGTTTTAATGCACCGAGGAAATTAAGCATTTAGTTGTTTGTCAACTATTCTGCGATCCATATAAGTCTGAACCATTTGAATGCCCGCCTCGGTAGCGTAGATGGTAGCATGTCTGCCTCACGTTCAAGAGCTCCCGAGTTCGAATCTCGGTCAGGGTGAGCTATCTGGATAAGATTTTCCCGGGGTCTTCCCTTATCCTTCAAGACGAATGTCGGGTAACTCTAAGGAATCATTTCATCCAATTTATTCACCGTCCGATATGACTTAACGTTGCAGGACGTAAATTACAAAAAAAGCGAAGGAACATTTTAGAAATATTAAATACAGACAGAGAAATCGGCAATGGCTGATCATTTTGGTCATATAATCATGAAGTAAATCCAGAAGTTAAATTATTGAAACAATTGAAAGAACCGATAGATTTAATGGTTTGCGAGAAGATATTTATTTTGAAAAATAAGGATCGCGTAATGAATTTTGATATCCCTCTAATAGATGTCATCAATAAGTTTGTGTTGTCCCCGGTAGATGGCAGTTAGATGAGGAGCTATTCTTCAAACTCCGGTAGTGGTCAGGGTCAGTCAGTCAGTCAGTTGGTGAGTGTCAGGATGAGTGGTTGAGGATGAAGCAGATGTTTTGCTTTGAAACCGGTCCTAGGATTTAAATAAGATAAGTAAATGGTGAAGTTGTGTTACTAGTGTTTAGTTATTATTAATTACATTACACTATTCACATCTCAGAGAAAATGTTGGAAGTGTCCTGCACCAGCATCTATACATGTTTGCACTCGTCTCACCATATTCTCTGAAGTTTTACGGAGATGATATCGAATTGAGAGAAGGTTATTTCCAGCAAGATGGAGCAACGTGCCATACATCTAATGACACCATGAAACTTGTAACCAGTTTCTTTGATAATCGAAGAATTTCAAAAGGTCTGGGACTCCCAGATCCCTTGACCTAACCTCAAAGGATTTTTTCTTGTGGAGGTATTTAAAATAGAGTGTACAAGAACAGGCCACGGATAATTGATGTACTCAAAGAATCCATTCGAACCGAAATAAGTAACATTGGCGAGGATACTCTCCGTAAAACTTCTGAGAATATGGTGAGACGAGTACAAACATGTATAGATGCTGGTAGAGGACACTTCCAACATTTCCTCTAAGATGTAAATAGTGTAATGTAATCTCCCAATTGTGTATTATATTCTCACAAAGTAGCACGTGTGTCCCATTATTGGTTCAAGAGTTATGGCTTATTTAAATGGTTCAGGTTTATATGGATCACACTGTATGGGTTCCCCAGGTCCTATTTCCAACTGGAGCACGGGAATGTTTTTCTAGCTAAGATTTCCAATGGACCGAGAGGGATGTTGGTTGTACTGGCGTGCAGGGGGAGCTTTAAATTGGTAAATACTAGGGTCTCTGCCCTCTGCACTGTCGTTGCTCCTTGAGCTCCAGCTGTCTCCTCTCACCTCATCTTCCCTCCCAGGGATGCCCCACTTGGGACTTAGGTACAATAAACCACACATTTTGGTGCCTAATTCCCTCCGTAGTAATCCTAATCCTAAGATGTCCAGTGTATGGAATAACGAATAAAATTTTGAATGCATGTGTCAGTGTAAGACTAATGACCAAAACCAAAGAATTTTTTTTTTTTTTTTTTTTTTTTGTCTTTCCTCCTCTTTATAACTTAAGGGGCGACGTACGAGAAAATGTTCAACAAATCTAATTATTTTTTATTGTTTTTTTAAAATAGTATATAGTGTTAGCTTTCAAATACCAAAATATTATGACTGTACGTGGTCTGCATGTATCTTTAAAAAATTAAATGCCCTAGTGTTGCATAGTAGCATAGTAGCAACACATAGTCTTCCATCAGCTGTCTTGGAATCTATAAAGCCCACCTACCAATTCTTAGCACACCCAGACTTGCTAGAAAAATATGTCTCTATGGAGAGACACAAAACCCAAATGAAAGCCTCAACAGTTTGATATGGAAAAGGTGTCCCAAAACATCATTTGTGTCTTCCATGGTGGTGAAAATTGCTACATTTTATGCTGCAATAGTGTTTAATGATGGGAATGTTGGCAGAAAGAAAGTTATGCATCAGTTAGGGTATCAACCTGGTGTGTTTATGGAAACAATGTTGCAGAGCATCGACAACATTCGCATCGCTGGTGCAGAAAGAGCTATGAAGTTAATGCAGAAAGAAGCAAGACAGAAGAGGAATTTAAAAAGAAAGGCTGAAGAAGACTAGAATGATGATACAGACTATGGATATGGGAAGTTTTGACTTAAAATTAAAAGGCAAACTGAATAATACTTATTGTATTTTTAATTGCCTTTCCCCGTAACTTGCATTTTCTACAACTTCAACCCATTTTTCTTTCAAACTACTTCATCTACAGTGATGCAATTTAGCACAAAGCTTTCTTATGCCACAATGAACATTTTGTTGGTTCTAGAATTTAAGATTAGGCTCCAGATGGAATGTGATGATACAAAATATATGAAATTATTTTAATTTTTAAAGGATGCATATGATTAACATTTTTTATAAAACTATACAGCTTCAATAAGAAATCTAAATCCAACAAATTCATTTTTAGTGTGTTTTACAATAACGTACCAAATTTCAGAAAGATAGCACATGTGAATTTTGAATAAAATGGGCTTAAGTTTGTAAATATCTCTGCATAAAGAAAAAATATATAGCATTAGTTATAAACAATGGAAAATTATGAAAACAATTTCATATTCACTGCACTATCTTAAATAAGTATACTACGTTTCACTTCTCTAACTTGAAAACTTTGTATGTTATGGCTATTTATGTAAGACCCTGAATATTTGCGTACGTCCCCTCTTAAGAACGCTAACACTTAAAAGATGCAACCTGTTCTTGAGATTTAATGTTGAACCAGATTTGTTCGAATATGATTTTTAGCAGCAAAGCACATTGATTTCTACCTAGGTACTGAACTTTCCTTATTGTACGTTGGTAGTTAATATAGCTTTGCAGGTGATTTTCGAAATTTGTTAATAATATTACATATCTGCAAACACTAGTATATGAAGCTTTTGTTGATATCCATTTTCCGATGCTCTGTTGTTTTCAATTTTCTGGCTGTATGACATATGTATATGATAAATAGTAATGGAGATAACCTGCAGTCCTTTTTAACTCCTTGATTAATTGATATCCGTACATTATGGTTGTTTACTATCCAAATGAAGTACAATTTTCACAGTATACATGAAAAATGGCTTCTATTAGATTATTTGAAATATTATATGCTTCCAGAATTTCAAATTTAATCTTAGCGAACGCTTTTTAAAGTCAATAAAGGTTAAATGTGCCTCTTAATTAAATTCTCTTTGAATCACAAATAAGTTTTACAGTGAAATACCTATCGGCACTCAATATTCCTTTCGAAATCTATTTAGTGTTTCCATTAGTTTGGCGTCATGAAAAGTGCTTAATATTTGCTTCAGGTGTTTTGTTTTTTAAATTTAGAAGCCCTGTGGCTGTTTAATTGTCACAAAACTAAATAACCATCGATTTATGCCAACTAGTAGGAGACAAGATGCCATCAAAAGTTTTGTTATATGACACCAAAGTCTTTAAACTTCCGACTGACATAGGATAGATTACAATTTATGGAGGGGATTCGGCACATTGACCATAGTGATCTTTTGTATCTATGCCCCAAGTGAGGCATGCAACATTGTCTTGGTTTGACGCAGTATTGCGGTGTAGTGCTGAGGGAGTTTTCTACAGCTAACGCCAGATTACGAATTAGTTCAGTTAATAGATACCTAAAACATCAATTAGGGTAAAGCTACCTTCCACCCCATTGTTGGATCATAGCCAAGGGAACACTTTTACAGTAGTCTCCAAAAATTCCACGGTGCTTTTAATTCTACGAACCCACAAAGTCACAATACATTGACATTTGTAACATTTCATTCACACAATAACAAAATTACTTATTTACATTTAACATACCCTTTCTACCTGCTTGCCTCGAGTCTCGGTCTCGGCACACATAGCCCCTGGTTTTCCGTGTACTGATGACCCTTTTCTCCCTTGTATCCCTCGTTCTAGTTTTCCAGCCCTTAATTGTTAGTTATTCTTCATCAATCTTAACCATTTCTCTCTAATTTTCCCCAGATATTTACCTATATTTCTTACATTCTTTTCTCATTTTACCAATAACATTTTTTTTATTATTAATATCTCTCCCCCCATCCCTAAAACTGTCCCATTTTTTTTGCCAAATTTGTTCTCTCCATATCTTTGTTTGTTTGCAGTACACTATACTATGCCAATCTGTATCCTCTTTTCCACACATTGGGCATTTTCCTGTATCCTTATCATATCTAATACCTTTCAAATTTCTAACTCCCGTCCTTGCCCAGACAAATCCTTCTCGCCCTGACTTATTACACACATCTATGTACTTCTCCCTCTCCCACACTGTCTATATTTCCCTATATACCCTCAATGATCTTTTCTCCCTTACACTGGTAAATATAACTTGGCTATCTAAATCTTCCAGCCTTAATTCTACCTCTTTCCAAAAACCCCTATAATAATACTACTCATTTCTCCAAATATCATACCTATCTGTTCCACCAGTTCCCTTACTTTTTGCGCCCAAGACTCTCCCCATTTGCTTCTCATCTGCGAAAGAAAACATTCCTTGATAATAATGTTTTCTTCCAAATTAGCAACTCTGTATAGATATTTCAATACCCTTGAGACAATTTGAACCCTTGTTGAACGTCTTCCCAACTCTAATTGTGCTGCCCCATTGGGTGAAGCTACCGGTAAGCCTAAAATATATTTACAGAAAGATCTGTTAATAACATCCACCTCTTCCCACTCCCCATATCTCTGCCCCATGCAACATCTTATTTTCCACTATGGCAGTATAGATTCTTTCCAGCCATTTGACATTGTCAGGTAATTTCCTTAAACATGCTCTTACAATACTCAAGGCCATTTTACCTTTTGCTAGAGCCAGTACTTTTTGTTCAGTTCATTTACCATCACAGCTCAATCTTATCCCCAAATAATCAAATCTCTTTACGACCTCTATTTCTCTTCCATTTATCTCCCATTTCTCATCTTTACGCAATCTATAACCTTTCTTAAAAACCATGTTCTTGGTTTTCTTTTCGTTAACTCTCAACCCCATTTTTGGCTATAACTACTAATTGCTTCAGTTGCCCTTCTCAGCCCTCCAACAGATATAAGTCATCTGCAAATAACAACCCTGGGATGGTACATGTGCGATGCACTGTGGAAGAGAAGGTACATAAATATGTTCTACAGGAATGGGATAAAAGTACGACAAAGTATAATTATGAATGTGTCATCCGATATTTACCAAGCAATTGGGAGAAGCTATGAAACAAGCCCTGTCAGACTGGCCGGGTATTGAACCTGTACCACCTGGATAGACGCTAAAATCTGCATCTTGTCAGCATGAGTGGAAAGCATAACTTACAGAATATTAATAAAACCGCCGAAGCCAGCGCCACACCTGTGATACGGCGTTATTTAGCTGGAGGTTAAGCCACTCGACTCTTTCGTTTTTCTTGCTACCAAGGATTTAATGGAGCATGAAAACACAGCAGACGAAAATGGCAATATTCTCAAACGGAAAAACATATGATAGTAGCCAGAAAAAGTTCAGAAGGCATTGCTCGTGGAATGGCTTTTTCTTCTTATGCGGTATCAAGTAGGTGACCATTAACATTCCATGCTACTCACGTATTTTAAAAATGCATAAAGTTACTGATCTTTACTGAAATTAACCCAAGGCACCACTTCTTCTTACTTTTAGAGAATATCTTAGAGAATATTGTGTGAGAGAGAGAAAGAAAGAGAGAGAGCTGCATCAGAAGTTCCACATCTTGCAAAGAGTTTCATGCATGTTGATTTTATGAAAAAAAAAAAACAAGCCCAAAAAATTTGTTTAAAGTATTGTCGCGAGGCACTTGTTATTTGGCGCGAGAGAGAGAAACGGGGAGTGAAAAAGACACATAGTACCCAAGCCACGCCCATAGAGCCGATGATCGCTTACGCACTTGCCGAGGAGAGAGAGAGAGAGAGAGAGAGAGAGAGAGAGAGAGAGAGAGAGACAGAGAGATGTCTGGATAATTCTCCCCTTGTCTCGCTACGCCACGAAAGATCGTGTGGTTTCGGCAGCTTTCGAGAAACTTCGGCAGCCTTCGAGAAACTGTGACTCGGGCATATATGTGGCAGTGGAAGTTGTCGTAGTTGAAGTTTAGAGCCAGTGAGCTGCCTGTGGCATTTGAACTGTACCGAGTTGCAAGTCGAGAAGTGATAATCTTGTAGTGATTTGAAAGTGAATTCTTTTGTTTGTTTACGTGTGGTGAAGCCACGAGAGACTGTGTTGGTGTATGTTACGTCATCTTGCGGCAAAGGGGTGTACAAACTGTCTTTCTACGGAAATAAAGAGCTTTTTGAATTCCTGCAAACTACACTTTTGATTTTAAGAACCCAAAAGGACACAGTATCATAGAAAAGCAATACTAAAATCTCCGAGTGGTTTACCGGGAATATACGAATCAGTTGCAGAATTGAATGCCATGCTGGCATGTTGGCCATAGTAGCTCAATGATTAAGAGCAACCGGACGGAGACTATGAAATACGTGGTTCAAATCCCAGCTATGTCATTTTACTTTACAATCTGACTCTACCTCCAAAATGATCTACTGTGGCTACGCCCGAAGGGGGGGGGGTATTCCCGGGAGGAAGGATGAGGCGAGTGCAGACAGACGGTGGAGAGCAGGGTCCCTACTATTGACTAGTTGGAAACTCCCCGGCAGGCCAGTGCAACTGGCATCCCACCCACCATGATCCTGAAACGGACAATTAGGATTTCATTACGGAGGGGATTCGGTACGTAGGCCACCATGCTGGGCTCCTTGTTCCTATGCCCCCAAGTGGGGGCACTCCCGGGAGGAAGGATGAGGTGAAGAAGACAGAGGGCTGCCGATCCAAGGAGCCACGACAGTACAGAGGGCAGGGTCCTTATAGTTTACTTAGAGACTTCCCCCTACAGGCCAGGACACGCTCCAGTACTGTGGGACGGCAGCAAGCCCAGCAGCCGAGTCCCAAAGGTCCCTGGCTGGTGGTCCAAGCCCCAAAGGTCCCAGGTAGGCGATCACAGACCCAAAGGTCCCTGGCTGGTGGTCCGTGCCCCAAAAGTCCCTGGCTGGTGGTCCGTGCCCCAAATGTCCCTGGTAGGCGATCACAGACCCAAAGGTCCCTGGCTGGTGGTCCGTGCCCCAAATGTCCCAGGCAGGCGATCACAGACCCAAAGGTCCCTGGCTGGTGGTCCGAGCCCCAAATGTCCCTGGTAGGCGATCACAGACCCAAAGGTCCCTGGCTGGTGGTCCGTGCCCCAAAGGTCCCTGGTAGGCGATCACAGACCCAAAGGTCCCTGGCTGGCGGTCCGAGCCCCAAATGTCCCAGGCAGGCGATCACAGACCCAAAGGTCCCTGGCTGGCGGTCCCGAAATGGTCTCAGCTGAGGAGGTGAGGCTGGCAACCGACCTAACGGAGCAGGAAGTAGTTTTCCTCAGAGCATATCGTCCTGCTATGCACCACCGGGACAGCCCGCCTCAGTAGCTTGAATAGCAGCGTGTCTACTTCACGTTCAAGAGGTCCCGAGTTCGAATCTCGGTGAGGGTGAGTTACCTTGATAAGGGGTTTTCCGGGGTTTTCCCTTATCTTGAAAGACGAATGTCGAGTAACTCTAAGCTCCATGGACCCCGGATTCATTTGAGCATCATTTCAGCCATTTCATTCATCGTCCGATATGACTTAACGTTGCAGGACGTAAATTAAAAAAAAGAAAACGCCGGGACTCCCACCGGCACTTCTAATCTGAAAGAGACCACCAAATACGAGATGATATGAAATGGTAATCAAAATGAAGTGGAGAGACAGGAAATTCGGGGAATGTAATCAACCTATTCAGCATTCGCCTGGCGACCCGGGAAAATCCCCGAAAAAGCCAATGGGTCACGTAGGTCGGCCACGGTAATCAAACCTAGGCCTCCCGAATGCGAAAACACCTGAGCCATCTCGCTCGGTTTGTTTAACTGGTTTAGGGATTGTTTCTTGTATTTTGGTTTAAATCCTTAAATAGTTGTGCTTTTGTTTTAACTGAGATGTCGTTATTCATTTTTTTCCTGCGTCTCTTCCTCGAAATTTTAAAATTATTAAATAAGGATTCGCTCTTAACACATTTGGCGACCAGTTTAAGTTTAATGTATTCGTAATTCTCTTGTACTTACAACAAACACGCATTTAAAAAAATTCTGAAATGTCGCATAGTATGAAACAGTCAAATAAGAATTTGTAAATAATAGTAATTTGCATAAGAGTGGCGAAAGTCATGTGTGTTTAACACAAGGTATGGTTTAGTAATATTTGTGTAAGTTGGGTTTCATGTGGACATTTCCTGTAAATGTCAGTTTTACAACGTCATAAAGAATGACCTAGCTGTCCACGTTACCTTAAACGGGTTTAACCAATAAACTAAACGATTGCCCAATCTAAACAGTCTAATTTCCGTTGCATTAGTTTTTCTACTGTAGAGGAGATAGAGGAATGACAATGTTTGATGTAACGTGTGATCATTATTGTAATTGTGTGGGCTCTTGATGTTATGAAATGCATTCCTGAAGAATGAGCGCGCCAGTGTTTTCCCCAGTGTCATTTTCACAACTGCCTGCCTAATCCCTTTATTTATTTATGTTACAGTGTAAACGCTGGGAGGCAGCGCGTTTAAATGGCGAACATTTTATCTGTTTTCTATTGGGAATGACGGGGTAAACAGCAATTAAATGTTTAAACGAAAACTCAGCTTAGATTTATCACGATAATACCCATTTAGTATCAGTAATAAAACAGAGATGCTGTAAATGAGACTCTCTGGTGCCGCGTTTTGGTTCTATGTTCTCTGAAAGTGTCCTCTAACCTATCTGGAATTTTAGCACATGGTCAGCTGAATATGGTTTAAATGAAAGGGGGAAACGTTGGTAAATATACAATATGTTTATTTTGATAGCCCCATCATCGTAGTGGTCGTGCCGTGGCTGAGTGGTTAGACCACTCCACTCTCACCAAGGTGGCCCAGGTTTGATCTCAGGCGACCGGAAGTGAGATTTGTGGTGGACAACACGTTGCTGGGACGGCATTTCTCCGGGAAGATCCGTGGTTCAAATCCCGGCTATGGCATTGAATTTTTCAGTCTGGCTCTACCCTGTCATAGTGCGTCCTACACACGGCTAGTGTGAAAGAACAATTAATTTCCATTTATTGTACCTAATAGTGGCCCGAACTATAAAGCCCGGGCCTTAAAGTACTTACAGCATAGCATATCGCCATTAAGGTAGTTGTCTCATGTTTTTATGAGAACTCCTAGTGGTTAACTATAAAACCCGGGCCTTAAAGTACTTACAGCATAGTAAGTCGTCATTAAGGTAGTTGTCTCATGTTTTTATGAGAACTCCTAGTGGTTAACTATAAAACCCGGACCTTAAAGTACTTACAGCATAGTAAGTCGTCATTAAGGTAGTTGTCTCATATGTTTATGAGAACTCCTGGTGGTTTACCGGGAGAAACACAAGTCAGTTGGAGAATTTAATGTCATATTGGCACGTTGGCCATAGTAGCTCAAATGGTTAGAGCGGCTGGACGGAAACCGGAAGATCCGTGGTTCAAATCCCGGCTTTGGCATTGTATTCTTCAGTCTGGTTCTACCCTGTCATAGTGCGTCCTACACACGGCCAGTGTGAAAGAACAATTAATTTTCATTAATTGTACCTAATAGTGGTCCGAACTATAAAGCCCGGGCCTTAAAGTACTTGCAGCATAGTAAGTCGCAATTAAGGTAGTTGTCTCATGTGTTTATGAGAACTTCTAGTGGTTTACCGGGAGAAACACGAGTCAGTTGGAGAATTTAATGTCATGTTGGCACGTTGGCCATAGTAGCTCAAATGGTTAGAGCGGCTGGACGGAAACCAGAAGATCCGTGGTTCAAATCCCGGCTATGGCATTGAATTTTTCAGTCTAGCTCTACCCTGTCATAGTGTGTCCTACACAAGGCTAGTGTGAAAGAACAATTAATTTCCAACTACAGGTATTACTTGACAGAGCTTTGAGGCGTTTGAACTTTAGGTGACCAGCGCTGTGATCGTCTCTTATCTGGTCGAATAGCCTCATCATAACTGCCTCACTGCGAGAGGAAACAAAGCAGTCCCGCTAAACTACATCTTGACCTTGCTTCTGCATACACTTGGAAGGCAGTGCTTCAATTTTTCGCAGAGTACTGCGTGCCGTTGTTTTCGAATTGTGCACATTTGATGGCCGTGCTGTACATCGGACGTCATTATGCTCTGTGTCCAGCTAACTTGTACCCCATGGGAGCGCACATCTCTCCAGCCTTTAATCATCAGTGTCACCGCCTGTGGTGCCGCTTTTAGTAAAAGCGAGCTTTAGACACTAAACATTCTACACGGTTATCATCTTACACATTTTACTGTTATGGGGGGAAAAAGTCGATGTTACATTTACGTGACTTTCTCTGTCCATTTTTCTTTGTTGTTATGTCCTCTCTATAAATTGTCCTTGGGATGGATTATGCTATAGAGGGGACTTGGCACTGAGTTCCAGTCGTGGACTATTGTGTCGATGCCCTAAGTGGAGGAAGAATGAGGCGAGAGGAGACAGAGCGCGGTCGTCCCGTGGATTCACAACGGTACAGAGGGCAGGTTCCTTACAATTGACTCGTTGGAAGCTCCCCGGCAAGCCAGTACAGCCGAGGTCCTGAAACGGCCAACCAGTTCGGCCCGGAGACCGCCTACCGAAGGGGGAACTGTTAACCAGGAGTATATCATCCTACCACGCAGCGCTGAGACCCCCATCGACACTTCTACCCTGAAAGAGACCATCAGAGGATAGATGATGTGAAATGATAATAGAGAATGAAATGGAGGGGCGGGAAATTCGGGGTATGTAATTAACCTACCCAGCATTTGCCTGGGGACTCAAGAAGACTTCTAAAAAACCTATGGATCAGTTAGGC
The DNA here is from genome assembly GCA_030765055.1 of Mantis religiosa. Classification (NCBI taxonomy): domain Eukaryota; kingdom Metazoa; phylum Arthropoda; class Insecta; order Mantodea; family Mantidae; genus Mantis; species Mantis religiosa. The sequence goes on from CM060958.1 coordinate 23,436,578, forward strand.
CGGCCACGGAAATCGAACTCGGACCTTCCGAATGCAGGCCAAGACGTAACCGCATGAACCATCCCGCCCAGTTAAATTGTCCTTACGAAGTCTTAATTTTTTTGGCACGGTAGCACCAGGAAAAACAAACTCCTAAAATTCAAATTCCGAATAATCCGACAGAATTTGCAATAGAGGAAAAAGTTAAAATTGCACTTGCAAGATAAAGGATTTATTAGTAAATAGTTATTGGAATAATATCCAAATACACAGTGGACAGATAAATAAAGCGTTTTTATATCTTTCTTGGTGTTTGTTTATTAAATATGTTGTACAAATAGTTAATTTGCATTGATTAGAAATATATAGTTATTTCCATTCAAAATTAAATCCACCTCTTATGGTATTTGTGGAAATCACCTTCATGATTTATTTGATCACCTTTTTTTTTTTTTTTTTTTTTTTTTTTTTTTTTTTTTTTTTTTTTTTTTTTTTTTTTGAAAGATATGAACTTCAATTATTGTTTCAATTCTTAGGATATATATTTTCAAAACTTCTTACACATATTTTGGTCAATTGCAGAACTTGTTAATATTTAATGGCTTCATTGAACAAAATATTTTTCAAACAAAATGTTAATTTCAATGTTTACTGTTTGTCAATTTGATGATATTGTATTCTATATGTTTATGTCCTGGAATGTTGTTATATTCATTTTATAATTTGTAAACTATATTCCTAATATAGCTTCGGGTCAGATAGGAATCACAAAAGGTAAAAGATAGGAATAAATTAAAGGTAATAAACAGAAACAAAAGAAAACAAAACTGAAAAATTGAGATAAATTACTTCTAACTGATCAAATTGGCTCTAACTTTGGAAACTTTAAGCATGAAATTGTTAAAATGTCTCCAGTTGCTCTGAACAGCCTGTAGATCCCAAAATGTATATTTCCTTCTAGCAGAAGTTAGTATTTTTCTTTGAATGTAATTGTTTACTGGATCTCACATTGTGTACATTCCATCAAAAGTCAGTGGTCATCCAAACCATAGAAAGCATAGATTCTCCTGCCAGAATCGTTAAGCAATTTTCAGACCGCCAGGCTATATAATGCTATTCTGATAGTTTATTCTTCTATGATATACATCATTTTCCCCCATTCAGTTTATATTAGCCGAAATTTAAGTCAAAATATAAATAGAAAATGAGTACAGTGTTGTAGGCTTATTGGTCAGTTGAGACACATTTGTTACATAAGAGTCTAAGAGTTACATTACTCCTTTATTTTGATTGTACAGCAGTGTAGCTTTACAGTTCTTTGATACATGTTTCTGGGATAAATCGAAAATGTCAAATTCGAACAGCTCACTGACTCAATTAACTCGGTTTTTCGCGTACTGTTGCACTTTGAATTGGTTGGATAAACGTTTACAGAAGTGATTTCATTTCAAATTTCGTTGTAGGTGAAATTGGGACGAAACGATCGTCAAATGTTTCAAAAGCGTGTCGCTATATGTCGGCCTTGAAATTACACGTTCTTCTATGGTATCGCAAAAAGTAAAAGAATGATGACAGCAATTTAAATATTACTAGTTATGGGAGTGTAAACAAATGTCATTTCCTCCATTTTTAGTGGTAATCTGAATGTAAGTATATTACTGTACTTTCTGGCCATTTTACTTCAATTGCATTTTTCTTTGTTTCCAGGTAAGCTACACAACTGCTCATCGCATTCTATTTCTGCGATCCATAGTTATAATACGTAAGTATGCTGTCATTTAAAAAAAAATACAAGATCTGAGATTTAAGGTCTTTTTATCTATTATTTATATTAAAAATTCTTGCTTACTCATTATGCATTTAAGATGCAGTTTTAAGGCATAAATATAAAATTATGTAAATTAATTGTTCTTTCACACTAGCCGTGTGTAGGACGCACTATGAAGGGGTAGAGACAGAATGAAAAATTCAATGCCATAGCCGGGATTTGAACCACAGATCTTCTGGTTTCCGTCCAGCGGCTCTAACCATTTGAGCTACTATGGCCAACGTGCCAACATGACATTAAATTCTCCATCTGACTCGTGTTTCTCCCGGTAAAACACTAGGAGTTCTCATAAATACATGAGACAGCTACCTTAATGACGACTTACTATGCTGTAAGAACTTTAAGGCCCGGGTTTTATAGTTCGGACCACTATTAGGTACAATTAATGGAAATTAATTGTTCTTTCACACTAGCCGTGTGTAGGACGCACTATGAAAGGGTAGAGCCAGAATGAAAAATTCACACGAATCAGATGGAGAATTTAATGTCATATCGGCACGTTGGCCATAGTAGCGCAAATGGTTAGAGCGGCTGGACGGAAACCAGAAGATCCGTGGTTCAAATCCCGGCTATGGCATTGAATTTTTCATTCTGGCTCTACCCTTTCATAGTGCGTCCTACAGACGGCTAGTGTGAAAGAACAATTAATTTCCATTAATTGTACCTAACAGTGGTCCGAACTATAAAGCCCGGGCCTTAAAGTACTTACAGCATAGTAAGTCGTCATTAAGGTAGTTGTCTCATGTATTTATGAAAACTCCTAGTGGTTTACAGGGAAAATCACGAGTCAGATGGAGAATTTAATGTCATGTTGGCACGTTGGCCATAGTAGATCATATGGTTAGAGCGGCTGGACGGAAACCAGAAGATCCGTGGTTCAAATCCCGGCTATGGCATTGAATTTTTCATTCTGGCTCTATGTGTTTTTAATACCGACATAACTGAATAGTTTCGCTAGCTTTCCGATTTAGGTGAATAATTGATATTAATTACATAATGAAGTAATCTGAGGTAGAGGTATGTGCAATGAGCTGTTACCTTCTTACACAAGATTGGTTAAAATCATTGTTATGAATCTTGGTATATATCAACCTTTGGTCTCATTTGAAGATAGTTCATATGAAATGTGGATTATTTTACTCAATAATTTATTCCAACCAAGATCTTGCGTACTATGGAATTTTTGAAAAAAAAAATTATTCTATATCGAAACAATGTTTTACTTTGTCTATTACATAATTCAAGAAAATCCTCACACTCCAAACTAAAATTCTAGGGAAGATTTGTCTGCATTTTTTATTTTCTCAAAAACAGTTCTTTTGATTCAACTAGTATTCGTTTAAGACCTTTTCATGACATATAAAATCTAGATCTTTACTTTCATGGTAATGACAAAAAATTAACTTGGAGAAAACATACTGAAAAAATTAAGAGATAAAGCAATTAACCGTTTTAAGATATTAAAAAGACTTGCAGGAACTAAATGGGGTTGTTCAAGATCTACATTAAATACTACATGTAATACATATATAAGGCCAGTTCTTAATTACTGTGGAGAAGTACTGATAACATCATCACCTTCAACTTCCATGATACTGGAGCGCACACAAAATCAAGCTGTTAGGTTAATTACTGGAGCTATAAAAACTACTCCTATAATAACCTTACAAGCATTTATATGTAACAGACCCATAATGACACATTTAGAAATGCAAGCCCTTTTGACATATGAAAAGCTCTTAAGAATTCCAGAGAATAATAAATGGGTAAAACAACACACATCCACCTTCAGTTTGAAAACTCAATTAGGCTTCATACAGAACGTCCAACAACTAAGAAATAAACTAAATTACCCATCCAAAATAGAACCTTTCATGTCTCTTAATAACCCACTGAACATCATTGAATTCCTAGATTTACTTGCAGATTTTAAAAAGAAGGAATACTCATCTACAGAAACTAAAGCATATGCCCTTGAAACCATAAATGTAAGATATCCAGTTGCAAAATGGACACACATCTATACAGATGGCTCTCTTTACAATCAAGAAGATGGAGCAGGAGCAGGAGCCACCTGTAAATTCTTTTCTTTCTATAAGTATGCTGGAATTTACTTAACAAGTTTTGATGGAGAAATTGATGCAATTTATACTTCCTGACAAAATCTATTCGCCTGGACAAATAAGCTTTCCAACATAGTTTTCTTAACAGATTCTAAAGCAGCTGTTCAGGCTATTATTTCAAATGACAGCACAAAGACCGAAAAGATAAATGAAATTCATAATATGAATAAACATCTTCAAAATTTAAACATACGTATAGTTTTCCAATGGATACCATCTCACTGTGGAATTTCTGGCAATGAGCAAGCAGATATGTTGGCCAAGAAGGGTTCCAAAGTACCTCAAACAACGAAACAAAATATCTCCTATGAAACAGTTAAAAGATTAATCAAAAACATCTTCACAAAACTATATAACAACTATCTAGTTTCCTCTGAAAAACTTAATTGGAAAGATCTCCAAAACAAACTAAAGAAAATTCCAGAACTACCTCGAAAATCTTCAGTAGCAATGTTCAGATTAATCACAGGCCACGATTGTTTGAATGGGCATTTATTCAAGGTTGGATTAACAACTTCTCCACAGTGCTGTTTATGTGGTAAAGACGTTAGTGGAACATCCATCATCTAACTGTATGTGAAACTCTCCAAAATCAAGATCTAGTCTCCAAATATTGGGAAGCAAGAAGAAAAATGATTTTATTATCAAATTCTGAGCATTAAATACACACACACACACACACACACACACACACACACACACACACACACACACACACACACACTTTTCTGGTAATGTCTGTGAAGTTTTCTTCATTCTTAATGAATTTTGCATTATTGGTAAACCTGGAGAGGTACACAAAGTCTCACTACACAAGAAATGTAGTTACAATTAAATCACCTGTTTAAGTTCAGTAAATCTTTCCCCCCAAGTTATTCCGTATCACTGATTTGAATTTTGAAATACGTATACTGCTCTAAAATAGAAAGTCATTTGTTTGTTTTGTTTTCTACTCTTAACCATGCAAAGAGAATGGAATTTCAAGATCTGATTATTGTCTTTACCTTCTATATGCTGAACGTGAATTGAAATTTTACCTATTTTAATAAGTAGGTACGAGTATATATTTTTTGAAAGAATAATGTATAAAAGAATGAGGGAAACTTACATGAGATAAGATTGTTTCTACTACTTTTATAGGAAATTGGGTTAATATGCACAAATACCATTAATGTGAGGTGGAGTTTAATAGAACTGAAATCGATGCTAACAGGTTTAGATGGAATGTTTGGCTTTATTTACAGATAAGTATCCTTAAAGAGGCTTTAGCACTTAAGTTGGAGTTGTCTCCTTATCTCCTGCACACACGTTGTACGAAATAGCTGGAATAATGTTATATGGTAAACGTTTCCAATGCGCCAGTTGGAAATGAAACAATAGGGCATTAAATAAAATAAGAGGTCGAAGTGAGAACTGCAGAAGTAGTAGAGGCACACAATGTAATCGATTGGCTGCAGTGTTGAAGAGTTCTTGACCCATATCAACTGCAGTGAATTTGGCTCCTATCGCTGTCCTCCTTAGCGAGACTTCTAGGCAAGCAAGAAACAGATGAATTCTATTACTTCCTTTACTGCTTACCACGGTAACGTTGTATCCTGGAGGTTGCCGGTGCGATTACCGTCACTGCACATGTTGGATTACTTAGTTTCGTACCACCATTTCTTTCCATAATTTCGCTTCATTGAATTTCCTTAGAGGTATCGTTTAAGGCTCGTATCGGACAGATGGCGCGGTTTTTGCACGTTGGAACTGCTGTTCTCCCTTTCTTCCTTCCCTCCTTCCTTCCTTCCTTCCTCCCTCCCTCCCTCCCTCCCTCCCTTCCTTCCTTCCTTCCCTCCTTCCTTCCCTCTCTCCTTCCCTCCCTCCCTCCCTCCCTCCCTCCTTCCCTCCCTCCTTTCCTCCTTCCCTCATTCCTTCCCTCCCTCCTTCCCTCCCTCCTTTCCTCCTTCCCTCCTTCCTTCTTTCCTTCCCTCCTTCCTCCCTCCCTCCCTCCCTCCCTCCCTCCCTTCCTTCCTTCCTTCCTTCCCTCCCTCCCTCCCTCCCTCCTTCCCTCCCTCCTTCCCTCCCTCCTCCCCTCCTCCTTCCCTCCCTCCTTCCCTCCTTCCCTCCCTCCTTCCCTCCTTCCCTCCTTCCTTCCTTCCTTCCTTTCTTCTTGCGTACTGCAAGAACCAACTGGACCCGTCGACCAAGCTACCTTCTAGTATTTTCGGGTACTATATCCTTTGAGAGGGCATCCGCGCCATTTGTCCAGCACCTACATACCGATTGGAATGGCTCAGGCGGTCTCGTCTGTGGCCCACATTCGGGAGGCCCGGGTTCGATTCCCATGGCCGACCTACTTGATTCATGGTCTTTTCGGGGTTTTCCCGGATCGCTAGGCAAATGCTGGGTAGGTTATTACATCCTGCGAATTTCCTGTCCCTCCATTTCATCTCATATCTCATTTAGTGGTCTCTTTCAGGGTAGAAGTGTCGACGGGGGTCTCGGTGGTGCATGGCAGGATGAAATGCTCTGAGCAAAACTACTTCCTCCTCCGGTAGGTCGGTTGCCGGTCTCAGCTCCTCTGCTGGGACTATTTCGGGACCACCAGCCAGGGACCTTTGGGACTCGGATCGTCTGACTGGGACCATTGGGGCACGGCTGCTGGGCTCGTCGTTCCGCTGTGGGGGATGATGATGATGATGATGATGATGATGATGATGATGATGATGATGATGATGAGTATAAGGGCGCTCAACTACGGCGGTCATCAGCGCCCTTTAAAAAGTTTGTCATGGCAAAAGCCAGATATAACATTTCTAAAACACTATAAAAACTAAAAATCATAGAAAACCTACTAAATATTTCATTCACTAAATCCTAAAACCTAACCTAGAAAACAAACTAAAAATCTTCTCCACTACTGCGTTATCGTCCGCTAGCATTTCTGCAAAGCTGACCGGCAGCTGCAGAGACGTCCTAAGGTCTGCTAGGTGAAAACACTCTAGCAGCACGTGTCGTACAGACAACGCTTTATTGCAAAACGGACACAGTGGAGAAGGCTCCTTTTTAAAAAGACAACTATGAGTAAAAAAGCAGTGCCCAATACGCAACCGAGCCAAACTCACCCAGGGAATCGGAAGTTCTTTGACAGATCTAAGTTTATTATTGCGGAGAGCGGACCACTCTTCCTGCCAGAAGGTTTGCACAGCTCTCCGCAATACGGCCCTAAAATCTTCCGATGTCAGATGGTACTCGAACCCTGGACTTCATGGTAGCCGTCTTGGCTGCCGAATCCGCCATTTCATTCCCCCGCAAGCCTACGTGACCAGGGATCCATTCACACACCACGTTAACGCCAGAAGCGTGTAAAACGTGGAGGGCATCCTGTATACGCTGCACAATAGGGTGGTAGTTGTACAGCTGCCGTAGGCTTTGAAGTGCACTGAGGCAATCACTCAGGATTAAGCAGTCCCCCAACTTTCGTCGACGTACATGTAAAATGGCCCGGTATATTGCATAGAGCTCTGCAGTAAAAATGGAAGTGCTAGTGTGGAATCCGAATGTATACGGTTCGGTTCCACACACGTAAGCACAACCAACGCCATTTGAGTTCTTGGAGCCATCAGTATAAATTACAAAATGGTCCTCATATTGCGATAAAAATTCTAAAAAACATGTGCGGATACTAGACATAGACATGGTAGATTTATCATATTTAGTCATGCCCAGATCAACGTGGGACGCTCTGCACAACCATGGAGGGTATGTCCTCCCCCCCTAGGATACATCTTGGGCATTTCAGTATCAATATGTCTAAGGAGCTCCCGGAAACGCACAACCAGGGGCTTTGGTTTAATAGAAGTGTTCCTATAACGCACGTCCATTAAGGTATTAAAGAACAGCCCGTTGTCTTGGCCTGTTGGGGGAATTCTTTATCCAAGTTAACTGTAGGGACTCTGCTCTATGTACTGTCGTGGCTACTTGGGTCGACCACCCTCTGTCTCCTTCGCCTCATCGTTCCTCCCGGGAGTGCCCCCACTTGCGGGCATAGGGATCATGGACCCAGTAGGGTGGAATACGTACCAAATCCCCTCCGTAAAGAATCCCAATGCCAATCCCGGCACCCCCATACGCAATGAAACCTGGAAGTAGACCTTAAAGATGAAAACATAGTAGAATGATGGGATAATGTTGGAATAATGAAAAACTATCCCACAATTTGCCTACCGACCAAGCACAACCAAGAAAACCACATGGTGAGAATTAGCGGCTCCAGAAATCGAACTCCCAAACACGGTTCTCCAACGTTAACGCAGAGCCAACTGGCTCACTTTCTTTGTTTTTCGTTTAAATTTTTAAATACTTTTTAAGAATTAAGTCGGTATTCGAATTTGCGTTATGCAGCTCAACCACACACATACAAAGTCGTTCTCCATGGTCTAGGAGTAACAAGCTAGCCTCTAGTTCCCGAAGCCCGGTTTAGATCCAGTGGAAGTCGATGGATATGATGTAAAAATCCTGTATAACTTCCTTCGGAAGGGAAGTAAAGTTGGTGATCTCGTAGTCGAAGATTTATGGCACGTAAATCAACTCCAATACTTATAAAGAGGTCTCGGATGACATCATACGGTGATGCACGCCCGATATAATGGCGCAGTGAGAATTACAGAGCAAAGACTGTGGAACTTTTTTAAGATTGCATCTCTCAAGGTCTTTCGAAACTCAAATGTTCCATGAAAACTGAACTCCATATGGAGTTATGCGATAACTCCTTCACCACTGAAGGCAAGTAGTTCGAAAAAACTATACTGAGTAGAGTAACGTGAATACAGGAATCACTGTACATAGTATGGAGAAAATAATTTGAATTTGATTTGCTAGATACGAGGGCTGTATAATAACGATTTTTCTTTTTTTTGACAACGTACCTTTACTCATTCTCAAAATAGTCTCCCCTGAATGCGATGTACTTATCCCAGCGTTTCTGTCAGTGTTCAAAGACATGCTGGAAACCAGTTTTCGTGAGATCCTTCAAAATCGCCTCCGCAGCCTTCACCACTGCTTCTGATGATGGATAATGCCTCCCACGAAGGCGTTTCTTCAAGTTAGGGAATAGAGAAAAGTCACATGGGGCTAAATCCGGACTATAGGGAGGGTGACGTATGCACTTCACGTTGATTTTTACAAGATATTCAGCAACAACATTGGCAATATGCGGCCGCGCATTATCGTGGTGCAGCATCCAGCCTGCTTCAGGGAAATGTGGTCTTTTGCGCCTGATATGGACTTGAAATGTTTTCAGGACATCCCTGTAGTATTGTCCAGTTACTGATGTGTGTGCAGGTACAATATGCTGATAAACCATTCCATGAATATCAAAGAATGAGATGACCATAACTTTCCCAGCAGAAGCAACCACTTTTGCTTTTTTGGGGGTTGGTGATGAAGGAGATTTCCACACTGAGCTTTGCTGTTTGCTCTCAGGATCAAAATGATGTAGCCAAGTTTCATCAGCAGTGATTACGTTTGAAAGAAGCTCCGGATCTTCCTCTAACTGACGTGCATGCGAATGTCCTTTTGTTCGGGAATCAACAGTCTTGGAACCCATCGCGCACAAACACGTATCATGTGTAATGTTTCTGTCACCAACGTGTGGGTGGCACCGAATGAAATGTTCAGTATTTCAGAAAGTGATCTTAAGGTAATTCGTCGATCCTCTCTCACAATGGCAGCAGCAGTGTTGATGTTTTCTTCCTTTAGAGCAGTAACTGGAGCACAGGGTCCACCTTCCTTTGAAATTGATTGTCTCCTCTCTTTAAACATTTTAAACCACCTTTGAGCTGTGCTGTAGGGAAGAACAGACTCTCCATAGGCCTCCTGTAACATTGTATAGGCATCAACTGAAGATTTGTTGAGACGAAAGCAGAATTTCAAAGCCGCGTATTGTTCCTCGCGTGTTACCTCCATTGCAGCGGTAGGTGATACTGAACATGTCTGAACTTGCCTGGTTCTCACAGGCGGGAACCAGGAGTACCAACAATGAAACTCCTACTGCGTGTTTGTTTCACATTAAGCTAATAGAATATAATAAGATTGAATTTTAGTGCGAAAAATTATGAGCGTAAAATATTATGATCATTCTTTATTGAACAGCCGTTGTATCTTCTTTTCTCACCTAAATTCTGTGTTTCTGCGTTATAAAACTGTCTTAAACGTACTGCAGCCTTTCCTTTATCAAATTTGCATCAGTATTACTCTAACATTTTCCTCGAATTTGCACTTACACGAAGAATATCAGCAGAACTGTGTATTGGGCCAGCACACAGATAATACGTACGTCGAAGTAGAGGTAATATGAATCTTTGAAATATTAATTATGGTGAGTTAATTTAGGTTTCAATTTCACTACACCTGGTAACGACAGCTATGCTATTATGCTCCCGTAACCCCCCCCCCCCGCCTAATTACGCTCTATTACGGCCGACATCAATTAGGTTAACGTGTTGGAAAACGCTCCATTATAATATTAATTATTTTATTGCGTTTATGGTCTTGGTTTTACTCTTTGTTTTTGGTTAAATAAGCAGACCTGGTGCTGGAGGTAAATCATTATTTACTGAATCAGCATTTTTCTGGTTGTAAAATACATTATGGCTGATTTAACTATTTGTCAGTAATTGGTATTTTAGAGAACAATTAATAAAGGGATGATGATGATGATGATGATGATGATGATGATGATGATGATGATGATGATGATGATGATGATGATGATGATAATAATAATAATAATAATAATAATAATAATAATAATAATAATAATAATAATAATAATAATAATAATAATAATAATAATAATAATAATAATAATAATAATAATAATAATAATAATAATAATAATAATAATAATAATAATAATAATAATAATAATAATAATAATAATAATAATAATAATAATAATAATAATAATAATAATAATAATAACAATAACAATGATGATGATTATGATATATAACATATTTTCATGAGGTGGTTTCTTCTGTGGCTCCCTTTCGAAAGATCCGGGTTCGCTTCCCGAGGCCGACCAACCCGATCCGTGGGCTTTTCGGGGGTTTCCTGGGTTGGCCGCGCCGTGGCTCAGTGGTTAGACCACTTGGCTCTCACCAAGGCAGCCCGGGTTCGATCCCATGTGACCGCAAAGTGAGATTTGTGATGGACAACACGGCGCTGGGGCGGGTTTTCTCCGGGATCTCCGGTTTCCCCCACCATCTCATTCCACCGGTGCTCCATCTTCATCTCATGTATCATCAGTGTTCTCGCCTGCGGTGCCGTATGTAGTAAAAGAGGGCATTAAACACTACACATTTCCTGGGTTGCCAGCAGAATGCCGCGTAGGTAATTACATCCACAGAATTTAACATCCTTCCATTTCATCCCCATTATCAATTCACACCATCTCTCACCTGGTGGTCTCTTTCAGGGTAGAACTGTCGGCGGGTGTCTCGGCGTGGTGCACCGTTTCAGGACCGCCGTAGGGTAGGATTGATACACAGAGATCTACTCGAAGGTCCGAGGACTCCGGCCTCTTTCAAACCGGGAGCGATGGAAAACTCCGGGGGTCTTTCCATACGGCAATACCTGGAATCTAAAAAGCCCTCCCCGCATCATCAACAAGATGGGATGACAGTGGATACGCCACTTACACGCGTTAACCCCGCAGGGAGGACTACCGAATAACCTCGGTGGGGCCGCCTGGTGATCTAGCACACCTGCTACTAGCTCTGCAGGCTAGTACCCGGGACATTTTAGGCAACCCTCTACCCCCTCCGGGCGTCCGAAGCCTGGCCGGAGGTACCCGATCCCCCGCGGGTGTCGGGAACACACTGCCCACTCGAGTCTAACCCAATCCGAACAATTCCCATTCAAGGAGGGGCTAGGGGAGGGGATCCGTCATCTTCAGCGGCCGTGGTGTGAGCGCTGTGGACCGCTAGCACTCGTGGTACCTCTGACGTTACTAGAGGAACGTCGGGCCGAACATTCGAGACTCTCCCTCTGGGAGTTGTTCGGATTGGGCTGGACTCGAGAGGGCAGTGGTTCCCGATACCCGTGGCAGATCGGGTACGCCTCCAGAAGGTGTTGAGGGAAGCCATATATTCCCGCGTACTAGCCTGCATAGCTAGTAGAAGGTGTGCTAGATCACCAGGCGGCCCCACCGAGGTTAATCGGTAGCCTTCCCCTTTAGTGTTGGCGCGCGTAAGTGGCGTATGCATTTCCATCCCGACTTGAGTTCATAGGAATAGATGGGGGGGGGGGGGAGCTTGGTAAACTCTGTTTAGTTGACTCGTGGGCAAGTCGGCCGCTGCCTTTGACGAATCCTTATAATCGTTTTACAACACAGACCCTCCTTCTCCCAGTCCTTTCTGCAAGGTTGCCACCTTTCTCGATACGTCATGGGTATCGTACGAGGTTTCGTCTAAATAAATTATCTTATGTCCATTACTATGAAACTTCCTTAGTTTTGACACATATATCGCCAAGCTACAATTCTACTGGATTCCATAATAACCCTTATCTTATTCAAAGTGCGGTATTTGAAACCCAGCTCCTTTAGGAGACCGCGCAAAGTGAAGCGCCCATAAGGAAAATCACACATTTCTTGCAAATGTGCAACCAATTCGTCTAAGGTGGGCGCTCTCCCTTTTGCATAGAATCTATAAATTTCTCGGCGAATTAAATCGCACGTGAAATTATCTAATTTATAGAAACGTTTCCTTTTGTTTTCACACTTGATCGGCGTCTGTGGTATTCCTTTCGTCAGAATATTTCTTACTGTATTTCTGTGAATACCCAGAATTTATTATCAGGTTCATTGCACGACCCCTTACCAAGATTATTTCTCAGCACATATTTATATGTGTTCAAAACAAGCGCTTGAATTTGTTTAGAAACAGTTCCCGTTATAACTTTGTTTTGTGAGGCTTTTCCAGTAATATAACTCGGTCCAGTTATTCACACTATTGTCTTCACTTTGATTATTTTCACTTGACTGAAAGTTATCTACTACTTCATTTGCATTTACCATTGCATTTCCCTCCCACGGTCTCCACATTGTGACACACAACGAATTTCTGCACGTAATGAAACAGATCAACTGGAAGTTGAACTTTGGCAACTAAGACTCCACGTGGAGTAGACATGCGATTGTCACTTCGAGAAAATCAGGGTTGCTATTGGTCCACAGTGACAGTGTTCCATTTCTGAAGTGTGGAGATAGATTTATGACGGTCATTAGTGGGCGGGAGAGTAGTTTCCTTTGAGGGCCAAAGTGCACTCGCCTTCACTAGACAGACTCTAATCTCTAGTGCCCGATTTCACCAACAGATGTTAAAATCGACGTTAACAAATGTAACGTAACAATATGTCACAGCGCTATTACATGTTAATTTTTTAGCATTTCACCAACCTCTTTTCTTAAAATGTTAACAAACCTGTGTTAACCCCAAGAAACTTGTAAATATCACAGTTATAGAAGGCTATGGATGAGCTGCGATGCGCTTTTGTTTTCATTTTCCTCTGCACAAATGGCGGATGAGCAAAATCATAAATAAAGCCGTGAGACAAATTTCTCATCGACGGAGAAAGAATTGTTAATTGAAATGGTGACGAAGTGTAAGGATATCGAGGAAAGTAAGAGGACGGATGCAGTGAATGTAAAAGAGAAAGATGTCGCGGGGAAAATATAGGAAACGAATTTAATTCAAATGCATGTGTCACTACTACAAGCACCAAACAAATTGTCAGTATTACGTAAATTTAAAACGAGGTGCGAAGAACAAGTGCCTTAAACGTTTCAAGACGGGAGGTGAACAATGTATTATCCATATAATTCAGTGAATTATAAAATCTCAAGGTTATTGATACTTGAAGCAAAGTCGAGATCGCCATATTCCTTTCGATGTATGTTCTAACCTCTCTTGTACTTCCGCGGTAACCTTCATAGCAGCTTGTTTCGACAGTCTATACCTCCGTATAACAATTTTCTTAGGATAATTCCTCAAAATCATTTCTCCTCATAGGCCGTACTCTATTATGAATGCCATTTAGACGGTCTTAAATATAGCAAAACGACATCAACAGCTGAGTTCATGCTCACCATTTTGACTATTTACAATTGTTAAGGACTTTACATTAGAAATTCGGCTTGCTAGTTTAACATGAGATTTAACACGAGTGTTACGCTAACACTTGTTGGTGAAATGCTTTTTTTGTTCTAACTATTGCTAAACTCGTGTTAAGTCTTAACATTTGTTGGTGAAATCGGGCTTAGGTCTTGCCCTATGGAAAGCTCCACGGAGGCGCCGGGCGCCCTTTTTGGGACATCTCGGTAACTCCCTGGTCATTAGAGGGGGGGAGTCAGTCTACACTCTGTGTGGAGTGCTAAGGGTCCACAGCGCTAGCACTAAAGCAGCTGAAAGGGACGGATCCCCTCCCCTGCGGGAGGTAGGATAGGATGCCGGTTATACTGGCCTGCCGGGGAGTTTCCAATTGAGAATGGTAGGGACTTCGCCCTGTTGTCGTGCCTTCTTGAGTCTGCCACCCTCTGTCTCCTCTCACTTCATCCTTCCTCCAGCGGATGCCCCACTTAGATCATAGGTACACTAGATCATGACTGGTCTACGTACCCAATTCCCTCCGTAACATTAGAATCCTAACCTATCTTACCGTCAACTAACCGTTAACGCACTGAAACTGTGGCAGTTATAACCATAACCCAAAAATGCCACACGTGTACTGAAGAGAGCGTGTTTTGTTTTATACGTCACACTGGTTTGAGCCAGCATTTGTAAACTCTAATTTTACTTTCACAGCTTTAATACGTTAGGTGTAATAGATATTAGAGTGGTATCTTTTTACACGGTGGTGACTCTATTTTAGATATCTCCTATTCTGCAGTTGCTAACTCTGCTTTAGCAAAGGTTTATTTTACTTTTATGTCTTAGAACTCATTTCGAATCTCCTTTTATTTCTCTGGTTTAGTCAGGGTGCATACATGCACTGACACATTTTTAATAAGTGTTTTTATTGAGGGCTCCTCAAAACCTGTCCTTTGATACCTCGATATCAAATTTTTGGTTAGTAAACAGTACATTCAGTAGCTGTATAAGTAGGTGCTAGAGAACCACCGAAATCATAGAGCAAAGCTCAGTCTTGTGCATTACTCTAATACCATAGGTGAGGACTGGATAATAGCCAGGACTGTTAGGAAGAAGCTAAACCGCAGAATGGAAATAGAGGGTGGGGGGGAGAGCGATATCATGGAAGAGTAGGGAATTCCCAAACCACCAACGCCATTGTTTCCTTGTTCGCTTTTATTTCTCGCCCACTGGAGGAGTATATAGGTGTTACAGTGATAATGAGACGGCGCTCCTTCTTGTTAGCACTCCCAAGTGACCGCATGTAATAGAGGATGCGTCTGTAAGAAAGGCGTGGTCTTGTGTTGCATTTTGTTTCCTGTAGGTATATCCAGAGACTTAATATGGGAAAATTGATTGTTTAGGGAAACCTACAAGTTATTAATTAAAAAGAGAAAATTATGCCACTGAGCGATGGAAAAAATGTAACGCTGATTTGGAAGGGCTTGTATTGTTGACGTAACAACTATCCGAAATTTGACAAATATCTGCGATTTCTCCAGTTGTGCAAGCTAAGAAACGTAAAATAAATTGCAAAAATGTGGTGTTAGTATATTTAGAAAGTGAAGTCAAAACATGGATATCTAAACACTGTTTAATTAATGTATGCCTCAAGTCAAAGATAATAAAGGGGTAAGTAAATGTTAAAAGTTAATGGCATTCTTACCGAACGGAATGGCTCAGACGGTTTCGTCTGTGGGCCGCATTCGGGAGACCCGGGTTCGATCTCGTGGCCGACCTACCCGATCCATGAGTTTTTTCGGAGTTTTTCTCGGGTCGCTAGGCGAATGCGGGGTAGGTTAATCACATCCCCCAAATTTTCTGTCCCTCCATTTGATCTCCATTTTCATTTCACATCATCTCTCATCTGGCAGTGTCTTTCAGGGTAGCAGTGTCGGTGGGTGTCTGGCGGTGCATGGCAGGATGATATCCTCTGAGGAAAACTACTTCCTCCTCCGGCAGATCAATTGCCGGTCTCCGCTCCTCTGCTGGGACCATTTCGTGACTGCCAGCCAGGGACCTTTGGGGCTCGGATCGCCTGTCTGGGAGGTTTGGGGCTCGGCTGCTGGGTTCGTTGCCGTCCCGCTGTAGGGGAGCGAGTTTGTTGTCCTGGTCTGTCAGGGGAAGTCTCTATCTAAGTAAACTGTAGGGATCCTGCCCTCTGTACTGTCGTGTCCCCATGGGTCGGCCGCCCTCTGTCTCCTTTACCTCATCCTTCCTCCCGGGGGTGCCCCATTTGAGGGCATAGGCATAATGGGCCCAGCATGGTGGCCTACATACCGAATCCCCGCGGTAATGAAACCCTAATCCTAATGACATTCTTAAAACGTATGTGTGATGGTTAAAAGTTCATTTATTCTCATAGACTTTTTATTGACATTTTCTTCTACCCCATTAAGTTATCAACACTTGACACTAAGATGAACCAAACCATCACAGCCGCCCTATGCATCGCAGATACGAAATGGGCAAAAAGAAAAGAATTCATAATCTATAGGAATTTAATTGTTCTTTCACACTGGCCGTGTGTAGGCTAAATTGTGGAAACGTAGAGTCAGACTGAAAAATTCAATGCCATAGCCGGAATTTGAATCACGGATCTTCTGGTTTCCGTCCAGCCGCTCTGGCAGATGAAAAGCGAAGCGGGAGGCGGTGACTGCAGGGACTCCATGCAACATTGAGCGAGTCGATGACATCATTCATTGTGATCGCCGGGTAACAACAGGTGAATTGTGTCGCATTGCCTCCCTCAGTAAAGGCAGTGTGATGACGATTATTCAACAACTGGGTTACTCAAAAGTTTGTTCACGCTGGGTACCAAGAATGTTAACCGACCAAAACAAAGAAACAATGAAAACAATTGCCTCCGAACACTTGCAGCGCTTCAATTTGGAGGGAGAGGAGTTTCTGGAAAAAATTGTTTCTGGAGACGAAACGTGGGTTCATTTTTTTGAACCTGAATCAAAGAGGCAGTCAATGGATTGGCATCACACAACGTCCAGAAGAAAAAAGAGTGAAAACTCAGCGGTCGGCAGGGAAAGTTATGGCGACAGTGTTTTGGGATGCAGAGAGTGTGCTTATGATTGATATTTTATGGCAGGAATGCACAATAAATTCCGTCCAATACGTCAGAACTCTCAAAAAGCTGAAAGCACGTCTTCGCCGAGTTCGCCCATAAAAAACTATGGCGATGTTCTTCTTTAGCATGACAATGCAAGATCACACACCAGCAGTTACACCACTGCAGAAATTGAGAAATTGGGATGGCAAGTCTTACCGCACCTCCCACACAGCCCTGAACTGGCACTATCAGACTTTCATCTGTTCGGGCTACTAAAGGAAGCTCATCGTGGGATTCATTTTGAAGATGTGGAGGCTGTGAAAACGTCCGTGCGTCAATGGCGTAGGAAGTAAGACCGCGGGTTTTACCACACTGGAATACATGCCCTAGTTAAATGGTGGACCAAAACTGTGGAAAAGGACGGAGATTATATTGAATAGTGACAAATTAATCGTCAATGTTGTAGTTTTCAAGTATGTAAATTGGATTCAATTTTCTCGGCAGTTAAAAGAGAGAGAAAAAAAGGAGGCATTACTTTTTGACCCACCCTGGTAGTTACTTCTTGTCCCCATTTCTTTTGAAACTTATAACGTAATTTATTCTTCGCCCCGGTTATTTTTCACCAAGGCGGCCCGGGTTCGATCCCAGGCGACCGCAAAGTGAGATTCGTGGTTGACAACACGGCGCTGGGGCGGGTTTTCTCCGGGACCTCCGGTTTCCCCCGCCATCTCATTCCACCGGTGCTCCATCTTCATCTCATGTATCATCAGTGTCACCGCCTGCGGTGCCGTATGTAGTAAAAGCGGGCGTTAAACACTACACATTTTTCCGGTTACTTTTGTAAGCATTACTGAGTAACTGTTACTTCCTATCCCAGGTATTTTGTAGCCGTTACAGGATGTTTTTGTCACTGTTACTGACTGCGTAGCTAATTAGTGCCCCACGTATTATAATGCAGAGGTTATACAGAAGGCATTACGTTACGTCTCTAGTTTGTGTGAACCACCACCAGAGGTCGGTAATGACAGTGTTATTATGCATGAGAGTAGATTGCCATGGAAACTTCGAGCTCCCGGTTGTCTTACCTTACCGTACAAGTTAGGTAGGTGGTTTTATCGAACCCAGGAAAAGTCCAACTTGTACACACTAGCGAAGAGCTCTTGCAGATATTAGAAAGTTAGCGCTGTGTGGCCTCAGATTTCGTCGATAAGGGCGCTTTGCCAAGAACGAAAGTTGGAATGTTGGCCGAAGTTATTGAAGAGGGGCTGGGATCGATGATAAAAGCTCTTTATATTGCTCTGCAAACGCTGCTTGGTCATGAATACGATGTAGTAGCACGCAGCAACATACCTGTAATTTAAATAATGTTTCAATTTGAATCTATGCAACAGGACACAACGCGACCTATACGTCTGGCATTCTCAAAGTCCTGGGTTCAGGTCTTGTTGGCCTTTGATTTCTTTGTTGCTTAATCAGAAATCTGAGGTAGATGACATGCACCGGGTATTTTGCTATCCTATGCTTCAGTGTAGGAAGGTCAGGCGCATGGACGGAGTTATGCGATTGATGACCTGTGACTTCTGTGCTGATAGGAAACGTTCTCTATGAACTTGAGCGGGAATTGGCAAGTTTAGTCTGATGTCGTTAAGGACCCTGTAGCGCTACGCTTGCTATCATCACATTTGGTCCGTCCCGTTTACTCTATCACATCTCTTCCTTAGCAACGTGTGAAATACCACTCTCCAATCTGTCTCTACATTTACCTATAGTAAGTGGCGTCTCAAATAAACTTGCGGTTTGTATCACTCCGCCGTAAACACGTGTTGACCTACTGCAACTGCTATAACTTTCACTGCAGCAGTGTATGATTAGAAGTCCCTTAGGGGAGGGGATCCGCCCCTTTCAGCTGCCGTGGTACAGGCGCTGCGGACCCCTAATACTCGTGGTAACTCTGAAGTCACTAGAGAAACCTCGGGCCGAACTTCCGAGCTCCTCCCTGAATAGGAGTTGTTCGGATTGGGTTGGACTCGAGGGGGCAGTGGTTCGCGATACCCGTGGGAGATCGGGTACGTCTTCGGACGGGGTTGAGGGAAGCCATTAATTCTCCCGGGTACTAGCCCGCAGAGCTAGTAGAAGGTGTGCTAGATCACCAGGCGGCCCTACCGAGGTCATATCGGTAGTCTTCACCTTGAGTGTTGACGCGCGTAAGTGGCGTATCCACTTCCATCCCGTCTTGAGTCCATAGGACCAGATGGGGGGGCTTGTTAGGAAACAAGGTCTTGCCCTATGGAAAGCCCCACGGAGGAAGCCGAGCGCCCTTTGGGAGAGCTCGGATACTCCCTGGTTGAAAGAGGCCCGGATCCAGTTCCTACGGGTTCAGGACTAATGGGAGTAGAACCTCTGGGCTCAAACTGCAGCAATGTATAGGGGAGGGGATCCGTCCCCTTCAGCTGCCGTGGTACAGGTGCTGCGGACCCTTAGTACTCGTGGTACCTCTGACGTCACTAGAGGAACCTCGGGCCGAACTGCCGAGCCCCTCCCTGAATGGGAGTTGTTCGGATTGGGTTGGACTCGAGGGGGCAGTGTGTTCCCGTTACCCGCGGGAAATCGGGTACCTCCGGCCAGGCCTCAACCGCCCGGAGGGAATACAGGGTTGCCTAAGAAGTCCCTGTACTAGCCTGCAGAGCTAGTAGAAAGTGTGCTAGATCACCGGGCGGCCCCACCGAGGTTATTTGGTAGTCTTCCCTGCGGGGTTGACGCGCGTAAGTGACGTTTCCACTTCCATCCCGTCTTGACGTTGTTGTCGATGGGGGGGGGGGCTTTTTAGGAAACCAGGTATTGCCCTAAGGAAAGAGCCCCGGAGTTATTCATCGCTCCCGGGTAGAAGGAGGTCAAGGTCTTCGGACTTTTGGGTATATCCTCTGCGCATCAATGTATGATTAGAAGAGCACTTCGCTCATATTTACTGAATAAGTAAGTCATGTAATTAAATAAACTGCTAAAAAAGTTAGGCAATATAATTTTGTGAGTAAAAACTTACTCAAGCAAGTAGTTTTGTAGTTTTCCCTGTAGGTTCACATCTACCATGATTAAAATAACACTGGCGCGACAGCCCTCAAAGGGCCAAGGCCTGCCAATCCAACTGCCGGCCTCACACCCACGATCATCCATCCGATACGGGGAGTCAGCATTGGGTATCCCCCAGCTGGAACGTTGGTTTTCGTGACCAGGGCCGCTTATAAGTTCCTCACTTTCCGCTGAATGGGCACTGGTCCTATACCCGGGACTTAAAATCCACACCACATGGTTGGGATCAAACCCGGACCGTTTTCCGTGGCCAGGGACCAAGGCATTGTGTCTTAGCCCGCTACGCCACGTCGCAGGACGCATTTCCATTTGTCTCTTACTATTTTTCAGGTGCACTTCTTACTTTCGTGGCATAAAACGGCACCAGATAGATGTCATAAGATCTCTGTATAAGTTCAATGTGTTTCAAGAATGCAACAAGACAATTTTCAAAAATACATTTACATCCTTGCAGCCTTTATACGAAAATTTATTTTGCTTTCGTATAAAATGCCATCAACGATTTATTAAAATAAATGTTGATAAGATATATGCATGACTATTCATGTTCAAGTGTTCTTAATATGTACTTAGTTTTGTACAATTTAGTGTTCGGTTGTTTCTAGCCTAATTGTGCTTACGCTCGTGGTTGCTATTCGTTCAGCATATGTGCGAAGTTTGATTCAGACCATCTACTTTTAAAGGCAATGAATGCATTTCGTGAACCAGACAAAAGTGCATGCCTTTTTGCGAAACTTTAAAAGCTGTAAGTGTCCCAGGAATATGATTATTTCCCTCTTAGCTGAGAATGGGAAAAGGTCTGCTACATACGAGGCGCACAGACCAAAGCGTTGCGTTTATTCTGCACTTTTTGCGGCCTTAAAATATTGGATTTTCCGTGCCCGCCAGACAGAAATACCAACCGCCCTTTTTCTCTGTGACCGTAGACCAACCAGCTCTTCAACTATTTTGTGTTACTTTCGACTCGCAATTGTTTTATACATCCACAAGACACGCGTACGTAAAATCTCCACACGCAGTTTTATTTGCAGGAAATATTGTGGTATTGTACCCTAATTATCGAAACCAACATTTCAGCTGAAGACACCTGAAAAAGAATTTTAAAATTCGCAGAAATGTTGAACCATATCTAGTACTCGCTTATTGAGCAGTTTCGTCTGTGGCTGTCATTTGGGAGACCCGGGTTCGCTTCCCGTGGCCGACCTTCCTGACACATGGGTTTCTGAGGGTTTGCCAGGTCACTGGGTAAGTTAATTGCATCTCTCGAATGTCCTTCCAGTTAATCTACATTATCATTTTGTATCATGTCTCATCTGGTGGTCTCTTTCAGGCCTTCTGCACTCTCGTGACTCCTTGGGTAGGCCGCCCTCTGTCTCCTCTCGCCTCATCCTT
The DNA here is from genome assembly GCA_030765055.1 of Mantis religiosa. Classification (NCBI taxonomy): domain Eukaryota; kingdom Metazoa; phylum Arthropoda; class Insecta; order Mantodea; family Mantidae; genus Mantis; species Mantis religiosa. The sequence continues at coordinate 23,458,223 of CM060958.1, forward strand.
TCTGCCCAGGATGCCCAACTTGGGACATAGGTACAATAGATCAAGTCTGGTCGACATATCGAATCCCCTCATTAACATCCCATCACATTCCATCCCATTCCATCCCAGTACACTCTTCAGTGCCTTTCCAAATTACGACACGAAGATATTTAAGAAAAGCCCTCGCCTTCCAAACTAGGTTCTGTATTTTTGTCATCTTGCATTTTGTATAAAGAATGGGCCTGCGTAACAACATTCGTTCTATATCACTTTTGAGTAACTGGAACGCTGGAACGGCATTCCCAAGGAGCCATGACAATGAAGGGTTCCTACACTTTACCACTTGGAAACTCCTCGGCAGGCCAGTACAACAGGCATCCACCCTACCTTGAAAACCTTCCCATTTCATCTTTGGCAGATGCTAAACTTAAATAAAAATTTGATATTTCAACGATATTTCGTTCTTAAATTATGCTCCTCATAAATTCACACATATACGACGTCTAGTTTGGAGGCAACACATTACGTCCCTTATTTACTATATGTGGTAAGAAGAAGAATGTTTTATAATGCTTTAAATTAAATATGATTACTTTTAAATGACTGGAATTAAAACTGTTGAGTCACTACGAATCAATATCATTAATGCGAGCTCTTCGTCATGGAACATTCCTTATGTGTTTAACGTAAATCTGCTTTCAGGTGTTTTACTTGACTTTCCGGAGCGCAGTTATCTAGTGCAGGACAGAGACGGTGTGCTTATGAATTGTTTCATCCCTTAATTTGAATACCAGCCTTTGTGCGCCCTCAACAAAAGGTTCCACTTGGGCGACGCACCGCCATCGACAAACGTGGTTTTACAATTACCGTGTTGTTCATCCAACCAGAATGCTTTTTGACTTGTTAAAGAACATCGCGTACCTGAACGCTGTCCAACGCTCTAATTGATCTATATTACATTACTAAATCATGTAGTTTTTATTTAACGTTTTCAACATTGTATATGTGTGTTAAGTTCCATATAGATATATTTAATATTTTTTAGAAAAAAAATATAATTCTCTTTTATAATTAATAATATTTTCCTTAAATGCAGAAAATGTAATTGATGGTTGCACTCATTTATTTTCTACTGTTACACAAATTATTCTTACAAACAATATACTCCTTATTTACTCTACTTTAAAGATTAGTGTTAGTATATATTATTTGATTGCATATTTTCCTGCAAGTACAATGGCAATTGGCAAGTACAGTATACTTAAGCGATAGTCAAATCTTTTACGATTTGGTCTCTATGTAATGACTTGGCATTTCGCTGCATAACCAGGAGGGTAACAAATAGCGACTTCCCATTTGAGACAAGTATAAGCTTTGAAAAATTAAAAAAAATGACAAGAATATCTCGGAAGTGCTTAACTTAACAAAAAGTGAATGCTTTAAAGTGACCTATATTTCTTTGTAGTACGATTGTATCCAAGTTAGGTCTATCAGTTATGCAAAAGCCATTCAGAGTGAGGACTTATGAGGCTATTGCCAGAAAACTAAGCGGTTAGACCGCTTGGCTATCACCTAGGTGGCCCGAGTTCGGTGACAGCAAAGTGGGATTTTTGGGGGACAATATGGCGCTGGGGTGAGCTTCCTCCGGGTCCTCCGCTTTCCCCCACCATTATTCCACCAATTGCTCCATCATTCATTTATCCCAGGCGTTGGCTGACCCCCTAACCCTGATCTCATCTATCAGATCAATATGCTTCGGCTCCTTCGCTTGAGGGAACCCAAGCGATTCCTAACCCCAGAATTGGGTTCGTGGGTTCGTGAAATTAAAAGTCCAATTGTACAAACACAAAATGTTCTTTATTTTCACCGACTTACAGTTGAAAACTTGCCAATTGCACAGAATTACGTAATGCACACAATTACGATTCACCAATTCGTCCGTTACAGTTCCACTTTGCTCTCGCAATTACGTACACTCCTCCGATGCACGTACACAGTCTTCTCGTCCGTACACTAGCACGGCGCTCCTACGCTGCTCACCAAGAACTGAACTCACTCGGCACTGCAGCCCCTTTTATAGGAATATCGCTGTTTTCTCGAAGTCTCGCGGTTCAGTGAATCATCACGAAGGTTCGAGACGGCAGGGGGAGGGGGAAGAGGAGGCACAGTGACGTTTTTCCAGCCACCCCTCGTTACTGCTACAAGATAAATGGGTAGGCGTAGCCGATTGGCCCTACTGCTGGCCGCTTCTATCGGGAGTTCCGACGTTCGGGTGACAATATATATAAGAGCGCTAGAGCGTTATCTTTGGTTCCCTGCGCCCCGGTTTAAGGTGCGGATTTTAAGACCTGCGTATAGGACCGGAGACCACTCATCACCGTGGGAAAATTGAGTAGCTACGGTAGATAGTGAACCCTATTCTAGAAGGCCAACTTACCGGCTGGGGGTGCCGAGATGCTGACCACACCTCCTCTCCGTATAGGTTGGACGATCACCCACCTCTACCTTGCGCATGTGGGCGTGAGGCCGGCAGTCCAGACTCAGGCCTACTTAAGGCTATTACGCCATGGCTACGTTATGTTTGTATTTCCTTTTTCATAAAAATATCTTAAGCTTATTTTGATTTAATAAACTCGTACAGTTGTTTGTTTTTAAATTAGACTAATGTTCCACATTAGGGTAATTTTGAATGGAGATTCCCTTTCTGAGGGGGGAGACATATTGTGTTTTAATTCTCTGAAGATGTGGTGAACTCAAAATCCAACTGTGTTATTTAATCGACTATCCCCCCCTTTTTCTAAAAGATTATATTTTGGGGTTTTCAAGAAAACGCAAAATATAATTTCAATAAAGCCCTGACATGAATTACGTATACCTAATACTTTCTATACTTATTAGATATAGAATAAAACATAAAAATACTAGCATATTATTTAAATACTAAGGTCAAACACTACGTATATCTTCTTTAGTAAGCCCTTTGTGTGTGTGTGTGTGTGTGTGTGTGTGTGTGTGTGTGTGTGTGTGTGTGTGTGTGTGTGTGTGTGTGTGTGTGTGTGTGTGTGTGTGTGTGTGTGTGTGTGTGTGTGTGTGTGTGTGTGTGTGTGTGTGTGTGTGTGTGTGTGTGTGTGTGTGTGTGTGTGTGTGTGTGTGTGTGTGTGTGTGTGTGTGTGTGTGTGTGTGTGTGTGTGTGTGTGTGTGTGTGTGTGTGTGTGTGTGTGTGTGTGTGTGTGTGTGTGTGTGTGTGTTTAAATTTTATATAACCTTAACATATAATTTCTTTACCATTTATCCTCTGTGGTCGAATTAATTATATCATATTTTGAACAATTTTAAAATGCAGCACAGCTTTCTTTTCCCGTTTCTTTGAGTTAATTCTGTTAAATTTTCTTCTAAAACATTTGAACAAAAGTGTTTACAAACTAAATCGTATTGGACAATTTTAGTCTGCAGAACTATAAGAAAAATCAGCCTTTATTTTGCTCAGATCGTGTGCCCATGTACACTTTAATGGTCACGTGTTGAAGCTTTAAAGGGCTAGCATGTGATTGGAACTAAGATTCAATTAATCTGTTAGATATAAAAATAATTTTTGTTTTCATGAAGATTTTGAGATATGAAAACGAGAGATCACAAAATGAGCACGAAAATGGGATATTTTTAAAACATACAATTCATTTCAAATAACTTTGTATGGCATCAGCTATTTCCGAAGTATGCATTTTTAATGGTTCGAGATGTTCAATGCTTATTCATCCAAACTTCTGTCAGCATTCCTTTGTCTCTCATGATGTCATGGAAAGAATGTAGAGGTTTAAGCCCAGTAATGAGTACAGTTCTAAAATATTTGACGATCGATGTCGCCTTTGTGTCTATAATGGAGCATTTAGTTTAGCTATTTGTGCAAACGTTTTTCCCAGTTAAAGTAGATGGGGAAATAATCCATCGTAACAATAATAAACAATAGAAATGCTATGATTGTAACAGCTAGATGCATTACTTAGGATTGGCTCCTAAATACAAGAGTACATGATAGAACGCACGTGAAATGAGATGCATAGCAACACAATAGTGCGCCATGGTTTGATGTGGACAACAGAATTATGCATGAGGTTGGCACTTCGATCTAGGATCCTCACATCGTTAGTACAGACGCCAGACGGTATCGATCCTGGGCCTCTGAAACTTGCGACCTCTTTTGATGGAAGCGCTAGCTAGATACCAGAATATGGCTTAATTCCTCTAGATTCAATCTCATTCTCTGTATTTTCGCCTTCATTTGCAATAAGCGTTCGCCTTTAACAGTCACGAACAATTATTTTGACTTTGCTCCTTTAAATTACATCAGGGGTGTGCAACGTAGGAACAAGAAATGCGATACGTGCTAGAGCTCAGTTAATAAGCGCTGGAGGCTAATGGGCATTGTAACAGGTTCAAATACTCACTAATATAGGCACTGTAATGATAAGCATGAAGTAGGCATAATCATTCATCATTCACACACATTTTGAGATGCCAGAACATCACAAAAATATCACATAACTTATGCCATATACATTTAAATTATAATTGGTAATATACAATTTAAATTCTGATTTAACTTTAAATTGTAAACATTATTTATTTAACCTGCGCTGTTTAGTAACTGAGATAAGCGCGGGGCACTCGGATTAGTTTTTCAAAATGTGCTCCATAAGTGACGATAGTGTACTGTTTTGTTGGAAGGGCTTTTGTGTGGGAAGAAGAGATAATTGAGACAGATGACTGTGTAATACGAGTGTGTTATATGTAGTTTATTTCGGTAAGCATAAAACATTATACAAAGCTTAAGGCACTTTAGAAAAAGGTAAGTAATTAATAAACTTTAATACTTACAGTAAATAGATGCATTTGGACTGGAGCTCTCAGTAGTATTGCGTAGTTATATAAGAGTACAAAACATCTCACGTGTTACACTACATGGCTTCCCTGTAATTATGGCTTTTGTTTTCACCTCTCTTGTACAAACTACTGTTATAAAAGTTATTTCCATAATGGTTACTGCATATTACGTACAATATGGATACAAAATTATTAAACTGCAGAAAAGTGTACGATACTTAAAATATAAAAGGTTTGTCAAACATTTTGTGGCCTTAGCCGTTCCCAAGAAACTGATTCTTATGATTTTGCATTTTTCCCAGAGCTGTATACTCTCTGAAGCAGTAAAGAACAAGCTTTTGAAAGAATGGCGCTAAGAATAAATAAAAGGGATGGCGGGAAGAAAACATAATGTGACTGGAACAGGTTTTCCTTTGTTTTCTTTGTTTTCACAGCTACGTATTGTGACTTATATTTGCTATTCTTCTGAAATAAACATTTGAAAGTTGTTTTCGTTTATCGTATGCTTCTGGATTGGGAATTCGGCACGGAGGTCCGGATTGTCTATTGTACGTATGCTCCAAGTAGGGCATCCCCGGGGGAGAAGGATGAGGCGAGAGGAGACAAAGGATGTCCGTCCCAAGGAGCCACACAGCGCAGAGGGCAGGGTTCCTACACTTTACTAGTTGCAAACTTCTCGGCAGGCCAGTATAACCGGCAGCTCACCCGACTGTGGCCGGAATTGACCTCAACAGACCTTGTACCACGAAGTCTACCCGAAAGTCTGAAAGACCCCGGCCTCTATCAATCCGGGAGCGATGGAAAGCTCCGGGAGTCTTTCCTTGGGGTCATACCTTGAATCTAAAAAGCCCCCCCCCCCATTCAAGATGGGTGGAAGTGGATACGCCACTTACGTGCGTCAACCCCGCATGGAACACTACCGAATAATCTCGGTGGAACCGCCTGGTGATCTAGCACCCCTTCTACTAGATATGCAGGCTAGTACCAAGGACTTCTTAGGCAACCCTCGACCGCCTCCGAGCGGCCGAAGCCTGGCCGGAGGTACCCGACAACTCCCCGACGGGAGGAGCTCGGCAGATCAGCCCGTGGTTCCCCTAGTAACGTCAGAGGTACCACTAGTGCTTAGGCTCCGCTGCGCCCGCACCATGGCAGCTGAAGGGGACGGATCCCCTCCCCTACGGGAACCTCAACAGACCCGGTTCGGAGACCGGAGACCGTCCTACTGGAAGAGGAAGTGTTTATCAAGATCAGATCATCCTGCCATGCAGCGCCGAGACTCCCGCCGACACTGAAAGATATCACCCGATTAGAGAAGATATGAAATCATAGTGGAGATGAAATGTTGGGGTAGGAAATTCCGGGGGTGTAATTAACCGAGCAAACCCCCCAAAAACCTATGGATCAGGTAGGTCGGCCACTGGTATTTACCTCGGACCTTACGAATGCGGGTCACAGACGAAACCGCCCGAGTCATTCCACACAATTCTCCTGAATGTGAATCTCATACGTTTTCAGGAGCCATCTCGCTTCATTCCAATTATTTTACTTTCTGCATTGTGGCAAAATATAAGTTTATGAAAAGAAAATGGTGTACATATATTTAGATTTTAGCAGATGTGGCTGTATCCCAAAACAAGACCTTATTATGTGAAGAAGTGGTGTCACTAATGAAGCGTTGCTCTTTGGCCAATGTAAATAATGCACGCCTTACAAAACAAGTGAATGAGCTCTAATTAAAAACAGCGAGGCTACCTGTTGGGAACAAGCTCTTAGCTGTAACTAGAAAATCAGGAAATGTGTCCTCTAGCAAGGGTTAATATTGCACAAAGGTTACAACACAGGGGATAGCAAAGAGCACCAACTTTATGCAGCAATACAGAGGGACTTGGTCAGTGTATGGAACTCTGTATACAGCACTTAAATTATTTCTAAATAATTAATTAAACGTTAATATCAGTTTGAAACCAAAAGGAAAAATTAACATAAACCTCCTATTCAAGTTTCTCTACGTCTTTCTGGAAGCCTGGTGTGGCTGGATACTGGCATATTGCTTCCAAAGTCAAGAGTTCAAATCCGGCCAACATCGATGATCTGTAATTCCTTTGAGCGACTGTGCACCTGTAGTCATATAAAAGACTGGAGGTTATGATATTGTTACGTATGGTAAACCATAAAGCTTAAACTTTAAAGTTCACAATCTATCCCGTAACTAGGGGCATAACTAAAGGAGTAAGGAAGGCAAGTGGCAGAGTAAAGTAGAAGAATGCTAAGCACAATCTTATTGCTATAAAATTTCCGAAAAGAAAAGCAAAATCGTAACTCACTTGATGCATCTTATATGGATGGACTTGCAGAGTTTAGCCCCAGAAATATTTTAAAACTCTGTATTTGCCCACCTATTAGGTCTGGGGATAGCGTGTCTGCTTCACATTCAAGAAGACAAAAGTTCGAATCTGACCAGGTGAGTTACGGGATGTTCCCTTATCCTGAAAGATGAATGTCTGCTAACTGTTAAGTGCTTGGACTTATATGAGCATCATTTCATTCATCGTCCGATATGACTTAAAGTTGGAGGACGTTAATTAAAAGAGAGAAGCTTGAATGTAATAGAAGAACAGTAAATTAGGTGACTTAAGAAATGCGATCCGCGTAATATTGGCACTTCTGTAATCGAATACTCCTCTAAGGCGTTACAAGAAAAAATACAATTATTTAAAACGCAATGTATATGTCGCGGCCACAGAGGTTGACCTGTACACCAAAAGCTAAAGGTCATGTGGGGAACACAAGCGCGCTCTGCGAGATATTCAGGGCAGCTTTCCTGACGGAAAACCGATAAAATCTTAATGCTTTTTTGTTGCTTAAATTAGACGCGCTGAAAAGTGTGAGCATCTAGTCGATGAGGAGATGACTGATAAAAAAAAAAAGAATGAAGCGCGGCCCTTATCGTTTATTAATTAGTGCCAGTAATTAGTAACTGACCTCTTTGTACTTGAAAACTTCACAGCTGAGGAAAAAACATGATCGCTAACGAAGGTTTGTTTTCTTTATCTCTTGGCACAGGGATTTATGTGGTGATTTCACCGGAACTGAAATATTAAACGAGATAAAATAATAAATAAAAAATTAGAGGCAGTTCTGACGAATTTAAACTGGTCTACTTTACATCGAATTGCTACCAACTTTATAATAGGATTTATTACTTTAGGCCAATGCAGTCAGTAAGTTGCTTGTGTTTTGTTTCTTTTTTCATTGACTGCATATATCAGCTTACAGTTTATAATATGCTGCACCATTTATTCCAAGATTCTCACTTTAATATTAAATACACCTGATACTTCGCACCACCAATATGCCCGCCTCGGTAGCGTAGTGGCAGCGTGTCTACCTCACGTTCAAGAGGTCCCGAGTTTGAATCTCGGTCAGGGTGAGTTATATGATAAGTTTTTTCCGGGGTTTTCCCTTATACTGAAAGACGAATGTCGGGCAACTCTAAGCTCTATGGACCCATGGCTCATTTGAGCATCATCTCACCCATTCCATTCATCGTCCGATATGACTAAACGTTGGAGGAGGTAAATTATATAAAAAAGCACCAATATGGTTCACTGCAACAGTTGCAAGTATGGTAGCTGCAACTGGAAGAAATGTTTCCTTCTGTACAATAAAGGAACACATGGATCACCTTCTCAAGATGTACCATCTACCTAAAAGGCCCAACAGTTTCGTATAGGTGCTCCCTTTAATGATACAGCATGTACATAATATTGCAATTTATTCTTGTCAAGCCATGTTGCGTTAGCCAGGTTTGTGAATAAGAGACCTTTATAGCTATATATTATATTGTGACCTTGTGGGTTCGTAGAAGTAAAAGTCCAAGTTGCAGAAATTCAAAACGTTTTTTATTTCCGTAGAAATACACTTTATGCACCTCTGATAACAGCAGAATTACGCAACACACACGTACACAGTCCGTCTGCCGCAGGTCCACAAAAACTCACTGACTCGGCTCCTTGCCGAAACTTTTTTTTTTTTTCGTGTGGAGGAAAAATGCATACCCTGGGATTGGAGTGTGGGTCTCCTCTGGGGAATCGAACCACCAGCCCCACCCACTAAAAACCTCCAGCGGTGAGTATTCAGGAGTGCTGTTGTGGCAGTACCGCTGTAAGCACCTGCGGATTTAAGGAAGGGATATATTCGCCAGGCCAAGGCCTGGTCCAAGGTGAGGAATTCGGCAGGACGTAAGCACGGCCTTGCGAATTGGAGTGGAGGTGTAACTAGATTCTGGGTAATATGTCAGGAAGTAGTGAGCGATCTTGTTTGGAAGTGAATGAGGAATTAAGGTTATTGACGAGTGTGTGGTGTCTGCGGCGGTTGGTGTCGACCTCTGGTGTTGGGTCCATCGAACATCGTCTGGAGGACTGCCACTTCTTGATGAGTCTCCGGAGCATGAGTGTGTTTGTGTCGCGATGTCTGATTGAGAATTCATGCTTCTTCTGTATGTCCTCTTGTAATTCTGCAAGCTCTGTGCTGAGATTCGTGTGTGCTGAAGTTTGATGCGCAGATGAGGTCATGAGCTCTCTTAGAAGTTCCTCCAAGTTGGTCAGCTTGGCCGTTACGACCAGGAACTTCGAATGGAGAACCCGAACGACGTACCCTAGGCCCTGGACTTCCTCCCTGAGCTGCTCCTGGCTGATAGAGTGAAGTGCTGTTGGCTGTTGAGGTTGTTGATGTGGCGGCTGTGATGTACTCAGCTGTCGTTGGGAAGATGACGGCGCTGGTGGAGTAGGTGATGCCTTCCTACAGGGATGCAGGGGGCAGAGCACCTGCCCTCTATAGTGATTGTGCCCTCCACAAGAGGCACAATAGCGACGGTGGCGGAGGTCATGCTGTGTGCAGACCGAGGTGTGGCAGGAGGCACCATAGTAGCGGCACCTCGGTTCGGCGGCGCAGGACTCTGCTGTATGCCCGTAGGTGCAGCAGCGGCGGCATGGAGCTAGTCGGGTTTGTCGGCTGGCCTCTGTCTTCAGCACCTGCCCTAATAAGGGCAGGCCGGTAACCAGGGCAGCTTCCAGATCTGCGGTGCTGGCTAGCTGCACTCTGACCAGTGGTGTCGGGCCCCGGGCTGATGTGATGCGGTGTACCCTTGTTACTGAAGGCCACTGATGCTGCGCTGCAGTAAGCACGAAGCGTGCTTGTAGGTCCCGAGGCACTCCCTTCACCACTATGCTTGTACGATATGTGGGTGGTGACGGCTGACAGCTAACTGCCGAAGTGAGTTGTCCTGCTCTTGGCTGAGAGACAAGGGCAGGAGCTGACTGTGGTGCGCTCGTTGCTGTGTTTGGATGGTGGTTGCGTGGTGGCGGCTGGCTGGCGGCCGTTGTTGACTGCCTTGCTTCCAGCTGGGAAGCAGAGCCAGGTTCTGGTAGAGACTGTTGCGAGCTAGGCTCCTCTCCGATGATTCCCTTCTTAGCGGCGGTAGTCTTCTTGACTCGAGCCTTTGTGTTGCGGCGTGTTGACTGCTAGGACTCTCGAGGAGTTGGCTAGGCGCCTGGCGGGCATACAGAGAGATAGGGGAAGCGGGCCTCAGTGAAGAGCTACTTGCCCAGAGCTTCCCCGTTAGCTCCGCGGGAGGCTCCACCCCAGCCGCCGGTAGTGGCGGAGAGGCGGGAGACGGTGCCCGAGAGCTGGCAGGCGATGGCTGCGCTGGTCTTCTTGCCTTTAGCTGCGTTTTTCTTTCCCATTCTGCTTAGGACGGCGTTGTCTCCTCAAGGTGATGTTTACTCCTCAGAGTCTCGGAGAGAAGTGATGACTCTCTAGTCCGGTCCATCCTTTTTATACAATCATTCGCTGTATCACGAAGGTTGGTGAAACTTTCCGAAGCTTCATGCCCTTTCGAGGCGGCAGGCGAAGGGGAAAGGACATTCCAGTAACTTCCCTGGTTTCTTCTCTCTCCACCTCGTCACTCCTGCGCAAGTGATTAGCGCTGTGTGAGTTTGGCTTAACGCTATCTGTCTCTTTTACTCCCAGCTTCTCTCTCTGTCTCTCTTGCCACATAATAAGCGCCTCACGACAAAATTCATCGTTGCATTGGCTATTGCTGATAAACATGCAGAAGACACGCCAAAAACTGCTTCCAAATCAGACAGCCTGTTGGGATATGCTAGGCGCCGAAGATATATGAAGAAACCTTCCACTCCTGAAATAGTAAATGTACTATCAGTACAACATAACTTAATATATATCCATACGAACGATGTAAATTTTTTATTCAAACTTACCTCTAGCAGAATATCGTTCTTGCTGCAATTCTAGGCGGTATATGTAAAACCTCCACTAGCCGTCGTAGAGCCATTTTATCAAAACGAAAATAGAGTCGGCATTCTTCATCTGTAAATTGATTTACATCTAGTCTCCAAATTGCCACGCCCTCATGGGGGATATTTCTTTGTTAATATTGTGACTTTGTGGGTTCTTGAAATGAAAAGTCCAATTGCACCGCTCAAAATGTTCTTTATTTCCACCGAATTACAATCGGAACACTTGCCGATTACACAGAATTACGTAATGCACACAATTACAATTTACAAGTTCGACAGTTCCCTCACTGGGCGCTCCTCACGCTGCTCGCCAAGAACTGAACTGAACTCACGCCATGCCATGTGGTGCTGACTGACTGTATAAAGGCAGAAGGCTTTTTCTGCGTGCCCACCCGTTAAGGGTTTTACCGCAGGTAAGGTAGATTTCGGGATATTGTAGGGTGAAATGTAGGTTTGTAGAATGGTGAATTTTTATGAGGTTACTAGTATGTATCTGGGAGTTGAAGGACAGCATACAACACCTTGCACCCTGGTGTTTTATTGTGTGAATTTTGGGGACATAATTTTGATGCCAAGCAACTTGGAAGAATTATGTGGAGCTCAGCTTTAGCTGCTGTTCGGATTTGCTCCTAGGTTATCTCGGATGCCCGCAAGCCATGCGGGGTAACCGGTGCTGACTAGAGCGACGTCTAGTGGGGTTATAATCTCCCAGAGATCTGACAAGGGCGCTTCTGTGGTTCGGTAAACTTGCGTATAATTTTGATGCCCGACGCCTAACTTCATCCTCCACGTATGGAAGACTCGAGGCCTCGTGAAGCAACCTGGTAGGAAAATAACGTCCCACAGAATATATAGACCTGAGTCCTCTATTCTGTGCACGTTGGAGCCATGCTAGCCAGCTGTCTGCGGCCATGCCCCAGATCTCGCAGGCGTAAAGCATAACCGGGATTACCAGCGCTCGGAAGAGGTATAACTTCATGCCAACTGGCATCGAGGTTGACCCCAGCATTGGATACAGGGAAGCAATTGCTCCCTGTACCTTCGCCGCTCGGTCCCTGATGTGTTGGCGAAAAGTTAGACCCCTGTCTAAGTTAACACCTAGGTACTGGACAGAGTTAGTCCACTCTATCCTTCGACCTCGGTAGCTGAAGTTGGGGCAGTCTGCGGGGGTGTGGCGCTTTGTAAAAAGTATGGCGTGGCTTTTGTCCGGATTAACGGACATCCGCCAACGCCTACACCACTGCTGTGTGAGACGGAGATGTCTTTGTAAGGGGTTGAAGGCTCTGAGGATGTGTTTGTCTTTGCAGAACAGAAGCACGTCGGCAGCGTATTGTGCCATTTCGACTCGTGGCTCTGTTGGGAAGTCTGCCATAAAGACGTTGAATAGGGTGGGGGATAGTACAGAGCCTTCGGGGACTCCGCCTCTCACTGGTCTGAGTGTTGATGTTTTCCCCGCGACTGTGACTTGGAATGTGCGGTGTGAACTCGCGGTCGCATCGTCCCTCTATTTATAGGTGGCTAAATATTTCTGAGAGTTCTTTACCGTGGAGGGCAAAAATATTCTGGAGGTTTCGCGTTCTTTCTGGCGGCAGGAGGAGGGGAAAACGAAGATTCAGCCACCCCTGTGGTTGCCCCTCCCTCCACTCTGTCACGCCTCCGCAGGCGGTACCGATGCCACACGCCCCCCTCCACCGTCCATCCCCTCGCGTAAGCGACCGCAAATTTGCCGATTGGGTAACAATATTATGAACTATCATGTCTTCCAATAAGTCATCAACAGTGCCACCGAATGCTGCGATATCAAGTAATTACTGGCCGCCTCAGTGGTTAGACCACCTGGCTCTCACCAAGACGGCCCGGGTTCGATCCCAGGCGACCGCAAAGTGAGATTTGTGGTGGACAACACGGCGCTGGGGCGGGTTTTCTCCGGGATTTCCGGTTTCCCCCGCCATCTCATTCCACCGGTGCTCCATATTCATCTCATGTATCATCAGTGTCATCGCCTGCGGTGCCGTATGTAGTAAAAGCGGGCGTTAAACACTATAATTTCATTTTCAAGTAATTACTCCATTTGCTGTTCTCAGTAAGGTATCCAATGACTCGTGCGAAAACTCTGACTCAGTAACATACACTACAATATATACCGCCACATGACAATAGCCGATACCGTATCAGAAAACACGCTGTGGCAAAAACTCTGTAATATTTCTTTGTACTACATGTTCCCTTAAGACAGATTCGTAAGAAACAGAAGCAAATAAGAACACCCCTGAAGAATACAGGAAGAGAACAGCAGATTTCCGGACCTACAATACCTGAGGCATTTAAAATTTATTTTAGAAAAAAAGAAATTAATGTTGCAGTTAATCTTTGGGGAAGCAATCACCACCGAGAACCCCAAACTGGAATGTTGCCAGTACCCAGGGGTTTTAAGACCACAAATCACACCAAACGAGCGCTGGGAACAGAAACGTAAAAAGCAAACATGACCGGGAAATTGATAAAAAGGCAAACAAAAACAAAACAAGAGAGAGAGAGAGAGAGAGAAACTACTGCAACAGAATTAAGATAATGTGTTATTGCTTTCGGCATGTAGCTCTTGTACTTGAGGACGGGGAGCAATGTTATTATGTGCATTTCATTTCAACTAGCAGTGACTGCATGGCGCCCTATCTGTTACTTGTACAGACTGGATATAATACTCTTCATGAAAATGCAAGACAAAATACTGCCTTTTTATGGCTTATGCTTAAAAGTACAATACTAGAAAGTGATTTGTGATATGTTACACTCCTAGAAGTTTGAGAAAAACGCAAAACATCTCGAATTAGAAATAGATACAATAGGGAAGGTGAGATTAAAAATAGAGACTGCAGTGGAGTCTTTATGAACACAGACTTCGAAACTTCGCTCACTGAAAGAAACACTACAATGAATGGAAATTAATTGTTCTTTCACACTGGCCGTGTGTAGGCTAAAATATGGAAAGGTAGAGTCAGACTGAACAATTCAATGCCATAGCCGGGATTTGAACCACGTATCTTCTGGTCTCCATACAGCCGCTCTAAACCATTGAGCTACTACAGCCAACGTGCCGATATGACATTAAATTCTCCAGCTGACACTATAATGTTAGAGCGGCTGGACGAAGACCAGTAGATCCGTGGTTAAAATCCCGGCTATGGCATTCAATTTTTCAGTCTGACTCTATCGTGTCATACTTTAGCCTACACATGCCAGTGTGAAAGAACAATTAATTTACATTAATTGACCTAATAGTGGTGCCGAGGTGCGGGCGCTGCGGAGCCTTAGCACTCATGGTACCTCTGACGTTACTAGAGTAACCTCGGGCCGAACTGCCGAGCCCCTCCCGTCGGGGAGTTGTTCGGATTGGGTTGGACTCGAGGGGGCAGTGTGTTCCCGACCCCTACGGGGAATTGGGTACCTCCAGCCAGGCTACGGCCGCCCGGAGAGGGTAGAGGGTTGCCTATTAAGTCGCGGGTAGAGTTAGATTACTTCCGTAAAAACCCTGGCATAATGCATTGCTTACCTTAGGAGCGACTCTCACCACCGATGGGCGTGAGGTGATTGGGGAAGTTCCTCGATGCCGTCCAGCATGTCGTCTGCACATCCCTCGAAAACGTAGCTCTCGGCTCTGCTGCTGCACTCAGACGTTGCTGAGTAATCACTTTCCGAATCACTGCTGCTACTGTCGTCATTAACAGTGATCGTTAGCTTTTCCACCTCTGTTTCTAGGAGACCCTCAGTTTTTATATATTTCTCCTCCACTTGGTGAACATGCGGGCAAACTGGACCCCATTCTGCTTCTCCTATTTCACCAAATCGCTGTTCGCACAAACGCCACACGTCTCCCATGTTGAAGCTCACATTGCAAAGCGCAACCCATTCTTTTACATTTGCCCAAATTTTTTCAATGGCATTCAGGTCGGGATGGTACGGTGGTAAGCGGAGAACTACGTGCCCATCTTCTTCTAAAATTGCATCCACAATATATTTATTATGTTTTGGCTGATGCAACTTTATAAGATCATATAGTTCCGCTTTCAGCATTTGGCTTCCGAACGGAATCCTATGCTTAACCAACCAGTCTTGCATATCCTGCTTTTTTGTGTTCGCTGTGGGACATTTTTCTCTGGTCACATTGTGATATGAAGCGTTGTCTATCACAAGAACAGAATTTTCTGGAAGATTGGGCTTTAGTTTTTCTTTAACTGCATTCTAACTGATAAGTTTCACAGATTTAGTGTTCCCAACAAAGCACGTGATAACCAAGTTCACTCCTCTAGATGAGGATACACACTGACCTTTGCGTATACAGGTTGACGCACACGGCTGGGTTGGAGGGAGCGAGGGAGGAACTGGCATACATGAGGCGCCAAGCGGATATTGAAAACAGGCTCGCCCGCTGAACACCCAGGGCTTTTATGGGAATGCGGCTGCTCTACTAGCCTGCAGAGCTAGTAGAAGGTGTGCTAGATCACCAGGTGGCCCCATCGAGGTTTTCGGTAGCCTTCCCTGCGGGGTTGACGCGCGTAAGTGGCGTATTCACTTCCATCCCGTCTTGAGGTAGTGCTCAGCGGGGGGGGGGACTTTTTAGACTCAAGATATTGCCCTATGTAAAAAACCCCGGAGTATCCGTCGCTCCCGGGTAGAAGGAGGCCCGGGTCCTTGGTCCTACGGATCCAGGACTGATGGGAGTAGAACCTCTGCACTTAACTTAACCTAATAGTCGTCAACTATAAAGACCGGGCCTTAAAGTACTTACACGTTGTAAGTCGCCGTTAAGGTAGTTGTCTTTTATGAGAACTCTTAGTGGTTTACCGGGAAAAACACGAGTCAGCTGGAGAATTTAATGTCATGTCGGCACGTTGGCCATAGTAGGTCAATGTTTAGAGCGGCTGGATGGAGAGCACATGATCCGTGGTTCAAATCCCGGCTATGGCATTGAATTTTTCAGTCTGACTCTATCTTTCTATACTTTAGCCTCAGTTTACATCATCGGAACTGTTTATCAGTAGTCATATTCACTCATTTGCCATTGTTTTCTTGATAAATATCCACTCATATGTTTAGGCTCAGGGAAGGATGAGTTCATCACCCAGTAGGGAATCAAACCTTGCACCCTTGGTTTGAAAGTTAGCATTCTAACCACCAGACAATGGCCCGCCTCAGTAGCATAGATGGTAGCGTATCTGCTTCACGTTCAAGAGATCCCAAGTTCGAATGTCAGGGTGAGTTACCTGGATAAGGTTTCCCTAATAGTGATTAACTATAGAGCCTGGGCCTTAAAGTACTTACACGTTGTAAGTCGTCATTAAGGTAGTTGTGTTTTATGAGAACTCCTAGTGGTTTACCGGAAAACATACGAATCAGTTGGAGAATTTAATGTCATGTTGGCAGTTGGCCATAGTAGCACAATGGTAGTGCGGCTGGACGGAGAACAAAAGATCTGAGGTTCAAACCCCGGCTCTGACATTGAATTTTTCAGTCCGACTCTACCTTTCCATACTACAATGAATATTGTGTAACGAATGCTTGTTATGGGAGGTCGCTGGTGTACCGTGGATCGTTTAGAGGTCAGAGAAGGCGGGAATATAGTGTAGTACAGTCTTACCTTAACATCAACACAGCGTACGTAACACGCCGCATCTTTTTCGTGCGAAATCGATAACCCATTCCTTTAAGCATTCTCCAGAACGTGTCCTTCTACCTCCAAAAGAGACCTTTTCTTTAACAGCATTCATTCGTTTACCTATTGTAAGAATTTGTCTTCTCTGTTCGTAAAACTCGAGGAAAGTTCTGCACATAACACATTTTTTCAAACTCGTCGAGTTCGAACCCTTTTGGACGTGGGCCATGTTTACCAGGTGTTGCAAGTTTTCTACCGTACGCTCAGAATTTTGAATCTCTTTTACTATACTATTCATAATTAGTTAACTTTACCCCCACTGTCATTCATCTTTATATAGCGTGATCCATATCAACCTGAACCATTTCAATAGGGCATAGCTTTGGAACCAATAACAGGACACACGTGCAACTTTGGGACAACATAATACACAATTGGGAGATTACGTTACACTATTTACATCTCAGAGAAAATGTTGGAAGTGTCCTCCACCAGCATCTGTACATGTTTGTACTCGTCTCACCATATTCTCTGAAGTTTTACTGAGAGTATCCTCGCCAATGTTACTTATTTCGATTCGAATGGATTCCTTGAGAACATCAATTGTCCGTGGCCTATTCTTGTACACTATGTTTTAGATACCCCCACAAGAAAAAATCCGGTGAGGCTAGGTCAAGGGATTTGGGGTCCACAGACCTTTTGAAATTATTTGATTACACTGGGCAACAAAAAAAAATAATTTTTGAATGTTTCGAGCACTTCATGAGGCAATTGCTACTAATTTTGGGTTGAGAAAAACAAGTACGACAGTGAAAAAAAATTTTATTAGCTCTAGTGTCTATGATATACACAAGGTGGAAGTATTACATATTAATGGATTGAGAGAAAAGGATACATTTTAATTACATACATGCTAACAACAATGAAAGTGCATTTGATTTAACTGGTAATTACATGCTAAGAGCTCTAAATTGCTGGAAAAAATAATTCGCAGATAGTTGTGCCTGAAGAGAATCATGTGGTGACCTATTGACTTCGTCGCTTTTTCTTTTTTTTTTTTTTTTTTTTTTTTTTTTGTAATTTACGTCCTCCAATGTTAAGTCATATCGAACGATGAATGGAATTGGTGAAATGATGCTCGAATGAGTCCAGGGTCCTTAGACCTTAGAGTTATCCGACATTTGTCTTTCAGGATAAGAAAAAAACCTTATCCAAGTAACTCACCCTGAGCGATACCTCTTGAACGTGAGGCAGACACTCTACCACCACGTTACCGAAGCGGGCTGACTTCGTCGTCGTTTAGCTTGCCTCTTGTGATGGAGTTCCGCAGAATCCCTATACAAAGACCAACAGTAATCCGCAAGCATTACTTCATTCCAAGGGCCCTGATATCTTTGTTCCATAACAGTAATGTCCTGATGGAATCTCTCCCCATGTTCATCACTAACAGCTCCACAACTAGGAGGGAAAAAGTCTAGGTGGGAGTGGAGAAAATGGATCTTAAGGGACATGTTGCATCCAAGGTTACGGTACTTTTGCAGGAGTACTGTCACCAAATGCTTGTAGTTGTCATCTACGGTATTTTTACAGGTGTACCAACTCCACAAAAAATCCCCCAAATTTAAGATGTTCACTCTAAAAAATGAAATGTCAGTTTATCTTGAAAGCAAGAGCTAATTTATAATTTTTATGGTGATTTTTTAATTCAGCAGAAAGAAATACATGTAAATTCACTATTTTAAGGCCGAAACATTTTCATTGTTGCCCAGTGTTATCAGAGAACCTGGTTACAAGTTCCATGGTGTCATCAGATATATGGAATGTTGCCCCATCTTGCTGGAAATAACCTCCTCTCAATTCGATATCATCCAGCTGCTCCACAACTGTCTTGAAGATATCACATAATCTATTTCGACAATTGTATCGAAGAAAATGGGATAAACGACCCATATACGCTGATGGTGGACACTTCCAACATTTTCTCTGAGATGTAAATAATGTAATGTAATTTCCCAATTGTGTATTATATTCTCCCAAAGTTGTACGTGTGTCCTATTATTGGTTCAAACGTTATGGCCCATTGAGGTGGTTCAAGTTTATATGGATCGCACTATAGCATTATATAACGGAATATTTATTTTTCTTTTCTTTATAAAGCTGTAGCACATTGTATATTAATTTTCTACTTTGCGAACGTATGAATACGCGGGACATTATTTGCATTTTGACTTAATTGGAACCCGTCCACTCTAAGAGACTCAACTGCTGCATTTCAGTATTGCCGAACGGTACAGGGAATGGTGACGAAATACCGCTCATCTGTTTGTTGTTATGCCAGCTACCACTGTTTGCCAACTGCATTCATTCTTCAGACAGGTTGTACATGTAATTGATTACAAAGAGACACGATGAGAGGGGAAAAATTACTTTATTACTCAAGATAAAACGGAATATCTTCTCTATCCAAGAGGTAGATAAAGGGTCAATAGAGAGATACCATTTAAACATTTTCTTGAAGAGTATGTGATACAAGGGTCCACGCTTGCTTGTAGGTGTGTATGCGTGCGCATTTAGAGTTGCTTAATTATGACATTTAGTATTTGAGTTAGCCAGTTTTAAGAATGCAATATGAAGATGTTAAAGAAAATGAACAATCTTAGTGAACTGAATAAATAGGCTTTCAGGTCCGTGCCTTTAAATATAAAATGATACCAAGATTGTAGATCATGTTCTGCTGGACATTTTTCTTCCAGACGTTTCGCCAAAGGCTCCGTTGGACATCTTCATTGGCATGGCCGAACCACTCTCGTTCTGAACGCGTTGAAAGCGCTCGTTGTTGGTTAATGCTCTCTCCTTATTGGTCACAATACTGAAGATGTCGGACGTAACTTCGGATGAAACTCTGAAAGAAAAACGTCAAGTAGACCACGGCCTACAAGCTCGAGTAATCTTTTTATATTTAATAAGAGTAGCAAGGGAATATTCATGGATGTAATTTGTTTGAATTCGATAGTAATATAAGAGTACTTAATGTCTGCAGTGCAGCGCTAATGAACGTATATCCATGAACGTATTTTATATGAATAAATTAACATGAACGGAGTATTCGTTTAATGCAACCTGAGAAGTCTGGATTGGCAGAGCATTGTTTTGGTAACGACCATAGAGCCAATTTTCGGGATACGACCATCTTGGTAAAATGCAACAGTTACTGGGAGCGGAGAATTAAGGAGGCCTTGGCCATTTCCTCCGAGAGGAGCACGCTTAATCGTGATGCTGGATTTCAGTTCAGCTCCTCTTGTAAACCGGCCTTTAAAATGGAAATCCGTCGGCTTGAGAAGCACAGATCTATACAGTTTAATCATCAAATTGTTGCGTTACTTTGACCAATTTATTTTCTATACTCACGCCATCTTCTGACCTGGCATTTAATTTACTGAAAACAGTCTTTTGTTCAGCGATGCGAATATTGCTAGTGTTTTGTCTTGGTTGATATTTGTGTTATGTCCAGTGATATATATTGTAGTTATAACAATTCTTAAAATATCCTGATGATGGGAGAGATGTACGTTCCCGAAACGTCGATTTCTAATCGTCTTTTCACCTGACTTGTTTCTCGAGAAAATCTTGAAAAAATTAGTTTGTGTTCAAAGTCATTAGATATATA
Organism: Mantis religiosa; assembly: GCA_030765055.1. NCBI lineage: Eukaryota > Metazoa > Arthropoda > Insecta > Mantodea > Mantidae > Mantis > Mantis religiosa. Next base: position 23,478,720 of record CM060958.1, read on the forward strand.
GCTATTTTCAAAAGTTTTTGTATCGCACTAATTCCATAGCGTATTACAATAGAGGGGGCACTTGTGTACTGTGAACTACATAGATCTATTGTAGCTGCAACCCTCAAGAGGAAAGGATAAAGGGAAGGGATCGCAGGAGGCTACAGGCCACACAGACATGTTAGGTTTAGGTTGTAATTTCTTGTGGCAGATAGCCCCAAAGCAACGATAGAGGTTTGCATTCGGTCCCACGTTTGATTCTTCTCGTTCCAGGCACTCTGAGTTTGTGGTCTCTCCCATCAGTAAACCAACGCTGCGGTGGTTCCTCTTTTACCCCTATCAATTCCTTTCATCTGTTTCAGAGTTGTAGGACGAAGCGCAGGCGGTTGGTTCGCTGCACCAGGAAGGTGCGCTATTAAAAGACTTTCTCTAGTGCTTGTCAGGACTCTTTTTAGGACTTCAGCTGTCTATTGCACCATAGGCTGTAGGTGGTTAAGGCAGGGCAGCCGACGTGAGGATGGATGCCATTTTGCAATCGTTAGGGCCTTGTCATCCTTGGTTGGTCACACTTCGAGTAACCCTTTCATCCCTTCCTCCCAACCATCACCTTGGAAGTATAAAGAGCCTATGTGAAGCATTCTGCTCCTACTACTGGATCCCCCTAGACGAACAATCACGCAATCTTAAACGATTAAAATGCAAATGTTTATTTAGAATAACATGAAGTGGGTAAGTGTTTGTAAGAGTAGTTTGTACAAGAGTTATTACATATTCTTGTAAGTGCACATATCCTATGTTTTGTGGTTCATTTTTATTGTAGTACAGTTATACAGCGTAACATACAGATTAAAAATCTGTGCAGAGTGTTCTTTGCTTCAATATGTATTGTTCGCGTGACCTGCCGAGAGAATATGTCTCCATTTCTGTTTAGTAGAGGATGGAGCAAGAAAGACCCATGAGTCACGAAGGAGGAAGTTAGTCTGCCGTGAGAAAGTAATACGCGTTCAAGGACACCCACCAGCTAACGTCATGGGTACTCATATTATTACTATGCAAGCTACCTTTCGAGACCGTAATTGGATATGTTTCCATTTCCAGAAGCATCTCCCGCGCTCGACAGGGTATATACAGGGCCGCCAAATGCGCCTTCATGTAGGAGGCTTATTTTTGTGTACGTCAGAGATATGATTAACGGCACAAAGAATGCACGCTGAAGGGATATAAAGAACCACTCTAGAGATGTGTCAAAGTGGTGCGTTTGTCTAAAACAGAGGCTGTTCGTACGTTAACATAGGGTTAATAGTTTAGTGGCAAAATAAGCAGTTTGAAGGCGAACCTGTCTTTGTCACGGCACTTGTTTGACACCAGGAAGAATTTAAGCATATGGCAGAAAGAAGCTACTAGGTAGTAGGTTCTCCTCAAGGTCTCTTATAAAACGGAATTCCCATTTACTTACGTGATACATTTACTCGTAATGCCTTGAAGAAGTGGCACGCTGTGAATTTTATATCATCCCAGAACCATTACGCCTTAGTGGACGTGCGAAAGTTTTACGGTTTTCAATTTCAGGAAGTGTGTTTCTATCGATAGATGCTGTCAAGGTCTAGCGACGACGAGAAGTGCATGTAATTACTTTTGTAAGCTTTACGTTACATTTTGACCGTCTCCTCAGAGTGAAGGCTTTGTTGTATGTAGAATCGATACGAAATTCAACCAGCGGTATTTGCTCCACAAAACTGACAGACTATGCAGCAAACAACGTAAATCCCTCCTCTAATTAATTGAGCGTTATGCCCGGGGCGCCGCCGGTACGCCCTTCTCCCCCACAACACGTCAGAGTTTACATAACTTGGGGCTGGCATGTTTTCCCTATCTGGAACATTATGGTAAACTTTAAGTAAATACGCATTGTGTCATCCCCGTCTGTAGTTAATGTTCCTTTTAACAGATAGCGCCACCTACCCGACAACACCACTGGCAATGTTTGTAAATAAATTAAAGTGACGTATATCTGAAATTTGGAAAATCTACAGTACACAAGCAATAACAGCGATGTAAATACAGGATTTCCCACTTCTACAATTATCGTGTTAATACTTTGTTGTAAACAAAGCTTTACAAATGCCCGCCTCTGTAGAGCGTCTGCTGACATTCAAGAGGTTCAGAGTTCCAACCTCGGCCATGGTGAGTATGTAGTTGTCCTTTTTGGGGGGGGGGGGGGAATTTCCCTTATCCTAAAAGATGCATATGCGGTAATGGAAATGGGTTCATTTGAGTATCATTTCACCCATTTCTTTCATCATCCTATATGACAGCGTTGGAGGACATTGTATCTTTCGTACTCTTTAGCACGAGACTTGACCATTGCCAGCAATTCCGCCTTAACATGACCCTCGTGGAAAATTATATTTTTACTCTGTAGCCATGCTATGATATCACTTGTTTGGTATGCGTTCTAACCTCACACTGTGGTAGAGGACATTGTTCATCCCAATAACGCTATTCGGTTGTCATTTGGGGAGAATCTTTTCAAATCAGGATTTGAAAACGTCGCCATTCATTTCTATATGATAGTCTCCCGTTGTTTCGGAGTCGAACACAAGCTCGTCACCCTCGGCAAAGCCATCATCACTTCCTATGTGCAAAACTGTAAGACGCTTTCGCCTGCCCGTAGGATTTCTATGTCCTGCACTTAAACCAGATCGAAATGCATGTTTTGTTTATTTTTCTGTAGTGTCAGTCCCTACTTTGCTTGTCGTGTGCCCCTCGTCTAAATAACAAACTTTCCGCGTTTTACGGAGTTCCTTCAATATGCGCGCGCAGCATGATTTACTTTAATTAAAAACTAACTTAACTTAGGTGTCTTTTATAGTTGAAATATGCTTAGTACGCACTTGTGCGCTTTAGCAAAACGAACTCAAGACTCCACAACTCATTAGCAGTACTTTTTCAAGGGACTATTTACACGGCGGAAGCATCCTGGAAATTCTGAAGAAGGCGCGCTACGATCAACGGTCACGTGGTGTTGTTTACATCTACTTTATTCTCCCACTGCAAGAAGCTTAAAGTGATTACGTTACATATTCCTCTACAATCCCTTCTTGTGTTGGGTAGATAGTATGTGGTAGAGGAGACAAAGTACATATATTGAAATAAAATATGTCTAAGAACGACAAGAAAATTTTCAAGAAATTTCTTCCGCTCCTAATAACATTTATATGGAAAACCTTTCCTCATTTTTATTTGGATAATGTCTCTTGACTTATATTAAAACACTATATGTACGAAATATTCATATAAATAATAAACTGCATATTTTAACTGTTCTGTGAATTCTTACAAAGCGTTTTATTGTGAATTAGTATTTTGTAATTCTACACGTAAACTGTAAATCACAAGTGATAACAAAAAATTATCGAGAGCGTGGAATTACCCGTTTCTAGATATACCCTGTTAAGGTTTCAACTGTTTAACGCTTTATCATTCCAATTCAGCCTCTTTTGTTTTGTTTCCTTTTGTTTATATCATTTGGAGGGCATTTTCAAGCCAAGTATCTGCTTTAATCACTAAGCGGAATGGCTCATGCGGTTTCGTCTGTGGCCTGCATTCGGGAGGTCCAGGTTCGCTTCCCGTGGCCGACTTACCAGACCCGTGCTTTTCCTGGGTAGTCAGGCGAATGCTGGGTAGGTTAATTACATCCCCCAAATTTATCATTTCATATCATCTTTCATATGATGGTCTTTTTTAGGGTAGAAGTGTTAGCTGGAGTCTCGGCGTTGCATGGCAAGATGATATTCTCCTAGTGAACACTCTTTCTTGCTGTAGGACGGTCTCCCAGTCGGCCTCCGTCTCTCTTCTCTCATTCCATCCGTCCTATCGGGGGTGCCCCACTTGGTGCATAGTAACAATAGTTCAAGGCAGGTCACAGTGCCAAATCCCCTCTAAGATTTTATTCCTATTCTATACCATATACTTAAATCTCTTAAATATTAAAAAGAATTTGTGGTACATATGGAGCAGATATAAGAAGTAAGCAATAAGTAGCGAAAATCTGTGAATGTAACCTTTTTTTTTTCTCCTTCATTCAGAGCCCCACAATATACAGGGTGTCCCACCTAACTCTGCGACCTCAAATATCTCCGAAATGAAACAAAATATGAAAATTCCAATTGGCCAGGAATGTAACTAAGTTAGTGGCTCACAAAATAAAACGGCATGCACAATCCATAAACGTAAACAAACAACACTTCCAACACGAAGTTGCGTTTTTTTTTTTTTTTTTTTAATGGAACATGTAAGTTTATTCTAGCAAAATGACAACTAGAGCTACAATTACGGATAAAACATTTGGTTCCGCTTTTCTAAACATACTTACTAGTGGCCTATAACCCTCAGAAACGTCATTGCTGTGAATTACATCGGCATGGAAAACACACCCACAAATCACCAGTAGCGTCTTGTCTGATGAAACCGTGTCACTTCAACAGATTTTCGAAGTACCCTCCGTTTGCAACAATACATTTGGTAACAAGAGAGTGTTGCACAGATTGCATTGTTTCTACAGATATTGCCGCACCGCCGCAGTAATACGTTGTTGCATATCGTCTACTATCATTGGCGGTTCTTGATACACTCTTATTTTTCACTGTGTCCCGGAGAATGAAGTCTAATGGCGTCAAGTCCGGGAACCGAGCTGGCCATGCCACAGGACCTCCCCGTCCTATCCACCTATTACTGAAGGCCAGCATATCGACTAGATGACGGCAACTGTTACACGCCACACGAAAACCTGTTTAATGTGTCAGTATGGAAAGCAATATCCGAAACGTACGTGAATTACGTTACAGTATGACAACAAACCAGATTAGAAGACACTAATCCTTGTTTCACGTAAGCTTGCCCTGTATCTCTTAACGGTCACGTGACCTAGTCCCCCTCGCATTGGCTGCTGTTGTGCGGTAAAAATTAATTCGTTATTTAACATGGTGATATATCTTTATATGTTGGAAGAGAATTGTCAAATTTATATTTTCGTAACTGTTTCAATGAAATATATTACGCAACAGAGTTGATTTATCTGAAATGCATGTTAATTCTTAAACGAAGTAAAGAGGAGGTTCCTTTGCTCTCAAGCACGTGCCACGATAGCACGTGATTTAGCGGTAGTGATGACATATTTGTTTATATGACTTTTATCACTGACCTTGTTTTGAACTGGATTAGTCATAAATCGCCATTCGACGGTGTGCTATGCCGAATGCGAGAGCTAAATTATTTTATTGATCGTTTATTTCGCGTGTACTTATTATATGTATAATGGCAGAGTCTAGCGCCAGTTTTTCGCTGAAGCATCACAAGGGAAAACCTTTAGAAAGCGGCGATAAAAGAATTGTGTTGCATGTGTTTAATGCATTCACAGAGAAGGATCCGTCTTTGCCAGTGAGAGATGTGGTCTGAACTTACAGGTGAGTGTTAGATGCGTAGGAACATCCCGACATGAAACTGAGACAACAGGAAAACTTACCACTCCAGGGGCGATATTGCTGTGTGGCGAAGACGTTATTTAAGGACAATCAAATTGTCCAAATCGCAAAATATGCTACCTTGACGAGACTTGGGTGAATGAAGGACACTCGACAAGTATGGCGTGACACGACTTTTAAGACTGAAAGACAAGCATTTTTGCAAGGTATGTGTGCTGTTTTAAAAAATCCCTGCGGAAAAGGCCGAAGGCATTTCATTATAAACTTGTTCCAGTTTCATTGCTCATTCATTGAGTTTCAGCTTGCTCAGTTTCATTATAAACTTCATTATTTTTGCATGCCTTCATATTCTTATTTCTATCTTCCTGGCAATTATTATGACGTTTACTGCAGTTTTAAATGTGACGGGAAGGCACCGCCTATGGCCTATGGCGCGAAAGCATTAGCCAGTTAGGATGAGGGGGAAGTTAGTTGCACGCGGAGTGATACATAGCGGGGCAAGGTTATATGAAACAGATCCTGAACGTGCCGAGCTGATATCGGTTTGCTTCAGCAGGCTCCAGGCCAGTACAAAGAACCCCTGATCTGAGATATATGCGTTGCATTACATCAGAAACGGTGGCGCCATTGCCATCCTCTAACAACCATGCATTTCAGAAAGTATTTGGTTTAGAAACATGAAACCAAGTGTGTTATCACTAATTGTAGCTCTAGTTCTCATTTTGGTAGAATACGCATAGAGGTTCTATTTAAAAGAAGAACGCAAAGTGGTTTTGGTTTGTTTAGCTTTATAGATTGTGCATACCTTCTCATTGTCTGAGCCCCTGAAACATGTATATTCCTGGACAATTAAAATGTTCTTATTTTGTTGCATTTTGGAGATATTTGAGGTCGCAGTGTTAGGTGGGACATCCTGTATGTAGGCACTTCCGGTGGACTCTGGATATCGAGTTTCTGGGTTGAGTAATTGTCCCTGCAGCGGGGTAAAATTTAGCGCAAAATTTAAAATACACAACAGGAAGGGTCCATAAACTGGATCAACACGGGGTGGAGGGTATACGAAACCGTTTTAGTTCATTATTAGCTATCAACTTTTAAAACTGCCGTGTCGTGCGAAAGAATAAAGCTGGGGACAGTGATTAATCGCTTTATCAAACTTCATTTGTTCCCTGGTTCGTATCGCGGCTCAGAATCAATAGGTTGCCCAAGAGAGTAGCGAGAGATTGATTCCATATCATTCGATACGTAATCCCTCGGTGTAACACAAGCAAACACAGGGATTCTGTCTGTCCATTTGCGTAACGTCAAGTATCGGCTTTGAAAAACCTTTGGTCGTGACTCATAAAACGTTTGGCTATCATGTAAGCTATTTCACCGGAGGAAAATAAAACAATTGTACATCTCTAATACATTCTTGTATAAAATGGTGAAGAACTACACTCCACACAACAATTGAAGCCTGATGTTTCACGGGAAATACGCGTTTTGAAAACCCATGAATTCACCCCAAAAACTTTTTAATAAAAAAGGTATATTATATATTTTTTATTTTTTTATTTGTACAGTTTTAACTACAGAACCCCTACAATGAGTTTAATATCGAACATACACTATTACACCTCCTGTACAAATACATGAAATTGCTGACTCAGGTCCCCCTGGACAATAGCCTTTGGTATTCCTGAGCAGCTTGGTGATTTTTTGTAATTATGTCCTCCAACGTTAAGTCATATAGGACGATGAATGGAATGGGTGAAAAGATGTTCAAATGAGCCCAGGGTCCATAGAGCTTAGTCACCCGACATTCGTCTTTCAGGATAAGGGAAAACCCCAGAAAAACCTTATCCAGATAACTCACCCTAACCGAGTTTCGAACTCGGGACCTCCTGAACGTGAGGCAGACACTCTACCACCAGGCTACCGAGGCGGGCATCAGCAGCTTGGTGTCATTTCTTCTTAACCTTCGCTTCTTTCACCCTAATCCATTTTTCTCTTAACTTATATAAGAAATCTCTAATACATCTATTTTTCTTTTCACCCATCCCCGGTAACATGTGTAACGTTACCCCCTCTGTTTACACTTAGTCCAGCACAGAGGACCAGCTCTTAGACCAGCTTGGTCTATTGTGCCTATGTCCCCAAGGGGCGCGTCCCCGAGAGGAAGGATGAGGCGAGAGCAGACAGAACGGCTGACCCAAGGAGCCACGACGTGCAGAGGGCAGGTTCGTACAATTGACCAATTGGAAACTCCCCAGCAGGCCAGTACAACCGACATTCCAGCCACCGTGGGCCCGCCTCGGTGGCGTAGACGGTAGAGAGTCTGCCTCACGCTGAAGAGGTCCCGAGTTCTAATCTCGATGAGGGTGAGTTACCTGGATAAGGTTTTTCCGGAGTTTTTCCTTATCCTTAAAGACCAATGTCAGGTAACTCTAAGCTCTCTGGCCTTAGGCTCATATGAGCATCATTTCACTCATTCCATTCATCGTCCGATATGACTTAACGATGGAGGACGTAAATTACAAAAACAAGCAAACAAACCCACCGTGGTCTTGAAAGGTCCACTATGCCGGAGACCGTCCAGCCGAAGGAGGAAGTGTTTAATCAGAGTATATCATCCTGCCATGCACCGCCGAGACTACCGCCGACACTTCTACCCTGAAAGAGACCACCAGATGAGAGATGATATGAAATAATAATGGAAATGAAATGAAGGGACAGGAAATTCTGGGGATGTAACTAACCAGCATTCGTCTGGCGACCCGGGAAAACCTCATAAAACCCCTGGATCAGGTAGGCCAGTCACGGGAATCAAAACCGGACCTCCCAAAAGCGCATTATTAACGAAACCGCATAAGACATCCCGCTCGGTATGTTAACCCCTAATTACTGCAGAGAAAAAGTACTGTTTGCAACATTCAAAATTATTGATGTTTAAAAGCTTAATAATATATTAATCACAGTTGGGTGATTAAAAATGGTCATAGAACAATGACCCGATGAGACAGGAACAATATTCCTAAAAGGGATAAGAGGTAGGGAAAAGGGAATTGTGGGGTGGAAAAGAAAGCGTAGCACACTATCTAACAAAATGTAAGCAGTTAGCAATATGGAGAAAAATGGTTTGGGAGGGAAAATGGGAGAAAGTAGAGAAGAGTATAGTAGCTATAAAAATGTTAACAGGAAAGGAGGAAAACTAAGATAAGAAGTATTGGTGAGATATTACAGAAAGTAAAAGGAAAAATGGACAAGAAATGTAAAGAATATATGAAAGAAAGCTGGGGGGAGGAGAGGGGCTAATTAAGTAACAAGGAGGCAAGGAGGGCTTTTTTTGGGCCTTCGGTAAAATCCCATATGGCCATCGAAGGGAAACACAAGAAAAATAAAGAAAGGAAGATTAAAAGGATGGGAGGAGACTAGATCTGTAGATCACTTTCTTTAAGAAATTGTAGAAGAGCTTGGTATACAGGTTTGTGGCATAGCTGTAATATGGTATTGACGCTAGCGGGAAAAGGAACAGACTGTTGAAGTAGGCGGCAGAGGAAGGAAGAACGGTGGGCTCGGTAGCGAGAGCAACTGAACAGGAGATGATTGAGGTCAGCGGTTTCGCCTGGGTCATCAGGACATACAGGGGAATCGATGAGACGTAGTCGGTGTAGATGCGCAGGGTAACATCCATGTCCAAGTCGCATTCTAATGATGGAGGTGAGATGTCGACGTGCAATCCTGAAGCTGGAGAACCAAGGGGTCGTGGATAGTTGCGTCTGAACGGCGGCGTAGTGTTTGCCTTTGATGGACTGCGAACGAATCCAGGCATCATTCCAGCGACAATAGGCGTCACGCTGAAGGACCGGGAAGAAATCCGTGTAGGGCAGTTGGAGGCCTTGAAAGGTGCCTTGGGTGAGTCCCTCTTTTGCCAGGCGATCGGCGACTTCATTGTATCGAATTCCGACATGCCCTCTGATCCAAAGGAAGTGAATTTGATGTCCGGCTATGGTAGCGTTGTTCACCGTCAGTATCTCGTAAAGATAACAGTGCATTTCTCTCGTCCAGAGGGGAGATGAGAGTCTCTGCAGCACACTCTGCGCATCGGTTAAGATCAGCAGTTTGGGGAAGCCCTGAGAAATCCCATATTGCAAAGCGTCACGAATGGTCAGAACCTCCGCAGTGTAGCTGGAAGCCTCCATAGGTAGGCGGCATCGAGCCAGGGCATTAGTAGAAGGACAGACGTATGCATAACCTACTCCATCAGCAGATTTAGAAACGTCGGTGTAAATCGTGGTGAAATCTGGCCATGTAACCTGCAAGAAATGAGAGAGGGCGACGTTCACGTCAGGGCTCCGAAGGATGTGATCAGGAAGATAATGCACCGAAATATTCAGGAAGTGTAAGTCATATGGGTATTGAAACCCCGGAAGAGAGAAACTTTTCAAAATTAAGGGAAAAGCGTGGTATAGATCCCGAAAACCCCGTAAGAGTTAGGGCAGTCGTCGTACAGCATGAAAATCCGCGTTTAGATAATTAGCAGCGAGATAGCATGGAGGTTGTGGCGACATAATTTCTCCAGCTTAATCAGCCACACGTTTGGGCGACATATTTGTGGCGTTTTCCTCCACTCGCAGCAGATAGGATGCACGTTGGCTGTTTGGAAATCCAGGTCGAGGTTTGATTAAATAAGAGTCATGAGATTTTTTTTCAGGTGTGGATTTTTGGTAACAGAAATAAAATTTTATATGACTCCGATTTCGTAATATATTATTTAATTGTATAATCTGGATTACATTTTACTCCAACTTTCATTCTTAATCCATCACTTTAGGTTACATTCAACACATAGATAAATCCTTATTTTCAAGTTAATATATACAATTTAATTACTTAAAATTTATTACTTTTGAACGTCCACTCATCACCATTATGAATGCCGAATAACTCTTTTTGAAGTTTATTAATTTTCCGTTACAAAACTTTTATATTCACCGCAGCATTTTTACATCGTCATGAAACAAGACTGAAGAACATATATCTATCTTAAGATTATTGATTTTTGGTAACTATCGTTACTCCCCTATTAATTTTGTGATTGGCTGATATAAAACACCTACAAAATAAGAACGAGACACATAAAGAAACCAAGACCACAGAATGGCTGCCTTATCTAAAAGGAACATCTGAGAAAATGTCAAAACTACTTAAGAAACATAACTAGATATCAGTCCACCAGAAAACTAAGATCATTCATGCGACCGGTTAAAGATAAACAAGACCCTCTGAATAATGCAGGAATTTATAAAATTGACTGTGACTGTGGTACATCATATGTAGGACAAATGGGCTGGTCAGTGAAGGTCACACGACAACAACATATAAGAAGTCAAAAATTAAATCAACCCGAAAAATCAGCACTCACAGGACAGGCCATAAATACAGGGCACCATATAGATTTTGATCAAGTAAAATTAATAGCTAAGTGTAATAGCTATAGACAAAGAATGATTAGAGAAAGCATTGAAATAATATATTATTAAGTCAATTATAAACACATGATAATTGTAGCCTGTAAGTCGGGCCCATGTACCGGCACCAGGCCATATTTCTGCTAACAAAGAAAACTGGAAACTGGCACAGTTGCTACGGAGCTGTCAGGGAAGAAGTCCTGAAGAAGCCCCACATAGTTGGGACGAAACATCGACCAGAGGAACATCAAAGACGCGGTCCTGCCCGGAAAACTCAGTTAGAATGGCTGATTTACTGCTACGTCATCACAACCATATTTTAAACTACTAAAAATACTTCCATTACCCTGTGTGTGTATATATATGAAGCTCTAGTTAGGACAAGAATTGTACTTGCTCAATTTGAAACAAATTCGCAGATACATACACATAATTCAAGAAGTAAATCAGATCTACGCATTATAAGCCACAATACAACTTTATTCACACATAGCTTCGAACATAAAGCAGTATTATTATATAACAAACTACCCGATGGCATTAAAAGTATAACATCGGAAAAAAGGTTTAAACTGACTGTAAAATCAGTTTTAAGAGAAGGTTGCTATTATTCAGTGGAAGAATACTTAAAACATAATCAACATATCAATGCTTCCTAAAATGATGTTTGTGAATAAATACCTGTGCAACTTCGGAGGTGATACTTGTAATATTCAGAAAAGCTGTAAAAAATATCGTACTAAAAGTAATGTCACAGACAACAGATGAGTTTCTAAGAAGTAAAATTAATAATAAAGTAAATGTTGATTTTTTTTTTGGTAAAAATGATGTCTCTTACAGCCTAGTTCTTAAAAATGTAATACATTAAACTATTATGTAACCTAAGTTGCATTATTCTTAATTACTATTTGTATTATTATTCTGTTAATTACTACTGCATTACTTTAATCACTATTGTATTATTTAACTACTGTTGTATTATTTAATTACTATTGTATTATTCATAATTGTATTACTCATAAGAAATGTATTATTCTTATGGGTACAAATTTGACGAAGCCATGAATATTGTATATTCCTAAGGTGAATAAAACTATCTATCTAATACGTAATACAATTATTACTACGGTCAATCACAAAATTACACATATATTTTTTATATTGTCATTACATGGCCTACTAAGTCATATCAGAACACAATATTCATATAAAAAGTTCTAACTAAAACATATCGTTACTAGGTTAAGACGTACCTGGCAGAGCAGAAGGCCAAAGAGTCATGTAAGCCAAGGTAGCAACAAGGTAATAGATGAAACAGTGTGGCATAGATAAACAATTATAAGGAATAATGTAAAAGATTGTAGAAAAGAAATTACACGAATAAATTATGTATTCATTATTCATATGAAGGTTTTATTAATGTAGAATATTTGCATTGTCAGTTTTGATAAGGCAGCACTGCAGTGCGGTTGGCTTGCACGTTTCCTTATCCATAAATATGGTACGTACGTAGGGAGGCAGAGCTGTAGATTTATTCAAACCCACACACGAGTTGTAGCCGGCGATAAATGAAGCTTTCTTCGCTTTTCATTTGTGTAAATGGCGCAGTCCATCACAGCGTGGTCTGACATCTGCGCCATACATCATCATCATCCATGTAACATGTCTATTGTATCCATATCTGCAATGGTAATACAAGCGAGGAACAGTTCTGCTTTAGTCTCGAAGGTGCCTGCCGCTCTACCTAATGAATTGATTTGTCTGCCGCGCAAACTGCGCAGTTTCACTAATGGAACATTCCATTATCTCACTCATTTTAACGAATATTATATATTATAATCTTTATGTCGGCGCTGGTCTACTATACCAAGGTCGTGGGTTCAGACCGATGTTTTTATGTGTGCTTAAAAGCAGTAGTGTGTACCGAACGAGCTGGCTCAGGCGGTTTCGTCTATGGCTCCTATTTGGGAGGTACGGGTTCGATTCCCATGGGTTTATGGGGGAATTTTTCGGGTCGCTAGGCGAATGGTAGATAGGTTAATTACATCCCCGAATTCCCCATCACTCCATTTCATCTCTATTATAATTTCATATTATCTCTCATATGGTAGTCTCTTTCAGGGTAAAGTGTCGGCGGGAGTTTCGGCGCTGCATGACAGGATGGTGTGCTCCTGGTAAACACTTCCTCTTCCGGTAGGACGGTCTCACATAGACATAGGAGCCGTTTCAGAAACACGGTGAATGGATTGCCGGTTGTACTGCCCTGCCGAGAAGTTTCCAACTGTCAATAGTAGGAACCCTGCCCTCTGCAATGTCGTGACTCCTTGGTCGATCGTCATCTATCTGCCATCGCCTCATGCTCCTCCCGGGGATGCCCCACTTGGTGCATAGGCAATAATAGATCAACACTGGTGGCAATGCCGAATCCACTATCATATAGAGTTACTAGCATGTAAAAGAACTCCAACGGGACAAAATCTCGACATACTGGCTATGCTCATATTATCTGACCAATTAACAGCTTTATTATTAAATAAAATATTTATTTATAACTATTTGACCGCGTCATGGCTGAGTGGTTACATCACCTGGCTCTCACCTAGGCGGCCCGGGTTCGATTCCAGGTGACCGCAAAGTGAGATGATGATGATGATGATGATGATGATGATGATGATGATGATGATGATGATGATGATGATGATGATGATGATGATGATGATGATGATGATGATGATGCGTATAAGGGCGCTCAACTACAGCGGTCATCAGCGCCCTTTAAAAAACTTTTCATGGCAAAAGCCAGATATAAAATTTCTAAAAAACTATACAACTGTAAATAAACCTATTAAAACTAAACGAGCATAAAAAAATTCAATGAAAACCTACCAAATATTTCATTCACTAAATCCTAAAGCCTAACCTCGAAAAGAATTTAAATACTCTCTCCACTACTGCGTTGTCGTCCTCTAGCATTTCTGCGAAGCTGACCGGGAGCTGCAGAGACGTCCTAAGGTCTGCTAAGTGAAAACACTCTAGCAGCACGTGTCGTACAGATAACGCTTCTTTGCAAAACGGACACAGTGGAGCAGGCTCCTTTTTAAATAGAAAACTATGAGTAAAAAAGCAGTGCCCAATACGTAACCGAGCCAAACTCACTTCCTCGCGACGAGATGACCGACAGGAGGTAACCCAGGGAATCGGAAGTTCTTTGACAGATCTAAGTTTATTATTGCGGAGAGCGGACCACTCTTCCTGCCAGCAGGTTTGCACAGCTCTCCGCAATACGGCCCTAAAATCTTCCGATGTTACAGATGGTACTCGAACCCTGGGCTTCATGGTAGCCGTCTTGGCTGCCGAATCCGCCATTTCATTCCCCCGCAAGCCTACGTGACCAGGGATCCATGCACATACCAGGCTAACGCCATAAGCGTGTAAAACGTGGAGGGCATCCTGTATCCGCTGCACAATAGGGTGGTAGTTGTACACCTGCCGTAGGCTTTGAAGTGCACTGAGGGAATCACTCAGGATTAAGCAGTCCCCCAACTTTCGTCGACGTACGTGTAAAATGGCCCGGTATATTGCATAAAGCTCTGCAGTAAAAATGGAAGTGCTAGTGTGGAATCTGAATGTATAGGGTTCGGTTCTACACACGTAAGCACAACCATCACCATTTGAGTTCTTGGAGCCATCAGTATAAATCACAAAATGGTCCTCATATCGCGATAAAAATTCTAAAAAACATGTGCGGATACTAGACATAGACATGGTAGATTTATCATATTTAGTCATGCCCAGATCAACGTGGGATGCTCTGCACAACCAAGGAGGGTATGTCCTCTCCCCCTAGGATACATCTTGGGCATTTCAGTATCAAGATGTCTAAGGAGCTCCCGGAAACGAAAACCAGGTGGCTTTGGTTTAATAGAAGTGTTCCTATAACGCACGTCCAGCAAAGTGAGATTTGTGGTTGGCATCATGGTGCTGCGGTGGGTTTCCTCCGGGTCTTTCGGTTTCCCCCACCATCATCCCACCAGTTGCTTTTTTTACTTATTCATCCCAGGCGTTGGGCCGATCCACCCCCTTCCCATCCCTGATCTCATCTGGTGCATATGCTTCGGCTCCCTCGCTCTGACTCCTAGCACCAGCATTGATGAGGAAGGGAGGCATAAAAAATAAATATTTAATTTCTACAGAGTGCATTGTACAAAGAGTTAGGATAAATACTTCTTAAATAGAAAAACAAACTGCAAAACTTTTAAATCTAATTGAGAGTACAGAATATCAATCACAGAATTTTAAACCATGATTTTCTTGTTTACATACAGTATGTTAGAATGTTTATATTGTTAATTCAGGACAGTGTAATAAACAACATAATATTAATATTTACTTTATTTGCAAACTAGTAACTTTAGTTTTTTAAGACCAACATGTTTTCAAGTTAGCTAATAACGTGACACATTCAAGCCTCACAATACATAAGGGACAGGTTGTGTCGAGGTGTAAAGTACAGCGGATAGCCTATACTGTCAGGCGTTGTTCATTTCAGGGCTCAATTTAAAGAATGCAGAAAACATCAGCTAGAGATTATTGATGTAGCTGTTGAAAAACTGTTAGACACGGAGGAGAAAAAAAAACTAATACAATTGAAGTTACTTCAATCCGTATCCATAATTAATAAATCATCTGCATTTATACTCCTAAAAAATTCTATTTCTCTCAATAAACCAAGAAACTTTTATCAAAGTTAGGATGCTTTTATTAAAGTTATAGTGTACTAGAAACGAGTGGAATAATAAATATCCAGGTGTTTACTTTAAAGTGCTTAATCAAATGCTCAAGGTACCATCTATTAACATCTGAGATTCTGTAAGAAAGATTTCTATTACTGTTAACGTCGTACAGGAGCCAATATTGCTGAAAGTTTCATGTGTATTCCAAACGTCATATTCTGCTTAGTTGTAGGTGCTGTAAACAAACCAAGTTCTATGATTCCCTACAAAACGTGCTCCAGGGATGGCGGAGACCACGTGATATGTACAGCACGCCCTATCCACTTATTACCAAGTTTCTCGTTGAACAATTGGCGTTGATATCGCAGTTCTCTCCTCACACTCATGGTTGAGAAAGGAGCAATATCATTCATCAGGATTTGTATTCTCAAATAAAAATCTGCGATATTTCTATATTTTGAAAATCTTACAGTAAATAATGCACATTACCAACTACATGGGGTATTTATTGTACAGGTGGGTGTCAAATCAGGTCTTCTAGGAGGCCATTGAATAGGACCACCCCTACCAATCCACCGATCAGGAAATCTTGCTGAATTTTATGAGCGAAAAGTCGTAAACGCTTGTGTAACACAATTTGAATTGTTGGCTTAGGCTCGAATGGTTAAGCTGGATTTATCTTTGTTAATAGAAACCTCTCAGATAACGCACTGATTATTCTTGTAAGAGAGAGGTACTGGCGGGCCTCCTGTTCGTGTTCTAAGCACCAATGAACGCACCACTTCAGCCAATGGAATTCGCAGGAATAATAAATGGCATATAGATGTTCACTCCACGTGGAGTAATCAGTGCGTTATCTCAGAGGTATCTATTATCAAAGATAAATCTATAGTAACCATTCGAGCAGCGCAACTATATTCTAAGTTGCACACTTCGCTTGCGATTGACTATCCTGGATTTCGAACACAACTTTGCCGTGTATGCTCCACTGTTTCGTCACTCGTTCTAGGGCGTCCGGTACGCTTCTGCACGTCAACGCTGCCAATTTCCTGAAACTGCTCATACCACCATTTAATGCTGTTAGCACGAGGGGGATCTCCACCATAAACACGTCGTAAAGTGCGCTGAACTGTTATAACAGATTTAAATTCCACAACACGCACTGTGACTGAACTGTCGCCATTGCAATCACACTCTCCGCTAAAACAATGTGACATGATCACACTCGTTCTTCGGATCGGCTGAAGGTTATGGGTGGAGTACAGTCACATCTAAAAACAGTTCGATGAGCTCCCGATTAGTTTGCAGGTCAAACTATTAGCTTAGCTCAGATACAACGGGAGCTATGATTTTGTGAAATTGCTGCAATTCTGTTCGATGACCCTGTATTTGAGATAAATAGTACGCTTTGGACTGGACTGGATTGAACTACCCTATGGAGGGGATTAGGCACGGAGGTCAAACTATCTATTGATGATGATGATTTATATATAAAGGCGCTCAACTATATGGTCATCAGCGTCCTTTCAAAAACCGTATTTTATTTTACTGTAACATTCCTTTGACTTTACTTTAACTTTGCTCTGATTTTGCTCTAGCTCCGCTTTGGCTTTGTTCTGGCTTTGCTCTAGCTCCGCTTTGGCTTTGTTCTGGCTATGCCCTGGCTCTGCTCTAGCTCCGCTTTAGGTTTGCTCTGGCGTTGCTCTGGCTCTGCTCTAGCTCCGCTCTGGCTTTGCTCTGGCTCTGCTCTGGCTCTGCTCTAGCTCCACTCTGGCTTTGCTCTGGCTCTGCTCTGGCTCTGCTCTAGCTCCGCTTTGGGTTTGCATTGGCTTTGCTCTAGCTCCGCTCTGGCTTTGCTCTGGCTCTGCTCTAGCTCCACTCTGGCTTTGCTCTGGCTCTGCTCTAGCTCCGCTTTGGGTTTGCATTGGCTTTGCTCTAGCTCCGCTCTGGCTTTGCTCTGGCTCTGCTCTAGCTACGCGTTGGCTTTGCTCTGACTTTGCTCTAGCACCGATTTGGTTTTGCTCTGACTTTGCTCTGACTCCGCTTTGGCTCTGCTCTAGCTCCGCTTTGGCTTTGCTTTGGCTTTGCTCTGGCTCCACTTTGGCTTTGCTCTGGCTCTGCTTTGGCTTTGCTTTGGCTTTGCTCTGGCTCCGCTTTGGCTCTGCTCTAGCTCCGCTTTGGCTTTGCTTTGGCTTTGCTCTGGCTCCACTTTGGCTTTGCTCTGGCTCTGCTTTGGCTTTGCTTTGGCTTTGCTCTGGCTCCACTTTGGCTCTGCTCTAGCTCCGCTTTGGCTTTGCTTTGGCTTTGCTCTGGCTCCGCTTTGGCTCTGCTCTAGCTCCGCTCTGGCTTTGCTCTGGCTCTGCTTTGGCTCTGCTCTAGCTCCGCTTTGGCTTTGCTTTGGCTTTGCTCTGGCTCCACTTTGGCTTTGCTCTGGCTCTGCTTTGGCTTTGCTCTGGCTCCACTTTGGCTTTGCTCTGGCTTTGCTTTGGCTTTGCTCTGGCTCCACTTTGGCTTTGCTCTGGCTCTGCTTTGGCTTTGCTCTGGCTTTGCTTTGGCTTTGCTCTGGCTCCACTTTGGCTTTGCTCTGGCTTTGCTTTGGCTTTGCTCTGGCTCCACTTTGGCTTTGCTCTGGCTCCACTTTGGCTTTGCTCTGGCTTTGCTTTGGCTTTGCTCTGGCTCCACTTTGGCTTTGCTCTGGCTCTGCTTTGGCTTTGCTCTGGCTCCACTTTGGCTTTGCTCTGGCTTTGCTTTGGCTTTGCTCTGGCTCCACTTTGGCTTTGCTCTGGCTCTGCTTTGGCTTTGCTCTGGCTGTGCTCTAGCTACGCTTTGGCTCTGCTCTGGCTCCGCTTTGGCTCTGCTCTGGCTCCGCTTTGGCTTTGCTCTGGCTCTGCTTTGGCTCTGCTCTAGCTACGCTTTGGCTCTGCTCTGGCTCCGCTTTGGCTCTGCTCTGGCTCCGCTTTGGCTTTGCTCTGGCTCTGCTTTGGCTCTGCTCTGGCTCCGCTTTGGCTTTGCTCTGGCTCTGCTTTGGCTCTGCTCTAGCTACGCTTGGCTTTGCTTTGGCTTTGCTTTGGCTTTGCTCTGGCTTTGCTCTGGCTCTGCTTTGGCTTTGCTCGGGCTCTGCTCTAGCTCCGCTTTGGCTTTGCTCTGGCTCCGCTCTGGTTTCGCTCTGGCTTCTCTCCGGCCTCACTCGAACGTCACTTTAACGTCACCCTAATTTCACTCTATCTTGTCTCTGGCTATGCTCCGGTCCCGCACTATTGTACCTATGCCTGCAAGTGGGGCATCCCGGGAGGAAGGATGGAGCGAGAGCAGACAATGGGCGGCGTTCCAAGGAGCCACGACTGTGCAGATGGTGCGTCTTCATCTAATCTACGTACATTTTTGGTTGTACGATTTATGATTTACCACTTAAGTAAAAGTAGTTTATGTGGACTTAAGCATTTTTTAGATGTTACTTGCTATTAGTATGAATTTTCAAAACATGCGCTTTTGTCACATTTGTGTGTATGTTTTCTCCCTTTCACTCCACCTGATCGTGCAAAGAGACGAGAATTTTGAAGGTTATCATATAGCAACCAGCTTCTGAAGCAGTTGACTGTCTTTTAGCGAATATTTCTATTTACACCGTGTGCCTTTATAGGAAAACATGCAATAAAATCATTTCTGCAAATGTTTATCTCAGTAACCATGAGTTTTTGAGAGAGTAGTTTGTTGAAGTAAATATTATTGTTCGTTAACAATGCAGGGTCATATCGGTATCACCGGTGTGCCGGAATTTTGCCTCGCAGGAGTTGTTTTACATGCCAGTAGACCCTCTGATATGAGGCTGTCCTTTTAAGCACACTTTAAAAACCGTCGGATCAGTAGGACAATGCCTAATCAATTGAGCTACTCAACTGACATAGTTTGTTCAAGAAACGGCAAAGAATGTCATGTGAATTTAACGTATTAGCTTTTTTGAGAGGCCAAAGTTCTCTTGACAGCGAGCCTACGCTTATACTGTTCAAACCATCTTCTTTAACCCGCACGCAGGTTCCTCAAGACATAAGGTTGAGAAAAACAGTTCGATACGGGATGGGCTGAGTGTATTTTCCAGGATGTTTACTTGGAACACAAGTTACGCAACCTGAAGTCCTCGACAAGACTTCTACATCGTTATTCGGGCAGGATGAGGATATTTGCTGCAGACAAACAGAGAACAACAAGGCACGCAGAGTACCACCACGTCAGATAAAGAGATTCCACTACCACCCCTGACGTACGAACCAAAACCGTGATTTGTACCTTCCTGTGGTAGAGGAATGATTACACTGGACTCAATATTATTCCGGAGAATAATACTTATAAACTGCAAAATATGTTGATAAATAAATTACGCTTCAGTTGATTAAAATAAAACTTATATTAAATTTAAATATGAATAATTTGTACATTTGTGTTAAATGTTAAGGGGGCTGTAGGTTAGACAATAGATTATAAGAACGGTTTGGCTCAGGGTAAGATGACATCAAGTATAGTAATAAGCAAGAATGAGTTTTCAGGCCAATTTGTAAAAGTAGTTCAGTAGGTTACGTTTTTGTTTTGTTGCTTATTTTACGTCCTACCACGTTAAGTCATATTGGACGATCATAGAGCTTAGCGTTACCCAACATTCGTCTTTCAAGATAATGTGACTTTGTGGGTTCGCGAAATTAAAAGTCCAATTGCAGAAACTCAAAATGTTCTTTATTTCCACCGACTTACAGTTGAACACTTGCCGATTACACAGAATTACGTAATGCACACAATTACGATTCGCCAGTTCGTCCGTTACAGTTCCACTACACGCTCACAGTTACGTACACTCTTCCGATGCACGTACAGAGTCTTCTCGTCCGTACACTAGCATGGCATTTCTACGCTGCTCACCAAGCACTGACTGAACTCATTCACTGCAGCCCTTTTTATAGGAATATCGCTGTTTTCTCGAAGTCTCTCGTTTCAGTGAATCACCGCGAAGGTTCCAGACGACAGGGGAAGGGGGAAGAGACGGCCAGCGACAAGTGGCACTTCCCTAATCATCCCCTCAGTTAGTGACTGAGATAAATGGGTGGGTGGTCCCTTACTCAGCTGTCGTTGGTCGTGCTTTCCGATAATTGGGTGACAATAAGGTAAAACCCTGGATGATGATTTCTATATAAGGGCGCTCAACTGCTTGGTCATCAGTGCCCTTACAAAAATTAATTCATGGCAATAACCAAATATAAATTACTCAAAATTTAAAAAGCAGATCAAAACAAAATGACAATAAAATAAATAAGCCCAAATGGGTAAAAAAAATAAAAAGCTATAATTATCAATAAAATACCAAAAGTCATAAACATTACTATTTTCAATATAAACTTGCCATGACAAAAGCTACCTGCCCAGTGCCCACCTCGGTAGCATATCTGCCTCACGTTTAAGAGGTCCCTAGCTCGAATCTCGGTCAGGGTGAGTTACCTGTATAAGGTTTTTTCCGGGGTTTTCCCTTATCCTTCAAGACGAATGTCGGGTAACTCTAAGCTCCAATGACCCTGGACTCATTTGAGCATCATTTCACCCTATTCATTCACCGTCCGTTATGACTTAACGTTGGAGGACGTAAATTACACACACACACACACACACACACACACACACACACACACACACTACCTGCCCAGTGGTGGTCGAATCAATTTGTTCCTTTTCTTTGGGGCAGGGCTAGCACTTGCAGCAGAATTTTCCTGCCTTTCCCTCACTGTCGTTTGAGCAGTGAGGACAGGATATACCCGCTCCACATCGTCAATGGAGGAGGACGGCTTCGTACTGGTAACTTCGAATAGAGTCTCTCGAAACGATCGGAAACTGCGACCGGCGAAGATGAAAGTCTCCGATCGGCGTCCTCTCCAGATGATTCCTCAGATGTTGACGGAGGAGATGTTCGCGGACTTCTGTGCTGGCTAGCTTTCCTTTCATGGTTTTACTGTTTTCCTTAAGGAAGGCCGTTCTGTCATACGAGGTCTTAAATTTCCTTGGCGATACATTATATATTACCGGTTCACATGTTCTTGAAGTAGATGCTTTCGGCGGTGACTTGGCTGAATCCTTCTTCTTAGCACTGGATTTGGTCGGTGCGCTCACTGTTGTTCGTATTGGTGTGTGTTGCTTTGGCTGTGTTCTTGGTGTAATTGATCTTTCGGATATTACTGCCTCGTTTATTTCGCTGGTTTGTGTTGCGATTTCAGTCTAGGTACCGGCTTAGCTGCAACTGCATTATAAGTAACGGTCCTAGGGACAGAAGGCTGACGAATACGCAAGAGTTTCTGGGCTTCCAAGAAGGAAAACCCCTGGAAAAAAGCTGGAAAAAACCTTATCCAGGTAACTCACCCTGACCGCGATTCGAACCTGGGATCTCTTGAACGTGAGGCAGACATGCTACCATCTACGCTACCGAGGCGGACAGGTTACGTTAGAAAGGGCAAAGTCACTATCCAAAGTTGCCAGATTGAGTATAGCAGGCTGTCTTTGAATTCGTACAATATGTCAAAGTACTTCTAAGAAATTTATAGAGACTTTAGGCTGGAAGGAAGTAACTTTCAGTAATTAGAAATGAAGTGATAACGGCCTCGCACCGCAGCGCGTCTGAGAAAATGCCAATTTTGGAGGCGATGTCTGCAACTGTCTTGGCTTGTTGTCACACGATGTTCTGCCTTCATTAAACTGTCGCACCCAGGTACGCACCCATGTCATCCATGTTACCGCCACCACATGCCTGACTCAACTGGCAATGAATTTCAATAGATGTCACACCCGAAAATTGAGAAAACGAATGATTACACGCTGTCCTGAAAAAATAGGTGTCATAACTTAAACGCACCTCGTACGGCGTAGCGCCATTCTTGCCTGAGGTATCGAACCACGTGGTGTAGGATTCAAATACGTTAACTCCGGATACATATACAGGATGATTCCGTGATGAAGATTAGGGAAGATTTATTCAGTGTTCAGGGAAGATTCAGGTGGACAAATGCATTACTCTGATATCAGGAACGTCGGTCCGTAAACGTCTCCTTCGCACGGTTACAGTCCAGAGTTGTTTTGGGATACACGTTAACGTGAAATTATGAGAATTTTATTTCTCTGTATTTACATTTACACAAGTCATACTACTATAAGAGGTGTTCAAAATAGCGTCTTAAAGCGCTCATGTAGGTATGACTATGTTGTACAATGTTCTGTTGTACTTGAACGAGAAACCCTAGAGTCTCTCTGACAGTGCCACAGGCGGCGAGAATTCGTGCTAGCAGATCCTGTTTGGTTTCTACTGGTGTCTCGTACACATGACTTTCACATGATCCCACAAGAAAATATCAAGTGCAGTCAGATCAGGCGAACGGGCTGGCCATGTAGCTGGGCCTCCTCTTCCTATCCACTTTTTAGGGAACGTGCGGTTAAGGTGTTGTCGAGCATGATGTGGAACGTGAGCTGGGGCTTTATCATGTTGAAACCACATATATCGACGTACCGCAAGTGGGATATGTGGAAGTACACATCACACCATCTGCATTGAACTACTGTTGGCATTCTTACGTTTAAAATGCCATCTGCATTGCCTTCATGACTTTTTAATTCTTAATCAGTCATGACACTCCTAGATGGTTGTCTGTTTATCTATCCTTATTACTAATCACCTACTTACTTATGAAAACAATTTTCGTATATAACTTAAGAAAGAGATATTTCCGGACCACGCCTCCTTGTATCATATTATAGCATTAAAAAATAAATCCCTACTGCCGGCCTCACGCCCACTTATGCACGGCAGAGGTGGGAGATTATCCAACCGATGCGGGGAGGAGATGTGATCAGCATCTCGGCATCCCCCAGCCGGAACGTTGGTTTTCGTGACCAGAGCCGCTTACCTAGCGTAAGCTCCTCACTTTCCTCACGATGCTGAGTGGGCTCCGGTCCTATATCCGGGACCTAAAATCTGCACCCCATGGATGGGATCGAACCCGGGTCGCTTTCCATGGCCAGAGACCAAGCCATGCTGCCTTAGTCCGCTTCCCACGGCGGATTTGCCCTTAATCTACTCGAGGGGGCAGTGGTTTCCGATACTCGTGGGAGATCGGGTACGTCTCCGGACGGGGTTGAGCGAAGCCATTAATATTCCCGCGTACTAGCCATCATAGCTAGTAGAAGGTGTGCTAGATCACCAGGCGGCCCTACCGAGGTTAATCGGTAGCCTTCCCATTTTTGGAGTTCGCGCGCGTAAGTGGCGTATCCACTTCCATCGCGTCTTGAGTCCACAGGACCAGATGGGAGGGCTTGTTAGTCTTTAGGTCTTGCCCTATGGAAAGTACCACGGAGGGGGCGCCCTTTTGGGACAGTTCGGTAACTCCCTGGTCATTAGAGGCTCGGGGTGGAGTTCAGTCTTCACTCTGTGAGGATCTGCCCTGGTAAATACCCTCGAGTTTCTAAATGTCCTTCTTAATCTTCCCTGAAAATTTCTAACACTGACGGAATCTCCCAGTATATTAGTTTCCATTAGTCGGCAACTTCTCAGTTGGAGTGAACAGTTCATTAAACGTTTCAAACTCAGATTCTGATGTCATCCTTACTTTGATTATACACTCACGCATACCCTGAGGGTCTCTGCTCAAGAGTGAAACTACAAATTGGAGCACCATCGAGAGGCAGACCAATACTGCTTCAAAATCGGTGAAGCACCATTGAGGCACATATTCCTGCTTCAGTGTAAGTACTTATAAAATGGAGAGACACGCCTCGCACAGTTCGACTTCCCTCTCCAGGAGCAAGGGATAAAGGCTATAGGTAGCAGACTGATAGGCTACATGGACGCTTGGAAGTCCTTTCCACTATTGGAGTTGCCCAGAAGGGTGATAAACGAACCGTTTAACCAAACCGTTCTTGCAGGTCCACGGGGAATACTGCTTCGTTAGATGCAGCATCCGCGCCTACGAAATCTAGTAGCACACATGAGAAGCGGGAGCGAGGAAAGGAAGATGTGGTAGATGAGAAACCATCGGCTAGGAAATATCGCGATAAACACAAGAACAAAGTGGGTGGTTGAAGGAGATCGAACCCGGAACCTCACACTTTACCATGCAGCATCTGACTCGGTTATAACGTAAACAGTGTAGCTCGGTAACCAAGTATAGGCTACCTACTGTGGTCATACTCATGTTAAAGAAAGGGTTAGGCCTTCTGCGCTTAATAAACACCCGAAACAAAGGAATCGGGCAAAAAGGCATTCATATCCGATGGTGACAAAGACAAGGCAGGGGGTATCTAACAGTTGCAGCTGCCACTTTAATATATTCCAATAGGCAGTTACATATCAGGCAAGAAATATTTCCCCCTTCAAAGCATATCCACGCATTTACTGCATATCACCGTCTAAAACGCCCAATCCTGCAGCCCTGGTAAAGTCTGTTTAGTTAACGCGTGTGCACGTCGGCCTCTGCCTTTGACAAACCCTTATAATCGTTTTACAACCCCCGACCCTTCTTCTCCCAGATCTTTCTGCAAGGTTGCCACATTTCTCGATACGCCATGGGTGTCGTACGAGGTTTCGTCTAAATAAATTATCTTATGTCAATTACTGCGAAATTTCCTTAGTTTTGATATATATCGCCAAGCTACAATTCTACTGGATTCCATAATAACCCTTAACTTATTCAAAGTGCGGTATTTGAAACCCAGCTCCTTTAGGAGACTGCGCAAAGTGAAGCGCCCATAAGGAAAATCACAAATTTCTTGCAAATGTGCAACCAATTCGTCTAAGGTAGGCGCTCTCCGTTTTGCATAGAATCTATAAATTTCTCGACGAATTAAATCGCGTGTGAAATTATACGTTTCCTTTTGTTTTCACACGTGATCGGCGTCTTTGGTATTCCTTTCGTCACAATATTTCTTACTGTATTTCTGTGAATACCCAGAATTTATCATCACGTCCATTGCACGACCCCTTACCAAGATTATTTTTCAGCACATATTTATATGTGTTCAAAACAAGCGCTTGAATTTGCTTAGAAACAGTTCCCGTTATAACTTTTTTTAGGCTTTTCCAGTAATATAACTCGGCCCAGTTATTCACACTGTCTTCACTTCGATTCTATTCACGTGACTGAACGTTATCTAGTACTTCATTTGCATTTAGCACTGCATTTCCCTCCTACGGTCTCCACATTGTAACACAACGAATTTCTGCACGTAATGAAACAGATCAACTGGGAGTTGGAACTTTGGCAACTGAGACTCCACGTGGAGAAGACATGCGACTGTCACTTCGAGAAAATCAGGGTTGCTATAGGTCCTGAACGACAGTGTTCCATTTCTGAAGTGTGGAGATAGATTTATGACGGTCATTAGTGGGCGGGAGGGTCAGGTTCCTTTTACTCCGAACTGCACATGCGTTAACTAAGCAGACGTATATTCCTCCACAGAATTCACTTATAACTAGGTTAACCACGAAAAAACCCAAAGTCACTACGGCCAGGAGAACGACTTCAAGATCACCCAATGCAAACGGCAGAGTGAATTACGCTTGAGTTACCTTGTTTCGTACATTTAAATAATGCGTTTCGACATAAAATACTAATATCGTTAAAGCACACACTTTAGGTCAAATGAAATGTTTTGTATTGCCTACCACTTCGAGATATTCCTTGTTATTGGAATATCGAATAACTTTTCATGCAATAAGTTGTTATTCCTACTTCCTAGTGATCATGCGAAGATCATGAAATTTTAAACCTATCTCTAATTTACTTTAAAGTACGTAATTTGCGTAATTCAGCAGTTAATGTTAAACTTTTAGGAGCAATGTTGGATTGGAAGTTCAGTGTGAGCTGGCTGGCGAGAGTTGTATTGTTCTTAAGACACTTTAAATGACTTATATCTCAAGAAAATGCCAAAAATGTCTGTTTCCTTTTTTTTCCTTTCAGTATTGTATTAAATATATTGGAATTTTACTATGAGATAGTGACAACCATAGTTTAAATTAGAGAAACAAATGATAAGAAATTTAAAAGGTTTTTTTTTTTTTCATATGAAACCATTGCAAGACTTTATTTATTTCAGAAAACCATTTAACTGTAACCAACATCTGTATCACTTTTTGACCAGAGTGATTGTTCAACTGTCGTCATACCATAATTTTAAAAGATAATATAATTTTAATTTTGGTTTGCCTGCTCTAAGGCTGATTGAAACTAAAAATAATTTGAAGTAGTGGATATTGCCTATTTAAGTTTTTACTGAAACCTTGAAAAGACTTAAATCTATTATATTAAAGTGTTTATAAAAATATCCCTTTTAATATTTATTTAAATTCTAATCTTGATTCGTATTTTATTTTTGACGAGTCTTACCTCTGGGCGTGGTCGCGGAATATAAGGAGATGATACTGCAATTGTTGGATAATAAACAACAATTCATGTCTTGTAAATATTGTGGGTTTTATTCCAGCAAAACAGTTTTAAATCCAGATACAATTTTAAATGATGTAAATGCAGTTCTTTAACAAACAATGGTTGTTATTTTAGTTAATTGATGGAAATTAATCATTTCTCCCCACTAGCCGTATATAGGCTAAGGTGTTTGATAGAGTCAACATGAAAAATTCAATGCCATGGCCGGGATTTGAACCACGGATCTCCTGGATTCCGTCCAGTCGCTCTTAGCCTTTGAGCTACCATGGCCAGCCATGGTTGTTATATCGATGAACTATAATCCATGTCTTTATTGCACACGCCACTAGTGCAATACAAATTCATTCACATAAAACATTTTCTGTAAAATCGCGGAATGACACAAATAACACATCTTACTCTCAAGACTGTCACTTGCAGAAGAACGCTAATCTATAATCATTTTGGGTTCTCTGCCCATTACGTTACCATAACAACCAAGCTACCTCTCTTTTACAGGTCCATATCACCACATTACGTAATTGCATTCTTGCAATTACCAATAACGATAGTATTCGGTAACATTTAACTCGAATTATATTATCTCATAACCAACCTAATTTTCCATTTCTGTATTTGTACAAATTACTCTTTCCATAACAATTCAAAATAAATTTTTAAACATTTAAAGACACGAAATAACCGCCACAACATGTGATACTGTCTGTTGAAGCTGATATTGCATATATGGAAATATTTAGTAAACACGGCCATCTGTAATTCAACTTAAGTTAATAACCAAGCAGGCCATATAGATGATGCAACAAATGCTTAGGTTTATTGAAATACCAAATTGTGACGTAGGACCAATCAGAATTAAGTATTACGGTGGCTTAGCAACAAAAACAGAAAAAGAACCAATGATTTTATTCTTAAATTTTTTTCTTCTGGCTTTAACTCTCGAAGAGGGTAGACGAGTTTTCGGTAAAAGACCTCTTCAAACTACGAGAAGTTATTGGAGTTCATAATTTATGAACGTTTAGTAAACGTTTAAAATGTACATCGAATACGCGACGCTACGATAAATAATTTAAGTAAAAAACCGTTGCATCATTTATAAATAAAAGGAGAAAATTAATATATAGTAAAGGGCTATATACATCTGTGGAAAAAGTCGCGTGTAAAGAAGAAAATTATGTCGAGAAATATAATTCCAAGTAAAGTAAAAAGGTATTAATTATTTTATTCCATAGTTGCCCGAAAGTGAAATACCTTTTGTATCGATACCACGCCTTAGAAGTTTCACATCTCATCGCTCGCCGCAGCTGCCGGAGAGAGGATTTATAGAAATCTTCGAGAGCATCATCTTCACGGCTTTTAGACGAAAGGTTCATCGCTTCTACATCAAGGTAAGGTTTGGCTTCTACATGCGTCGCCACACCGAGGGAGCGCGAAACTTTTGCGCGTGTGGGGCATAGACCTCACGAAGGGGCGAATCCAACTTCAGATATGTCACCGCATCCTGTGATATAAATCCAACCGACAAGGAGGGGAACCGCTCCACTGTAAAGCAAGCAGAAGTTAAACCTATAATAAGTAAACGTCAAATAAAATGAATAGCTTGAAAATTCTTTACATTATAAATTGGCATTCCGCAATATAAATTTGTTAAATAACACCTTCAAGCAACTTTGTGTTGTTTAAATAAAACTTGTATTCCCTTGATTGATTTAAAATACATAAAGTATTAAAGTATTATAAGATTTATGTATGATACAGTCGCGAGGCGCTTGTTATTTGGCGAGAGAGAGAGAGAGAGAGTAGCGCTGGGTGAAAGAGACAGATAGCGTCCAAGCCACGCCTGAGAGAGACAGCCACAGAGGGAGAAAGACACAGAGACAGTTCCATGGTGTTCTCGCTAAATCACGAAAGATCGTGGTACTTCGCTAGCTTTCGTGTGGCTTCGCCAGGTTTCGAGAAACTGCGAGAAACAGCTGCTCGTGTATAAGTGTTCGGAGGGAGCCGAGAGACGTGCAGAGAAGCAGTCAGTGAGTTGCAACTGTGCAGTGTGAATGTGTGGCAGACGGACTTGCGGATTGCGTTCGTGTGTGTTACGTCATCAGAGTTGTACAAGTGCCTTTCTCGGAAATAAAGAGCATTTTGAATTTGTGCAACTAGGCTTTTAATTTACGAACCCTTAAAGTCACAATAGCAACTGTTAGATTTTCTAGTTGACAATGTTCATAGGATCAAACGAGATGCTCATGGTGCATTTGTTCCAATAAATAAATTCAAAACGATCCTTTTTCTTTTTCAGATTCTGACTATGGTTTTAGGCCTAAAGTATTTTTTCTTATATATAAATATGTAATGAAATTATTTCCATTAATAAGAAACAGATAAAAGCATAAGGTTTTTTAAAATTAGTTTCCAGAAGAACGAGGACGTCTTTTTCTCCTAAATAAAAGACTGACTTATGTGTAGTAAAAGTGAATTCTAGCACAGTAGTGCGTATTAAGTGGTCAGCATTAAAGTAACTCCAATAATTGGAAAATGAATAAGCCAGTCAGGCCGTTTTGATATTGAATGACTTTGGGATGTCTAATGACACCGGGAAAGGTGCGTTAAAATATTGAACAGGGCTGCAAGTCACTGCGTTTGGAGCCATTACGTGGCTCTGCTGGACAATTAATTAACTGGGTTATGTCCGCCCCTGTATCCACGAACACAAATGTGCACTTAATGTGTCCCATTCACACCGCAAGGGTTTCCATTTGGGCGAATTACTTCCCAACCTCTACGTTTTGTCACCTTTATTTCCGTGAACAATTTCTACCGACCATTATTGTATGGGCTATTGTTGTTCGTTTGAAAGGGCACAATCAAGTAAAAACTATTAGTGTATACTAAAACGTAGATAAAATTAATGTGCTACAAACAAGACTTTCCTTCTCACTCTACCATTAATTATTACGAATATTTATTAATATCTCTTCTCCGTCCTTCACGTAAACAGATATTCTTTGGTGCGTTAAAACAGTTGCAGAACGATAAGGGGCAGTTCTAGTTAAATGGACGACACACAGACTACACAGGTTAGTTCAGTCCTGCCTCTAGTCGCTTGGAGAAGTAGTAAAGTCCGCCGACACCACTGCCGTCCGTTTAAGGTAGGGCTACACTGAAAATTCCAAGTTCTATAATAATAATAATAAGCCTATCATTATGAAAATTTAGCCACGTGATTAGAGTATCATTTTAAACTTGTATTCACATTTTATGTTGCTACACCAAATAGTTAGTTATTAATTATTTTTGTGAAAATATTGTAAAATTACTCAATGTATAAAATGATCTACGTGTCCACAAATTTGAGCTTTTAAGTTGAATTTTTGTTTTTGGCTACTACAGACCAATTTTAAAAGACCGACTTTCAATTTTTTAAAATATTTTTGTAGCATTTTTCTAAAATATTTTCCATGTGTTAGCTCTCAAAATTTTGAAAATACTAACTTTTTTATTCCTTTAACACCATAGCATTTTCAAAACATGAGCATAAACAAAAAAGGGGAATATGAGGTTTCTTATTTATATATTATGGGCCTATCCTGTAAGTTTCACCAAGTTAAATAAAAAACTTTGACGCGTGAGGTATTTTGTATACTGAAAAGTGTTAGAACAAAAAGTTTCTCAGAATTAATTAATTTTAAAGTAATGATTGTTACTTTTAACGATTGTTAAAGATCTCTTTAAATTGTCACTTGATGACCTAAAATGGTGCAAATGATAAAAATAGCATGCCATCTAACGCACCCTAAGCTACAAAAAATGCCGAAAAAGTAAAAGTTTATGGTTTTCAACATTTTCAGCGAATTTTCAGTGTAGCCTTGACTTAACTGGGACTGCCCCGTATCGTTTTGTAACTGTTTTAACGTAGGAAGGATATCTGCTTACTTGAAATACGAAGCAGTTGGGCCATTTGATATTTACAAGAAATAGGAGAAAGAATGGTATATCAATCTGAAGTTTAGTATGGAGATTCCGTGGAGATTTTGGACTCCCTGAATTCACAAGAGAAGTATTTTAGAACAAAAAAATATATATCGTGCGTATATATGAGATCAGAACCAAACTTACAAGGGAACTCTCTCTATACACATATTAGAATTCAGAGTTTTAGGGCATCATCTCTGCTCTATGTAGTGCATGTATGCCAAAAATCAGGTACGGAGTATAGCTGGAAGTATCCGAAAATAAGTCAGGAATACGTAGGAATATATTGGTATAATTACACAGCATTGTACGTAGGGATTGCAGGAATCTACACATGGCATACATAAGGAGCCGTCCCCCACACCCGCCACAGAGCTGACGAAGGAGGTCCAGCAGCAACTTGCTGCAAGTGGCCGCATGCGACACTTTTCAGGCTTCAGTTTTGGGTATTGTGGTTCTACTCCACAGCAGTATTTGGTGCACACGGTTTAGATACAGCAGACATTATAGTATCGAATTTTCAGGTGGGTAGCGGTGTGAGTAGAGTGATAGTTCCCTTGTTAGGATTTAAGTTTAGCGTCTTCCAATAATACGACACAAGATTTACAAGAAAATAAAATATCGTATGCCATTCTAGCTTTAAGGAAGTTTTTTTTTTTTTTTTTTTCAAAAATTGCAATTTTCTCAAAAATTTAAGTTAATTGATGGAAATTATTCATTTCTTCACACTAGCCATATATAGGCTAAGGTTTTTGATAGAGTCAACATGAACAATTCAATGCCATGGCCGGGATTTGAACCACGGATCGCCTATTTTCCGTCCAGTCGCTCTAATTCATTGAGCTACCATGACAATGAGTGAATTGGAGAATTTAATGTCAGGACGGCACGTTGGCCATGGTAGCTCAATGGGTTAGAGCGACTGGACAGAAACCAGAAGATCCGTTGGATGGATAGAGTCAACATGAAAAATTCAATGCCATGGCCGGGATTTGAACCACGGATCTCCTGGTTTCCGTCCAGTCGCTCTTAACCTTTGAGCTACCATGGCCAACGCACCGTCCTGACATTAAATTCTCCAGTTGACTCATATTTCCCCGGTAGACCACTAGGAGCTCTCGCATCCGAGATACACCGTTTGTGGCGACTTACTATTGTAAGTACTTAAATCCCAGGCTTCCGTGTTTCAAATCCCGACCGTGGCATTGAATTCTTCAGGTTGACTCTATCTTTCTCAATAATGTTTAACTTGTTTAAGAGTGAGCTGAAAAATTTGTATGAAAGTAGCATATCAGATTTTGTTATGGGACGATATTTCCGAATTATGCACCACTTTATATGACAGGCAACCCATATAACGCCATCACATCTGCTGACAGGAGTTCGTTGCTTCTAAGCACAATTAAACACCATCTCTTCTGGACGAGATTTGATTCCATGTCCTTGGGATCAGTTGGTTTGGTAGTGCCCTAGTGATATCAAGATCACCGGTTCAAATCCGGTTCAGATCGATGCCTTTTTAATGAGTTAACAACGATAGCGCTATGTCTGAGATTTACTGGCATGTAACAGAAATCCCATGGGACGAAATTTCGGTACACCGCTAGTATCATTAACAGGGTATGTTTATTTCACCCAGACTGACATTATTGTTGAAAAAGAATGCAGTGTGAGAGATATGTGTGCAGTTTGCAGGCTGGATTGGAGTGTCCATGCGGCTGTTGGTAATTACCACATGGGCC
This sequence comes from Mantis religiosa, assembly GCA_030765055.1. Taxonomy (NCBI): domain Eukaryota; kingdom Metazoa; phylum Arthropoda; class Insecta; order Mantodea; family Mantidae; genus Mantis; species Mantis religiosa. The sequence goes on from CM060958.1 coordinate 23,511,538, forward strand.
TGCCTATTCCCACGAGCATGTGCAAGTGCAGCGGCTGTGTTACACTCCCACCGCTTACAAAATATCACATTGTGTTTTAAATATCCTTACACAATAGTTTGACTCCATTACAAAGAATACAAACATTATACTTTATCAAAACTTCAGTGTAGAATTTTCAGCAAAAACACGTTTTCAGGTTCCATGAGCCCCCAACGATTATAAAAACTATTTACATTCTTTTGTTACCTTTTAGGTTCATTGATGAGAATAAAAGCTATTCTTATGAATTTTTTTATTTTTCTACTTATGTAATTCTAAACCAGACACACGTTTGTAGAAATAATTCAGGTTTCTTTATAGATACAAGGGGAATTAGGGAATTACAGTAGTCAAATGTTTAAGAATTGCACGCCATTCATACAGATAATATTTTTCTTGATCTAAACAGTTTTTCAGATATTCTGTTGTATTAGTATGTAACCCTGCACTTTTTTATTTAAGGTTTTTTTTTTAATTTCCGTCATCCAATTTTGTAATATCGGACGGGGAATGCAAAGCCTGAAACGTTGCTCAAATGAGTCCGGGGTCCATGGAGCGTAGAGTTAAATGACATACGTCTCCTTTTTAGCCTGGCGCGACAGCCCTAAGAGGGCCAAGACCTACCAACCCGACTGGCGGCCTCACGCCTACTTACGCACGGCAGAGGTGGCTGATCATCCAACCGATACGAGGAAGAGATGTGGTCAGCATCTCAGTATCCCCAGTCGAAATGTTGGTTTCCGTGACCAGGGTCGCTTACCTAGCGTAAGCTCCTCACTTTTCTCACGATGTTGAGTGGGCACTGGTTCTATACCCGGGACCTAAAATCCGCAACCCATGGTTAGAATCGAATCCGGGCCACTTTCCGTGTTCAGGGACCAAAGCATGCTGCCTTAACGCGCTACACCACGGCGCAGGACCATTCGTCTTTCAGAATAGGAGAAAATCCCGAGAAAAACCTTATCCAGGTAGCTCGTTCGAACTCGGCACCTCTTGAACGTGAGGCAGACACGCTAGCATCTACGCTATCTATAAGTAGTTGCCATCTGATGGACACTCTTGAATGTTTATCCTCTTTATTCCTCCCCTCCCCCATCCTCAATGTTGTTCGCATATATTACGTGAAGAGTGTGTATTTGCAATTTTAAATCATCTGTACTGTCCACAAACGCAAAAAAGGTCCCTGAAAGGAATGCGTCCCCTTAAACAGTGGGTCAAGAACAGCGAATGTGTGTGACAGAGAACGCATGCTACACAAGGAGCAGAATCGTTAAAAAAAGCATGCGCCCCATTCACTGAGTACACAAAGATCATTTCACAAAAGTAGAAGCCGTCAGAATGGTTTTAAATGGCCTGTAACTAAACTGACATGGGGTGTAATAAACTACCGAGGTAGGGTATAGGAACCTTTTCCAAACCCCCTGTGTCTCATTCTCCGGAGACTTTTTTTCCTGTGGTATACTATAGGAAAGCATAGGATATGACGTAAGGTGGATAGAAGAACATTTGTATGATTTACTGCGGTAAAGACTATGCCTACTGAACTTTTGTTAGGAAGGTTAGAGAACAAGAAGGCGATCGGATCTGATGGCGCAGCGTAGTAGGGTTCCTAACGTTACCAGATTGAATATCTGGGGCTGCTCCTGTACTGTTTTCCACATTCTTTACAGAAAGGTTGGGCAGGAAGTTTCTTGGTGTGTGCGACAGATCACCATCCACCCGAAAAGATCGTACGACAGGAGCAGACTAACCAAAACCGAACCCTTAAACCATTGTGGCATTATCTGGTCTCTTAAACAAAATAAACGTCTCGCTTCGTCTCAACTTCAAAGACAAAGACTTCCGAAAACAAGGCAGAGCGAGAGCGTTCTAGCCATCCGTCTCTCAGTCCTACAGGATGTCACACTGAAGGGCACTGTCCCCATTCACAATTGTTGGACATAACTGTCCAGTCTTATCCATTTCCTCACGGATATCGGTATTATTGCCCCACCGAGTCCAACCCAATCCAAACTATCTGCTACGAGTAATCAAAACGGCAGACGCAGGGGGCGGATCCCTTTGGAATATGAAAGGATATGAAGGACAGAACAGTTTGTGGTTATAGTTATTTACGAGCGAGACAACTTGCTCACTAAGACCTATATAAATCTATTGCGGATACCAGCGTTCAGGAGGACGGGATGTGTGAAGTCTGTCAACTGACCGCAAAGATTCGCGGAAGTTTACAAGACCAAACCAACACCCGTGCTACTGTTGGTACGACCTAGGGATGTCGATAAACGACGCTTGGACTAAATAGTTGAGCCAGAGGTACTACTCCCATTAGTCTTGAACCCGTAGGAACTGGACCCGGGCCTCCTTCAACCAGGGAGTATCCGAACTGTCCCAAAGGGCGCTCGGCGTCCTCCGTGGGGCTTTCCATAGGGCAAGACCTAGAGACTAACAAGCCCCCCCATCTGGTCCTATGGACTCAAGACGGAATGGAAGTGGATACGCCGGTGGAAGACTACCGAAAAACCTCGGTGGGGCCGCCTGGTGATCTAGCACACCTTCTACTAGCTTTGCAGGCTAGTACCCGGGAGAATTAATGGCTTCCCTCAACCCCGTCCGAAGACGTACCCGATTCCCACGGGTTTCGGGAACACACTGCCCCCTCGAGTCCATCCCAATCCGAACAACTCCCGAAGGAGGGGCTCGCCTGTTCGGCCCGAGGTTCCTCTAGTATCGTCAGAGGTACCATGAGTGCTAAGGGTCCGCAGCGTCCGCACTTTGGCAGCTGAAAGGGACGGATCCCTTCCCCTACGGGCTTGGACTAAATAGTCCTCTAATGTCCACGATGAGTATACCCTCTCATTTATCAAGCATCCGCGCCATGAAATATAGAAGCACACTCAACACAGCCCGCCTTGTGAGCGTGTCTGCATCACGTTTAAGAGTTCAAATCTCGGTAGGAATGGCAGGTAACTCTAAGCTCCATTGACCCCGGACTCATTGAGCATCATTTCACACATTTCATTCGTCGTCCAATATGACTACGTTGGAGAACATTAAAGAAACAACACCTAACATATCAGAAGGAAACAAAAATAAACGAAAATAATAGAGAAGAAATCGTGTTAAATAAGAAACCACCCCAGTATTCGCCTACCGACCACGGAAAACCAGTAAACACACAAGCTAGACTGTCCAGTGATACGAGACTAAACCCCAAATGCCAACGTCTGAACTATTCCTTAGATGTTTGTGTAAGCGAATTACTAAGGGTATGGTGCACATTATTTTGGACAGAAGCCAGCGTTGCTAGTATGAGGGAAATGTGGAACAAAGACGCCAAATGTAGGAAAGCTGTTATAACTAGTTGTTTCTCTAGCTGTAATTATACATGCAGCAACAAAAGATGCGCCGCGCTGGGACTAAAGTAGTCATCAAAAGAACAAGAGAAAAACAAATACAAAACAATTGCGCAACGGCTGCATAGTACGTAATACTTTACCTCTTTTCTTTTTAGAAGATCGAATCTCTTTTAGAAATATGACTTTAAAGGGAAATGAGACTTGCTGAAGTAAATTTATATCGAGATTCTGACAGAATAGTGTATAATATTGACTGTCATTTGGCTACATGTGCTGTTGTAATCTGATTTGTATGCTCCGACTTTAATAACCAACAGATAAGAAGCACCAAATAATTCGTCTTTATAAATACGTACCCGGTGAAAGAAGAATATACAGGGTGTTAATGAAGTACACCGAAATACAAGGGCTGTTCAATAAACAATGCTCATAATTTTGTACGGTCATGATTTTTCGAACTAAAATTCAATCATAATATATTCTGTTAGCTTAAAGTGAAACAGACACACCGTGGTAGTTTCATTGTTGGTAATCCTGGTCCCCACCTGTGAGAACCAGACAAGTTCAGACATGTTCAGTATCACCTACCGCTGCAGAGGAGGTAACATGCAGTTAAAGTTGATGTTAGAGGAAGATCCGGAGTTTCTTTCAAACGTAATCACTGCTGATGAAACTTGGCTACATCATTTTGATCCTGAGAGCAAACAGCAAAGCTCATTGTAGAACTCTCCTCCATCAACAACCCCCCAAAAAGCAAAAGTGGTTGCTTCTGCTGGGAAAGTTATGGTTATCTCATTCTTTGATATTCATGGAATGGTTTATCAGCATGTTGTACCTGCACACTTATCAATAGCTGGACAATACTACAGGGATGTCCTGAAAACATCGCAGGTCCCTATCAGGCGCAAAAGACCATATTTCCGTGAAGCAGGCTGAATGCTGCACCACGATAATGCGCGGTCGCATATTGCTAATGTTGTTGCTGAATATCTTGCAAAAATCAACGTGAAGTACATCCCTCACCCTCCCTATAGTCCGGATTTAGCCCCATGTGACTTTTTTCTATTCCCTAACTTGAAGAAACGCCTTCGTGGGAGGTACTATCCATCATCAGAAGCAATGGTGAAGGCTGCGGAGGCGATTTTGAAGCATCTCTCAAAAATGGTTTCCAGCATGTCTTTGAAGACTGGCAGAAACACTGGGACAAGTGCATCGCATTAAGGGGAGACTATTTTGAGAAGGACCATGAAAATTATGAGGATGAGTAAAGGTACGTTGTCAAAAAAAATATTGTGATCATTCTTTATTGAACAGCCCTCGTAATTTCAGCGATTGTAGACGTGTGTAAGATAAGCAACTTGATCTAGAAAATTTATGGTCTGCGGCTAAACCTAATGTGTTAAACCTAATTGGCATCAGATGCTGATAAGTTGGTATTTAAACAAAGTGAATAAAGTTGTTGGATTAGAAAATCTGTCTTTAAAACTGCTTTACGGGTATAGAATTATCGATGCTCAGTACGAGCTGTGTTCAAGCTATAACAGCTCCTAATTTTTTTCAGCACTGTGACCAGATAGGAACTTATGTTTTTTTAAACACACGTGCACTCTTTGTGAATGCGTGACAGAGATGGCAGCACTGTACAGTGCATACAACTCTAGTGGCAGCGACGAGACTTAAGACTGTTTTTGATACTTAAAATGGAGACGTTTTCATTGCAAGCACAGCGTGTAATCATTCGCTTTCTCCATTTTCGTTATATAACATCTACTTAAATTCATCACCATTTGAGTGAGGCGTGTGGTGATGGTACCATGGGTCTGTCTAATGTGCGTTCCTGGGAGCGACAGTTTAATGAAGGCAGAACATTGTGTGACAACAAAGACAGTCACGGCCTCGCACCAGCCGGTCTGACGACATGATCCAGCGAGTGGAGAACGTTGTTTTGGGGGATCGCCGATTGAGCGTTGCAACGTGCATACCTTATACAAACAAAGCTTAGACAAAATATTAAAAAGCAACCAAACAAACAAAACAAAAATAAACAAACAAAAACCGGCAAAAAGATGAAGGAAACTCGAATTCGTTTGCTTTCACTTGAAAGCTGATGTTACAGCCATTGCGCCAGAAGTAGTCCTCCGACACGACTCTTTATTTCCGTATGTTGTACACTCAAGTGGTATCATCATTAGCAGTGACGTGCTGGCACTTAAAAAACTTACAGCCGTAACTTCCACATATGAACCAACAAGGCCACAGCTTTCCTATCTAAAAATTACTTGTTTTAGAAAACACGACTTGCTGTTAAGGATATTTCGGTGTAGTTCATTAACACCCTGTATTAGAAGTGATTGCATTTCATCCAAAAATTCGACGTGGAGATTTCACTGATTTCAAATACGTACTTTAAGAGAAAAGGTTCTTGTATTACGGTGGTTTGGAATGGCCAAGTGTCATATTTTTGTCTCACATTAATCTGCATTTTTCTACGATTAAAATGATATATGAATGCATTTAGTATGATAATTTAAAAATCACTGTAATTACGCTTGCTCTATGGTGTTTCTTCTGTCAAAGTGGATAAAAATGTGTAAATTTTGACAGCTGTAACATTTTTTGTATAAGAGCTATCGAAATGGGATTTTTTGTGATGGGTGGGACAATTTTTATTCTCAATCTATGCTGTTGGCTAACCTGTTTTCGTTTCTCTTTGATGCTTATTTTTTCTATGCTTCTCCTCTGTTTTTAGTGAATTATACGTATTGAATATTGTTCTGTAGGATATATATTCCAGTTAGTGTTCCTTTTTTGGTAAAATCAGCCATTATGACGAAACCAAAATATGTTTTTAAGAAAAGGAAGAATGTTGGCAAGTCAAGAAACTGTAATCATAAACAATACATACCAATCATCAACAGGTACTAACCTAAAACATAATGTTCCAATTAGTTCTTTGAAAAAGAAAATATAGTCATGGTTTGAATTTTATAAACAAATGCAATGATTTTCTAAACATAATGGGGAATGATTCCCTGTTGACAAGATTTGTCAGTGAATCTGTTGTATGGATAAAATGCTATGGCCATGTTTGAAGAGGAGGAAGACCCAGATAACCCATCATATAACCCAGGTATGCACTAAGGCATGATAAAAACGATTACCAACTTAAAACATAATTTCTGGAAAATTAAATTTCTTCAAATATCTGACCCATTATCTCACGTTCTGTATCAGTTACCATGCTACAATTTTTACATGTTTTGTATATGTGTACCAAACTTTAGACATAGTAAAATTCATTTCCAATAATTATTTTCTGAAAAAAAAACTAAATTGTTTTAATTTCGATTTTTTGAGTCACATTAAAAATTTATAATATATACATTTTTCACGTTAGTCTAAATTCCTTCTGTGTAAATTATAAGGAAATAATATATAATTTATGGTAAAAGTTTCATCCCTCTATGTTGATTGGTTACTGCGAAAACGGGTCTTAAATATAACAGAATTTAACATTGTCGGGGTAGGGGATTCCAAGTCCCCTTAAAATTCAAAGTCTTTCAAGGATTCGACTTGAAGGTTTTCAAGAAAATCTTTCCAATCTACACTTTACGTGGAAAAGTTTCCAAAATCTTTATTTTTCAAGAACTGCTCTAAAGATTTATATTAAAATACCACTTTGTTTTAGACATTTTCCATGACAAATGAAACGTATATGATGCATGCTTCAAAGACGCTGAAAAAACTACCAAGTTAGGTGTTTGACCGAATTTTAGTTTTTCGAGTTATTTCGCAAACAGCTCGTTCTCTCACGGATTTTATCGTAATATGATCTTGGGAGGGCATGCAAGGAATCAGAAAACCATATTTCCTGTGAAATCTGGATGTCAACAGTTTGAGTCGAATACAAATGTAACAATGAGATTTCAGACGATTTGAAGTAAAGTAAGAGTAGATTTTCTTCGAGCCACATACTTCATTTTTGTATAAATCTGATCCAGTGGCCGCGGCTTTGTAGAATAGCTCTTTGTTTACACAAAGGTTAGCAAAAGTTGCACCTTCATAATAGCTCATGCTGAAGATAAATTACTCTACTTGTACAGTTGCCCTGTGTTGAAGCACGTTAAAATGATTTACTCGAGTTTCCTTTCTATTCTCCATCAAAGAGTTAGATTTATGGGAGCATAGATTTAAAAGCACAAAAGATATAAATAAAAACACTGGAGTGCCAAACAAGAAATTCCTTTTGCGGAAGGAGAGCAAAAAGAAAACCAAAAGGAGAATATCCATTGTGATGCATTCACACGAGTTTTTCTACCAATGACAATTGAAGATATAGACAAGTGAGGATTCTATTCTCACTACATTACTTATGTTTTATTTTTACCGAAGAATGGATAGAAATTAAATAAGACGAAAACTTCAGTCCAATTTTATTCTGGGTAACATGTTCTTGTGATTTGAAACAGAAAACATGGAGGGGGAGCAAGAATTGCAAACTTTTAAGTATCTGCTTTAAAAACGATTTGCAAAGGTGCAACCTAAAACATTTCGAAAACGTCTAATACGTTTAAATGTTTAAGTTCTGATTTAAAAAAGAACTGGATTTTTTTTTAAAATCAGAACTTAAGCATTTTTTCTACATTTAGAAATTGTTTGCCGTTTGCAAATTTTCTATTTGGCGTTTTATAGCATTTTGAGAGACTAGAAACTAAGATTTATTGACGTAATTGTTAAAGTAAATCTAAAATCATATTTATAATTGGTTACAAGTAAAATATATGCATATATCAAATAGTTGATATTGAATGTCGGTGAATTTATTTAGGTTTGTGTATAGTGTGCTAGGCACTGGAATAAATTTTAAAGGCTCTGTTGTTAAATGATTAAATAAAAACTTGTCTCACAAACAGTTCCAGAAAACTTAAAAAACAAAAATAGCTATCAGATTTGTATATGTGGTTTATACATATTCATATATATACTGAAAAGTTTTGTGCAAGGACGTCTAGGTTTATATTTCCAGGAAATTTTGATACTGAATCGTTTGATTTCATGTGATTGCTTGTGTGGTGTGGTCTAGGGTTCGATACCCGAATGCATGATGGCACTTCTTCCTTAAGCAGGAGACTGGAGACATGGGAAAGACAGAATGAATGAGTGTATGTGTGTGTGTGTGTGTGTGTGTGTGTGTGTGTGTGTGTGTGTCTGTGCGTGACTTTAGTGTTATAAGGGGAAACCAAATTAAAATAAACCCAAATATTTACAGAGAATGAGAAAAGGAGAAGAGAAGGGAAGAAAGTGAGAGGCAGATATTGCAAAAGTATGAGAAATAAGATAAGGAGAAATAAGTTAATGGAGGAAGGGCTTTGAAGGATGGGAGAGAATGGTAAAAATGGAGAGATAAAAGAGTGAGAGAATCATATGTAAAAGGAGATAAAATCAGAAAAAAAAAAAGGAAATGAAGATAGTGATTTAGAGTAGAAAAGAGAGTCAGGTAATGGAGGTTAAAACGGCGAGAATGATTTAATGTCGGAAACAAACGGAGAGATAAGTGGAGAAGAGTAATAGAGAGAAAGTGGAAGATAAAGTATGGTAGAGGGAGAGATTGTAAGAGACGTTGAGAAGGTGAGTGAGGGAGAATGAGAAACGGTAGATGTTTAAAAATGAATGAGAAAAGGGGCGTTGGAGGAACAAATTTAGATAGATATGTTGAGAAAATGAAAGAGTAAGATAAGGAAAATGGTAGGGAAAGGAAGAGAGGTACAGTAAGAGAGGAAATGAGGAACTTGAAAGAGAGAGACACGAAATCTCTGTGTTTAACCAACAACACGAAAAGGGCTATTTGTAATTCCTGAACTAAGTCTGATATCTTGTTTGTTACAGCCCCAGCAGCAGTCTGCGCAGTTGGCGCAGTCAAGTCGCAAAAAGGGTGGAGGTGTGCAGCTACGGTCACCAGTAGTAAAACGTCCCCCTGCGGCTCCTGTAGCTCTCCAGGGCTGGTTACACAAACAGGGAAGCGAAGGCCTAATGCTCTGGAAACGGCGCTGGTTCGTGCTCTCCGAGTACTGTCTCTTCTACTACAAAGGTCAGATATAGTGCTTAAGTTTTCTTCCTAGTAATAGGAATAATAATAAAAGAATTAAAAACAAAAGAATGAAAGTATTAGGTTATTAAACATAACAATAACGCTTTTAGGTTTGGACACGTTTATTGGGAGTTAAAAAAGCTTCGTGTGGGGAAAAAAACACCATTTTATTTATTCTTTAGAGATGTTGCTACCATAATACATGTCTCAAAAGGTTAACATTAAGCGATATAGTCAACGTTGCATGGAGAATCAACTTTCAAATGTTTATTCCTATGAAGGAAAATAAAAAACAGAATATTAACTTACACTGGACTAATCTCTGTGACTTATAGTTTCCCGGAAGCCTTAATATTACATTTTATATGCAAATTTTTCATGCCAATTAACTAGTACAGTTACAAACATATTTTATGTAACCAAAATTTTTTTCATGTTTATTTAAACATGTAGAAATACAGCTATTTACTGTTGTTTTACACTGCTCCTTGCTGGAGGAAAACTAAAACTTGTCATGCCTCTTATGTGGTTCTCGCTCTAAACTCAGCTTGACACTTGCATGCACAATTGGTTGCCACGTATTCGAAAGTAGTCGAGAATCACCAACGGTCATTATTACTCTAGCCCTGTAATTATAGCTATATTACTATCTCAAAGCCACAGTATACACGGTGTTCTTTTTTATCTGTAATTTTACCGCGCAAAATTTGACGTCATCAATAGCATCGCTGATGGAGCGATTCCCCAGCGGCTTGCGGTCGTATTTGATGTGTTGACTGCAGCCTTGAGACCTCCCTCTACCGGCAAGTAAATATACTATTTGAGAGGTGAGTCTGCCCCCGTAATATAAAGGTGTGTAATTTCGCCTGGTGCATAGATACAATAGCTGTGCATTGCAAAGATAATTATGTAGCCATAAAAGTAGACCATGAAGAATATACGAAATGATAAGTTAATGAACACTTATTTCACGATGAACATCTGTTTTTTCTGTTATAGTAGACTTATATGCATATTGTAAACCTGTCACATAAAATAGAAATATTTCAATTTGATCTCAATTCTTTTCTATCACCCACAGTTTCCTCACAATGTAACTTCATTATAAACTAGAAAATTAGCAGAACATGTTCTAGGAATGAAAAATAAATTAGTTTTAAAATATGTACAAAGCTTTTATCCAAGTCTAAACAAGAAAATATCTCTAGTACATAGTCTTATGAGTTAATGTTGTTATATTTCCTTTCTCTCTTCCTCTGAAACACTGTATTGCGAGAAGGTATGCTGGAGGCCTTTTTGTCATAACATTATTTATTGCTTCTAGATTGGAACCAGTCACTTTATAGCGTCCAGCGTCTCTCTTTTTGCGAGTAACTGATCCTGTATCTTGGAAATGTTTGATGCACCTATTGGTTTTAAAAGATATAAGGATACCAACATTAATAGACATTTTAATTAAGCGTGAGAATGACAATATTATATCGTATACTGATAAAACGTAAGACGTTTATGTTACAAACAAAAGAATGTCAATTTGACGGTATCTGGACACTCATGACAACATTACGCTCCGAGAGACTTGTCTGAATGCTGGATAACGTTACATAAACTCCTCTATGCAGCGGTTTAAATTATATTTATATGTCGCACCAATTTTAATGAGAGTACGGAAGTAGCATTCAACCATGAAGACGCGGTGCTCTGTTCATATCCAGAGGAAGCTGGTTGTATTAGTTATCAGAGCAACCACACTGAGAGCGCTGTAATTTCTTACGGTTCCGAAAAAAATTAGCGCTATTCTCACTATGATTTCAAGATAGAATCACCAGTCAACTATGACGTCATTCTGGCTCAATCAGAGGGCGGGAAATAACGGATAAAAATGATCACCGTGTATATAATCAAATCGTTTAACCGATATTGAAAGAGCAACGTAATAATTATATTCAGTTATGATCTTACTCAAATGTATATTATTCGTGCCCACATTAAAGAAATGTCACATTTACGTAAGTTTATTAATACTTCAAGTTATTTTTATAAGAATTTATTATTCTATCCAGCTCATTAATCAACGTAAACATGTGGTTTTCTGACATAGTGCCTTGTAATTACAAAGAGTTTAGAAGAATGCAGTAAGATAGGCAATTGTCAAAGGAGCGGGTGGCTGTATACTGACTTAGAAATTCTATTCTCTTTACATAATTACGAGAGAGAGAGATAGAGCATTTTTCATTTCAGAACCCAAATCAACAACAAGAATATGTGTGAAATAGTTAGCATTACGAAAGTTATACCTGGCATAACTTGTGTGCTTTAATAATATATACCTACATTTTTTTGGTGAACTTTAGAACTTAGAACTTTGGTGACTTCATTCAGGACTTCTCAAGCTACTTCCCGAAAATTCAAGACATACATTTTGTCGTTCAAATATACTGCATGTATGTTATTTTAATTAAAATCAGTAAGAGCCATTTTTTAAAGAAAATAAAGAAGTTATAAAACAGTTCCCAAGTAAAGTTAGCTTGGGGCGGGGAAATGCTTGGTATCGCATCTTTGGAAGATATTGAATTTCAATACCAAGTTTGGTATTTATCGGATTTTTCGTTGAATTACGCTGCTCTCTCTCTCTCTCTCTCTCTCTCTCTCTCTCTCTCTCTCTCTCTCTCTCTCTCTCTCTCTCTCTCTCAAAGAGCGCAGAGCTTTTGATGGCTTATTTTTAGGTTAATGAAATTCAAAACGAGTTCTTCTATGAAACAGGAGTATCAATTTTTTTTATTATTTTTTTTTTTTGTTACTTCCTCTAATTACCACAAATACATAATAGATTAAGAAAAATCTTAACAGTAAAATTGACGGACAGAAAATTTCCACGTAGAAAGCGAAAACTTAAGCCTAGTGCACTTCTGTCACTTTTCAACATTTTCAATTGGATAGTTTCGTAACTCCTTTTAAATTGTGTACCAATTCGTTATTTTTTTACTTTATTAAATCATTTTTGTATAATATCTAACATTGCCTTAAAAACGTTTTGTCTGATCAAGAAAAAATACTGAAAACCAGGAATTATTATATTTTTATGAACTTACTCTATGCCTTAGATCTTATGCTTTAAATTTTTACCAGTTTATTTGTCATGTGCTTAAATCATATGTCAGTCACATTATCGCGTATTGTTCTCCAAAATATATACTGTATATAAAGTATATATAAAGTAATTTTATGCTAAAAGTACTTGTAATAGACACCGTCGCTATGGAGAAACAACATAAAACTTGGACATTAAATCAAAGTGATAGTTATTAGGGTAACGAATGGGATAAAGTAAACAAAATTCACTCGTTGCTACGGTAAATAAATAAATGGTTGATAGTTACAAATTTTCTATAACCCTTTAATAGGAACATCAAACATTTTTATTCCAACTACATGAAAATGTAAAATCATCAACTATGGGATAAAATAATGTACTATGCCTACAAGTGAACAAACCTCTCTCCCATTCGGGTCGCGTTTTAAATTATTCTGCTCATGGATAAACCCTCTGTTTATCCGCTTGTATAATAAATTACATGAGAGGTTGAAACAATGGCACTAATTTTTAAATAATTATAACAGTAATAAAATGTAACGTCTGCAAAAATGTGAGAACATGCAAAGTGTAATATTCTGTCTCCTCTTCGAATTTAAAAAATAACTTTCAATATTATCTTAACTTATATTAACTATATGTTTCTAGTAGAGATGAGCACTTCTTGTAATCACTGTATAATATATACAACACACGCTTTCCTTTTTCGTGTTTGAGAGGGGGTTAAGGGAAGCCAAAACAAATGAAATCTCAACACTCAAACTTTGATTGGAATAAGACAATACTTCTACCTATCTTAGGTTTGTGGCACAGTAAGTAAAAATATGCTAATGTATTAAATTTCTCTGCTGACAATTATTTATATATAGTGACTGTGGGCTCGTAGAATTAAAATTATTGTTTGCAGAAATTTAAAATGTTCTTTATTGTAGTAAAAAGACGCTTTGTACATCCCTTGCAGCAGCAAAAATTACGTCTTCGAGGTCTCTCTTTGCTTCACTCCTCGTAAACAAACGAAATAAATTACTGCTGTACACTTCAAATGTCCACACAGCTGCCCACACACAATTAACAACTAACAAGCAACTCTCACACTGCAGTCTTTTATACCTCCGACGTCTCAAGGCCTCTCGAGCGCAGCGAAAGATGGAACTATCTCTGTCTCTTTCTCTCTGCTTCTCTCTCTCGGCAAGCGTTCAGCTCTGCGCCCACGCGTCGGCTGCGGCTTGCGCCACTGTCTCTTTCTTTCCTGCCCAGGGGTGACCAGCACTGGCTTGTCGCAACTCCAACGAAATAATGTGATATATATCACTCACTACACGTGTCATTTGGAGAATTTAATATCATTTCGGCACGTTGGCCATAGTAGCTCAATGGTTTAGAGTGACTGGATGGAAACCACAAGATCCGTGGCTCAAATCCCAGCTATGGTATTGAATTTTTCGTCGGGCTCTACCCTTTCATAGTGCGTCCTACACACGGCTAGTGTGAAAGAGCAATTAATTTCCATTAATTGTACCTAATAGTGGTCCGAACTATAAAGCCCGGGCCTTAAAGCACTTACCGCATAGTAAGTCGCCATTAAGGTAGTTGTCTCATGTGTTTAAGAGAACTCCTAGTGGTTAACTATAAAGCCCGGACCTTAAAGTACTTACAGCATAGTAAGTCGTCATTAAGGTAGTTGTCTCATGTGTTTATGAGAACTCCTAGTGGTTTAATATAAAGCCCGGGCCTTAAAGTACTTACAGCATAGTAAGTCGTCATTAAGGTAGTTGTCTGATGTGTTTATGAGAACTCCTAGTGGTTTACTATAAAGCCCGGGCCTTAAAGTACTTACAGCATAGTAAGTCGCCATTAAGGTAGTTGTCCCATGTGTTTATGAGAACTCCTAGTGGTTTACTATAAAACCCGGGCCTTAAAGTACTTACAGCATAGTAAGTCGTCATTAAGGTAGTAGTATCATGTGTTTATGAGAACTCCTAGTGGTTTTCTATAAAACCCGGGCCTTAAAGTACTTACAGCATAGTAAGTCGTCATTAAGGTAGTTGTCTCATGTGTTTATGAGAACTCCTAGTGGTTTACTATAAAGCCTGGACCTTGAAGTACTTACAGCATAGTAAGTCGTCATTAAGGTAGTTGTCTTATGTGTTTATGAGAACTCCTAGTGGTTTACTATAAAGCCCGGGCCTTAAAGAACTTACAGCATAGTAAGTCGTCATTAAGGTAGTAGTCTCATGTGTTTATGAGAACTCCTGGTGGTTTACTATAAAACCCGGGCCATAAAGTACTTACAGCATAGTAAGTCGTCATTAAGGTAGTAGTCTCATGTGTTTATGAGAACTCCTAGTGGTTTTCTATAAAACCCGGGCCATAAAGTACTTACAGCATAGTAAGTCGTCATTAAGGTAGTAGTCTCATGTGTTTATGAGAACTCCTAGTGGTTTAATATAAAGCCCGGGCCTTAAAGTACTTACAGCATAGTAAGTCGTCATTAAGGTAGTTGTCTGATGTGTTTATGAGAACTCCTAGTGGTTTACTATAAAGCCCGGGCCTTAAAGTACTTACAGCATAGTAAGTCGCCATTAAGGTAGTTGTCCCATGTGTTTATGAGAACTCCTAGTGGTTTTCTATAAAACCCGGGCCATAAAGTACGTACAGCATAGTAAGTCGTCATTAAGGTAGTTGTCTGATGTGTTTATGAGAACTCCTAGTGGTTTACTATAAAGCCCGGGCCTTAAAGTACTTACAGCATAGTAAGTTGCCATTAAGGTAGTTGTCTCATGTGTTTATGAGAACTCCTAGTGGTTTTCTATAAAACCCGGGCCTTAAAGTACTTACAGCATAGTAAGTCGTCATTAAGGTAGTTGTCTCATGTGTTTATGAGAACTCCTAGTGGTTTACTATAAAACCCGGGCTTTAAAGTACTTACAGCATAGTAAGTCGTCATTAAGGTAGTTGTCTCATGTGTTTATGAGAACTCCTAGTGGTTTACTATAAAGCCTGGACCTTGAAGTACTTACAGCATAGTAAGTCGTCATTAAGGTAGTTGTCTTATGTGTTTATGAGAACTCCTAGTGGTTTACTATAAAGCCCGGGCCTTAAAGAACTTACAGCATAGTAAGTCGTCATTAAGGTAGTAGTCTCATGTGTTTATGAGAACTCCTGGTGGTTTACTATAAAACCCGGGCCATAAAGTACTTACAGCATAGTAAGTCGTCATTAAGGTAGTAGTCTCATGTGTTTATGAGAACTCCTGGTGGTTTACTATAAAACCCGGGCCATAAAGTACTTACAGCATAGTAAGTCGTCATTAAGGTAGTTGTCTCATGTGTTTATGAGAACTCCTAGTGGTTTACTATAAAGCCCGGGTCTTAAAGTACTTACAGCATAGTAAGTCGTCATTAAGGTAGTTGTCCCATGTGTTTACGAGAACTCCTAGTGGTTTACTATAAAACCCGGGCCATAAAGTACTTACAGCATAGTAAGTCGTCATTAAGGTAGTAGTCCCATGTGTTTATGAGAACTCCTAGTGGTTTACTATAAAGCCCGGGCCTTAAAGTACGTACAGCATAGTAAGTCGTCATTAAGGTAGTTGTCTCATGTGTTTATGAGAACTCCTAGTGGTTTACTATAAAGCCCGGGCCTTAAAGTACTTACAGCATAGTAAGTCGTCATTAAGGTAGTTGTCTCATGTGTTTATGAGAACTCCTAGTGGTTTACTATAAAGCCCGGGCCTTAAAGTACTTACAGCATAGTAAGTCGTCATTAAGGTAGTAGTCTCATGTGTTTATGAGAACTCCTGGTGGTTTACTATAAAACCCGGGCCATAAAGTACTTACAGCATAGTAAGTCGTCATTAAGGTAGTAGTCTCATGTGTTTATGAGAACTCCTGGTGGTTTACTATAAAACCCGGGCCATAAAGTACTTACAGCATAGTAAGTCGTCATTAAGGTAGTAGTCTCATGTGTTTATGAGAACTCCTGGTGGTTTACTATAAAACCCGGGCCATAAAGTACTTACAGCATAGTAAGTCGTCATTAAGGTAGTAGTCTCATGTGTTTATGAGAACTCCTAGTGGTTTACTATAAAACCCGGGCCATAAAGTACTCACAGCATAGTAAGTCGTCATTAAGGTAGTAGTCCCATGTGTTTATGAGAACTCCTAGTGGTTTACTATAAAGCCCGGGTCTTAAAGTACTTACAGCATAGTAAGTCGTCATTAAGGTAGTTGTCTCATGTGTTTATGAGAACTCCTAGTGGTTTACTATAAAGCCCGGGCCTTAAAGTACTTACAGCATAGTAAGTCGTCATTAAGGTAGTTGTCTCATGTGTTTATGAGAACTCCTAGTGGTTTACCGGGAGAAACATGAGTCAGTTGGAGAATTTAATGTCATATCGGCACGTTGGCCATAGTAGCTCAATGGTTTAGAGCGGCTGGACGGAAACCAGAAAATGCTTGGTTCAATTCCCGGCTATGGCATTGAATTTTTTGTCAGGCTCTACCCTATATTATAAATTTCGTATGTCAACGTTTGGTAAAATTTGTTTATGGGAAGATTTAGCAAAATATCACAAAAAAATGCCGAAATATGTAACTTCTTGCCAAAATATGAAGAATAAAATCCTAGAATATTATGAAATGCACATGTTTCGCCAAAATAAAATATATTTTAAATGTAGAGGGCGCTTTTTCTACTTGCCACAATTTCATAGCTGTATCTGATTTATTGGAAAGGATGGCGCGGAAAGATTTTACAGGTAATTTCATGGAAATAGTGGTTTAAGTTTTCTAAACGTGTTTCACATAAAAAAATATCCACTAGAATATCTGTAAATACTGGTTCATGGTTTATTATTTTAAAAGCTGAAAATCATGAAGTTTTCAGAACATGAGTATGAAGTTTTCTACCAAATTATATTATAAAATATGAACAGTTTTGTCACACGGGTTGAATTGTACTCGCTGCAAAATGTAAAAATAATTGTTTCCATTATGATTAATAACAATGAATAGAATATGAAAGTTTATATTTTACCTGTTTTTATAATCATGGCAAATAATATATATTTAATTTTCGTTTTCCGGTTCCTCCCCCCTCCACCACATGCATACATACAGACACTGTTGGACTTTAAATATCGAATGTCGATTATTTTCATAGAATACAATTTATTCCTCTGCAGATAAACGGCAGAGAAAGTTCTATTTACTAAGAAATTGAATTTAAAATATCTGTAATGTTTACAAAAATATTTCTCGCAGTGCATCACTGATGTAAATGCAGTTTTATCCTGTGAATTAAAATAAACGTGAAATGATTCAACGGAATGCTTCTGAAAGGACTTCCGCGCTGTTTCCTTTGAAAAAAAGAGGGGAAACGCCAGTTACTGACAGCTGCTTGAGAAGAAACACAAAAGACTTGCATGCCATTGGTCCCCAGTCTATAATCTCGTCTGCCATTGGCTGAGAGCTGAAACAATTGACAACGGAACATATCAGTGTCACCTACAGAAAGCCTTTTAAAGGAGATGAGAAGGCAATCCTCTCTCAAATGGATATTCCAGATCAAATGTCTGGATGTAAATGACAGACTGAATTAATTCGCACAAAAATGCATAAAACTGCTCTCATTCATGTCACCGTAGATTGAGACAACTTTGGAAACTACGTAATTTCAAACAAAAGGGGAATTGACTCAATTTTGTGCAGTCGTGATTAGTGATGGAAGCAAAACAAGTATTCTCAATTCCTAGATTCTGAATTAATATTTTAATTTTCAATTATACAGGGTGTGCCAGAAGAAGCTCTAGTTGTGATCACTTTTATTGAATTTTAATGTCATGCGTACATGTAAACATTCCAATACACATAGAAATTCTTCCATTTTTCATGTTTTCACAAATAACAAATTATAAACAAAACAGGTAAACATAAAAAGTTTAACTTCCTTATAAAGGAACTGAACAAGCCGGTGCAGGCAGCAGTGACTCCAGTTTGGGCTGTCCTCGGTTTCACCTCAACGTCCCTCATTGGGGCGCTAACATAAAGGGCATAGACACCAAATATTTCTTAAGTCCCTTTAGTCATATGCCTTGACTTACACGATTGCTATGCTGATCAGCACCATCACCCACTATGCCTACAGCTACAAATACGTTTATAGTTTAGCTACCTTTTTCTGAAAAGCGTCTTATAGCACGCACAGTATAATATTGTGACAAAAATGAGACAAGACAAAGGAAGTTCATCTTAACCTTGTTTGTCACCAAAATCGTTAGTGCCGTTCTAACTACAATCATATTCTCTTTTACACTAATACATAGCTTCAACGTTTCTTTCTTTCTTTATAATGTAATTTTACGATTTACGTCCTCCAACTTTAAGTCATATCGGATGGTGAATGAATTGGGTGAAATGATGCTCAAATGAGTCCAGGGTCCAAGGAGCTTAGAGTTACCCGACATTCGTCTTGAAGGATAAGAGAAAACCCCGGAAAAACCTTATCCAGGTAACTTACCCTGACCGAGATTCGAACTCGGGACCTCTTGAACGTGAGGCAGACATGCTACCATCTACGCTACCAAGGCGGGCTGTTTCGTCATATCTCTAACACGTCTGCAGCATAGGTGGTAGCGTATCTGTGTCATTCAAGAGCTCCCGAGTTCTAATCCCGGTCAAAGTGAGTTAACTGGAAATGTTTTACAAGGGTTTTCCCTTACCCTGAAAGATGAATTTCGAGTAACTAAACTCTATGGACCCTAAGCTCATTTGAACATCATTTCACCCATTTGTTTCATCGTGCGATATAACTTAACGTCGGAGGACGTAAATTAAAAACAAAGTTCACACCGAATTGTTTGATTATTTCTTTCCTACAATTTATAATACTTAAATTACATAACATATGAAACCGCAAGTAATGTTAATACAGTAGAATCCCGAAATAACGCGGTTGTGGGTGACATGCTTTACCCCCGTGTTGTGATTCCGCGGTATATAGAAATGTGAGCTCAGATGACAAAAGTCGATCCAGCGGAGGTGTAAGGAAACATTCGCACAATAATAAATAACAGTAGGTATTGTCGCGCTGCTCGAACCGTTACCATGGCTTTGTCTTTGTAAATTTAAAAAAAAATACGGTTTTATTTTTTGGGTGACATACTTCTCCCCGCGTTAAATCCGCACTATTTGAGGCTTCTACTGTACGATGAAAATAGTCACATGAACGAAAGTGTACGACTTATGTCGTAATCATCACAGTTATCCACCTGTTGCATAAATTATTACTACGTTGATATTCCAAATTTCGATAGGAAATCTCTTGTAGTTAATATATTAGAATAATCTCGTGTCAAGGACTACATGTATTTCTGTTGAAAATGTCACTTTTTGTAAGTACATTAGTTTCCGAGAAAATGGGGCATTTGTGGTAAGAATTACATAAAGTAAAACATGCAAATGCTCAACCAAATGTGTAATGAACTACCATTACCAACACAGAAACAGACAAAATATTTCTCTGACATAGAGGTTCCAATGTTGTAGCTTTTCAATAAATCAACATCTATCCCAAATATTTTTCTCATATTGTTATCATATGATAAACTACATTTAAAGTAAATAATATAAATATATAGCATGAGTATAATAAGTAAATTTAAGAGTAATATTTTGAAAATAAATAACCAAAAACATAAATAAATAGAAATACCTTTTAGAAGTTTATATTTTGTAATTTTTGCCTCTTAACTTGCTTGAGGAATTCACATTTATCATTTCCTTGTAACAGTCTTGTATGTGCTTTCACGATGCTAATTATTATATGTTCCAAAACGGCATCTACTTGTTGCATGTATATCCCGAAACAATTGCAAAATAATTTGAAATGTGGCCGTTAGTTTTATGTGATTTTTGGAAATGAATTTTCAGGACCTGAGGAAGAGAAGTTGTTGGGCTCTATTCTGTTGCCATCGTACAAGATCTCGCCGTGTTCCCCGTCAGAGGATCGCGTGTACCGCAAGTTTGCCTTCAAGGCGGAGCACGCCAACATGCGGACGTATTACTTCGCTGCCGACACTCGCGAGCTCATGGTTCAGTGGATGAACGCTCTAAGTCTGGCCTCCATCCTCCAGGAAGGCGGCAGGTATGTCCCATTACTCAACTTATTAAATCTTATGTTTGTTTTCACACATGCTGCTCCAGTAAAATTATAAGCATGCTTTTATTTTCAGGTAGAAATATTTAATAGTTTTTTTTACTTTATTTTAGTTTCATTATCTTTAACGTTTTTTCAGTTCAACATGGGAATATATAAAACTTGCAAACATATATATTAACTCTTCTAGTTGTTTCAGAAAAATAAAACTTTAAACATAATTTTTGTAACAGTTTCTGCTCAGTGGTCCAATTTATTGTTACATATTGAAAACTTAAAACTGTAGTCAAAACCACATTGTGACTTAGTCCAGTTTTCACTGTCTCTTCATTCTATTCTCATTGACTGTTTCAATCTCCCCTGTTAATTCACTTTCTTCACGACGTAATAAACTCCGCACGACACAGCCTGTACCACGGGTGGTTCACCAACTACAGACTCGAATATAAGACCTCTCTCAATCCCACACATAGCAACACTAGCTATACATCACTAAATGGCGGAGACGTGTCAGTTTTTCCATATGTATACTGCATAAGGACTGTATTATTATCGTTCGCGCATATAAACAACTACAGGTAGGTACAGCCTGACCTTGACAGGTGCAGCGAGAAGAAACAAAACAGTCGCGGTATACTACACCTTGACCTTGCGTCTGCATACAATTACAAGGCACGATTCACTAGTTCGTAGAGTATATGCTGTGTTCTTTTCGACGTTTGCTTACAGTGGCACTTGTTTGGTGGCCGTGCTCTACATCTGACGTCATGTATACTGTGCGTCCAGCTAACTTGTATCGCATACAGGCGCTCATCTCTTCGGTCTTTATACTCACAATCGTACTAATAAGGGAACTACCACTGTACTCGTACTGCTACGTATCTGAAATTTTGATAGTATAATGTCTGTTCTATATAAACCATGTGCACCAAAAATCTGCTGCGAAGTAGAACCTAACACCAAAAACTGAAGCCTGGAAGATGCCGCTTGCGACCACTTGCAAGTAGTTGCTGGACATCCCTCGTCAGCTCTGTGGCGGGTGTGGGGGACCGCTCCTTGCATATACCATGTGTAGATGTCAAGGGAAAACAATACTGTGTTCTGCCTACCTAGGTATATGTTTATACGTTTTGTGGACTCATTTTCGGATACTTCTAGCTATACTCCACATCCGATGTTTGGCACACAGGCCCCACATAGAGCAGAGATGATACCATCAAACTCTCAAGCGAATACAGGTATGATCATAGTGATAATTCCCTGTAAGAGCAACAGTATGGGGCTTTGAGGGCACAGATGCTGTGGTCTTTGACACTCAACGAAAATAGTAAAACAAACAAAACAAACAATAAAGTCTAAAACGTTTCACCAATTTAAAAACAGAGCCAATAACTGTTTTAGTACCGTGCGAGATGGATCAGGTGGTTTCGTCTGTCGCGCGCATTCGGGAGGCTCGGGTTTGATTCCCGTGGCCGACCTACCTGACCCATGGGTTTTCGGAGGGCTTTTCGGGCTGCTAGGCGAATGCTGGGTAGGTTAATTACATTCCCCGGATTTCCTGTCCCTCCATTTCATCTCCATCATCATTTCATATCATCTCTCATCTGGTAGTCTCTTTCAGAGTAGAAGTGTCGGCGGGGGTTTCGGCGGTGCATGACAGGATGATACGCTCTAAAGAAAACTACTTCCTCCTCCGGTAGGTCGGTTGCCGGCCTCACCTCCGCTGGTGGGACCATTTCGGGACCGTCAGCCAGAGACCTTTGGGGCTCGGATCGCCTGCTTGGGACCATTAGGGCTCGGCTGCTGGGCTCGTTGCCGTCCCGGTATAAGGGGGCAAGTTCGTTGTCCTGGCCTGTCGGGGGAAGTCTCTATCCAAGTAAACTGTAGGGACTCTGCTCTCTGTACTGTTGTGGCTCTTTGGGTCGGCCAGCGTGTGTCTCCTGCGCCTCATTCTTCCTCCCGGGGATGTCCCACTTGGGGACATAGGAACAATGGGCCCAGCATGGTGGCCTACGTACCGAATCCCCTCCGTAATGAAATCCCAATCCCAACTGTTTAAGTAGAGCTGAAACAGAGGCACAATTTAGATGTATAAAATCGAAACACACCAACAGCCAAACACGGCAGTCCCTTATTTATATCACTCTACAAACGGACTTGACAGCTCACTACCTCAGCATCTCGCGAGAATACTCACTTACACAACAGCTGCTTAGAATTCCAGAACGTTCTAGAGGCGGAGAGAAGGGAAACTTCCAGAACATACTGGTTATCTGCTTCGGGTGTTTCACTGAACGAGAGTGGGCGGTCATATCCTGTCATCCTGTCGTGCGTCGCCAGCCAACGGAGAGCTTGGCAATAACTGAATTTCAAAATACAATAAATTAATTGTCTCTGAGTTTGTTGCAAATTTGAACTACCAGATTGGTTACAAACTACATTATGGAAAATTTTTATTGAGAAAAGTGTCAAAGATATTAGAATTAAATGGAGACCATTAAGACATGTACTGTGATACATTTGAATAATCACTTTAAATCACAGTGGGAGCAAAAAATTTCAATAATACAATTAAAGCAAAAGATCCAAAGTAATTTATGGATTTGTACGTTGTATGTTGACTAACTCCTTCAATGAGAGTGTTCTCAACTGGTTCTTATGCCAAATAAGGATATAACATTCAGTTCTAATACCCATAACAGGCATTCGTATAAAGGCACTTTTAGAAGGCAGCTCGGAAAGTACTCGAAAGTACACAACGCAACATCTTCCTTTTTTCATTCTTAACCGCCACCTTTTAACTCTATACACTTGGACCTACGATATTCTAATTTTCTTATAACTTATATGTCAAACGCTACAAGTAAAACTTTGAGTTACTTATTATCATACCCGCGTCTGAGACAAATCTCTACTCAGTGAGCCGTTTCTTTATATGTGGAAAGAGGAAAACGTTACTGGGAGTCAAATGTGGTGAATATAATGAGCTTTATGATTATAATTGAAGAAGTGTGAACTGGTAGGTTGTTTTGGTGGAAAATAATGTTATTTAAGAAACGTGTACATTTGTGCTTCTTTGCGCCGGTACAGCAAACTTTCGTGTTCGCCCTTACTGGACTGGAGTGGTGTACGTACCAGGGGAAGATTGGGCATGGATGTCCAAACTTGTCTATTGTACCTGTACCATCAAGTGGGGCACGCCCCCCCCCCGGCACCGGGAGAAGGCGATCGGAGACAGAGGGAGGCCGGCACAAGCAGCCAGTACGAAGGACAGGGTCCTTACACTTTACCAGTAGGAAACTCCCCGGCCGGCCGGCCAGCACAAAGGGCATCTCACGCTACTGTGGTCCTGAAACGGCCTCACCAGACCGGGTTCGCAGACCGGAGATCGTCCTAACGGAGGAGGAAGTTTTTCCGAAAGCTATTTTACCAAATATCATCCTGCCATGCAACGCCGAGACACCCACCGATACTTCTAACCTGCAAGAGACCACCAGATGAGAGATGATATGAAATGATAATGGAGAGCAGGGACAGGATGTAATTAATCTACCGAGCCCGGGAAAAGCATAAAAAAAATCCATGGGTCAGGTAGGCTGGCCACGGGAGTCGAACCTGGACCTACCAGGTCCACAAACGAAACCGCCTGAGCATCCGACTCTTTGCCTTGTTTGGGTCGTTTGGATCAAGCGTAAAAATCCTTGGCACCGGTTCCTTCGAAAGTGAAGTAAAACCGGTGGTCCCTTCTCTTAGATTTACGTTAATTAAAAGCAACTCACTGATAATAACGCGGCCTTTCCCGTCCATTACAGAATACGTCGTGAGGGCCTTAGAAATTAAAGAGAGTACGTAAATAAAACAGATTTTATTTTGGCCTTCTTTGGAGTGCTTTCACCCATTTGTACCCATTATTTGGACTGCTGCCTCGTCTCTAGTCTGTATTGGTGACCATATTTTTTGTCAGTCATGACGCAAGTTCAGTGGCGAGACGTGACTTTCAAAGTGAGGGAAGCTCCAAATAATTTAATTAAAATAAGAGAGAATAATGACTCAAAGAACTAAGTCTACTCTTCAATACTATTTCTATTGTACAGTCACACGTTGGTCCAGTAGCGAGGCGTGACTTTCAAAACGAGGGAAGCTCCAAAAAATTTTAATTAAAATATAGAGAATAATGACTCAAAGAACTAAGGCTACTCTTCAGTACTCTTTCTATTGTACAGTCACACGTAGGTTAAGTAGTGAGGCGTGACTTTCAAAGCGAGGGAAGCTCCAAATAATTTTAATTAAAATATAGAGAATAATCACTCAAAGAACTAAGGCTACTCTTCAGTACTCTTTCTATTGTACAGTCACACGTATGTCCAGTAGTGAGGCGTGACTTTCAAAGCGAGGGAAGCTCCAAATAATTTTAATTAAAATATAGAGAATAATCACTCAAAGAACTAAGGCTACTCTTCAGTACTCTTTCTATTGTACAGTCACACGTAGGTTAAGTAGTGAGGCGTGACTTTCAAAGCGAGGGAAGCTCCAAATAATTTTAATTAAAATATAGAGAATAATGACTCAAAGAACTAAGGCTGCTCTTCGGTACTCTTTCTATTGTACAGTCACACGTAGGTCCAGTAGCGAGGCGTGACTTTCAAAGTGAGGGAAGCTCCAAATAATTTTAATTAAAATATAGAGAATAATGTCTCAAAGAACTAAAGCAACTCTTCAGTGCTCTTTCTATTGTACAGTCACAGGTAGGTCCAGTAGTGAGGCGTGACTTTCAAAGCGAGGGAAGCTCCAAATAATTTTAATTAAAATAAGAGAGAATAATGACTCAAAGAACTAAGGCTACTCTTCAGTACTGTTTCTATTGTACACTCACACGTAGTTCCAGTAGTGAGGCGTGACTTTCAAAGCGAGGGAAGCTCCAAATAATTTTAATTAAAATAAGAGAGAATAATGACTCAAAGAACTAAGGCTACTCTTCAGTACTCTTTCTATTGTACAGTCACAGGTAGGTCCAGTAGTGAGGCGTGACTTTCAAAGCGAGGGAAGCTCCAAATAATTTTAATTAAAATAAGAGAGAATAATGACTCAAAGAACTAAGGCTACTCTTCAGTACTGTTTCTATTGTACACTCACACGTAGTTCCAGTAGTGAGGCGTGACTTTCAAAGCGAGGGAAGCTCCAAATAATTTTAATTAAAATAAGAGAGAATAATGACTCAAAGAACTAAGGCTACTCTTCAGTACTCTTTCTATTGTACAGTCACACGTAGGTCCAGCAGTGAGGCGTGACTTTCAAAGCGAGGGAAGCTCCAAATAATTTTAATTAAAATAAGAGAGAATAATGACTCAAAGAACTAAGGCTACTCTTCAGTACTGTTTCTATTGTACAGTCACACGTAGGTCCAGTAGTGAGGCGTGACTTTCAAAGCGAGGGAAGCTCCAAATAATTTTAATTAAAATAAGAGAGAATAATGACTCAAAGAACTAAGGCTACTCTTCAGTACTGTTTCTATTGTACAGTCACACGTAGGTCCAGTAGTGAGGCGTGACTTTCAAAGCGAGGGAAGCTCCAAATAATTTTAATTAAAATATAGAGAATAATGACTCAAAGAACTAAAGCTACTTTTCAGTACTCTTTCTATTGTACAGTCACACGTAGGTCCAGTAGTGAGGCGTAACTTTCAAAGTGAGGGAAGCTCCAAATAATTTTAATTAAAATAAGAGAGAATAATGACTCAAAGAACTAAGGCTACTCTTCAGTACTCTTTCTATTGTACAGTCACATGTAGGTCCAGCAGTGAGGCGTGACTTTCAAAGCGAGGGAAGCTCCAAATAATTTTAATTAAAATAAGAGAGAATAATGACTCAAAGAAATAAGGCAACTCTTCAGTACTCTTTCTATTGTACAGTCACACGTAGGTCCAGTAGTGAGGCGTGACTTTCAAAGCGAGGGAAGCTCCAAATAATTTTAATTAAAATAAGAGAGAATAATGACTCAAAGAACTAAAGCTGCTCTTCAGTACTCTTTCTATTGTACAGTCACACGTAGGTCCAGTAGTGAGGTGTGACCTTCAAAGAGAGGGAAGCTCCAAATAATTTTAATTAAAATAAGAGAGAATAATGACTCAAAGAACTAAGGCTACTCTTCAGTACTCTTTCTATTGTACAGTCACGCGTAGGTCCAGCAGTGAGGCGTGACTTTCAAAGCGAGGGAAGCTCCAAATAATTTTAATTAAAATAAGAGAGAATAATGACTCAAAGAGCTAAGGCTACTCTTCAGTACTCTTTCTATTGTACAGTCACACGTAGGTCCAATAGCCAGGCGTGACTTTCAAAGCGAGGGAAGCTCCAAATAATTTTAATTAAAATAAGAGAGAATAAGTTAGTTAGTTAGTTACTAACGCTCCCCACATGGCAACCTTGGCCTTCGGGGTAACCTCACCCCACCAAGCGATGACCGGACCCATTTCTCAGGTGGAGGCACCCAGAGGGCGGT
Organism: Mantis religiosa; assembly: GCA_030765055.1. NCBI lineage: Eukaryota > Metazoa > Arthropoda > Insecta > Mantodea > Mantidae > Mantis > Mantis religiosa. The sequence continues at coordinate 23,538,749 of CM060958.1, forward strand.
GTCCATTACCTCCGATGATAGGGTGATAGTGAAGATGGCGGTGAGGTGAGAGGACCTACAGTTTTTACCGTGGACTCCGAACCACGTTGGGCATAGGGGATACTTCACGTGTGCTAGACAGAGGTGAAGGCGTGGATAGGGCCGACTTAAAATCGCCAACCCCAGAGCCGGGAATCGAACTCGGGACCCTTAGAACGGGAGCCGCGAACGAAACCACCGCGCTACCCCGGCGCCCAATAAGAGAGAATAATGACTCAAAGAACTAAGGCTACTCTTCAGTACTCTTTCTATTGTACAGTCACACGTAGGTCCAGCAGTGAGGCGTGACTTTCAAAGCGAGGGAAGCTCCAAATAATTTTAATTAAAATAAGAGAGAATAATGACTCAAAGAAATAAGGCAACTCTTCAGTACTCTTTCTATTGTACAGTCACACGTAGGTCCAGTAGTGAGGCGTGACTTTCAAAGCGAGGGAAGCTCCAAATAATTTTAATTAAAATAAGAGAGAATAATGACTCAAAGAACTAAGGCTACTCTTCAGTACTCTTTCTATTGTACAGTCCCACGTAGGTCCAGTAGCGAGGCGTGACTTTCAAAGCGAGGGAAGCTCCAAATAATAATTTTCATTAAAATAAGAGAGAATAATAACTCAAAGAACTAAGGCTACCTTCAGTACTCTTTCTGTTGTACAGTCACACGTAGGTCCAGTAGCGAGGCGTGACTTTCAAAGTGAGGGAAGCTCCAAATAGTAATTTCATTAAAATAATAGAGAATAAAGACACAAAGAACTAAGGCTACTCTTTAGTACTCTTTCTGTTGTACAGTCACACGTAGGTCCAGCAGCGAGGCGTGACTTTCAAAGTGAGGGAAGCTCTAAATAATAATTTTCATTAAAATAAGAGAGAATAATAACTCAAAGAACTAAGGCTACTCTTTAGTACTCTTTCTGTTGTACAGTCACACGTAGGTCCAGTAGCGAGGAGTGACTTTCAAAGTGAGGGAAGCTCCAAATAATAATTTTCATTAAAATAATAGAGAATAATGATACAAAGAACTAAGGCTAGTCTTTAGTACTCTTTCCATTTACAGTCACGTGTAGGCCCTTCTTGCATTACAAGATTGCTTACACTACAGCATATTTCAGCTTTTCCACTCCACTCAGACGTTCCAGTTTTTATTAGAGCTGGCCCACACCACGTGAACTGTTAGTCTCAAAAAGAGAAAGTATACAATTCACACACTTTTGCTAATAGCTTAAAACTTCACAAGAATTTCTTATTTGTCATCACTAAATACCAATCTACGTAAAGTACTTTTGCTAATACCATTGAAATATACTTACAGTTGTATTTAAAAGTGCCACATAAAACAAAAAACACTTTTTTTTCACGCGCTACGTAGACTTCACGTGACAAAGCATATCAGTGCTTCCTAACTACTGTAGAGTCACCATTACTTCCGGAATGCCACGCCATGCCATGCCATGTAGTGCTGACTGGCTGTATATAGCCAGAAGGTTTTTGCTGCGTGCCCACCCGTTTAGGGTTTTACCGTAGGTAAGGTATTCGAATGGGGTTTTGTAGGATGGATATGGTGTAGGTTTTGAGGTTGATGAATTTTGTGAGGTTACAATTATTGTACCTTCAGGGTGAAAGGACAGGATGCAATACCCAGCACCCTGGTGTTTTTAATTTATTTTTGGGTTGGGGAGAATTTTGTTGCCAAACAACTTAGGAGATCGTGTGGAGCTCAACTTTATCTGCTGTTAGGATTAGCTCCTGGGTTATCTTGGGTGCCCGCATGCCATGCGGGGGACCCGATATTGTCTAGAACGGCGTCTAGTGGGGTCATAATCTCCCAATGACCTAACAAGGGCGCTTCTATGAGTTGGTAAACCTGAGTAGAATTTTGAAGCCCGGCGCCTAACTTCATCCTCCACATATGGAAGTCCCGAGGCTTCGTGAAGCAACCTGGTAGGAAAATAGCAACCCACAGAATAGACCGTAGCCCTCTATTCTGTGCACGTTGAAGCCATGCCAACCAGCTATCTGCGGCCATGCCCCAGATCTCGCAGGCATATAGCATCACGGGGATCACCAGCGCTCGGAAGAGGTATAACCTCAGGCCAAACGACATCGAGCTCGACCCCAGCATAGGATACAGGGAAGCGATTGCTCCCTGTACCCTTGCCGCTAGGTCTCTGATGTGTTGGCGAAAGGTTAGGCATCTATCCAATGTTACTCCAAGGTATGGGACAGAGTTAGTCCACTCTATCCTTCGACCTCGGAAGCTGAAGTTGGGGCAGTCTGCGGGGGTGTGGTTTGTGAAAAGTCGGCGCTTTGTGAAAAGTATGGCGTGACTTTTGTCCGGATTTACGGACATCCGCCAACGCCGGCACCATTACTTCCGGAAACATACGAAGCATGGTATTTAACGTTATGAATGCGTAAATACAGAAATATTCTGTATTGTATGAGCGGAACCCCTCACTCAAATATAAGCAGCTGTCAAATTATTTGCAGCACCGCGGATGTTCGCGAATAAATTTTGCAAAGATATCCAGAGCAAATAAAATACTGTTTGGCGGGAATTTTCTTGTTTTTATTTTTCTTCTGAAAATTTTGGGGAAGCGGCGCTTCCAGCGCTTAATTGCACACTTCGCCACTGCGTAAGTTTGTAAAAAGTAAGTCGAATGTGTCCAAAAACTCGTGTAAGATGTTCATTTGGGTGTACTTCTGAGTGGTGTTTAAAAGTCCGGACTGTCTACTTTCTCATATGCAGAATGTTTCACACACGACCTGATGAGACGTTGGCAAATCATCAGAAAGCTCACGTGTGACATTTAGCACGACATGTGAATTCTCACAAGATTTGGACGTTCGCTATTAGTTCAACTCTGATCCCATTTTTTCACCATAGAAAATAATGCAGTCTCTTATACGCCCCATAATTTCTTACGCTGCTCCTGTATGGGTTGCAGCCAGCAAAACCCACAGGTTATACAAAACAAATTTCTCCGCAGTATTACAAAGGCTCCATGGTTCATTAGAAATGATCAACTCCATCAAGAACTTAGTATTCTTCCCATACATCTGTACTTCAAATTGATATCAAAGACATTCTTCGATAGATTATCCGAAGTACCAGGCGCTGTCACCTATGACATTGGACGACGCAACTTCGAAAGGACCAGACTGAAAAGAAATCTGCCTCAAGTCATCCTCCTCACTGATTCAGAAGATAGCGACTTTTCTCACTAATTCAAAGTATATCCTCTAATTTTCTCATAACACTACTGATCATTATCTAACCTCGCATATCTAACCTCTCTTTTCAATTGTTATCCATCTTATTTAATGTTATTGTATGTGTTATCCTGTTATATACTTTGTCTTTTACTATATTTCATTTAAATGTGTTCTCAATTGTTTTCTGTTTGTTTATATTATAAATTTATCACCTATTGTATATGTTAGATGACAGTAATTCCTCAGTTGTTAATTTGTATGCAGTACTTATGTAATTTATCAATAGCTTGTATAGTAATACTGCTGATCAGCCAAATAATAAATTTAAAAAGAAAAAGAAAATAATGCTGGCAAATCTTCGAAACTGAAACTCGATTCCCTTTTTTTTTATTATTATTATTTCGGTTGGCATTAAATCTTTCAGTACAGATTTTTAATCAATGAATGCAAATCATTCAGTTTGCAGTTTGCAGCATGCAAAAACCAAATAACAGGAAGCACATATTACGATTGCGTCAGCTAAAAGATCGCACTGACAGCTACCATTACTATTTGACACTGCCAGCACCATCTGTGTATCAGGCTGAGAACTTCCTGTACCGCCCTCGTTTGCAATCGAACCACATTCAAAGCAACCAGAAAATTCATTAAATAAACACACAACGAGGAATTATTTATCGACCCAATGCTTGCCTCCAGAATGTTTATTTAAGATATTAAACAAATTAAGTACTCTTCATAATATTCTTAACGAAACAAAATTACAAATACAACGCTTTCAAAACTTCTGCTAAAGAGGGCCTTTGTAAAACGTTATCTTATTCTCTAAGAGTAATTGAATGAATACCTCTGTAAAAGACACTTTGTTGTTTTTAAAGAGCAAATTATTGTTATAATGCCTGCTCAAGGATTACCTGTATATGTGCAAGTTTTAATCATTGTATATATTAAATATAGGTAAACCAACAATGTGTCCGCCTCGGTAGCCTGTCTGCCTCACGTTCAAGAGGTCCCGAGTTCGAAAATCGGTCAGGGTGAGTTACCTGGATGAGGTTTTTCCGGGGTTTTCCCTTATCCTGAAAGACGAATGTCGGGTAACTCTAAGCTCTATAGACCCTGGGTTCATTTGAGCATCAATTCACCCATTCCATTCATCGTCCGATATGACTTAAGTTGGAGGACGTAAATTAATAAAAAAGAAAACAAAACAAAAAAAACAAATAATGTTAGGTTAAGATGGCCTAAATAGCACCAGGTTTTAGAAACATGAACTTAACTTGATAAACATGCATAGTTGTAACTGGAAATGCTGCTCTTTGGTATTGTAAGTACTTTAGCATTGTGATTTTCTTTCTTTCTTTTTTTTTTTGTAAAATGTTTAAATCCGTAGGAAATATTTTTTAAAACCTCAAACAGTTTCGGATTATGGCTTCACGGGTGATCAGCCGCGTCAAATTGATGAAGTCTCCCGGTCATGACCTTATCCCTAACGTTGTGCTGAAGAATTTGACAAACAAAGCCCTAGCTTATTTATCATCAATCTTCAATGCTGCTCTGCGCATTGGTCATTTTCCATCTACATGGAAACATGCGGAAATTATAGTCTTCCACAAGCCCAACAAGCCAAAAAATCTTCCCTCAAGTTACAGACCAATCAGCTTATTACCTACACTTTCTAAGCTTTTTGAAAAGATTATTCATCAACGTATTTCTCATTTTTTGATCCATAATCAGATAATTCCGTCTTTTCAGTTTGGCTTTCGCCCGAAGCATGCTACCACTCACCAATTGCTCAGAATCACGCAGTCTATTATTCAAGGTTTCGAAAACAGGCAATACACCGTAGCAGCATTCCTAGATATCGCCCAGGCATTCGACAAGGTGTGGCACAGTGGACTACTACTTAAAGCATATCGCATTGGTCTCCCTTATTATCTGATACAAATCATAGCAAGTTTTCTCACCAATAGAACCTTTGTGGTGCGCATTGCTGGTTTCACATCCACCCGACGGCCTATTTTAGCAGGTGTACCTCAAGGTTCAGTACTTGCACCACTCCTCTTTAATATATTCACTTATGATCTTCCTGATATAGCTCCAGTTTGTACGGCGTTATACGCAGATGATACTGCTCTCTATTATTCTCACGCCAATATTCTTCATGCCATTCAGAAACTGCAAATTGCCCTAGATCAATTAGCTCATTGGTTCTCTCACTGGCACATTTCCCTCAATACTAACAAGACAGAGGTTAAGATCTTCTCTTTACGACCTTATAGGGATCCTCCTTCACTACGGCTGCTGGGGGAACCGCTCTCATGGTTACCAAGCAATGTGCCAGTGAAATACCTTGGGGTGTTACTGGACACCCGACTTACTTGGAACGCCCACATCTGTCGGTCTGTTACGCTTGCGTTTGCCCGGCTATCAAAACTGTACCCTCTACTCAACAGGCGCACTTCACTTGGTTATGAATCCTCCCTGCTTCTTTACACATCTCTAGTCCGTCCTATTTTTACCTATGCAGCTCCAGTCTGGGGTGGCACCTGTAAGACTAACCTCCGCCGACTGCAGGTACTACAAAACAGGGTGCTTCGTACAGTTACAAACGCTCCATGGTTCATCCGAAACCAGCAGCTTCATCATGAGTTTGGTCTTTTACCCGTTCACCAATACATCCGACGCCTGGCACGTCCATTCTTTTACCATCTCCAGGAGGTCCCTGGAGCTGTTACGTACCGTCTCGGCTGTCGCACTCGCCAGCCAACTCGCCTGAAGCGCAGACTGCCCCAAGATCTTCTCCTGAGTGACGTCTCCAGCACAGACTCAGACACGTGATTACTACCATAAGACTTTAAGTTCTCAATTTGTGTTACAGTTATCCTCCATATTTAGTTAGAGGAGTCGTTCATGGCTACCTCCATTGTTATGTGTCCTGTTCCTATATATCTTATACCAAACATCTGTAAAGCATAATTGCTGATCGATGGATAAAATAAAATAAAAAAAAAAAAAATTAGTTCCTCAAACAGTTTTGTTTACAACAGATCCCGCTCGTTCTATATGTAGATTCTACTCCCGCCTTCTGATTTTTGTAAATGTTACCACATTCATTATGCCACATTTCTGTTCTCATTAGGTAGATGTTTAGTTTTGCTGGTTTCTGGTCTAAATACTGTTTTATATACAGTGCGATCCATATTAACCTGAATTATTTCAATAGGTCATAACTCTTGAACCAACAATAGGACACACGTGCAACTTTGGGAGAATATAACACACAATTGGGAGATTGCATTACACTATTTACATCTCAGAGAAAATGTTGGAAGTGTCCTTCACCAGCATCTATGAATCATTGCTCCTATTTTCTTTAGACACTGAAGTTTATAAGGGTATCTTCAAGACATTTGTAGAGCAGCTGGATAATATCGAATTGAGAGAAGGTTATTTCCAGCAAGATGGAGCAATGGGCCATACATCTAATGACACCATGGAACTTGTAACCAGTTTCTTTGATAATCGAATAGTCTCAAAAGGTCTGTGGCGCCCCAGATCCCCTGACCTAACCTCACCGGATTTTTTCTTGTGGGGGTATCTAAAAATAGAGTGTACAAGAATATGCACAGACAACTGATGTTCTCAAGGAATTCATTCGAATCGAAATAAGTAACATTGGCGAGGATACTCTCCATAAAACTTCAGAGAATATGGCTATGCTACGTGGTGCTGGCTGGCTGTATAAAGCCAGAAGGTTTTTGCTGCGTGCCCACCCGTTTAGGGTTTTACCGCAGGTAAGGTATTCGAACGGAGTTTTGTAGGATGGATACGGTGTAGGTTTTGAGGTTGATGTATTTTGTGAGGTTACAATTATTGTACCTTCGGGATGAAAGGACAGGATGCAATACCCAGCACCCTGGTGTTTTTATTTTAGTTTAGGTTGGGGAGAATTTTGTTGCCAAACAACTTAGGAGACTATGTGGAGTTCAGCTTTAGCTGCTGTTAGGATTAGCTCCTGGGTTATCTTGGGTGCCCGCATGCCATGTTGTCTAGAACGGCGTCTAGTGCGGTCATAATCTCCCAGTGATCTAGCTAGGGTGCTTCTATGAGTTGGTAAAGCTGAGTAGAATTTTGATGCCCGGCGCCTAACTTCGTCCTCCACATATGGAAGTCCCGAGGCTTCGTGAAGCAATCTGGTAGGAAAATAGTGACCCACAGAATAGATAGACCGTAGTCCTCTATTCTATGCACGTTGAAGCCATGCCAACCAGCTATCTGCGGCCATGTCTCAGATCTCGCAGGCATATAGCATCACGGGGATCACCAACGCTCGGAAGAGGTATAACCTCAGGCCAAACGGCATCGAGCTCGACCCCAGCATAGGATACAGGGAAGCGATTACTCCCTGTACCCTTGCCGCTAGGTCTCTGATGTGTTGGCGAAAGGTTAGGCCTCTATCCAATGTTACTCCAAAGTATCGTGGTGAGACGAGTGCAAACATGTATAGATGCTGGTGGAGGACACTTCCAACATTTTCTCTGAGATGTAAATAGTGTAATATAATCTCCCAATTGTGTATTATATTCTCACAAAGTTGCACGTGTCTCCTATAATTGGTTCAAAAGTTATGACTTATTGAAACGGTTCAGGTTTATTTGGATCGCACTATATTTTTATTTTACTTTTTATGTTAAGGTAGTTGTTTTTCCAGTTGATTTTTGTGCTTGGTTTCTAATTACACTTATAACATGTCATTCGCTTGTTATTTCTAGTTAAGTACTTGAAACTAATTACTTGTACAATCATTGTACCTTTTAATATAAAATCATTTGTGCTGACAATTATAATATGAAATATTCAATTGAAAATAGCAAAAGCATGTGTATCTCAAATGAAAGGTAGTATGTTAAGTACGAGGCTGAACGCAAATGTTTCCTACACCATGTCTGTGTACAAATTGGCAAAATTTGAAGCAAAACTTGAGTCATTAGTGACACCACTTTCAAGACTTAATCGTGCACGTTTGTTTGTTTTGTAGCTGGGACGATCGGCGGGCAGGACGACCCAGCGTCTCCTCCATATCCTCGCTACTCAACCAGAGCGTCGAGGACAGCGACTCGGGCTTCCACGGCTACCGGCGACCTCCAGGAGTCGGCGCTAGCGAGCAGGAGGGGTCTTCCAAGAAGGAGCTCAACACCAGTCACGACTCAGCCCTTGCCTCGAACGGCTGGGGGCAAGGAACCGCACCTCAGCAACCCCTGTACGCCAACGCTCCTCCCAAACCCCGACGTCTAACCGATCACGATACGTCTTCCCCCGAACGTTCCCCAGACAGGCGTTCTGACGAACCTAGTGGTAAACGGACACCTTCACGCGATCTAGACATGCCTCGTGTTGCGCAGCCCCAGCAGCCTGCCCGGTACTATCAGCCAGGGCAGGGGGCGTCCACCAATGTGGAGAGAAGGACTCCTGATACATACGGACGCTCAAGCTCGGCTACCTCGGGCATGGTGAAGCAGCCTAAAGTGGGTGACTACGAGGATGTGTACAATAATAGCGGTGAGGGAGTGTATGGAACAACAAGTCAGGTGTCGTACATCAGGGGGGCAGGCCCCGTCATCTCCATACACCACAAGCAACCGTTGCCACCACAGGAGAACCGGCCTTTGCCTCCGCCACATCAGTATTCCCAACAGAACTACACAGGGTATGGGAGAATACCACCTCCACCTGCAGGTCAGCAGGATCCACAGTTGGCAATGTATCAGCCACCACACCATCACCATCACCATCATCATCCTCACCATCACCACCAAAGTGTTCAGCAACAACAACCGCCGCAGCCGCAACAACAGCAATTACCCATGCAGCAGCAGGTAAACCTCTCAGATGTTCTATTTATCTTTGTTTATCCTGTGTGAGTGTTTCTTACAAAAGCTCATTTGATAGCTAGCAGTGAAGCAATACAAATGTTATAAATTGATACAAGGGCCATGCCGAAAGTTTTTAGCAGTTCTAAGAGGGAAAATCTGACAACCATGACATTATTGTAGTTTGAACGAGCAATGTTTTTTTGACCTTGGAGCATGTGTGTGGCAGTCCCCCCATCACAAGGCCAAGAGTGGACAGTGAGTTAAGACGCAGTTAATGAGTCAGACACAGTGCAAGATGGATCTGTCACACTGTGATTTCTGAGCAATGATTTATTGTGACTACAAAAAGAAGTTAAATGCAGAAGGATGCCATTCTTTACTAGTACGTGTTTTTGGTGAATGTGCCCCATCTAGGGCCACTGTTGGAAATTGGTTCTGTGAATTTTCAAAGGGCAGGGAGTTTCTTGAAGATGAACCTCATCCTGATCGCCCTGCAATGGCAGTGACCCAAGAAAATGTTGATGCTGTGAGGAAAATGATCCAAGAGGATCCTCATCTCACATTTTGCGATATTGAAGTGACCCTAAATATTGGGTTGACTGCAGCACAGACCATTGTTCATGATTATTTAGGCCTAACCAAGAAATGTGCACGTTGGGTGCCATATTCCCTGACAGAAGCCCAAAGGAATGCAAGAGTGGATTGGTATAAATTTATACTTGAAAAAGGACGGTCCAGGTGATATCGTCAGGACGATATCGTCAGAGGTGATGAAACATGGGTGTACCATTATGACCCTGAAACCAAGAGGCAGTCATCAGTATGGTGCTTTCCAGGTCAGGAACCACCCACGTAAACTCGGGGAACTAGGAGCTCTGGAAAGGAGATGGTGGTCACTTTCTCCACCAAGATGGGTCATCTCACCTCTGTGACCTTGGACACACGCCACTGTAGAGTGGTAATGTGACTGAATGTCTGCCAAAAGTCTTTGCAACATGGAGGTTAAAGTATCCCAAGATGAAGAGTGGGCATCTTCTTCTGCATCACAACAATGCCTCAGCACACACGGCTGCCAAAACCATGGACTTCCTGGAGAAGGAGAAAGTGCAAGTCTTACCTCACCCATGCTATTCACCAGATCTGGCCCCATGTGACTTTTTCCTGTTCCCAAAGACAAAAGAAAAACTACATGGACAGTTCTTTTCATCTGATGAAGAGGCTATTGCAGCCTCTTCATCCGATGAAGAGGCTATTGCAGCATACAACAGTGCTCTATGTGACATCTCTAAAGAAGCTTGGACTGAGACATTTTCTAAGTTGTTTTAAAGGATGGAAAAGTGTATCAGTTCTCATGAAGAGTATTTTGAAAAGCTGTAATAGTTAGTTTGTAAATAAAATGTATTTCTGAATCTCTGCTAAAAACTTGCAGCATAACCCTCATATGGCTTATAGAGAGAATATGAAACCACTTTGTAATATTATTATGTTTGAGCAGAAAAAAGGTTGCAGAACCTTTGTACAGTATTAAATATAAAATATAGAGATGTGAATTTTACATTACTGTAATGCTGAGCTGATAAAAGGCTGAATCACAGTCTGTAATACATGCTCACTTCTCTCCCAGGAAGAGAATGAATGTAGCATAACATCTATGATTTTAAATAATGCAGAAACTTCTGACATTGGTATCAATAACATTTTGGAAATGACACATAATCTCTAACTGTTGAAAGAAATAAATGTTTTGGTTGTTAAGTAATTTCTAATGCTACACTTGGAAATTTTCTCTCTATATGTAATTATTTAGTATCATTTGTTATGGAGTCAGTTCCAACATACAGAAGAATCACATTAAAATTTCCCTACATAAACATTTATTAAAATGTTTCAGTCTCCAGAAACTTCATAACATAATCTGTAGGACTAGAGTATACATCTGTAGCAGTGATGGCCATTAACCTAAATGTTTGGAGCCGCAAATTTATGAAGCTAATTTGAAGTGAGCCACATTGTAAGAGATGTTAATGTTTTCAAGATCTCTGTCAACAAGCCAGGTGAAAAGACGATTAGAAATCTACGTTTTGGGGGCGTACATCTCTCTCATCATCAGGATATTTTAAGAAATGTTATAATCACAAAATATATAATGGATATAACACAAATATCAACAAAGACAAAACACTACCAATATTGACATCACTGAACAAAAGACTGTTTTCAGTAAATAAAATGCCTTGTCAGAAGAGGTGTGAGTATAGAAAATTAATTGGTTCAAAGAAACGTAACTACTTAACTTGATTATCAAGCTGTATTGATCTGTGCTTCTTAAGCTGACAGATTTCCATTTTTAAGGCCGGTTTCCAAGAGGAGCTGAAATGAAATCCAGCATTACAATTAAGCATGCTCCTCTTGGATCATATGCTTCCAAAACTTTGATTTCTAATCGTTTCTTCACCTGGCTTGTTTCCCAAGAAGATCTTGAAAATATTGATCACCAGGAAGGCTTCAGGTCTTATTTTGAGATGTTAGTGGTCTATAAAATTAAGACAAATTTTTCATTTCATAGCAAATGAAGGAACATTCATTTTTTGCACTTCACAGAATGTTATTGTTCAGGTGCACATGAAGGAATGAGATTCTAATTTTGACAACTGCTTTCTCGAGTGTTCGTTTTTGCTGTTAGTTTTTAGAAATCTAGTCAAGAGTTGGTAAACGCATTTCACACAAATTCATTTAAATGTTCATCAGTTAGTTCGGATTGATATTTAGATTAAATGAATTTAAGCGATGAGTACAGTAATTCACAGACATAAGTAGCCCAAAGATTGAAATAAGACTCTTAGACACTCTTTTGTTGTGGGTATTTTTCTTTTTCTTTTCTTTCTTTTTATTTTGTAATTTACGTCCTTTAACTTTTTAAGTCATATCAGACGATGAATGGAATGGGTGAAATGATTCTCAAATGGGCCCAGGGTCCATGGAGCTTAGAGTTACCCAACATTCGTCCTTTAGGATAAGGGAAAGCCCCAGAAAAGACCTTATCCAGATAACTCACCCTGACGGAGATTCGAACTCGGGACCTCTTGAACATGAAGCAGACAATGCTACCATCTACGCTAACAAGGCGGGTAGTATTTTTCTTCTGGAACATTTTTCTAAAATTTTATGTAAAAATGAAATGCCGCATTGATTGAATCCTTTTGGTCCTTCGTCCTCTTTTAGCTCTAGTAGCTCCAACTCTGCAACTGCTGTATCTTTTGTTATTGGTGATTAAATAGGACAGCCATCACCCAAAACATCAACAGCAGAAGGATTTTCCAGGAATGACAATAAAGGTTTAAGTGATCTTAAATCATTAAATCTGCCATTGATTTCTTCAGCGAGGCACAACGTGTTACTCAAGTAATCTTCAGTTTCCACCTGAACGTCAGGAAAGGCTTTCAGTAGTTTTCTTCAAACATTTAGAAGTGAGCAAACGTTTTAGTCTGAAGCTTTAACTTCTAATGAAAGTAAGTGCAATCTGGGTCAAATCAGAAATAAGTAAAGATATGTTTAATGTTTGTAAATGCTGGACCACAACTGAAAAGAGGGCCAAATCTAACAACCACTGCAGTCTTTAAGTTCAGAGTAAGATTTTTGTTTTTCCACTGGCTTCAAGATGTTAGTTTCCATTAATTTTATTAATTAATCTTACTGTAAGCTTGGTGTCAAAAGGCACACAAGAGTGACTCAAGAGATGTATGCGGCTTGCATGCCTCATGATCATTGCTGATATATAGTATTTTAATAAAATGCTCATTAAAAGTGTACCTAAGTATTATGTGCATGTTTTATCATAATAACCAAAATCAGCTTGTGTTTTGTTTTCCTGAGTATACATATGTGTGTGTGTGCTTAGAATGAAATCTTTGTGGACTTTGTCATATTATTACACACAATTTCTGTAGAGTAACAGTGACTATGTCTACCCTATGACATTCTCAAAGAAAAGCTTCTCTTTTTATAACATTGAAACAGATTAATTTGAAAACTTTATATTGGAATTAATACTGTGAGATAATGTAATAATTAAAATTATACAGTGAGTTTACTGGGACACCATGTACTTCACATACCACAAATATTTTTTCAACCATTTCACCTCCACTTGAAAGCATTATCAAGATTTTTTTCTGTTGTGTAATTTATATCCTCCAATATTAAGTCATATCGGACGATGAATGAAAATGGTGAAATGATGCTCAAATGAGTCCATGGTCCATGGCTTAGAGCTACCCGACATTCATCTTTTTAAGGATAAGGGAAACCCCGGAAAAACCCTATCCAGGTAACTCACCCTGAACGAGATTTGAACTCGGGACCTCTTGAACATGAGGCAGACATGCTACCATCTACGCTACCGAGGCGGGCATCAAGAAATTGTCAACTTCATTTCTTGATAATGCCTTCAAGTGGAGGTGAAACATGTTGAAAGAAAATTTATGGTATGTGAAGTACAGAGTGTCTCAGTCAACTCATTATATCATTTTAATTACTGAAACAGACTGCTTAGTTTGCAATACCTACACACAGGACTGCTATGTGTAGCCTGCTAAAATCTAAGAGTTATCATGCTATCAGAAAGCTTGAGATCATATTTTAAATATAATTGTATTGAACTTTCAAACATTGGTAGGGACTAAACTGTGGTAGGTAATATCTCTGCTGACCCCTCTGCCTATGGCCCCAATTTGTAGAAGAAATGAAAATATAAATAAACAGAAAAACCCCAAAAAAGATAACAGAAATGTATTGCAAATTTAATGTAGAGTAAAATTCTAAAAGACTACTTTATAAATGTTCATTTGCTTTTTTCAGCAAATGCAGAGGGCTCCACGAGAGCCCAGAGCGAGTCGATATCCTCCCCGTCCTCATAGTGCAGACTTTCTTGACTATGATGCAAAGCGATATCAGCACCATGCTCTTCAGGTGCCCTCCCCCTACCCTCATCCAGCAGGAGCATATACGATTGCTGGTACAAGGGACCATATTCGTGTCTCAGGTGATGAGAAGGCCTACTACGATCCCCATGCCATACGTGTATCACGTCTTCCTCGGCCTAAATCCAGCCTCGATGTGATGCCCTCGTCAACAGGGGAACCCTTTGTGGCTCTAGGAGATCACTACTATTGGTCAGAAGAACGTTATGCGCAGAAGATGAGGCAGTCTGCTTCCTACATGCATCAGTTTCCAATGGCAACGCACCCTCGACATCATCAGTCCTCATCTTCTCGTGCTACGACGCCATCGGTGCGGCTCAGTACACCTTCTGGAACAAGTGTGATGACATCAGACATGGTACCTCAGCCAGGTGTAGTGCATATGAGTTCTGGGGGCAGTGTAAATAGTGAAAGTGCGGGGGTTGTGCTCAGACATCCGAAACGGACGGACCTGATGCCAGGAGATGTGAGGTCTCCTTCCAGGCAACAATATCATCATCTGCAACTACAGCAGCACCACTTCCATCAACAACAACAGCAACAACAACAACAACAACAGCAGCAACAGCAGCATCTACAGCAGCAACAGCAGCAGCGCAGGTGGAGTGAATACAGTGATCCACGGGCAAATGGACAGTTCATCAGATCTGCTAGTGCAAGACTTCCTCGGCAGAGATATCAGGATGAGGAGAATGAGGACTCGCAGCTAGATGAACAACGACAAAGGTCAACTTCAGATGTGCGTGAGGGGGAGAAGAAGCTTCAACAGGTAATATTTGATATAATCTAGCTGAAGTTCCTTATTCTGTCTCGGGCTTTGACGGTTTCTGTAAAACTAATTCATGTTCCAAATATTTACAATATGAATGTCAAGCCTTATTTATTTGATTTGCAAAAGCTTTATGGTCAGTTTCCAAGTTGCACTGTTGTTTTTTTATATTTTGTGCTTTTATTTAACACGCTGAGTAAACATACCCATTCAGCTCACAAACATCATAATTGCTTGACATCCACCCTATATTTTAAAAATATCCAGTTTAATTTTGAGAGTTTGGAGAAAAATGGTTTGGAATAATGTACAAAGTAAATCCTTTGCTCGCATTATAGCACACATAGAGTTCTCATAATAGTGCTCAATCTCTTCATAGTGCGTCCTACACACGGCTAGTGTGAAAGAACAATTAATTTGCGTTAATTGTATCTAATAGTGGTTAACTATAAAGCCCGGGCCTTAAAGTACTTACAGCATAGTAAGTCGTCATTAAGGTAGTTGTCTCATGTGTTTGAGAACTCCTAAGTGGTTTACCGAGAAAATCATGAGTCAGTTGGAGAATTTAATGTCATATCAGCATTTGGCCACAGTAGCTCAAATGCTTAGAGCGGCTGGATGGAAACCAGAAGTTCCGTGGTTCAAATCCCGGCTATGG
Organism: Mantis religiosa; assembly: GCA_030765055.1. Taxonomy (NCBI): domain Eukaryota; kingdom Metazoa; phylum Arthropoda; class Insecta; order Mantodea; family Mantidae; genus Mantis; species Mantis religiosa. Next base: position 23,554,274 of record CM060958.1, read on the forward strand.
CATTGAATTTTTCATTCTGGTTCATTACTGAAGTTATGCTTCACAATTTGACAACCGAATCGAAAAGCTTTACCAATTTTATCAAAAAGTTCAAGCTGCTTTCCCTGCTCTTTGTGGAACATAGGATTTCTCACATTGATGAATTGACTTGCTTTGAGCTATCTTCATTTGGTCCCTTAATATTGACTTGAATGTCAATTTGTTGACCAGTGAAGTATAGATACAGAATATTTGGTTGCAATATGTTTGGAATTATGTAAGTGGTGGAGAAATAAAAAGGTATGGTTCATTTTGGAATAAATATAGTTTTCCACAGCAAAGAAAGTCTCAGGGGAATGAGGGGAAGGGGGGAAATACCTGATTAGATACAGTTCCAATACCGTACCTGTAGTTGTTCATGACACTCGGGTCAGTTCAGTTATAGTCCATTCAAAAGCATCTGTCCACAACATCTGACGACTTCTTTTTTTGTGATAAAACCTTCTCGGTTGTAGTATACTGAGTTATCTTTTTTATGTAGGATGTATGTTTTTTGAATGGTTCTTCTCCTTGTGCAGCATCCATTTTCCATCACACACATTCACCATCCTTGTCACACTGTTTTGAAACTGATAAGGGTAGAACATTCCTCTCAGGGACTTTTTCTCCATTGGCAAACAGTACAAGAACTTTCTTAAAATTATATTATACGAGCTGGCGGACTCTGTGTCCAGGGATGGCCTAAATCTCACATGATTTAATTAACTCTATTTATTTCTTCTTCTCTTTTTTTTTAATGAAATTACTTTATAATTATATTGGACATTTTTATGGTGAGTTTTCTTCCTTGATCCCTTATAGGTGTATTTTTTAAAGTCTTTTTGACTACCCAAAATTAATAATTATTATTTACTTACTTCCCTCCCCTACAAACAGTTTTCCCAAATTATTTTAGCAGTGGAAGAATTACTGGAATGGTGGAGTAATCTCAAATGAATCATAGAAGATGAAATTGTGAAAAAAAGAAATAAGTATCACATAGAGTAGAAGCCCGAAATAACGCAGTTGCTGGGGGATATGCTTTACCCCCGCATTATAAAGATTCCACAGTATATTGAAATGTGAGCTTAGATGTGACAAAAGTCGATGCCGTGGAGTTGTAAGGAAACACTTATGCAATAATAAATTACGGTGGGTAGGTACATACATAAAAAGGTATGTAATATAAGGTGCAGCACTTTTAAATACAATTACTCACCAGCAATACTGGAGGTGTATTCGAGTCCTGAAATCGATCCCACTTTACACTGTTGGTATTCTCAACATGTGACTTTACACTCAAAAAATGTGATTCAGACTGAAATAATATTTTAACTTTCTCAGGTCTTAGAATTTCCGCGGACACAGATTTTTTAGCCCTTACACAAAACCTATTGCCTCCATGTCCTGTTACAGCAATATGGCCAAGGTCAATGCTAGGAATGTGATGAGGGTGAAAATTGTACTGCAGAACCGCTCTTTGAAGACATTTATTTATAAACTCAACTTTCAAAAGTAAAAAAATGAATACAAATAGATTTAAAAAATACAGTTTTATTTTTTGGGGAACATAATTTCCCCACATTAAATCCAAATTCGCAGTATTTTGAGCATGCTATTTCGAGCTTCTACTGTAGTACCAACCATCATAAATAGATCTCACTGGGCTTTGTTCTGCTCTGTCTTATGCCTTCTCAGCTGCTACATGAAAAATTCAATGCCATGGCCGGGATTTGAACCACGGTTCTCCTGGTTTCCATCCATTCGCTCTAACCCATTGAGCTACCATGGTCAACATGCTGTCCTGACATTAAATTCTCCATTTGAGTCGTATATTTTCCCGGTAGACCACTAGGGGCTCTTGCATCCGAGATACGCCATTTGTGGCAACTTACTATCCTAAGTACTTGAGTCCCAGGCTTCATCATTTAACTCTTATTATTTTAGTTAATTGATGAAAATTAATAATTTCTTCACACTAGCCGTATATATATATATATATATACTCAATATATTCTCAATATATACTCAATATTCGATATATATATCCATCAAAAAACTTAGCATATATACGGCTAGTGTGAAGAAATTATTAATGTCCATCAATTAACTAAAATAATAAGAGTTAAATGATGAAGCCTGGGACTCAACTACTTAGGATAGTAAGTCGCCACAAACGGTGTATCTCGGATGCAAGAGCCCCTAGTGGTCTACCGGGAAAATATACGACTCAAATGGAGAATTTAATGTCAGGACAGCATGTTGACCATGGTAGCTCAATGGGTTAGAGCGAATGGATGGAAACCAGGAGAACCGTGGTTCAAATCCCGGCCATGGCATTGAATTTTTCATGTTGACTTTATCCATCAAAAAACTTATCATATATACGGCTAGTATGAAGAAATGATTAATTTCCATCAATTAACTAAAATCCATCTCTTTATTGTTATTTTTATATTCATTTACTATGGAATAAGAACTGTTTTCTACTCCAATGTATTCATAATGAAAATTGAAAGCCATCTTTGTAAATACTTCGTTCATGAAACCAACATTTTCATTTTATGGTATAAAGACTTTGCAAATCCTTTTAAGTATTTCATTCATTTGGTAATTTATATAAATTAGGGGTTAAAGTCTATGTTCATTAAGAAGAATAATGTGGAAATTGTCAAAATTGATTTAATGGTTTCTGAAAATGCTCTTTCTATTTAATATTAGTATATATTTGTACCAGATTCCATTTTTTAGCTTCTATGAACCCTGAGTGGCCAAGCATGTAACATATAAAAAGAATCTGATATTTATATGTCAATTGGTCATCCTAGTTCAGAGTAATTTTGTAACAGCTAGTATTATAATTCATAGTGTTCCTATATCAAAAAGTAACATTATATTCTGTATATAAAATCTGTTCAGAGAGAAGAGTCCATGAAAAGACTGCTGGAATGGAAACAGAGAATGCTTCAGTCTCCACTCACACGCAAACCTTCTGGATCATCAACACGTGGCACGGCACAAAATGAGCTTTCCAAATATTACAAACAGCAGGTATTGCGTGAACTTGCAAACCAGGAAGCCAGGGTTCGTGATCCAACAGAAGTACGAAGACGAAGGTCCCAGCAGGAAGATACTGGGACTGTACCTGGAAGAGCAGCACTCCGCAGCAGAAGTCAAGATGGCAGACGATCTTCTACATCGCTCACACGCTACAATAGCTACTCATCTGACGATGAAGGTAAAGTATTTAGTTTGGCTCTGCATGCTTTCTTCCCAAAAGTTTGGAACAACTGTAAAATCAGACAGTTCTATAATTTGAATATGAAGGTTAATTTTTAATGTTAAGCTATGATGTTGATAATGAATTTAAATGTGTGATAAGTTATTCAAAAGATGAACACTGATATCACAATCATTTAAAGCTTCAGGCTATAATAAGTTTTTCTTCCAGGGAATATCATTGCTTTGTCGACAGGAAGGCAGTGGTTATTTCTAGCTTCTTTTGCCTTTATGCTTCTAATGTGGATAGAAAATATTGGAACTGAATATTTCTCCTGTTATCCACCATAACAGGAAAGGCTCATGGTTTATATCTAGAAATGAGAAAAATCATTACTTTTTAGTAAGAGTTTCTGTTCTTTTAATTAAAAAACATACTAGGTTTCAGGTTACCAAGGTACTCTTTGAGCACTGTTATGTTATGTCGCATGTAGTGGTGTTGAGTGTATTGCCGCTCAGTTCGGCTCAATTACTTGGCAGGGGCTTGACTCCTAGGGTCGTCAGCCTCGCCAATAAAATTTGAAAATATCGATGTCCTCGGCTTCTCTCGGAGTTATCCTAATATTCATGAATATAAGATCTGTGGCAAGGATCTTTTGTTTCAGGGCGTTTTGGGTGGATCAATTAGGGTACTTGGAAAGAAACACAGGTTAATTCTCTTATGACCTTCGGTTGTATTTCAATTACTCTCGAAATACATGTTAACTAGGCGAACTCTGAATGGTAGGCTTCGCACTGGCGTGGTTGTACTCCTGTGTCTATAACACGACTCATCGGATTGGCACCCAGCTACTAACTACCTTTAATTGAACGCGATTTCTTTAGTTTACTCGTCCGTTCAGTTTAGCCCACAGTAGCCAAAATAACCTTAATGAACGCGATTTCTGTCCGTGTGCAGTCGCACAACGGTTCAACTCGGCTCTCAGCCACTTACTGCTTTAATGGACGCGATTTCTGTCCATGTGCAGTCGCACGGCAGTTCAGCTCGGCTCTCAGCCACTGACTGCTTTAGATATGTCTTTGTTCCCAGATAGTTCATATGACACTTCGCTTCCCCCTTCAGTTCATTATTTTTAATTAGTTGGTCGGCAGAACACATATGGAGTCCCAGTTACAAGAACCCCACTCTAGACCACCTACAATGTCCCCTTCCTGTCAAACTATGTTTGAAACTAAACACCGGGTGCGACCCTTAAAATTTATGGTTGCGGTCAGCTTTCCTAGGGGAGAAAAAATCCCACCGATTCAGAGCCCGTAACAAACTTGACACTGCACACAATATATTTGTTTCAGTACATGTATATATTCCTTTAACATTCAATTAATCTTCTATATGTTCCTTAACAGTTAATTAATCAAGTCGAGGAAGAGAGTACCGTTTCAGTTAGCAGCCTGATTCAGGTTTTTTCCATTAATTGTAACTTGTAATATCGGAAGAATATTTCCCCTACCTTCTTCTCTTTCATCCACCATGTATGCATAAATTTGTATGTTATTGTTATCAGCAATAGCTCTGTATAGCACAGGTTCAAGAAGTACGGCAGTTTCCCACTCACTTCTACAAGAATAATCAGTGCATTATCTGAGAGATTTCTATTAACAAAGATAAAGCCATGGTAACCGTTCGAGCAGCAGGATAATACCGGGGTGAAGTTCTGTTCTTTATACAGAATGGACACCATTGCTCCACCCAATCCCTGGTTTGTTAGACTGACCACTAAACGTGAAGAGTCCAAGTTCGATTTGTCTTGCCTATGGGTAACTCACCCTATGATAACCCAAGAATATCTAACTAATAATCAAAGCCGTGAAAGCTAAAATCTTACATTAGAAACATTATTATGTAATTCCAATGTGTAAGGACTATGATACAATGAAGTACAAAATAAATATCATTTTGAGTCGAACTAATCTAAAAACCAGAGTCAAAAAGAGCACTTTAGAAACATCAAAATGAAACAAGAAGACAAGTCAGCAGTAGCTGACTGGAATGAAACTCATGACATTGATTCAAACCCAAAATTACTAAAAGGAGTGATAAACCAAAATAAACTGACAACATGGGAGAACATATTCATATGGATAAATCAGGACTGAGTATGAAATCCCACCAGCAGATAATTTGACAAACAAGTTCATAGTTCCATCGCTGGAAAGAAAATAGTAGACGACAACAGACACTAGTTGAAGAGAGATTGAGGATGGAATTGATGGCTTCTGAAACTAGTCCCTGGATAATATAAAAATGTAAGTGGCGAAGTGTCAATAAACCGACTACAAATATTAAATTATAGATGAGTCATATTTATTACACATCAGCTTCACTTACATACCTATATTGAGGAGATGTTTCGCAAATCATCATTCGTATCATCGGCTCTAATGCAACTAAAGCTTGATCCAGTGGTGTGGGTAGTTTTGGAGTTGCTGCTGCCATCCGTTGATTTTGTGATGAATTTAATTGTAGGGTTGTCTTCTGGCGGGATTTCGAAGTTCATTAGCTGGTTTTTATGTTTTTCTATGAAAATTTTCTCCCATATGACGAGTTCACTATGTTTTTGTAACTACCCACACCACTGGATCAAGCTTTAGTCACATTAGAGCCGATGATGTGAACGATGGTTAGCGAAACATATCCTCAATATAGGTACGTAAGTGAAGCTGATGTGTAATAAATACGACTCGTCTATAATTTTATAATTGTTTTGCTTCACTGTGGTGTTCCAATATAGTTAAATTTCGACTACAAATAGCTTTTTTAATAATTTTATGCCTTTTCTTTTGTACATAGGTCATGACTTTCCCATTACTGCACAAATTAATCACCCTTTGTGCACCTATTTTACACTCCTTTACTTGCTGGAGGCATGCAAGGATTTAGTGGGCAGCCCAAAGTGAAGCAACTACTTAAATTTATCATTTACCATGATCACTGATAGTATTATGGATACTTGCCAGTTTCCTCAGATGTGAATGTCTGATTGTTTCCCTCTTCCATCAAGGTACAATAATTGTGCAATGAATCCAAAAAATACAGTGCAGAAAATCTTCCAAAATTGCAAATAAGATAAAAGAGAGCTCTTTTTATAAGAATCCTTGAAGACTTTATATTGCTACTTTGTTCTGTCACATATACCGAAATTCTTCCTTTTACCACGATAGATATGTATTAAAGCAAAGAACACTGCTTGTAGGCTGTAAGATTTCTAGTGCATATTTTTCCCATCATAAGACAAACTACTAAGACAACCATAGAATGTGAAAAAGGTAAATTATTTATAAGAGGAAACTGACTTTTCAATTCATGTTTTCCATTACTGAATCTTTGTAAATATTTACTGCTCATCAGTTACTAGCGAATTGGATTGGATTTTACTGGAGGGGATTCGGCATGGCATCCATACTTGGTGTTTTGTACCTATGCCCCAAGTAGGGCTTCCCTGGGAGGAAGGATGAGGCACGATGAGACAGAGGGCAGCTGACCCAAGGAGCCACGATAGTGCAGAGGGCAGGGTCCTTACAATTGACCAGTTGGTAGCTCCCTGGCAGGTCAATAATGGTATCCTACCCATTGTGGTCCTGAAATTGCCCACTAGGCTGTCCTGGAGAACACAGATCCCACCTGAGGAGAAAGTGTTAACTGGGAGCATATCGTCCTGCCATACTCTTGAGACTCCGCCTACACTTTCTATCCTGAAAGAGACTACCAGATGAAAGATGATATGAAATGATAATGGAGATAAAATGGAGGAACAGGAAACTTGGGGGACGTAATTAACCTACCCAGCATTTGCCTGGTGACACAGAAAATACCCTGAAAAAATCCATGGGTCAGGTAGGTCGACAAGGGGGATCGAACTTGGAGCTTCCAAATGTGAGCCACAAATGAAACAGCCTGAGCCAACCCACTCGGTAATCGCAATCAATTACATTATTCTTCATCAATCCAGAATATTAAATGAATGTTATGTATAAGGTGCATTCAAAAAGAAATGAATTGGAGTCATAATTACAGAAACCAGTACCTGTATGTTAGAAGTATTGGCCCTGGCAGTTGAGACACTTTTCCCACTGTGACACAAGGTGGTGAATGGCTGTCTCATAGAAGTCCCGGGGCTGCGATGTGAGCCAGTTCTGCACGTACAGCTGGACATTGTCATCCGAGGTGAATCGTTTGCCCCCTCAGAGCATTTTTAAGGGGACCAAAACAGGCATAATCACAGAGAGAGGTCTGGACTGTATGGACGGTGGCCGACAACCTCCCATTTGAATCTCTGCAGGAGTGCCGCAGTTGTGTTGGACGTAAGACACTTTGCATTGTCGTGGAGCAGAATGACCCCACGGGTGACATTGCCTGGTCATTTTGATTTGATCACTTGGCGAAGGTTGGTCAATGATTACGAGTAACGCTGGGCATTTGCTGTTGTCCCGTGCTGCAGGAAGTGTATCAGAAGGGGGCCATCTTGGTCAAAGAAGAACATCAGCATAACCTTTCCTGCAATTTAGAGGATAGCCTTGGCTTTTTTTGGTGGTGGTGATCCTGGATGCTTCAACTGGAGACTTTGTCGTTTTGATTCTGGTTCGAAATGATGACACCATGACTCATCTCCACCACCACCACTCATGCCAGAAACTCATTCCCTTCCCTAGCATAGCGCTGCAGATGACCAAGACAGTGGGCCAACGAACATGCTTCCTGGTATGGTTGAAGAGTGGGGCACCCATTGGGCACACACTTTGCATAAGAGCAGTCGTTCCTTCATGATGGTGTGAACACTTCCAACCTTGGTGGCTATGTCATTCACTGTCACATGGCGGTCCTGGGTGCATCAACCAGCTGGATGATGTCATCGGTAATGCAGTATGGTGCTCCAGACCGTGCATCATCGGCTAACGACACCTGTCCTCCCCTGAAGCGCTTGTGTCATTCCTTGACCCTTGCAAGGGACATGCAGTGTTTGCCGTACACTTGCGACATTCGTCGATGAATGTCCGTTCCCCCTACTCCTTCTGCTGTCAAAAAATGAACAACACCTCTTTGCTCTTCTTCTGATGCCTCCATTTCACTGTTTGCAATGCGACTGACAGCATTGGATGATTGATGCATGCTGCTACTAACTTTGTGTAGTCACGTGGTGTGCACGCATGCCCTCTAGTGGCGGGCTGTGAACTTCCACACTCTGGTCGGAACAAGACTTCGTTACACACATGATGATGTTGCCATCCTGTCACCGGTTTGCACATACCAGTTTGCGCTCGTTTCTTTTTGAACGCCCCTTATACATTTAAATACACACAAAACACTTAATTAAGTACTAACCTTATACTTCTCTGCTTACTATTAAGAATACCATTTACAATTCTCATAAAGACAAGGTAAAACAGATTTTTTATCCACCATTTAGACAGTGTATTTCTTAACATTCAAACTCTTTATTTCTTGTGGAAGTGTGTTGAAAATGTTATACCAATTACTTTATGATAAGTTAATTGATGGAAATTAATGTTCTTCCACACTAACTGTATGTAGGCTAAGGTTTGTATAGAAAGAGACGTTTTGAGCCTCAGAATAACTCCGTAGCTGATTATTGTAAGGCATTCAAATATTGTTGCTATTATGGCAATTACTGATATGGTCTGTAATTGCTCTGTTTAATCCTTTCTCCTTTTTTGTATGTTGGAGTTACTTTTGAATATTTTAAAACTTTTGCAAAAATACCTTCTTTGATACATCTGTTAATAGAGAAAGTTAAGGGAATTAATTGAATTATTTGAAAAGCCATAGATATGTTGCATTTAAATGTTTAAGTTTTATTGTTACTCTTTCTACATCATTACTGTCACTTAGTAAGTAAAAATTTCTCTGATTACGTAGAAAATGAAACTAGCTTCAGTGAAGCAATGAATGTTTCACAAATATCAATATATGTAACAAAAGACTTCACTTATCTTAAGAAATTGGTGTTAATACTTCTTTCTAATAGAAATCGATTTCACAAACATTGCTTGCACCCTCAGTCCACCAATAAACTTCATAGTCAAGGATTCCGGTTACCATGTTATTATGTTTTTTTTAGTATTGCCAAAATCTGAAAACAAAACAAACCTAAAAACAGAATCAACTGCTGTTATGTCAAAATTCATTACGCGATGTTTATTTTTTAAAATAAATATACTTTCCCAAACCATTAAATCTTTCAAACCATTTAATTGTTTTAATAATTTAACTTCAGGATTTATTTCATGGTTAAATGACCAAAAATGATCTGCTATGGCCGATTTATCAGTTTGTTTATATTTAACATTTCTTGATTAACGTTTAAAAACTTTGATGGATAGAGTCAACATGAAAAATTCAATGCCATGGCCAGGATTTGAACCATGGATCTCCTGGTTTCTGTCCAGTCACTCTAATCCATTGAGCTACCATGGTCAACATGCTGTCCTGACACTAAACTCTCCATTCGACTCATATATTTTCCCGGTAAGATCACTAGGGGCTCTTGCGTCTGAGATACACCATTTGTGGCGGCTTACTATCGTAAGTACTTGAGTCCCAGTCATCATCATTTAATTTATTATTTTAGTTAATTCATGGAAATTAATCATTTCTTCACATTAGCCTTATATATTTTTCATGTTGACTCTATCCATCAAAAACCTTACCTATATACGGCTAGTGGAAAGAAATGATTAATTTCCATCAATTAACTAAAATTTAAAAACTTGATTAACATTTTCGTAACATTTATATAAACAAACTGATAAATCGGTCATAGCTGATCATTTTTGGTCATTTAACCGTGAAATAAATGCTGAAGTTAAATTATTAAAACAATTAAATGATCCGATAGATTTAATGGTTTGGGAAAAGATATTTATTTTAAAAAATAAACATCGCTTAATGAATTTTGAAATACCAGCAATTGATTCTCTTTCTAGGTTTGTTTCATTTTCAGAATTTAGTAATACCAAAAAACATAATAACATGGTAACCAGAATACTTGACTGCGAAGTTTATTGATGGACTGACGATGCAAGCAATCTGTTTGTGAAATCGATCTTAATTAGAAAGAAGAATTAACATCATTTTCTTAAGATAAGTAAAGTTTTTTGTTACAAATATTTATATTTGTGTAAACATTTCTCTGTTACATCTCTTAGACGAATGTTACTCATAATAAATTAACTTTTAAATTTACTTTGTTAACTAATACTATAAGAAAATGTATTGAAATCATTTGATGATATCTCATCAATCAAGGCTTCATAGGTGATCAGTTGTGTCAGGTTTATGAAGGTCGAGCTTACGGCCATTCTACGCTCTATGACCTTCATAAGAATCTGAAACCTGACACGCCTGATCACCCGCAAAGCCTTGATTAATAACACTTACCGTGAAAGCTTTAAGTCTTACATAGCTCATCAACAGTGTGTGTTCTATTCAGCTTTCTTACTGAGTTAATTTCTGATCATAATGTCTTGTATATATTTCCTGAATTACTTATTAACTTTGGATTTGCCTCTCTATCCGCTTCTATTATGGATATTATATAGTAACTTTAAAACTCTTCCAATATCAGAGTAATTCTGTTGGTCTGTTTTTCTACACATATCTTGCAGGATTATATGCTTGTTTTTCATTTTTTCTAAACCAGAATTACACTAATTATCTCATTATCGTTTTTATATTTTGTTTTTATTTTTGTATTTACATTTTTCTTAAACCTTTTATAAAAATGTCAAATGAATTCATCAAATTTGTAAAAAATAAATTAAATGGTTCTTCCACTGTAACCTTTTCTCTGTACAAATTTTCTTCCCAATTAATTAGTATTTATTGAAAATAATAATTTCTTCTACACTAGCCATATGTAGACTAAGGTTTGAATGAGTAGAGCCAGATTGAAAAATTCAATGCCAATAACTGGGATTTGAACCACGGATCTCCCTCTTTTCGTGCGGTTGCTCTAACCATCTGAGCTACTATGGCCAACATGCCGACATGACATTAAATTCTCCAACTGACTCGTATGTTTCCCGGTAGACCACTAGGAGTTCTCATATGCTATGAGACACGCACCTTTTGTGACGACTTACTATGCTGTAAGTACTTAAGTCCCAGCCATGACATTAAATTCTCCAACTGACTCGTATGTTTCCCGGTAGACCACTAGGGGTTCTCATATGCTATGAGACACGCACCTTTTGTGACGACTTACAATGCTGAAAGTACTTAAGTCCCAGACATGACATTAAATTCTCCAACTGACTCCTATGTTTCCCGGTAGACCACTAGGAGTTCTCATATGCTATGAGACACGCACCTTTTAGTGGCGACTTACAATGCTGAAAGTACTTAAGTCCCAGACATGACATTAAATTCTCCAACTGACTCGTATGTTTCCCGGTAGACCACTAGGAGTTCTCATATGCTATGAGACACGCACCTTTTGTGACGACTTACTATGCTGTAAGTACTTAAGTCCCAGACATGACATTAAATTCTCCAACTGACTCGTATGTTTCCCGGTAGACCACTAGGAGTTCTCATATGCTATGAGACACGCACCTTTTGTGACGACTTACTATGCTGAAAGTACTTAAGTCCCAGACATGACATTAAATTCTCCAACTGACTCGTATGTTTCCCGGTAGACCACTAGGAGATCTCATATGCTATGAGACACGCACCTTTTGTGACGACTTACTATGCTGAAAGTACTTAAGTCCCAGACATGACATTAAATTCTCCAACTGACTCGTATGTTTCCTGGTGGACCACTAGGGGTTCTCATATGCTATGAGACATGTACCTTTTAGTGGCGACTTACTATGCTGTAAGTACTTAAGTCCCAGGCTTCATTGTTAAACCACTATATTGCTCAAGCAAATTGTTGGAAATAATAATAAAAAAAAATAAATAATGATTATTTCCAAAAATTTACCTGAATAACAAGGTGGTTTAACTACAAAGCCTGGGACTTAAGTACTTACAGCATAGTAAGTCGCCACAAAAGGTGCGTGTCACATAGCATATGAGAACCCCTAGTGGTCTACCGGGAAACATACGAGTCAGTTGGAGAATTTAATGTCATGTCTGGGACTCAAGTACTTACAGCATAGTAAGTCGCCACAAAAGGTGCGTGTCTCATAGCATATGAGAACCCCTAGTGGTCTACAGGGAACATACGAGTCAGTTGGAGAATTTAATGTCATGTCTGCATGTTGGCCATAGTAGCTCAGATGGTTAGAGCAACCGCACGGAGAGCGGGAGATCCGTGGTTCAAATCCTGGCTATGGTATTGAATTTTTTAATCTGGCTCTACTCATTGAATTAATATAGTTATCTTTATATTTATTTATACTTTGTATAGCAGTGGCAGAGCATGGCGTGATGTTTGAGGAAGCAGCTCCTATATATCTGTAACTCGTGGACTTGGGTTCGAAACTTGTTGCCTGTATATAGTTAGCGCTTCTATAAACGTCATACCATGCGTTGCTCCTGCTATACACTTAGGTTTCTTATTTCTCTTACGTTAATGGCTCAATCTTTTTGCAAGGATTTTTGTTGGTATTGATGTCTCATAAATTCTGTATTCTGATTATGTCACAGAGATTTTCTAACTTCTGTTTCTTCTATTGACTTTAAGTGGTTTTGTAACTATCCACTTTATATTCTTAATGAGTATATAATGTTTATCAGAATGAATGTTGTCAATGAAAAGAACCAATGTGCACGTGATTACACTGCACAATATAATTTCTACAAAACTTTATTATGTACATGCATAAAACATGATAAATTTGTATAACACATAACCTAAGTTATAAGTATAAGTTCTACAGCTACATGAAATTTCCAATGTGTACTCTCATTTAAGTTATACCTTAAAAGTATGTTTCAGTTTTTGAAAATTTGTGTACATTTGAGATATACAGTGAAATGTTTAAGTGTTATGTTTTTTAATTGTTAGAGCTAGTCTATAGAACTAGGAGCAGTTCTACAATGATGACTGTGCAGCAAGCATGACTGATCTGTTTTTTTCATTTGTATGAACTAGCATTCAATTTCAATTGCTTATTATTATTTTTGCTGCTGTTAAACATGTAATCAGGATTATATTGCTATTCTTTTAACATATAAGCATGCTTCTCAATGTCTGCTTTTCTCTGTTGTTTCCAAACTTTTGGACTTATTAGTTTTAGAAAGAATAAATTTTATAAATCTACATCATCAGCATTTCATCACTTCTGCCTTAATTTGAGAGCTTTGGAGGGAGAAAGTAAAAAGTATTATTGGTTCAAAGGTTTTTGTAGTTTTTCAGGTGATAGTATTGGGAATAGTGATCTGTGGCAAATAAAATAGCATGCTCTATTGGTCTATTATAATAAGAGTAGAACTTAGCAAATAATGCAAGTTTAGAAACATAGCCATTACATAACCAACAATTAATACCTAAACTTCTTTCATTATTCTTGTTGTACTCATTGAATTGTTAAGGTTTTTACTGTATATCATGGTTATCATGTACTTGACTCAATAAGTAAGTAAGTAAGTAAGTAAGTTTTATTCACCGTAAGAACATACAATATTCATGGCTTCGTCAAATTTGTGCCCGTAGGAATAATACAATACAATAATACAATTCTTTTGAGCAATAACATTATGAATAAGGTTAAAGAATTATAAATACTACAACAATTATGTAATTTATATAGGTTAGCTATCTCTCACGCACATACACGAGTAAAACTTACAGAGCAGAACAAGGAATTATTGCCGTGTTGCAGCAGGAAGTTGAAGCTGTTATTAAAAAGATCCAAATTAGGGATCTCTAATGTATGGAAGTACCTGAGATAAAATAACCTGCACTCTGATTCCTGAAAGGCAATGACCATCCTAAGTTAATCTGAAAAATAAGAAATTGGCACTTATATCTGTATTCTACAGGATGATTCGTATGAGATGTCAGAAAAGTAAGGCCATATACAAGGTGAATGATTCAACTTTATTAGTTGGTAATGTATACATTTGTGTAGGAAAGTTGGGAGTATTGTGTCCAGTCAGGGACGTATTTAAGAGAGTGGTCCAGGGGGTCCGGTCACCCCCCCCCCCCCTCTAATGAATTATCATTTCAAACTTTTAATAAATATTTGAAATAAAACTTAGTTTAAAATAAATTGAAAAAGTTTATTCAAGCTTCTTATCTTAACGTCTCTATTCATTGTCAGGCAAACATAAAGTTATTTAAAAGATAAACGAGAAGTTACTGCACAGCAGCTGTAGAACTCGTTAAAATACACAAATAATGTTGATTAGAATTCCAAGATACTTACTTAAAGGTATGTAATTTTTAACTTCTAAGTTCCTAATCCCTTTTTCATTCAAGGAGAACTAATACTTCAAATGCATCAATCAGTGGTTCAGTTTTTAAATATCTGATTACTGCTTATATCACTTTATCCGTGGTATAAGAACAAAAAATGTGCAATGTGCAAGGCCTTTCTACAGACTTTATCCAAAGAAACAAGACAAAAACAAACTTTTGTAAGAACAATTTTTCGAAGCTTGGGTGGAGAAAGTCATGTGAATATAATATATTACATGTGTTTTTATTTTTTACTAACATGATAGAAACACATCCCTGATGAATTACTTATTAAAAGCAAATAATTCAACGTAGATTTTTTGGACCCTGCCGGAAACTGACTTTTAAATACGTGCCTGTGTCGAGTATTAGCATTCAACATTACCACCAGCACAGGTCATACCTTGCCCCCATGTTAGGCCACATAGCTTGCAGCATTGCTGGAGTGATTTGCTGAAAGGCCACTATGATCTCCCTCTGCAGGTCGGCTAGATTCTTTGGTCTTTTTCCATACACTGTTGATTTGATGTACCCCATACAAAAAAGATTGGGAGGCGTGAAGCCATAGGTTGGGTCCATCTGACTGCACCAGTGATCATTGAACAGCTGATTTAGTATATCCTGCACTATAAGAGCTCTATGCGGTGGAGCACCATCCTGTTGATGGTGTCCAGTATCCCTCTTCCTATAATTGAGTGATTACAAATGCTCAATCACATAAAGCATTTACGACCATTTTATTTTATTTCATTTTCTTTACATGATAGTGTTGTCATTCAGCTGGAAACATCACTCATTTCTTAACTCCCAATATTTCCTCTCACAGTAAAGAAAATTGCTCAGAGATATGTACATTAACTTCATAAATATAACGTTTTACTTTTCTGACATCTCAAATGGATCACTCTGTACTATTAATATAGATGACATACATATATTTAGAGCTTTATTTGTTTCCAGAATTTCCTATTTTACATGCACCTCTCATCTTCATTAGTTATCAGTAAATACACTTATTTTTGTTATTAAGAAAGTTGCTAAAATATCTGTAACTTTATCTTAGACAAATCTGTAAAATTAGTGTTAAGTAGAAACAAGGAAATAGGCACTGACCAAAGTAGTCTGTACTGGTACACAAATAGCTTCAAGACTAACAGTGTATCAGCAATAGGCATTTATAGGATGCACCAAGGTGTGGTGTGAGATCCATTTGAATAGATTTGTCACAGTGTTCAACACTAAATATTGTCACGTTACCTATTTCTAGGGCAGCATGAACTAGGGGAAGAAACAAACACAAAATATTGGAGTGGAAAAAAAAATCTGGGAGTAAACTACCCTTTAAATACCCACATCTCCACCAACTGTCACGTTGCCTATTTCTAGGGCTGTATGAACTAGGGGAGGCATAGTAAATTACAGATGGTAGAGACTAATTGAGCTGATAATTCATTTATTACAATGGTAGGTACCCTGGGAGGGTAGTAATACAAAGCCTTGTGGTAACCCAGAAGGGATTATCAAGCGTTACACTGGCATAACTTAGCTATGGGGGATACGTAGACCCTCACGTTTACAACACATACAGAAACAGGTTCATCTCACCTTATGTGTCTCATATGCCTGAGGGTGCCGTCGGTAATGGGTCCTGTTTGTCCGTTCAGCGGAGAAGCCACGCTGCAGGAGCGAGCAGAGCATGAGCGGGTAGCAGGAGAGAAGAGAAGGAGGTTTGAACTCGCCCACTTATATAGGCACTCCAAGTGACGCCAATTCTCCCAAATATGGGGAACCCAGCCCATCATGAAAGCTTCTAGAACATCTGGGTCTAGACTCAGCTTGTCATCGAACTTGTGGCCGCACTGTGGCTCAGTGGTTAGACCGCTTGGCTCTCACCAAGGCGGCCCGGGTTCAATCCCAGTCGACCGCAAAGAGAGATTTGTGGTGGACAACACGGCGCTGGGGCGGGTTTTCTCCGAGACCTCCGGTTTCCCCCGCCATCTCATTCCACCGGTGCTCCATATTCATCTCATGTATCATCAGTGTCACCGTCTGCAGTGCCATATGTAGTAAAAGCGGGCGTTAAACACTACACATCTCATTTCATTGTCATCGAACGTTCCAGAATATACAGTTCTGGGGAGTGCCTTCGGGAAAAGCCACACACTAATTACCAAACATGACGCAAATTAAGGGGACTTTTTATAGGCTTGGCTGGATGTGGGTAACCAGCCCGTTTGTCCCAGTTTGCTGCTAAATGATGCAAGAATCAAGAACAAGGGCTTTCAGCCATAATTTAGATTTACTCGAGAATTAAGAATTATGTAAAATCCAATAAATATAACAATATAGAGATAACCAGATGCAACCCCCATGACATATGTGACAATATATGCAATTGAAACCTGCATCTGGGAGACCCTATGAAGGAGCTACTAGGGCAGCAATATGTAGATGCTCAGAGACAATCAGCTATCAGAACAATTGAATCAAATCAAATGGAAGTAAAACAATAAAGTAAACATTTGAGCATTAGGGCTAAGTAACAACTCCAACTTCATTGTAATCAAATCCAATTCAACCTTTAATTTCAACATTTTACTGTTGTATCAATATTACTCTAATTATAAGACTACTTACTCTACTCACCAGATATTTTGCCGTAGTTCATTAATACTCTTATATGTTAGAGAAATAGCAACTTTCTAATCTGTAAAACCTTTTTAGACCATTTATCAAACTATAAAAGCACTTGAGCTCCACTTACATTTAAAATTAGGACATATTTCGAGGAACACGTGTCCTCATCATCAGCTTATGTTTGGATGTCATTCAACTAGAAACATGAATTGAACATAAGCTGATGAATGGGATGCTTGGTCCTCGAAACATGCCCTAATTTTAAACGTAAGTGGAGCTAAAGTGTTTTTATAGTTTGACAAGTGTTTTAAAAATGTTTTATTGACAAAGCTACGCTGTTTCTAAATACCTCTATTTTATAATTTTATTTCTGATCTGTATTTATAATATGTTTTTAATATGACTGGAGTCCCATTTATATGCTGTATTTCTAAGAGGATGAATGATATTAATAAATAAGAATGCCAAAGAGTTTGTCCATGACTAACTGGTCTTGCCTTTCCAGAATAAACTGAGGAAAATCTCAAATATATAACTACCCTTCCAGAAATTAGACCTTTAGGTGTTATTAGACAATTAGACACTTATTCTATGAGTCAAAACAAAGTTACTGCAGAAGCGTTTTGTCAATATAATAAATGGTAGGAAACAACTATTATCATTCAAATATTATTTGTGCCCTATTGATGAAATGTAGATGATGGTGTTGATGAACTGTTTAGTGTTAAATGTTAAGGTTTGGTATGCAGATTTAGATGATACTATTAGTGTTAACAGCATTTCTTCTTAGGCGTGTGGCTTTTTGGTCTTTGTTGATTAATTTGTTTT
Source organism: Mantis religiosa (assembly GCA_030765055.1). NCBI lineage: Eukaryota > Metazoa > Arthropoda > Insecta > Mantodea > Mantidae > Mantis > Mantis religiosa. The sequence goes on from CM060958.1 coordinate 23,572,408, forward strand.
TTCTCAGCTCATTCATCTGCATGTGGCATTGTTTGGTGAAAAATTAGTAAGCCAGAACTGCCTGCTTTAACCCTTTATGCTCGTTAAGAAACATGTTATAAAATTACTCAGATATATTAAATATATTTTGCATAAGTAAATGAATCGGATTTAAGTCTGTGGCCAACTTCCTGCCTGCTTGGGTTTTTTTGTTTACAACTAACATTGACCTCCTTTCCCCCAGCTAGTTATTTAACGGTGGCATGGGAAATGGAATTCTGTTTGTTATAATAATACAGTTAGAACCAATGTTGATAATTTTGCTCTGAACCCAAACTGTTTTAACTGCATGATTAAGGGCCGGTATTATAAATGTAGTTTAACTGATGGCTAAGATAAACTGAACCAAGAGTTAAACTGTGTTAATTAAATTGAACTACAATGCAATGCTGTTGGTATGGTTGTTTGTTGAGGAAAGATGATACTATCATATTTGTATAGAAGTATTGTTGATGGAGTTAGAAAGGTTTTAAATGACAACCACGTTCAAGGTGACATAAAATTTTTCTCCAAAGAAGTAGAAGCTGCTGGCAGACTTAGCTAAAATTGCTAATTCATAGAATAAAAATAATTCCATAATGCATACAGAAAGGATAAAGGAAGTTGTTTCAAGTTTAAGAATGGCATGGTTTCAAAACCAGGAAGGGAAATTTGTTTTAATAGATTTCACAAGGAATGGCATGTCCAAAGACACTTCGTAATTTAATATAACTAAATCTTTCTTTAGAGAGCTTCACCCACCATAGTTATGACACAAACATGTCATATAGTGAGTGATTAAGTAACTCCATAATGGGAACTTTGGTGCAGGGAAGTTCTTCTTTTGCTCTTTCAAATGCATATGGTATTGTTTAAATATTAAATGTACAACAATACCTGTAATTAAAATTCGTAAGCTTTCACTGCCGGTGTCAGTATAATATAAAGTATTAACCGGGCTTGTGGGCTGTGGTGTACAGGGCTCCTTCATCTTCCCAGATATTTCGTCTGCCGCAGCCGCAGACGAAACGTCTGGAAAGATGAAGAAGCAGTCCAGTAGACCATGGCCCACAAGCCCGGTTAATACTTTCTATAATACCTGTAATGTTTACACTCTTTTTATTTTCTGGGTACACCACATTGTATGGAACAAAGTAAAGTTTGGTGTGTATGAATCAATTTTTCAATCTATCTAGTTACGAAAGTAATATTGCCACAAATTAACGTGACGAACTCTATCTCATAAGACCTTGCTCATGGAGCCCTATTAACGACATAACCTTAGGACTTTGATTTTGCTTTTTGAGAAGGGTGTAAATTTCACAAGAGGCTGTTCAGTTATATATTAACATACATAATTACAAGATGAACCAAATTAAAATATTTTGCTTATGTTAATGTAAATAATCAGCGTTGAGTATCCATATGCAGGCTTAAGATGTGAAAGAACATGAGATTTGCATTATACGTAATATTTATTTTGTAACATCTTTTTACATGAAGCTTACTTGAAATTCTGACATTGCTCTGCAGAAAATACAGATGAAAGGAATGATGTAAATGATTGCATGTTTGGAATTCCAAAAGCGGGGTGGGTGTACGTTTGATTTTGGAGGCTTGTAGGAGAATCACTGCATTTGCCTCTGTCAAGTTGTTATTGCTCAGATCATCTTCACATGCTTCCTCAATATTCCCTGTTGAAGCAGATGTGTCTTTTCATTATAGCTAAACCATAATTTAAATGGAGAATATGTGGTAGCAAGATTAAACTATAAATTAAGGTTAGGAGTTCAAAAACTTAAACTGAACCTGGGATTTAAATTACGTTTATAATACCTGCCCTAAAGATCATCTTACTTTTTACTAACCTAGGCTTATTTATCTGTTTTGGGATATAAATTTTATCTATTAAAAGTACTGGTGACTGTAAATAATTAAGCTAACCTATGTAAACCTTAAATCAGAATGATGGTAAACTCATTGTTTTTTTTTATCTATTTTTATTGGAGTCTAAAAGATAGCCTTGCTAATATTTTTTCTTGGGGCTGGTTCAGAGCCGAGTGACGTACGCAAGGCGAGAAAGCGCGTTCGCCGCCCCTCGCAGGCAGGAAGGTCGCGGCACGGTAGCGCTGAGAGCCGCCGCCAGCACCAACCTCACCATCACCATCACCACCACCCGCACTCGCCCTCCCCCCCAGCCCCCAATTACGAAAATGTCGCCAAAAAGTCCACGCGACCGCACCAGCAGGAAATTCCACCGGATGCAGCCTACGCCGACGATTGCAATTATGGGTCTTCAAGGGTGAAACATGCCCAGAGTAGAACTGGACTCATAAATGATATGAGAGCGAGTCCAGAGAAGAGACTAGCGGAACTAACTGGCACCAAGACTGCAGAGGATAGCAAATTAGTAGCAGAGATGGTACAGTCGAAGAGCGAACCAAAATTATCCAAAGACACTCACTCTCGTCCATTTCTGCCAACAAAGACTTCGAAGTTTCCGGATACATACCCTAGAAGTAGCAGTAGTACCCTTAAGTCTTCAGGGGACAGTACGGGTTATCCCAGTCTACAGGATGACAGATGCTCGAACGGTAAACACTCGGATAGTGGCTATGATACGCTTCAGGCAGGAAGACTCCAACCTCCTCCAGAGATACACATGTCGAGTTTACAAAAACCCGGTACATCTTCGCGTAGAGCTTCTGATCTCGCATATCCCATGCAGGACTTACAGTGGGACAGAGATAGAATAAAGGAAGACTGGAGCTTGAGATTACCAAAAGAAACCTCCACTCAACAGAGCACCAAGTCAAAGGAAGATTTAGAACAACTCAAGTATGCAATAGAATCGCCTCCGAAAAATATTGTACAAAGTAGAATAAAAGCTTTTGAGGTAACCAAGGAAGATACAGAAACACCTTCCCCTAGTACGTGTACTACAAGAGAGAGTCTGCAGATGCAAGAGCCGTTAAAAATGTCTCCTCCAATGTATCAGCCCAATGAAGCACATGTAGTATCGAGTCTGAAGAACGGCGATGAAGGCGGTCGGAACCCCAAAACAGTGAGAGACTTATTGGCTGATTTTGAACGTAAGTCTCAACTGGTTAAAGCAGCAGAAGAAGAGCGTACCTGTGACAGTGGACCTGGAAAGCGCTGCGTGTTCAGTGACACAGAAACGCTGTTATACGACACTTCAAGTGATGCTGAACAAGGAAAGAAGCAAGATGCTGTGAATAATCGTAATCGCAGACGTTCTGATTCACGTCTTGGTATGCCTAGCGATGATGATGATGATGATGATGAGGAGGACAAAGACGAGGAGGTCGCTGCTGTTCTGGGACGGCGTGAAAGGTTCTTCAGCTCATGCCGTGACTTGGGTAGAAACCGCGATCTTGAGTATTACAGTGATAGAAAGCACCGCAAAAGAAAGACATCAAAAGGCAGTCTTACAACAACTGAAACGGCTTCCACAACAGGCGATGGGGAACTGGAAGTAATTGTCACTCCGGGATATCTTCGTCTGAGTATGGCAGAGTCTATGGTCACACACGAAGACTCAGATTCTGTCCAAAGCACTCCAATTACCACGCCAACAGGTCAGAGTACACCAGGCGTACCGGATATCAGTGAAGATAACTCGAAATCTTCTGCAACTTTGGCCTTGCCAGAAGAACATTACATGCCAATGACACCATCGAGAAGAGCTGTTTTGGCTCCTCCAGACGCTTTTAGCAATGGAAAGAACTCTTCCGCGGCTCACTCAGTAATAATGGAAAATATATTCGGAAATGGAGGTGGAGGATTAGATCAGGAGGAGAGCTCATATGTGGAAATGACTGAGGATGGTTTAGTTCGTTCTTTATTGGCACCAGAGCCAAATAATTCTGTATTATCCAAGCTAGACCTGAAGAAGGGAAACGGAGCGGAAACTGGCTATATTACCCCGGAGAGTCCACGTTACTGTGAGATTGGAGCTAGTGAAGAAACAAACGCCGGTGATAAAACAAACCCCTCCCATTACGAGTTCTTATATAAGGCTTCTACACAATACGAGCCTGTGTATATGGAAGTAAGTCCACTCATGGAAGCATTGAAGTCGCGTGATAAAGCAGAGGACAAGAAATCTGCACTGGCAAACAAGGCAGAAAACGCATCAAGTGGTGAAAAACAGACAGAAACCTCTACTTCCATGGATTCGTCTGAGAAACTGAGGCCCGGTGAGGAAGACGGTTTAGAGCAGCCTCCTACTCCTTCACGAACAAGTTTACCCGATATCCTCAATTCATCAACGACACCTACTGCGAGTACCCAACAGAATAGCTCTACAAAATCAGAAGACAGAGACAGTTCTGACGCTGATGACGAAGCTTCGAAGGACTTAGATTCACTTGATGCTCCACGTCACCCACGGTTTAGCCTTTCTGATACATTTCGACCGGCTTCTTACTATCTAGGGCTAGGAGGTAGCGGAGCCAATGCTGCTGCCACACTGGAACATCCAGATTCCTCAGACAGTGATTTGGTATCTCCTCCTCCGATACCAACAAGTCCTCCGCCACTAGACGATCTGGATAACTCTCTGGACTTAAACAGCGATTCTCTCACACAGGATATTAAAAAGCACTCTCCATCAGTTCTAGTATCATCTTCAGTCAAGGAAGAAGATCCAAGGAAACTGTGGAGCAAAACAATGTCTCCACTCAAGGACAAAGAAGATGGTCTTACATTCTTGCCGAATCATTGCACAAGTGAAATAAATACCTCTGGTAGCGAATCAGTTGTCCTGAGATCACGGCAAGATCACGATCAAGAAGCCAAGACAATAGATCGTTTACTTAAACGAAGACCGGTTTCTGACGATCTCATTGGTGGTTTAGAAGCGTCTGACTATCTGCTCCATCACCATCGCCGTTCTGGTACTGGCAGCGACCTTGAATCGATTGGTAGTAGAAGTGGCTTAGCTATGGATCTCGACGACGGTTTGAGCATAGATTTGGATCAGTATCTAGAAGACTTACAATCAAGGGATGCTTTCAATATCGAATTGTATTCTAAGGAAATTGGTCACGACTATTACAGATCCTATCATGGAGAAAAGACAAATGAGAACTCAGAAAAGACATCACTGCCTCTTCCACCCCCTCCACCTCCTCCTAAAGCTGAACATGATAAGAGTAGATCTATGGAGTCACCTTCTCTTGTCTCCAGCTCAGAAATCAGCTATCCTGTTCCGCCACCCGCAGGAGAGTTTGATGGAGGACTCTGTAGACTCCCATCTTTGCCTTATTATGATAGAAATGAGGAAGTACAATACGAAAATCTCCATGCCATCATTCCTCCTCCACCCCAGCATGCTAATTCCCCTCCAAAATCCCCTCCACCAGAAACGAAAAATGTAGAGGATGATATGGATCAACAACAAGCTGGTGCTCCATATTACTATTCAGATCTTTTCAAAGCAGGCGAAGACGATGGTTTTGCCAGTTCTACCTCAGAAAAAAGCATCAGTAATTTAAGAGTGACGTATCCTCCTTTTACAACGAATGCAGCAGCTGCGGCCGCTCTAGCAAGTAGAATTGCTTCCCGAGCAAGTCAACCACCACTAAACAATCAACGAGGTGATATAGTGATGGAGACTAGTAGCATAATTAAGAGAAACGACATCGGTCGCAAAGTGAATGCTTTCCATCAATCAAGCTTTTCAACGTCATCATCATCTCCCTCAGGACACGCTCCCTTGCATCATTACCAGCAACCGTGTTCTTCCGAAGATGAAAGCCGACGACTAGCCGAAGAGCTTCGCTCCACAACCGTGCATTTTCTCGGTGCAGCCAATAAGCGTGGCCAACTAGACGAGAGAAATCTTTATGAGGCTGACACTATACAGAGACGCAAAACCACTGCGAGTTCGTCTAACACTTCTCTCAGCAGTCAGACTCAACACTATCTCGCCACTGCACCTCCAAATCCTGTGAACTTATATCCACATGGTCTTAGGGACAAATCTGCGCCTATTACACCTGCTCATGACTCAAGCAGGACAGTGGAATTTGGCAGTGCACCAACAACGCAGAGAAGAAGTCGATCACTGGAAGGTCTTCTTGATGACCGCGAGTTTATTCGTAATTATCAACAGCAGCAACAACAACCTCAACAACTACAGCAGCAGTCAATGCAACAGAATTTGCGAACATATACTCCAAACTCTGTAATAAATAGATCAACCACTTCTCTTACCAATTTAGAACCTCCAGGAAGTACCAGAAACAGGCCACCTCCTCCTGTGCCCGAAGAACCTCCTCAGGATTCTTGCGAAGGCGATGATCTCTGGGAAGAAGATGCCCTTTGGCGGGAAAGTCTAAGGAGAGTCAGCCTGAGGCACACAAGATCCTTGGATAACCTCGATAGTGGAGCTGGAGGAAGCAGAATGAGTAACGCTAGTGCTACCACTACGAATACTTTCGATCAGTCCTCAGGTCGAAGAAGTGCAGACTTGCTTGGCTGTGTTGCAAGTAGCTCTGTCAGACAGAAGGTCACCAGAGAGGTGACATATGTAAACGAGAGTATGGCTCCGTTAAGGAGTCAGTCCCGGGAGTATGAAGAAGACTATAGGGAAGGTCGTAGACGATCTAAGAGGAGACCTGGGCGTCCCAGTGGAGAAGAGAGGGACGACGGTGTCCATTACGAGCGATTGTCTAGATATTCCGAAAGTCTGGAACGTACAAGAAGGGGTCAGACATATCTGGAAGGTTATGAGTGGGATGAGGATAGAGAGACGTTTCGGAAACCCCACGACAAACAGTCACAGCAGCAGCAACAACCTCCTCGTCATTTTTTAGAGGATGGAAGCCTTCCGCCGCAGCCGCCACCTCCTTTCGAAATCGACAGAGAGAAACTGCGGCAATGGGATCTGATGTCGAGCGCACCGCAACAGTTGCAGGGGCGCGGCGGCGGGGGGGCGCGACTAACGGGGGTGGTGATGGAACAGCAGCAGCAGCAGCAGCAGCAGCAGAGGGCCTCCGCAATGCCACATGCAGACGAGCTTGGTAGGGGCCAGGACAACCACGAGAACGAGCCTTCCAGTTCGGCAGGTAAGTTCCAACTTTATGTTAATATATTTTTCTTGCAGCCGTCTTTGGACCCAGCGTCGTTCGAAACGGCGGCTATTTCTTCGCATATCTCTATATTGTAAACAAAACACTGTCGCAAGACGGTTCCTAGTGGCCATGTGGTCTGAATCTTATGCTGTTACATGTTTGTACCCTTAATGAATTATGAATTTGTCTCTGAAATGTCGAAAGAATTAGCACGAAAGGAAGAAAACAGTGGTTAATACTTAAAAAGGGTTGAATTAAAGTACACATTCTTCAGAAACAGTTTACAATCCAGAAACGTTTAAGTAGGTTCTCTGGTAATTCAATTTTCAACTTTTCTAATTCTTTGAGGAAACGTTTGTGTTATTTAAATTAAAAAATAGTTAAATAAAAGATTACTGATTGTTTTGTTATATATTCAAATGCATAATTTTCTCGAGTCTATTGTAACAATAAATACTACTCATGTACAATTTTTCAGCTCCATACCTCAGGAGTTCTCAGAAAAGTGAACACGAGTATGCAGAACTAATTGTGACAAGAGGACCTTTTTTGCATTAAAATGTATCACCCAATATGAAACATTTCATAAATGTTGCAGCTAAGTTAAAGAGTAATGATCAATTTGGGTTTCACATATGCTTCACATTTCACTGCCTTCTTTAATAGGAGTGAATTACCCGAGTGAATTCACTCAAACGAGTGAAGGCGTACTTACTTTTTTTTACTTTGATCAGTACAAGCGTTTACGTAATAACTTTATATGTTTTATTTATATGTTTCGGTATACCCAAGCATACAACTTCAATACGTCTCTTTAATGTTTCTTTGTGTCCCTCCACCAAGCACCCTAGTGCAAATTCTTAACACAACTCCGATATTTGCAAGTATACTGCTTTGCCTCCTGTTCCACGGTCTGTCGATTCCTCACCACGGAGGTTGGAATGTTCCACGTTCTATACACTGCTCAGTCGATTCAGACGACTCGACTGACCGTCTAATCCGTGAACTGCTCCTTGTCGCCGACTCCTTCCCCATGTTGTCGCACTCAACTCGAAGCTCTAAGCACAAAACACACTGTTCTCAGTATTACTCACTACTGTCCTGGTATCGACTTTATGGGTATACCTTCGGGCGCAGTAGATATTTCTGGAACTAGAATCCTCTGAAAATACACTCTCGAAAGGTCCCTTGCATAGTATCAGCACAGTTCCGTCTCGACCTCATGACGTCAATTCGTGACGTGGGTTGCTGGCTGTCTTTAAAGGCGAGCCTTCCCGTTCCGCCAGCCAATAAACAACAAGATGAGACGATTTCCTTACTCCTGCCCCTCCGTCGAGGTAGACCTGCGATGGTGGCATAATTTCTACTCGAAAGCTTTGCGTGACAATACGCATAAAGTATGAATTTCAGCAGGTGTGCATCACATAGAATATCTGTATAATTTGATACTTCTAATTTGAGAGATATAATATTCCTTTAAACCTAGCTTGAATTCTTTTGATTCTCCCTTTTTCATGACCATATAGTTTTTGTAGAATACAAAAAATTGGTATGTCACAGTCACAATACTTTCTCTCGCCTCTCATCTACACACTTTTTACAATACTTATTCATCTATTTCTTACTATCGAGAACTTTTTTTGCAGAAATAGTTTCACTCTGTCTGCAAGACAGCTGAAGTGATAGTCATATCTCTAAAAAGCGGACTAGTATTAACGACTTAGCAGTTGGAAAAGTATAAACATTTGAAAATTCAATAACAAATAATATCTTGGCGATGGCTTATGTTACAAGGAAATTTATTCTGCATAAATGGTGTGCTTTAATAAAATCTTATATTTGTGCATAGCTATGCACAATTGTGCAACAATACTCGAATATTTAGCAACAAAGCTATTTTCCTTCTTGCCTCTTAATATTTTGAGGGCAGGTCTGGATAGTTTTTAAGTTCTTCACAGATAAATGTTCCAAATCCATTTCCTCTTTCTTGTTGCATAGATACAATTTGGAAATAGCAATCCAATTTTATGCAGGTGTTTGCTGAGACAGTCATGTGTAGCGTAAGTCTGAACATGGCAACAACTGTCTTTTTTTTATTTTCATTTTAATATAAACTTTCCATTATCGCTTACCTATTGCATCGTAGAACGAAAAGTGTAAATGCAGGCTAAGTATATAATTTGAGTATAGAAAGTTGTGTGAAATGCACTAATGGATTTCTTATCTTGATTTGTTTCCTATGACATACTTTGTCAGGAAGTGCCTAACACTTTACGTGGGAGTTTTATTGTTCACGAAGTTGACGTTTTTGGTGTGACATTTGCAGCTGGCAACTGGCAACAGGAAACTCTTTAAATTCAAGCTTAGTCCTTCAGTATTACGAAACACATATTTCCAAGCTAATACGTGGTTCAATAATAAGTACCCATGTTAAGAATGACGACGCCAATTGTTTCAAATACAAGTTATATTTTCTCACCACAATCCTTTTTAGGGACACACACTTTTCCGAACGTTTCTCCACTCTAAAACTAGGAATCCTCATACCCTGAAAAAAGTATGCCTCTGTCTCGACGATAATCTTATTTGATGTAAATGTTCCCCCCCCCCCCCCTAGTCTTGTCTTTGTGTTTGGGAACAAGAAGAAATCGCAGGGAGACAAGTAGGGCAAATATGGGAGATACAAAACGCAATCCATAACGCTATTCATGCAACAACGGATGAATGTGCTGGTACGTTGTCGTGGTAAAAAAGCACTTTTTCTCTCCAAAAGGAATTGTGTCTTCAGTTTCTTTCAGAACTGGTCCCAACAGCTTACGAAACAGTATCTAGTGATTGTTTTTCCTTTTTCCAAGAAGTCGATAAGTAAAAATAGTTCAGTAATTTATGTTCTTTAAACTTTATGTACAATTTACACAATTTATTACTTCCTCTTGGAGTTGCTAATTTGTTTCTTTCTCTTATATTTAATATTTGTTATACAATGACAAAGTGTATAATTTCTTATACTTATTTGTTCTAGACTCTTTACCCATTTTCTGCATGTTCTCTGCTTAACTTCACATTTCTGTACCCTTTTTAATGTTATTTTTTTTCAAAATATTTTCTCGCTTTCTCTACATCATCTGATTGTGAGTTAAAATGTTTTCTAATATTTATCTCTGTTTATTGGGCGAGGTATATTATGGATCATATAATTTCTACTACACATAAATAGTTGGGGTTGTAGTGGGGTTGAATATTTTTATATTTCTGTAGTAATAAATTCTCTCCCCTTTTCAGTATCATTGCATACCAGAACATAATACCAATTATTACATTGGTGTAATTCTCCCTCTTCAACCAACTAAATTCATTACGTACGTTCTCGTCCATCTATAACCCAATGTAGCTTCTTTGTTACATATCTCAATGTATTTTTCTTTCCCCCATTCTATTTTTAAAGGTCACCGAGTATGACACCCTTCGCATTCCCCCAAATAATGGTTTCCATTACCTTTCCAACCTGTAGGATGTCTTCTTTGGAGCAGATTCACCGTAGACAACCTATTCTTTTGTTCGTTGCTTGGTTTCTGAAAGTATAATGAATGAAATCTCACGATATATAACTCGACAGAAGAAGTCCTTCGTATTTCGCTCCAAATATAACTTCAAAGCTGAGAGCTGTTCTGAGCAAAGGTAGCACCCATTGGGTTTACAACTTTTCATCTCCAGCTTACCATGCAAAGTATGAATTACTGTCCCGTCGACACACCTATGGCCTCTTCCACATCGCGAACTTTCAGTTAGACGATCTGCGAGAATATATTGTGGAGTTTTTCAAGACTTTCTTGGCAGCCTCTTTGATTCGCGTTGTAGATGCTCCTTATCAATAACGGATTTTCGACCAACGTATATCGCCTCGCAAGTTTTCTCATCCAAATGTGAAAAGGAGGATTACTGAACGACGCTGCACTTTTTCCATTCTAGGGAAAACATGTTGAACGACTGACTAAAATGTCTGCCAAATCCAAAGTAAACTATGAATTGGTACCGAATTTGTTTCTGCGATGTATAACAAATGACAGTGCATGTTGAAAATACAAACTTGCATCAGCAAAATCATCTATTTTGAAACGTGGGTACTTATTGAAGGCCCCCGTAGTGATTTTTTTTTAATTTACGTCCTGCTACGTTAAGTCATATCGGACGATGAATGAAAAGGGTGAAATGATGCTCAAATGAGTCCAGGGTCAATGGAGCTTAGAGTTACCCGACATCCGTCTTTCAGGATAAGGGAAAACCCCGGAAAAACCTTATCCGGGTAACTCGCCCTGATCGTGATTCGAACTCGGGACCTCTTGAACGTGATGTAGACATGCTACCATCTACGCTACCAAGGCGGGCCCCGTAGTGACACCGCTTGGCTCTCACCAAGGCGGCCCGGGTTCGATCCCAGGCGACCGCAAAGTGAGATTTGTGGTGGACAACATGGCGCTGGGGCGGGTTTTCTCCGGGACCTCCGGTTACCCCCGCCATCTCATTCCACCGGTGCTCCATCTTCATCACATGTATCATCAGTGTCACCGTCTGCGGTGCCGTATGTAGTAAAAGCGGGCGTTAAACACTACACATTTCCCCGTAGTGATGATTTTTTTACGGCCTCCAACGTTAAGTCATATGGGGCGATGAATGAAATGGGTGAAATGATGCTCAAATGAGTCCAGGGTCAATGGAGCTTAGAGTTACCTGACATTCGTCTTTCAGGATAAGGGAAAACCCCGGAAAAACCTTATCCGGGTAACTCGCCCTGACCGAGATTCGAACTCGGGACCTCTTGAACGTGAGGCAGACACGCTACCATCTACGCTACCGAGGCGGGCATGATGATGATGATGATGATGATGATGATGATGATGATGATGATGATGATGATGATGATTTGTATATAAGGGCGCTCAACTGCTTGATGATCAGCACTCTTACAAAAACTAAATCAGGGCAAGATCCAGAGATAAGTTACTCAAAATAAAAATAAAAAATAAAAATAAGATGACAAAAAATAAGCCCAAATGAGGATAAACCCAATAAAAATTATAATTAACAATAAAATACCAATGGGCATAAAAACCATTTTCAAAATCAACTCTCATTTAAAAAAAAAAAAAAAAAAAAAGCAAAAAAAAACTACCTGTCCAGTGGTGGTCGAATCAGTTTGTTCTTTTTCTTAGGGCCTGGGCTAGCACTTTCAGCAGGTTTATCCTGCCTTTTCCTCACTGTCGTGAGGACAGGATCTACCCGCTCCACATCCTTGTTTGTTTATGCAACTCTGTTATTCATGTAAGTAAATCTGTAACTTATAATGCTACCTAACATTATACAAAAGTCGTTACTGCATTGAATGCTGCATAATTGGCTCATCAGGATACGCTTGTCAGAAATAGCAGTGACATAATACGGCCTTACAGAGAGAAAATGAAATCATGGTGTGATATTCTTCTCTCTGAGCAACGAAGATACGAAACCTCTGCACGCTATTGAATAAGGAATCATTAATATTCTTTATACCATACTTACCTGTTATAGAAAATTCCTCCCAAATAAAGAGGAGTTCACAGATGATTCCCAAACAAGCAAACTAGAATACTTAAGTTTATTTTCATAGGGATTTATATTTATAGTTATGCTGCTCATGTAGATGCATTCAAGGGCCTCAAACCGAGTGGGATACCTCAGGTGGTTTAGACTGTGACCCGCAGCCAGGAGGTCCGGGTTTGATTCCCATAGCCGGCTTATGTGATCTATGGGTTTTTTCCGGGGTTTCGCGGGTCCCCTGGTGAATGTTCGGTAGGTTAATTGCATCCACCGAATTTGCTGTCCCTACATTCCATCTGCATTATCATTTCACATTATCTCTCATCTGGTGGCCTCTTTTAGGGTGGAAGTGCAGGCTGCGTTGCATGGCAGGATGCTATGCTTTTGGTAAAATTTCCTCCTCCGGTAGGACGGTCTTCGGTCTCCGAACCCGGTTTGGTGGGTCCCATTTCTTAACCACAGTAGGGTGAGATAAATAAATAAATAAATAAATAAATAAATAAATAAATAAATAAATAAATAAATAAATAAATAAATAAATAAATAAATGAATAAATGAATAAATAAATGAATGAATGAATAAATGAATAAATAAATAAATAAATAAATAAATAAATAAATAAAATCTGCAAACCCTATCCCGGTTCCTAATTTCTTATATCGTAACATGATTTCCAAATTCGTATTTATTAAAATTAAAAAATCTACAAAAACTATAATTTACAATAACAATTTCTCAGATAGTAAAACAACTGGAACAAGTGGAATCTTCCAAGCTAATTCACTTACAGTATTTGCCAGATTAGATAATATTTTGTAAAGTTCTGGAGATCTAATTATATTCCATATATTAATTCCACTTAATGCACTCCTTTCCTCTGAGTTTTGTTTGGCATATTTTGTACATTCAAAGAGACATGTTCCGGACTATCACTTACTTGACATATATTTACACATGGGGCTGTTTATCCTATTTATTTTAGGCCAGTAAGTGCCGTAAGGTCCGTGTCCTGTTAGAAAATGTATTAAACCCTTTGTAGGTTTGACATGCGGGATCCTTAATCGTTCAGTGACTGACGGAAAGAAATCATAGCTTCTTCTTCCTACCTTTGCATTTATCCACTCATCTTGCCATTCACTCAATAAATATTTCTTAATATCTGATTTATTAACACATACTTTCCGAATAATCCTTTTCACTTTATTACCATCCCCTTTCTTCATCCAAAACATAGCTCCCCTTAATCTAATTAGGAAATCGATGGGCTAGATTCCTGTTACCATCAAAAGTGTTAGTGTTGAAGCTGTACAAACTGCACCAGTATGACGTAACAAGATTTTTCGTTGCGTACTTCTTAATTTCCTTTATAAAGTTTAAATATTCAATATTTGAGCCCACACTGCTGCTGCATATGTAATTATTGATCCAAAAATAGTGTAATGATATGTTATGACATTATTTAAAGATATTTTATGTTTTGAATTAACAATTCTGGCTAATTTCTGCATAACCCTTTCGACCTTCGATCTAACAAACTCTGTATGTTTGTTGAAGTTTAACTTTTCATCTAAAATAATATCCAAATATTTGATATCTCTACAACGTTTTAATGTTCCTTTCACCAACATGTACATTGATTTATGAGGGGCAATGTGTAACTTGGACTCGGTGCACCATTCAGCCGGTGTGATGCTGGTTGTTCTGGCCTGCCGGGGAGTTTCCAAGTGGTCAATTGTAGGAAACCTGCACTCTGCACTGTTGTGGCTCCTTGTGACGGCCGCCCTCTTCTCCTCTCGCCTCATCCGCCCTCCCCGGGGTGCTCCACTTAGGAACATAGGTGCAATAGACCCATTATAAAGTATTATCAAAGTGTTTAAAGTGAGACATCTGTTAGATTAATCACGAGTAGCTGACATTCTTTAATTTGTATAAGAGTACTCACTAAGACTTTAGATGTTGCTGCAGCATGGCCCGCTGATGAGGACCAAGACTTGGTAGAAAACATGTTTCCGAGGAAATTTTAACATCTAAAGTCTGAGTGAGTACAAATAAAAACATGCCATTTACTCGTAATTAATATAACAATAGACCAAGTTTGAACCTCCGTGCCTAGTCCCCTCCATAGCATAATCCAATCGAATCCAAGGGCTTCGAAATACGTCTTTTCTTTTTGGTGAAACCTTGACATCTAATTGGAAATACTTCCTCTTACGTACTGTTAGTAATTATAAATAAAATAATAAACTCGTGAAAGTATAGTTCATAGAAGAATGGGGTACAGGAATTAATTGTAGTAGCCAAAAGGGTTAGGAAGTGCGACTAATTTTGGACAAGGGATGCAATGAAAGAAGAGCAATTGTAGAAACCGTTTGACAAGAGGCAGCATATTGGCAGTCACTTGTGCGAAGCTCGGAGGGTTAAATATCGGCACCTACCCCAAGCAAACATAAAGCAAAGTGCTTCCTTACGATAAAAATCGATAAGATTCCGTTGTTGACATGAGTCACATAGAGAAGACTGAAAGAATGGGCTGTATGTTTGCTGTTCCCCTTCAGTTGGGGCATCTCCCCCAGCTATTGACAAGGAGTGGTTGGTGATGCTGCGGTTCTCTTCCGGTACGACATCGTGGAGTGGACATTTGTGTACCGCTCCTCAAGTAATAATCTCCTTACACGCGGTTTAGATACAAGCTTCGTTCTTAAGGAACCTAGGGACTTGGTAGAATATCAGATTCTAATGTCATAGAGCATCAATGTGGCATGGTGCGTTGTTACTTCTACTGGTACCTTAGCTATAGAAAGGAATGGATTCTATTCGAGATTTCAACGCCAGAAATGCATGCTTTGAAGTCCTCGATGAAAGAAAACGAAGTCCAGTCCAGTGTATGTATGTATAACATAACTAAAAGGCAAAAAGCTACTGTGTTTAAAGACAAAATGCTTAGATCGCCCTCCCGTGTCTCCAATTTTGAAACCAAATGATTGTGAAGGACAGTAGGTTAGTCGAGAAATGGACTCGTCTACGGTTAAGATATTACCGGAACTATCCTGACTGACTGTTTTTTCCCCAAGTTTTCTTCAGGCACCTGACAAATGCAAAGGAAGTGGCCTTAACGTAGGCTCAGAACACTTTCAGTTCAAATTTTCTCTCCCAGTTACTCATGTATATATAATCCACATCCAACACTATTCGAGGCAAGTCTTTGCTGTAGTAGTTTCATTGTACATTTTGCATTTTGTTATAGATTTTTTGTTCTTTTTTGTGTTTTTGTTTTTGTAATTTACGTCCTCCAACGTTAAGTCATATCGGACGATGAATGCAATGGGTGAGATGATGCTCAAATGAGCCCAGGGTCCATGGAGCTTAGAGTTACTCGACATTCATATTTCAGGATAAGGGAAAACCTCTAACATAAAGTCATATCGGACGATGAATGAAATGATGTTCAAATGAGTACAGGGTCCATGGAGCTTAGAGTTACTCGACATTCATATTTCAGGATAAGGGAAAACCTCTAACATAAAGTCATATCGGACGATGAATGAAATGATGTTCAAATGAGTACAGGGTCCATGGAGCTTAGAGTTACTCGACATTCATATTTCAGGATAAGGGAAAACCTCTAACATAAAGTCATATCGGACGATGAATGAAATGATGTTCAAATGAGTCCAGGGTCCATGGAGCTTAGAGTTACCAGACATTCATCTTTCAGGATAAGGGAAAACCTCCAACGTTAAGTCATATCGGACGATGAATGGAATGAATGAGATGATGTTCAAATGAGTCCAGGGTCCATGGAGCTTAGAGTTACCCGACATTCATCTTTCAGGATAAGGGAAAACCTCCAACGTTAAGTCATATTGGACGATGAATGAGATGATGCTCAAATGAGCCAAGGGTCCATGGAGCTTAGAGTTACCCGACATTCATCTTCCAGGATAAGGGAAATCCTCCAACGTTAAGTCATATTGGACGATGAATGAAATAATGCTCAAATGAGCCCAGGGTCCATGGAGCTTAGAGTTACCCGACATTCATCTTCCAGGATAAGGGAAATCCTCCAACGTTAAGTCATATTGGACGATGAATGAGATGATGCTCAAATGAGCCAAGGGTCCATGGAGCTTAGAGTTACCCGACATTCATCTTTCAGGATAAGGGATAACCTCGGGAAAACCTTATCTAGGTAACTCACCCTGACCGAGATTCGAACCCTTGAACGTGAGGTAGACATGCTATTACAACGCTACCGAGGCGGGCACATTTTGTTATAGATAAATGGAACCGAGCCTCAGCGTTTTCGTCTCTGGTCCGCATTCGAAAGGTCCGGGTTTGATTCCTGTGGCTGACCTACCTGACCTATGGATTTCTTGGGGATTTCCCCGAGTCTTAAGGCAACGGTTTTATTCTCACCTGATGTCATCCCGCGTTGCCACTGGGGTCGTGGGTTGTATTCAGCCCTCCGGGATGTTGAAGACGAAGTCTTGGGTGCACAAACTTATACCCCAGGCATTAATTTTTATAATTGCAATATGTGGGACATTTTGACAATCGCCTGTAATTTAGATATAAACTGTCAATTCCTCAGAAACTATCGTAACTAGAAATCTGCAACTTGGTATTATTCCATTCTTGATCGATCACAAAAATAAATGGTATAAATTTTAAACATATCTAACAAAAGCTTCAGATATTTAAATTTTCACCCTTAAGCCCCCCTCCCCCAAAACCATGTTTTTGTTTATTGACATAAGTAACTGGGGTGGGTCTTGGGCACATAAAATGTATGACTTGTTGAAGCAGATAGGTATGGGTCATTTTTGGATAAATGCAGAGTATGGGTATAGAGGCTTCCGGAAAGAGGTTAAGCTAAGATTAGAAGATATTGACAGACAAGACATTTTTGCCAATACAAGTGACAAAAGCTCACTAAGATTATATAGAGAAATAAAAATAACCTGGGGGAGGGAAGGATGTATAGATATATGTAGTAAGTTAGGGCGAGAAGGTTTTGCTTGGGCGAGAACAGGAGTGAGAAACTTGAAAGTTATAGGTCAAGAGAGGGAGCTAGATAAATGTCCATTGTGTGGAGAAGAGAATGCAGATTTCCATTGTATATTAAATTGCAGTCAAACAAAGATATGGAGAGAGCAGGCTTGGCTACGTAAATGGGACAGTTTGGGGGTGAAGTAGTAATTAGAAAAATGTTGTCAGTAAAAGGAGAAAAGAACACGAAAAATATAGGGAATTATTTAGGGAAAGTTAAAGAGAGATGGCTAAGAACAATTAAGAGAAAAATGTAGAGTCGGATAGGTGAAATGACAAAAAGTGTAAAATGGAGTAGAGGGCCTCTAATACACAAAAACCTAGGGTTAGGTGTATGGGGACCGAATTATTAGTCAATGGTGGGCAACATGATAGGATTTCCAGGATTTAAGAATATATGGCATTTTTCAGTATGGATTTTATAATTGTAATCTTGATTTTGTATTTCCATTTGTTGTTGATGTAAAAGGAAATAAAAATTACTTTCTAAGTTTAGTATTGACATAGTTAATTATTCCACACCTTTCTGCACATTATGGTTCTTACTTAGTGAAGTAGATTTATATGTATTTTAATTATACGACAATATCTGTTATTTTAACTTGCTTTGGAGCCATTTATGAAATTTGGAATAAATGTAGAACTATTTCGCCTAGGGAACAGCAAAATAGTATGTGTTTAGTGAATTTGTTGCAGCATATGTTGCGATGATTGTTATTTTGTTATAGTGCATTTTAGGAGCTATTTTACTAAAATTGTGTATTCCTAAGTATTTACTTAGCAAATTTTTAGTGCCTATTTAAGTACCTATTTTGCCCATATTAGTGCCCTTTTTCCTGCCTATTCCACATATTTTAGTGCCTATAAATCCGCTCCCTGGCATCAGGGTAAAGCAGGTGTTGTGGTAGTCGTCGCTTCAGTCACGTTGCCCGGCGAACAAAATTATCTAATTGTAGTTTTTTACTTGAACGCACCCTATGGTATAGTCTCTTGCTGTTGTGTGGAATGCATTCCAACCAACAGTCATATAGAGATAATACACTCCAAATACATGTTTGGAAGTCCTCTACATATTATATGTTTAGAACATATGAACACCATAATTTAAAAGTATTGTCTCTGTACATACTCGATTAATGACTTGTGGCTTCTCAGTTCTCGAATTGTTTCCACGCATGTAAAACTTTATGGGTTAAAAAACTACTCCATTTTATAAATATATAGAAAAATATAACTCAAGTACAAACAAATGTAGTTTTTAGCAACTGCTGCATCGTTGTTAATTATTGTACCGTCCATTTTTAATCACATTTTCTTGTTTTGATGATAACGTTGTTGGAATTGTTACATCTGCCTCTGCGGTCGAGTGGTCAGCGTTCTGACTTCTCCACCCAGAGATCATGTGTTCGATTATCCAATGGTGTTGGACATTTATGATTCACCAGAGTGTACTCTATTCCTCATAGAATTTGAAAGTAAGAATGTGATTCTCTTGGTATAGATACAGCATTTTCATTTATGGCCCTCCCCTTATGCCATTTTAGGCGTCGGATGAGGAAGCTACAGTTGTAAATCAGAGAGAGAGAGAGAGAGAGAGAGAGAGAGAGAGAGAGAGAGAGAGAGAGAGAGAGAGAGAGAGAGAGAGAGAGAGATGGGTGATCAGCCCGGTTCCCGGAATGAGAGCGAGGGAAGTATAGTGTACCACAGGAGAGAAAGCCTCCGGGAAATGAGACGCAGGGGGTTTGGAAAAGGTTCCCACACCATCCCTGGACAGGTTTATGACACCCCATGTCAGTACAGTTACAGACTTTTTTTTTTCCTCTGATGACCAGGGAGTTACTGAGCTGTACCGAAAGGCGCCCAGCGCCTCCATGGGGCTTTCCATAGAGCAAGACCAGGAGACTAACAAGCCCCTCCCCCCATCTGGTCCTGTGGACTCAATACGGGATGGAAGTGAATACGCCACTTAGGCGCGCCAACCCCAAAGGGCAAGGCTACCGATTAAACTCGGTGGGGCCGCCTGGTGATCTAGCACACCTTCTACTAGCTATGCAGGCTATATGGCTTCCCTCAACCCCGTCCGGAGACGTACCCGATCTCCCACGGGTATCGGGAACCACTTCCCCCTCGAGTCCAACCCAATCCGAACAACTCCCAATCAATGAGGGGCTCGAATGTTAGGCCCAAGGTTCCTCTAATAACGTCAGAGGTACCACGAGTGCTAAGGATCCGCAGCTGAAGGGGACGGATCCCCTCCCCTACGGGGAGTTACAGATCATTCAAAACCATTCTCACACCTTCTACTTTTGTGAATGAATATTCTCGGTTTTAGTGTACAGAGTGAATAGGGCGCATGTTTTTTAACGGCTCTGCTGCTTGTGTAGCATGCGTTCTCTGTCACACACATTCGCTGTCCTTGTCCCACTGTGGAAGGGGGCGCATTCCTTTCAGGGAGCTTCTTTGCGTTGCTGGATAGTAGATGAAGAAAATGAAGGGAGAAGTGGATGAAAGGAAAGATGATAATGGGGCAACTGGTGGAGTGATTGCGGGGGAAACCGGAGATCCCGGAGAAAAAACGCCCCAGCACCATGTTGTCCACTACAAAGCTAACTTTGCGAGCGCCTGGAACAAACCCGGACGCCTTGGTGAGAGTCAAGTGGTCTAACCGCTCGGCTACGGTGCAACCGAGAAGTTATAAACTATAAAAAAAATATCCCCTTAAGAAACCTTAGAGTTCGGTTATTTCTCAAGATAAAGCTCCCGACATTACTAAAAAAGTTAAGGTGAGCTATAGAAATGAAACAATTACAAAATTGTATCTTTATTCGCCCTAAGGTTGATGCTTCTATGCCAATGGCCGTTTAACATTCACTTGTTTTTGGTTATGTCAAAGAGTATGAAATCTGTATGTCAGTATATAGCGCCCCGTTTTTTTAAATCGCTTAAACTTCCTCTTCTTTTGTATCTACAATAAAATGTGTAATGAGCCCATTTTTGTAAATGTTTATCTCATTTAGTTTAAAGAATTAGCTTTTACAAAAACATTACGTGCTAGTGAAAGTTGACACACGTCGCCCAAAGATGATTTAATGAGCCACGGCTGGGCCTTTCGGCACGTGCCCGTGGCGATTGGAAACCAATTGAAGGAAGTTTGACTGCGCCTGCGTGATACAGAATGTGGCGGTGGTAGTGGTGGGAGTTGGCGGATTTGTGCCGTCTGTTTAGTCGTTCAGCGGATTCGGTCGCTGCCGCTCTGTTCGGTCGAGTGTATGTGTATACGTGTGGCGAGCAATGGGCGGCAAAGTTGGTCTGATATGCTGCTGGACACGTGAGTTGTGGAAGTCCAAATGTAACTAAATGTCTTCTTTATTTTAGTCTCTGCCATACCGAGGCGGTCTACCAAACGTGTTTTGCCCAAAATTACATTAATTACTTTAAAAATTGTTTTGCACATAGCTTGTATTTTAATATCGCACATTAAGGCAATGTATGTGTGATATGTAAACTATATGAGTATTGAATTTTTAATCCTGGACATCATGTACAACTACTGTCAAGCTACAAATTGTTCTGTTAATATCAGCAGTTTAAAGTAAAAAATGTATATTTAATCGGTGCTTTACCTTTGCGTAAAACTACAAATTTCACTTTTTCAGCATTTTTCATTATTCAGAATGCTCTGTGGGTCACAATTTATAACTTATTAGCTTGAAATGCCACTGACAACTTCAAAGATACCCATATAAAAACTTTTGTGCAGAAATAGATAAATTAGATCACTTGAAATTATTTTCCACAACTGTCGTTGAAAAAGTAAAAACAAAAAAACCTATTTGAATTTTTTTTCTTTACCTTTAAACTAACTAAAATCAAGAAATCTCTGAACGTCATTTTCTTTTAGCTTGTGTACCAGCTCAGTTTAACCATTAGGAAGTAATAAATTACCATATAAAATTATTAATAATGAACAAAATATACACAAATATAACAATTTGTAACTTAAAACTTCACTTATAGGAAATGATGATACTTTTCTTATAAATTGGCAGGGATCGCGATTTCATGTAAAACTTTTACACCTCAGCCTGAAACAAAAACCTGTCGTCATCATTATGAACACTAGATGTTAATATATTCTTGTTAGTACTGCCAAAATCTGAAAATGAAACAAATTTAAAGACAGATTCGACTGCTGGTATTTCAAAATTCATTACGCGATGTTTGTTTTTTAAAATGAATATCTTTCTCCAAACCATTAAATCTATCGGACCATTTAATTGTTTTAATAATTTGACTTCTGGGTTTATTTCATGGTTAAATGACCAAAAATGATCTGTTAGGGTCGATTTATCAGTTTATGCTTAATGTTACGAAACTGTTCTTTCGTTCTGGTTTCTAAATTACGTTTTCTCCTTCCAATATAAACTTTATCAAAATCGAAACAATTAAACTGATAAAATTCCTAATAATAAAAGAATCTGGTATTTATCTTTTTTAAAGAAATGCAATAAGCTTTTAATACTATACCTATTTATTTTGAGGAACTAAATTTATACCAAATTCTTTAAACATTTTTTTAAAGTGTTTATTAACACTTGGTAAATAAATTGTTTAAAATTATAATCGTCTTTTATTTTTTTAAGGATAGAAATATCATTAACAGTTTTTTGATATTTGAATTTCTCAGTTTTTTATTTATAAAGTCTTTATTAACATCATTAATTAAAGCAGTATTAATAATATGTTTATATTCTGTATTAAATTCATATAAAGTGTTTGCCATAGCACGTTAAAATGTTTTCAGAAGGATGTCAGGACACGTTGCCTTAAAGCCTCTAACTAAATTCTATTCTACAATTCTTGACTAAATGCAAGAAAAATGTGTTAAATGTTTACATTCAGGGGGCATCACTGAAATGTCTAAATTATCAGATCTTAACAATTTACATTATATATCTCATATTTTATTCGCCTGCATAATGAATTCTCGTACATTATAAATTAATTTATATAATTAAAACATTATGAGGAACCACATCATTTGTTCAAAATCAAAGATGATTGGCTTATAATTTAACAAATGGTTATTCTTCTTAACTAGATTAGTTTCTGTGAAGCTTTGTTGGTACATGTATTGCTTTTGAATTTATTTTCTGAAGTAGAGAAAAATCAATACTTATTTCGAGATTTCAAGTTCTGAAAGATTGTAGAAAATTTCATAGTACCTATATGGAGTATACTGGTTTAGTTTTGTGTACTTGTACACAGTCATTTGATACAGAAATTTCAGGAAAATCTCCCATAAAAATTTTAAACAGTGTTTTTATATAGAAAAAGACCTGCGTAAGTGCGCGTCTATTAGCAGCAAAGATCAAAGAACCAGAAGTCTATTAAGTAACAAATTTGAAGAATTTCAAGAAAATCTCCATTGAAAATATGAAATCTAATGTATTTAGTCTTATTTGTATGAGGAGGGGGAAGGAAAGAGTACACATTTGCTTTGTGTATACCGCCTCAGTTGAGCAGTGTGTTTTTTGCAATATTTACAGATTTACGTGATATACTACTTTCATGCTTTGTATGTGTTATGTATTTCTTTTCTTTAAATATTTCTTTTTCTTTTATAGTACATGTTTTAAGGAGAAATAAAGATATTTTACTAATTTACTTATCCGAAAATTTGCAAGAATCTCGGAGTGTGTGTAATCTTATAAAAGTGGAGGTACAAAGCTATTAGAACCTATAACTTCCGTGCATTTATGGAAAGTGAAACAATTGACGGTTTTCAAGCTATACACGTTTTATCATCTGTAAATCCCTACTGTTTGCATTAGGTATATGACGGAATTATTCCATTAAAACAAGCATTTGGTAAAGGGAATATAACTGGAAGGCCGTTTAAGACCTCTGAAGAATTTAAAAAATATAAACAATAAAATAAGTAGAATAAAAAATGTTTTACGAAAATGGCGGTTTGTTTACCTGTTATTCTGGTTGCTTTTATGTATATTTTATCCCACACATATATACGAAACCAATATTCGTAACCAGGCAAGACTCAAATTATTCTATCTAAATGTGTGTTAATGGAGGGGACACGAGGTTTCTCATCCCGCTGTTTTCTTCTACAATCAAGCAGCTTCTATTGTCGCCTTAAAGTCCGACTACCCGCAACGATGGCGAAGGGGGCAAGATGGGAGATAGGAAGTGTCGGTCACAAATCGGCATGTCTGTAAAACGAAATTTACATATATTTCAATCTTAGCACATCTATATTTCTATTTCACATATTTAATTTTTGAAAATGATTTTCACAAGTATACTTTGATGAACATTGATATAAGTCCTGCGCCGTGGCCTAGCGGGCTAAGGTAGCATGCCTTGGTCCCTGGCCACGGAAAGCGGTCCGGGATTGATCCCGCCCCTGAGGTGCGGATTTTAGGTCCCGGGTATAGGACCGGTGCCCACTCAGCATTGTGAGGAAAGTGAGGTTAGGTATGCGGCCCTGGTCAAGAAAACCAACGATCCGGCTGGGGAATGCCGAGATGCTGACCATATCTCCTCCCCGTATCGGTTGGATGATCGCCCACCTCTGCCGTGCGGAAGTGGGCGTGAGGCCGGCAGTCAGGTTGGTAGACGTTTGCCCTCTTAGAGCTGTTGCGCCAGGGTTTATTGAACGTTGGGTGTCCTCGTGCAGTCTTTCAAAAGGGGTAGATAATGTGTAATTCAAAGAACACTTGTAAAAATTAATCAAATTAAGTTAGTTATATTTATCGATCATAGATCATATATCTCCTGAAGGAACTGATATATCACTGCATATAAATTAAAAATCTGAACTGTCAATATTATATAACATCGAAATTCGTGAATAAATTAATACACAGTACCGCCACTTTATTTATGCATTTACTTGTCTAAAGTTTGTAGATGGGGTAAATAAAGCAACTAGTGGGCAGGATTCAGTCCCAGGATCGTTGTAAGGCAAATCCTGGCCACGAGGACCTCCGCCGGTGAATGGTATAACTCAAAAACGAATAATATGTGTTATAAGTGGTTAAAGTTATAATGGGCAAGTGAGTTGTGTTTGTCGCTATTTGCGTTCCATTTTGGTAGTGCTGCGTTAAGCAGTGCAATACCTTTGCACCTATCTCTAAGTGAAAACAGGACCATAAACCTTCAGGACTTAATAAAAAGTCTCTGGTGATATATTGTTTATACTCACGTATAAACCCAGTCGCAGTGCCATTGTCTAAGCAACCTGGTATGTCGGTCGGTCAGTGACGTAATTGGCACGTCTGTGTCTACGCTGCATGACGTCATCGCTGTTGGTCCCTGGCGGCGTTCACTTGTTCAGTGACTCCTGAGCTAAACCTGTCGAAAACCGTAGTCCCCTATCAGCTGACGAGATGACTCCACTCATCTTATCGCATTTGTTTCTCTTTGTGAGGAACGTACAACACATTTTAGTGCGAAACTTAGTATATTTTTGCTCCTGTGTTTCATTTAATGCTCTTAATCTAATATTAAATAATTTATTGAAAGTGTATTAGACTAAATAACTTAATATGGAAATATAATGGCATAATACAATATGTCTAACTTTAGATTCCTAACGTTTACTTTCTTTATTCGATTAGTAATAGGTCAGTGATTTCTAACGTTAGCAGTTTTTCCCCTTTTTATACAATTATTTAACGTGCCCTGGTAATGAATTTGATCACAAGATAAATACTAAGGAAATAGAGTAAAACCTTCTTATATGAGGGTTATTTAGAAAGTTTTGGCACCTAGAACCTTCAGTACGTACATCATAACATCTCTAGAATTAGAATTTGAAGCTGTTTTATTAAATACAACATAACAATAACTCGAACGTCGAGTTTTAAAAGCGACAGTGGATCTGCTTGCTGACGTGCAACATACATCATGTATATTGCTTGCAATAAAATTGACCGGCTTTTGTTTTTATCCTCTGTGGAGTGCAACAACTACATTTTATATTCTGTGGAATAACATAAGTTGTATCTCAAGGCATTTTCAACACAATTCCTTGACACAGGTGGCGCTGATATGAACCTGGCAATTGAAAGCTTCATTAACAAACACAACATTTCTTTAAATATACACTCACAATGGCCTTTTTTAAATTTATATCTACATAAATATTTGTATGAATTTTTGGGTGAAACAAAATACTTTCTCCTGACTGCGATATTTATAACTCTGATGATGATGATGATGATGATGATGATGATGATGATGATGATGATGATGATGATGATGATGATGATGATGATGATGATGATGATGATGATGATGATGATGTTGATGAGTATACGGGTGCTCAACTGCAGAGGTTATAAGCACCCTTTTTTAAGAAAATTTATAACTCTGATGCCCGATTTCACCAACAGATGTTAAAATCGACGTTAACAAATGTAACGTAACAATTGTCTTAGCGCTAACAAAGCTGTTAAATTTCTTGCATTTCTTGCATGTTTTCTGAAAATGTTAACAAACACGTGTTAACGCCAAGAAACTTGTAAATATTACAGCTATAGAAGGCAATGGATAAGTCGTATTATTTTTTGAACGTACTGCGATGCGCTTTTGTTTTCATTTTCGTCTGCACCGCAGTCTGCACACAGCTGAAAAATTGGCGGGTAAACAAAATCGTAAACAAAAGCTGTGAGACAAATTTCTCATCCATGGAAAAAGAATTGTTAATTGAATTGGTGACGAAGTATAAGGATACAGTGGAAAATAAAGAGGATGGACGCGGTGAATGTAAAAGAAAAAGATTGCACGTGGGAAAAAATTGGAAACGAATTTAATTCAAATGTATGTGTCACTACCAGAAGCACGAAAAAACTTAATCAATATTACTTAAATTTAAAACGAAGTGCGAAGGACAGAAGTGACGAGGGACTTGAACGTTTCTAGACGGGAGGTGGACAGTGTACTTTCGCATAATTCAGTGAATTATAAAATAGCAAAGGTATTAATACTTGAATCAAAGGCGAGATCGAAATATACCTTTCAATGCATGTTTTAACTCAGTATTACGTAAATTTAAAACGAGGAGCGAAGAAGGACAATTGACGAGAGACTTGAACGTTTCTAGACGGGAGGTGGACAGTGTAATATTCACATAATTCTGTGAATTATTAAATAACAAAGTTATTAATACCTGAAGATCGACATATTCCTTTCGATGCATGTTCTAACCTCTCTTGTACTTCCGCAGTAACCTTCATAGGAACTTGTTTCGATAGTCTATACCTCTGTAGAAAATTTTCTTCTGATAGCTCCTCAAAATCATTTCTCCTCATAGGCCGTACTCTATTACGGATGCCATTTAGACGGTCTTAAATATAGCAAATCGACATCAACAGCTGGTTCAGCCCCGCCATCTTGACTATTTACAATTGTTAAGGACTTAACAACAGAAATTTGGATTGTCAGTTTAACAAGACGTTTAACACGAGGGCTAAGCTAACACTTGTTCGTGAAATGTAATTTTTGTTATAACTATTGGTAAAGTCGTGTTAAGTCTTAACATCTGTTGGTGAAATCGGGCATGAATGAATGAACCAGGTGAGGTGAAATGAGAAGCGGGGTAAACTGGAGGGAGACAAGAAATTCACCTAGCAACCAGGAAATACACCCAAAAAATCCCATAGGTCCAACTATATCTAACTGCGATCTCCCAAATGGGGTCCACAGACGTTAACATACTCGTATGTTTTCCCTTAACTGCTATTAGGTGGCAGTAAAAATTAATTTGAAGGCTGCAAATAACAGATGTGGATCAGACAGAGTTATATTAAATGGTGGTTCATTATTTCCGGAGCCATCTGATAATTACGTTAAAGCCAATCTGTGACCTTCACTTGTTCATTACGAATGTGAGTCACGGTATCTAGGAAGTCACTGCAAACACAGTAATGTACATAGAAACGACGTGTAGCACTCGAAATGTCCCTCACTTTTAGATGGCCACGACCGTTTAATATATCACCATGGTAATGAATTTAATATACTTCATCCAAGGACACAAAACATTTATAAGATTAATATAGAAGCTCAAAATATACAAATAAAGTTTTGCTCCTCTCGTAACCTCGAAACCAGTTCACATTATGGTCTACGTGATTTCGTACTTCAACCTTAAATTTTTTACAAAAGCGATTGAAGTGTATATTAACTGTATTGAACTGTACTTCAGCGTATGAAAGGCTGCTTTGTTTATCACACATTACTACATTACTCAAAGTGAATTAGCTGATTTCTTTTCATTTCATATAATTTACATATACCATTTTATTTCTATCGTAAACAAATTCATGAGATTGCATTAATTCTTTTATTTTTAGACTGAATTTACCATTACTAAGGGGAAAATATTAATTAAACATTGGTTTACATTGGATAGTACCACAATGTTTATTGCATGTTAATTCTTTTATTTACAAACCAATGATCATGAACTTATACAAGCTAGGTTGTCATTAAATTTTCTAAATAAAATATTAAGTATATGCAGCTCTCATTTAATTATAGAAGTGGGCTTGGGAAGTACACTGGGACGGTAATAATACTTAGGTTCCATTTATTAAATAAACAACTAGTTATGAATGCTAATTTTTAACATGTAGTTTACAATATTTCTTTTGCGTTTGATATATTTAACACAATTTATATCCAGAATTGAAGGCTTAAGATTATTTAAATTGTAATTTATTTCGCTCCGCCAAAATGTAGTTAATTCTTTGTTTATCGGAATTAAAATATTTTCGTGGCAACAAGAGAAATCATTTTAAATTACACAGATGTAGTCGAACATGGAACTTTTATTATACTTTCCAAAAGCTCTGTAAACATTTATGTGAAAAATGAATTAAATTCAAGGATTGGTGCATTAGTAATGGAGTAAGAATTGCACTTGAGTCTGTTTATCGTTTGGAAGGAACAAAAGATAAGCGCTACGTTTTGCAGACAAGCGATATAACGATTAGCTTTTGTTGCCTGGACACCATAAACTAATCTAACACTTTCGCAACTGTAATAGGTAATATAATTACAAAGCAACGCTGTATTAGAGGCATCACTTTCTCTACCGTAGTAAGTTACAATGATGCATTCGATTCCAAGAAATTTCACCGGAAAGTCAAGTAATAGGAATGCAACGCTCACCTTTTCCTATATAAGTTGCTTGAAGTGATGCTCCTACCTACTGAATAAGCACGAAGGTGAAATTTTGGAAAACACGCGTCGGATACTACCTCCTAATTACTCGACTGTATGGGTATTCCTTGCGGAAACTTCGTCTTTAATTATTACCCAAAGAAAATAAATGCATGGGTTTAAATCTGGACAGTGCCTCAACTGTTCTACTCGTATATGCGGCTAGCCGGGTTCAATTTCCGGCTAGGTAGAGCGAATGTTTCTCTAGCCTAGATTATACTCTGTTCTTTCTGATGTCTAAAAGAGTTAATGAGAGTGGAAATGTTTATATATTGTATAAAATCCAAACAAACACCTTTGTCTTTAGGTGACATGTTCCGATGCAAAAAGGCCGCCGATAAGACCATGACAGTTAAAGATGGGCCGTGAAATAAAACATTTAAAGTTTACATAATGTCGCCAAAACCACACTGTAATACAAGGCAGCGATTTTCTTATCCTTCTTTTAATTACGACCCCTATCAAATCTAACTTTTCCACGGTTAGAATTACTGACTGTCTATTTTAATTGTTTAATATGTATCCAGCATGTGTAAATTTTCTAATGACCTATAAATAGTGGATTTATTAAAAACGAAGACATCATACACTTCCGTCTAAGTTCATATGTGAGTCCGCTTGGGCAAAACCTAACGCAATAAACACACGTATACACTACAATAATGGCCGCGCCGTGGCTGAGTGGTTAGACCGCTTGGCTCTCACCAAGGCGGCCCGGGTTCGATCCCAGGCGACCGTAAAGTGAGATTTGTGGTGGACAACATGGCGCTGGGGCGGGTTTTCTCCGGGATCTCCGGTTTCCCCCGCCATCTCATTCCACCGGTGCTCCATCTTCATCTCATGCATCATCAGTGTCATTGCCTGCGGTGCCGTATGTAGTAAAAGCGGGCGTTAAACACTACACATTTCATTTTTTACTACAATAATAACAAACAGCTTCACTTGATATTAATGGCAAATAACGTTAAATTGAACTGTGATTGCCACGAGCTAGGCTATCGCAGAGCGAAGTAATTGAATCTGATACCTCAAACAATCACATCCGGTGATCTAGTCGCTTAATATACGAGGGTAAAAAAATAAGGATTTCAGATCACAGTTTCATCTAAATTTCTAGTTATTGTACGGATAAATCTAAAAAAATACCCAATTCATGGGTTCCGTCATGCATGTTGCATCTGCAAGAAACTGCTGTAAACTTAAATCATCCCGAAGTACTAAGTCATCTGAAGAAGAAAAACGTTTGGCTGATAAGCCCCGGACGTCACATAGAGATGGCGCCACTGAGCCAGTTTGACAGATAGCATCAGATAGTTTAACTCTAGACTAGCTTGTAACCATAGTTACAAGTCAATAGCTTCTTTAGTTTTTGAATGACAGCATTTTAAACAAGACAAGTGTAGAAGTTTCACGACAATGCAGGATTTGGTATAACGAGTAGTGATTAAATACTTCCATTTGAAAGGCTTAACGCCTAAGGAAATCAAGGAGGAAGTGAACAATACATTGAAAGACTCTACCCCTTTATATACGATGATTAAAAGGTGGGTTGTAGAGTTTAAAATGGGACGTACTAGCACTTATGAGAGTCTCGCTCTGGACGCCCTGTGGAAGTCACAACTCTAGAGGTCATTGAAAAAAATTATCGTTTAGTCGTGGAAGACTGAAGATTAAAGTTGTTTGAGACAGCAGAAAATGTAAACTTATCAAAAGAACGTGCAGATAATACTTTGAGTAATGTTTTGGTCTTTCACAAGGTCTGTGCAAGATGGGTGCCGTGTTTGTTGACACCTGATCAAAAGTTGCAAACAAAAACTGTTTCTGTTAAGAATTTGGAGCTCCACCGTAAAAACCCAAGTGCATTTTTGAGACGGCTTATTACCATGGATAAAATTTTGATATATCACTACACTCCAGAAAGTAAATCATAATCAAAATGCCCGCCTCAGTAGCGTGGTGGCAGAATGTCTGCCTCACGTTCAAGAGGTCCGAGTTCGAATCTCGGTGAGGGTGAGTTACCTGGATAAGGATTTTTGTAGGATTTTCCCTTATCTTGAAAGACAAATGTCAGGTAACTCTAAGCTGTATGGACCGTGGGCTCATTTGAGCACCATTTCACCCATTCCATTCATCGTCTGATATGACTAAACGTTGGAGGACGTAAATTACAACAACAACAAAAATCAAAATATTGGATTGCACCAGATAAACCAACTCTAAAAAGATAAAGTCAGTTTTGCCAGCTAACAAGGTTATGGCGAGTGTTTTCTGGGATGCACGGGGAATTATTTTTTATTACTTGGAAAAGAGCAAAAGTATCACTGGTGACTACTCTGCAAGCTTACTGCGACGTTTGAGTGATGAAGTGAAAAGAAAAGGATCTCTCGCCCGCCTCGGTAGCGTGGTGGTAACATGTCTGCCTCACGTTCAAGGGGTCCCGAGTTCGAATCTCGGTCAGGGTGAGTTACCTGGATAAGGTTTTTCCGGGGTTTTCCCTTATTATTCAAGACGAATTTCGGGTAACTCTAAGCTCTATTGACCCTTGGACTCATTGAATATTTCACCCAATTCATTCATTGTCCAAGGACGTAAACTACCAAAAAAAAAAAAAAAAAAAGTAGGACCTCATTTGGCAAAGAAAAAAAGACTTGTTTTTTCACGACAATGCTCCGGCCCAACGTTCAGTCATTGCAACGGGAAAAATGCGTGTGAATTAAGGTTAGAATTGCTTGAACATCCACCCTGTTTGCCATATCTAGCACCCAGTGTCTACCACCTGTTCCCGAACTTCAAAAAAATTCTTGGAGGACGAATATTTCACAGCTACGAGGCCATTGTTGTGATAAACAGTTATTTTGATGGTCATGATTAATCACACATCAGAGTTGGTTTAACTAAATCAGAGCAACAATAACAAGTGTATTAGCATTTCTGGAGATTATGTTGAGAAATAAAGAAAAAAAAAATGTTTTTCTTATTATTGTGAGGCCCCAGACTTATCAGTTGACCCTCATAAGATCAATCCGTAATAGTTTTATAAGTAATACAGAATGTAGGTGACTGCTACGCGATGTAACTAATAAAATACGTTGTGTAATTTTAACATTTAGAGCTTAATATTTTTATTTTAATACATTTGCTAGCCTTTCGCAGCTAAAATAAGAACCAAACTCCATAGTAAAATGGACTACAAAAATATATTTTTAACTCTGCACAATATTATCGACTTGTGTTTCCATTTTATATTATACGTTATTTTGACGATGTAAATTTGAAGCACGTTGTTAATATTCCGGACTGAGGATTGAAGGTTTCAGCAGCAATTAAATGGTTATAACTATTGCAGCTTCGCTCTCGGATCGGTGGTAATTGTTTTGTTCCGCTTTTGCTTGTTATCTACATCTAATTGATATTAGAGCCTCCGCAACTCTCAGAAATATTCACCTATGTAGTCGAGTGGTCAGCTTCTCAGTCCAAAGGTTTCGGGTTCTATTGCATTAGGGAGGGTGAATTCCCTGATATCTTCCCTTGTAAGAAAATGGAAATATGAATGTAAATCTATAATGTGATCCATATAAACCTGAACCATTTGAACCAATAATAGAATACACGTGCAACTTTGGGAAAATATAATACACAATTGGGACGTTAGGGTAAAGGGAGGTATTTTCGTGACATATGCAGTTTCGTGATACTTTTTCGAAGGGTTGTCACTGAGAAACCACTTGATGTTAACTCTCCTTTCACTGTTGGTAGTTGACATATTTATCCCTATAGCTCAGGAGCTATCAGCAGGCGTGTTTCTCTGAGAGATGAAGACGGAAACTAAAGTTATGTTAGGAGAGGAAAGTTCTCAGCAATTTTATTACGAGATTTTGTTGTGTGTTTTTGTGCCATTATATAAATAAGATTTATCGGTAAGTGATACGTTATAGGTAATCAGTTTGTAGCTATAGTTCCACTCTATTTATTCGTGTTAATGTCATAGTAATACAATATATTGGGGAACCATAATCCCTTACTTTCTGGCACTGTTTTTAAGCATTTTTACCGTTGTAAAAATAGCTTCCTTACATGGCATGTGATTTGTGCTCATAATTTTAAATTGTCATGTTTTCTGTATGGTGTACATAAACAAATTTGTTTTTAATATTATGTAGAATAGAGTCATACCCAAATGGTCCTTCTGTCCTGTGCCATATGTGTTGTGTCAGTGCTCAGAAGATGCTGATGTAATATTTTGGTGTGATAATTGTTGTGCAGCTGAAATATCGAAAGACTACATTGATTCTGATTAAATATTTGAGAACAATCATACTATTATTTGGAAATATAATGGTTTTCATTATTCACGAACATACCTCACCAGTATCACGAAATTAAATATCCATATCATGAAATCTCTTGCATAATGATACTTTAAAAATCACAATTTTACTATTAAAATGGATTAATAATTCTACATCTGTCACCTCTAATTGTCTTGAATAACATTGTAAAGTTATAAGTAAATACAGTGCTTTATAAACACAGTAGAATAAAAAATGTATGTATATTACGAATATGCCCTAGATTATACTATTTACATCTCAGAGAAAATGTTGGAAGTGTCCTCCACCAGCATCTATACATGTTTGTACTCGTCTCACCAAGTTCTCTCACATTTTGGCGTATCCTCGCTAATGTTACTTTTTTCGGTTCGAATGGATTCCTTGAGAATATAAATTGTCCGTGGCCTATTCTTGTACACTCTATTTTTTACATACTCCAACAAGAAAAAATCCGGTGAGGTTAGGTCAGGGGATCTGGAGGGGCCACAGACCTTTTAAAATTATTCGATTATCAAAGAAAATGGTTACAAGTTCCATGGTGTCATTAGAAGTATGACACGTTGTTTCATCTTGCTGGAAATAACCTTCCCTCAATTCTATATCATCCAGCTGCTCCACAAATGTCTTGAAGATACCCATATAAACTTCAGTGTCTACAGTCATATCAAAGAAAATGGGACCAACGATACATAGATGCTGATGGAGAACACTTCCAACATTTTCTCTGAGATGTAAATAGTGTAATGCAATCTCCCAATTGTGTATTACAGTCTCCCAAAGTTGCACGTGTTTCCTATTATTGGTTCAAAGGTTATGACCTATTGAAGTGGTTCAGGTTTATATGGATAGCACATAATTGAGTCAAATAACATCTACATTGAAACCTGAATATACAGATAAAATCATTTTCAGAACAGACGAAATGTGATTTTTATGATTTTGCCCCCTCTCCACATATTCAGCTTTTGATTGTATATCCATGTTTCAAATCTTCGGTACATATGGCCGTAATTTTAGTAAAGGTACACCAATTGTGAACAATTTAAAAATACTATTGAAAATAAGGCTCCGTAAGTTTAGCTCCCTCATCTAACGTAACTGTAATTTTGAAGAAATGCAAGCTTGTACACCAAAGTTCCATTATCTCTGAAATTAATTGGTCTAAACGTTTAGAAACATTCAGGATTGATTTTAATAAAAAGATGGTTTATGTATAAGACCATTTTTTTAAATTTTAAATTTGGTAGTTTTAATAAATATGTAGGCCAGGTATTAAAAATGTCATACATTGTTCTTACAAATAGAGATTAATTTGTTCATAAGTCAACTGTTAAAGTATTGCTGAGTGTGCCCGCCTCTCTTGTGTGGGAGTAGCGTGCCTGACATTCAAGAGGTCTCGAGTTCGAATCTCGGTCAGGGTGAGTTATCTGGATAAGGGTATTTCCTGAGTTTTCCCTTATCCTTAAAGACGAATGTCCAGTAATTCTAAGCTGTATGTACCTTGGACTCATTTGTGTATCATTTCATTCATCGTCCGATATGACTTAACGTGGGAGTACCTTAAACCTTAAAAGATAATTAAAAACAAATTGCTGAACAGACCTTGAAAATGTTAGTTAATTGTCTCAAAAGTTTTTTAGATAATGCGTCGTCAATTAACATTGGCATAAGAGAGCATTTCGATTCTCCTTTCAAACATGTACTAGGGTCGTTTGATAAGTCTGGTAAATTCCTCTT
Source organism: Mantis religiosa (assembly GCA_030765055.1). NCBI lineage: Eukaryota > Metazoa > Arthropoda > Insecta > Mantodea > Mantidae > Mantis > Mantis religiosa. Next base: position 23,607,468 of record CM060958.1, read on the forward strand.
AAGGGATAGAAATTTTTTGTTACAACTTTGTGGATGGTAAGCTTGATTATTTAAAAGATTATGCATAAAATTTGAATGTGCTATGATATACAGTTCATTGTTGACAGCCATCTGAACTGGTCAGTATGATAGCTGCGCTTAAAGTGGAAAAAACAGTGTTCCGTGCTGTTGTTAAACATTATAGTTGAAGGACTGGACTGCCCCACAAGTCAAAACTGAATTGCACGGACTCTCCACCAACACTGAAGGTCATTTACTTTTGGATTACTGAATTTAAATGTGGTCGTAGAAGTACCGAAGATGAATCGCGTTCTGATCGCCTAATTGATCGCCACACAGGACTCCATTGAAAAATTCACGATCTGGCTATGCAAGACCGCCGAATTAAAATTCGTGAGATTGCTGAGGCTGTAGGCATCTCAAATGAGCGAGTGTACAATATCTTGCATGAAAAATTGGTAATGAAAAAGATGTGTGCAAGATGGGTGCCGCGATTGCTCACAGTCGACCTAAGGTGCATCTGGAAGAACACTTCTGCCGAACATCTGGCGATGTTTAATCGCAAACCGCAAGGCCTTTTGCGCCGATTTGTGTCCATGGATGAAAATTGAATTCATCATTACATACTAGAGACAAAATAGCAGTCAAAACAACGGACAAAGGCTGGTGAAAGTACACAAAAAAGGTAAGGACCATTTTGTGAGCTGGTAAGGTGACGGCCACTGCTTGTTGGGAATTTCAAGGAATAATCCTCATAAACTACTTGGAAAAAGGCAGAACCATAACTGGAGCCTATTATGCTTCATTGTTGGATCGTTCGTTACATGAGTTGACTGAAAAGAGACCGATATTGAAACGCAGAAATGTGTTCTTTCACCAGGATAATGTACCATCGCACACATCAGCAATAGCAATGGCGAAAGTGCATGAGTTGGGCTTTGACTTGGTCCCTTATCCACCTTACTCACCAGACTTAGCCCCGAGTGACTTCTTCCTTTTCCCAAAATTGAAAATTTGTCTTGCTGGTAAGAAATTTCCATCAAATGAAGAAGTGATAGTCACCGTCAACGAATATTTTGCAGGCCTCGACGGAACTTATTTTTCCGACGGGTTGAAAAACGTGCAACATGGCTCCAAGTATATAGCCATCAGTGTGAACTATGTCGAGAAATAAGGTGACATGTTCACGAAAAAACATTCTTGTTTTTTTACCAGACTTATCAATACTTCATATTAATGGAGGTAAACGTTTTTACAAAAGGTTTCATTAGACATTTCCTTATAGGTACACGGAGAATGAGACACAAATCGACATTCAGATGTTAAAGCGGGTGGTTTGACATTCCATACTGTTTCCATGACATCACGAGTTATAAATAGATCGTGACAAACTTCGAAGATTGTGAAAGCATTGGGAAATTCTAACCAATAATGACGAATTTACCGGAAATCGTTACTGATACAGAAAGTTGCCTTAAAGAAATTGCCTGTTTTAATGAACTAAATATTTTTTGTGTGAGATCTTGCCTTATCTCTTACGGTTTGGTAGTTACCGTATACACAATACTTTCAGAATAAACGTCACGTAACAGACTGTTACTAAAAAGTTCAGGGTAACCATTTTAATCTTCACGCAAATATTTTAATGATGTGCTATTTTAATTCAAAACGCTAAAGGTCATTCTTGATAAAATCAAAAATAAAGAAAATTTTCCATGTAACGTGTAGTTTAGAATGAAATAATTTTTTAAGGCCTTTGTGTCATATGCTTGGTATTTCAAAACTTTATTTTTAAAGTACTCTTACTTTAAAGCATATTGGACGATGTATTAAATTATTGAAATGATTCTGGAATGAGCACAGAGTCTGTAGAACTAGTTACCCGACATTCATCCATCAGGAAAAGGAAAAACCAGGTACATATCTTATTCAGATAACTCACCCTGACCGAGATTCGAACTCGGGACCTCCTGAATGTGAAGTAGATACGCTGACAGATACGCTACAGAGGTGGGTGTCGCAGAACTTATATAACTTTGGTATTTGTCGACATTTTTGTATTTTAATTATGCTATTTACATACCCACGAGGATCTTTTTCAAAAACGTTTATTTGGCAATTGTTTTGTGAGTTTTCTTTTTAATTTTCCATTTATATGTCGCCTTTAGCGTCAATAAGGTCTTGTGGGTGGCTTCTTACCTTTGGAATAATTGCTTGCGAGCAAAGCTCATTCTTAAATTGGTGTTAATCTTCTGGTTGAATTACTTTCGGTATTTATTATACTAAGTTCACACACAACACACTTCCAGGCTCTAGAGAGAATGTAGAACTATCCCACCCATTGGGAATCGAACCCAGGACTCCTGGATATGAACGTTACCACAAAGGCAGTCTTGTTTTGTTGCACTTTTCTCGGCTTAATGGTTATAGAAAGTCATATAAATGCTAGGTTAGCTACTTTTTAACTCGAAAATAAAAAATGCGGAGTTGGAATGCGTAGTACCAGAGTTCATATCCCCATTGGTATTTTTCTCACAAGGTGTTCCCACTGATGTTTCCGCAAAAGAAGCCATAAATCTCTGTGCGCATACTTGTGGAAATGTTTTGTTTTCATACCGATACGCTACACTTCGACGTTCTCCTGGATGTTGTCTTGTGGTCGGTAAAGTCGCAATGTATGCATTTTGGGACGTTTTTATCAGCGTTGCAACAGACTTCCGAAGTATTTGCGGTTTGGATGCATAACTGTAACCAAGCAACTGTCGTGTATCGGAAATGGCGTTCGGTTCACCTAACCGCCTTCATTTGCACGAGTTTAATGAACCGGTTGTGCTTTCGTACTTCATCTGAACTTAGCGAAAAAGTCCTTTTTGGCGCACAAAGCTATATACCTCCTGTAGCATCTACTGTCCGGCCGCTGTATGTTCGGCTCTGACATTTAGTGGCTGCAGGAGGTGGAGGGGGAAGGTTACTAGTACCAACATATAATAATGAGTAATTGAAAACATATCGTCAGAATTATCTTTATAATGAGAGTATAAGGCTATATTAGCTTCAAAACATTGAAATACAACTTTTAATTTCATTATCATGCAAGATATTCTTTACAACATCACTCTATTCAAATATTTCGTTCACACCTTTCACGCACACCAACTGCTTCTGTTGGTGATACTGGGAGTCTGTACATCCGGTGTCGTGGTCAGGAAGCTAAAACTGTCTGCTAGCGCCAATCAGCGTTGTCGCTGGTAGGCGTGGCTCCCGAACTCAACACCGTGTTGCCAGCTTCAATTTGTTTGAGCCACGTGGCCTAATAGCGGCTTGCGCTGGTGAACTTTTTTCGGTATATTTTTCGTGCGTGAATTCCGATGTTTAGTGTTCGTAAGTCCTATTATTATCGCTATTATAATAATATGGCTCCTGGTTCGTGTAATATGCAAGTACTGAAATATTTAAAATACACATTGTTCCTCTGCTTGAAATTCCCGCTAAAGAACTGGCAACAGCCTGCTTCCCCCTCTCGAGAAATGTCAGAGCCGAACATACAGCGGCCGGACAGTAGTTATAGCATAATAAGGTTGCATTCTATCCAACAATAGTGTTACCGAAATGCATGTTTCGAAGCCCTCTGAATATGAAGTACACTCCGCGCTCAATTGCGAATAATATATTTTAGAACAAAACATCTGAATGATTATCAACCGTTATTCTGCTATCGATTTCACATATTCCAGACAAAACTTTGTAGAAATGATTTAATTACGTATTTTTTAGATATACTATAAGTTTAGAATTATAGAATTAATCGACACTAAATTATTTAGTTAGATAGAGCTGGTGCATATGTATGGCTTTGACATGTACAAAAAATAACAAGCAAATTTTCCTTTATGTGAAGTAAGGTTTTGTCTATGCAAAAGTCATCCAGAAGGAGCAAGACTTCTGAAGATATTCACAGAAAATTCAAGATATACATTTTATTTGCCATAAAAATATCTTAAATATATAGTATTTGAATAAAAACTTGTTGAAGTTAATTTATAAAAAATCAAAATCTTAAACAAATTCTCGCCTCGGTAGCGGAGACGGTAGCGTGTCTGCCTGACGTTCAAGAGGTCCCGAGTTCGAATCTCAATTATGGTGAGTTACCTGGATAAGGTCTTTTCCGGGGGTTTCCCTTATCCTGATAGACGAATGTCGGGTAACTAAGCTCCATGGACCCCGAACTCACTTGAGCATCATTTCACCCATTTTATTCATCGTCCGATGTGACTTGACTTTAGGGGACGTAAATTAGACAAAAAACTTGAACAAATATTTCATGTAACGGGTGGTATAGAGTGTAGAGGTGTTCTTGAAAATCTTTCTGTCGCATCCTAGGTGTGTGTGTATATGCACGTAACACACATCTCTATCTCTAAATACTTTTTGGAGGAGGGGAGGGGAGGGGAGTCAGAAGGAAGTCAGCTGTGCCGTAGGGAAGAACAAACTCTCCATAGGCCTCGTGTACATTGTGTGGACGTCAACTGAAGATTTGTTGAGAGGAAAGCAGAATTTCAAAGCCGCATATTGTTCCTCACGTGTTACCTCCATTGCAGCGGTAGGCGATACTGAACATGTCTGAACTTGCCTGGTTCTCACAGGCGGAAACCAGGAGTACCAACAATGAAACTACTACAGCGTGTTTGTTTCACATTAAGCTAACAGAATATAATAAGATTGAATTTTAGTGCGAAAAATTATGTCCGTTAAAAATTATGATCATTCTTTATTGAACAGCCCTCGCATTTCCAAATGCGGATCTAGGTAACGTATTTAGTCAATATGCCTGGGCTCGCCCAGCCAGTTAACGTATATGCGAGATATCTGGAATTTCGGCGGCGCATTGGAAATTCCGGAATGAGAATCTTAATGGGCAAGGAACATCGCCGTGGGCATTCCAATGAAGCTGTTTCCATTGTGTAAAGGTAACAAACGGTACGGTTTAATGGTATCTCATTGCACGATCACGATAGAGGTCGCTATTGCGCATGCACTAGGGAGCAGAGCACGAAGGACTTAATTTTTTGATGTCTGAATCATCCTGACATTGGATTTATTGGTACAGCTCCATATGTCCAAACAGGTTTGAGCATCCATTTGTGGTTTAATAATTTAATGATTTTATGATTTACATTTAGTGGACAATTTAAGTAACCTTCAGAAATAAAATATCCACGTACATTTTTTGCACTGCCACATAATTATAGTGGATAGTAGAAGTACGAGGTGCGTTGAAGCTATGACACCTATTTTTTTCAGGACTGGGACTAGATAGGAAATTCTGGTTTATTTTAAATACACGTGAACTCTTTGTGAATGCGTGACACAGATGGCAGTACTGTACAGCGCATAGAGCTCTAGTGGCAGTGACGAAAGTTAGGACTGTTTTTGATACTTAAAATGGCAACGTTTTCATTACAAGAACAGCGTGTAATTATTCGTTTTCTCCATTTTCGTGGTGTGGCACCTATTGAAATTCATCGCCAGTTAAGTGAGGCATGTGGTGATGGTACCATAGATGTGTCTAATGTAGGTTCCTGGGTGTGACAGTTCAATGAAGACAGAACATCGTGTGACAACAAACCAAGACAGTTAAGTGAGGCAGCTGGTGATGGTACCATGGATGTGCGTTCCTGGGTGTGACAGTTCAATGAAGACAGAACATCGTGTGGCAACAAACCAAGACAGTTAAGTGAGGCAGCTGGTGATGGTACCATGGATGTGCGTTCCTGGGTGTGACAGTTCAATGAAGACAGAACATCGTGTGACAACAAACCAAGACAGTTAAGTGAGGCAGCTGGTGATGGTACCATGGATGTGCGTTCCTGGGTGTGACAGTTCAATGAAGACAGAACATCGTGTGACAACAAACCAAGACAGTTAAGTGAGGCAGCTGGTGATGGTACCATGGATGTGCGTTCCTGGGTGTGACAGTTCAATGAAGACAGAACATCGTGTGACACCTAACCAAGACAGTTGAGTGAGGCATGTAGTGATGGTACCATGGATGTGTCTAATGTGCGTTCCTGGGTGTGACAGTTCAATGAAGACAGAACATCGTGTGACAACAAACCAAGACAGTTAAGTGAGGCAGCTGGTGATGGTACCATGGATGTGCGTTCCTGGGTGTGACAGTTCAATGAAGACAGAACATCGTGTGACACCTAACCAAGACAGTTGAGTGAGGCATGTAGTGATGGTACCATGGATGTGTCTAATGTGCGTTCCTGGGTGTGACAGTTCAATGGAGACAGAACATCGTGTGACAACAAACCAAGACAGTTAAGTGAGGCAGCTGGTGATGGTACCATGGATGTGCGTTCCTGGGTGTGACAGTTCAATGAAGACAGAACATCGTGTGACAACAAACCAAGACAGTTAAGTGAGGCAGCTGGTGATGGTACCATGGATGTGCGTTCCTGGGTGTGACAGTAAAATGAAGACAGAACATCGTGTGACACCTAACCAAGACAGTTGAGTGAGGCATGTGGTGATGGTACCATGGATGTGTCTAATGTACGTTCCTGGGTGTGACAGTTCAATGAAGACAGAACATCGTGTGACAACAAACCAAGACAGTTAAGTGAGGCATGTGGTGATGGTATCATGGATGTGTCTAATGTACGTTCCTGGGTGCGACAGTTCAATGAAGGCAGAACATCGTGTGACACCAAACCAAGACAGTTAAGTGAGGCATGTAGTGATGGTACCATGGATGTGTCTAATGTACGTTCCTGGGTGTGACAGTTCAATGAAGACAGAACATCGTGTGACAACAAACCAGGAGAGTTAAGTGAGGCATGTAGTGATGGTACCATGGATGTGTCTAATGTACGTTCCTGGGTGCGACAGTTCAATGAAGGCAGAACATCGTGTGACACCAAACCAAGACAGTTAAGTGAGGCATGTGTTGATGGTACCATGGATGTGTCTAATGTACGTTCCTGGATGCGACAGTACAATGAAGACAGAACATCGTGTGACAACAAACCAAGACAGTTAAGTGAGGCATGTGGTGATGGTACCATGGATGTGTCTAATGTACGTTCCTGGGTGCGACAGTTCAATGAAGGCAGAACATCGTGTGACAACAAATCAAGACAGTTGAGTGAGGTATGTGGTGATGGTACCATGGATGTGTCTAATGTACGTTCCTGGATGCGACAGTTCAATGAAGGCAGAACATCGTGTGACACCAAACCAAGACAGTTAAGTGAGGCATGTGGTGATGGTACCATGGATGTGTCTAATGTACGTTCCTGGATGCGACAGTACAATGAAGACAGAACATCGTGTGACAACAAATCAAGACAGTTGAGTGAGGTATGTGGTGATGATACCATGGATGTGTCTAATGTACGTTCCTGGGTGCGACAGTTCAATGAAGGCAGAACATCGTGTGACACCAAACCAAGACAGTTAAGTGAGGCATGTGTTGATGGTACCATGGATGTGTCTAATGTACGTTCCTGGATGCGACAGTACAATGAAGACAGAACATCGTGTGACAACAAACCAAGACAGTTAAGTGAGGCATGTGGTGATGGTACTATGGATGTGTCTAATGTACGTTCCTGGGTGTGACAGTTCAATGAAGACAGAACATCGTGTGACAACAAACCAGGAGAGTTAAGTGAGGCATGTGGTGATGATACCATGGATGTGTCTAATGTACGTTCCTGGGTGTGACAGTTCAATGAAGGCAGAACATCGTGTGACACCAAACCAAGACAGTTAAGTGAGGCATGTGTTGATGGTACCATGGATGTGTCTAATGTACGTTCCTGGGTGTGACAGTTCAATGAAGACAGAACATCGTGTGATAACAAACCAAGACAGTTAAGTGAGGCATGTGGTGATGATACCATGGATGTGTCTAATGTACGTTCCTGGGTGCGACAGTTCAATGAAGACAGAACATCGTGTGACAACAAACCAGGAGAGTTAAGTGAGGCATGTGGTGATGATACCATGGATGTGTCTAATGTACGTTCCTGGGTGTGACAGTTCAATGAAGACAGAACATCGTGTGACAACAAACCAGGAGAGTTAAGTGAGGCATGTGGTGATGATACCATGGATGTGTCTAATGTACGTTCCTGGGTGCGACAGTTCAATGAAGGCAGAACATCGTGTGACAACAAACCAAGACAGTTTAGTGAGGCATGTGGTGATGGTACCATGGATGTATCTAATGTACGTTCCTGGGTGTGACAGTTTAATGAAGACAGAACATCGTGTGACAACAAACCAAGACAGTGGAGTGAGGCATGTGGTGATGGTACCACGGATGTGTCTAATGTGCGTTCCTGGGTGTGACAGTTCAATGAAGACAGAACATCGTGTGACAACAAACCAAGACAGTTAAGTGAGGCATGTGGTGATGGTACCATGGATGTGTCTAATGTACGTTCCTGGGTGTGACAGTTCAATGAAGGCAGAACATCGTGTGACAACAAACCAAGACAGTCACGGCCTCGCACCAACCAGTTTGACGACATGATCCAGCGAGTGGAGGACGTTGTTTTGGAGTATCACCGGTTGAGCATTTTCAGATCTTTATGCAAGATTGTGTACACAGATCCCACGGAAATGCCAATTTTGGAGGCGATGTCTGCAACTGTAGACAGAAACTTACCACACAAAAATGAAGATCTTGTTCAAACATTCAGTTCATGTCAAATAATGTTAGTGGCATTAAACGTTTACGAGCTATTTGTTTGCAATTTCTTTACGTTTGCCATTTTGAAGTGTTCTCATTCTGTTTCTGCGATGCCGTGGTAACAATCAAGTAGGGGAGGAGAATTTCAGCACTTAAGAGTCTGTTGTGATTCTGGGAACTTCCAGCAAGCATTGTAGAAGCAAAGGATACAGAGTCCTTAAGGTTTCACATGCGACGACAGGCCTAGCTATCCTCACGGAGAGGTCTAAGGACCGGTTTCACATCAAAATTCAAGGAGATAGTTCTGCAAAGAAAACTCTACCGTGTTATGGGACGCCCGCCGTCCTCTCGCCTGTTCCTTCGACTCTGAAATGTAGGAAATGTAAGGACAATTCCTGGCATTATATAATTCAACAGTTGCATTCCAATCACGACTGGACTGGACTACGCTATGCAGAGGATTCGGCACGGAGGTCCAAACTTGGTATATTGTACCTATGTCCCCAAATGGGCAACCCCGGGAGGAAGAATGAGAGTGGCCGTTTCAAGGGGCCACGGCAGTTCAGAGGGCAGGTTCCCTAACCTTAACCAGTTGGCAGGCCAGAACAACTGGCATCGTGCCCCACCAGACCAGGTTCGGAACCCGGAGGAGGAAGTTTTACCAAGAGCATATCATCCTGCCATGCAACGCCGAGACACCCGCCGAGACTTCCGCCCTGAAAAAGACCACCGATGAAAGATGAAATGAAGTGACAGGACAGGAAATTCGGGGGATGTAGTTATCTTATCCACTATTAGCCTGGGGATCCGGAGGAACCCCCCCCCCCCGCGAAAAAGCTCATGGAGTCAGTGGGCCACAGTCATCCAGTTCGGTTATCCAACCAGGGAAAACCATGAAAAAACCAAAGGGCATAGCAATTTGTCCGACGAAAATCGAACCCAGCACTTCTCAATTGGAACCTCACTCGCAATAGAATGCAAAGGGTATGCAGTTTCAAAGCCAGAACGAATAGGTAGAAGCTATACAAAACTAAACGGATTTCTGTACCGATGCTCATCCTGAATTTGGCGAATAAAAAATGAAATTCCGTTTAGTTGCTAGAGAAATTGTTCAGTTTAAAACCATAACTCGAATAAAGTTGAGACGATTACAATGAAAGTGCCGAAAATCAATGTGAAGTTTTATTTTAACATGGCGGAAGAAGTTTTGTATGGCTTCATGGCGAGCATCACAAACCTTCTTCAGAGCGCCTGCGGTTTTGGAATGCTTGTGTGGTCTGTACAGTGCATGTCGTTGAGGGTTCTACTCAAACAGTGCAAATCTAAAGTGCTCTGGACGTAACACTAAAACAGGTAAGGAGATATCGCTTAGTCAGAAATACCATATCGAGATTTCATGTGCAATTTTACTGCGGTATCGTTTATTACTTTCTGTATTAGGTATAGTAAGGCAAGTAACGTATTCCACCCGAAAATTCAATATTGAAATTTTACGGAAGTACAATTTTTGAAACTTCCTGAACAACATAACTAAAAAACGAAGCTCTGTTAAATACTAAACTTGTTATTTAATTCTAACCTCTTCCAAGGATAAATAAAGAAATTTGTCAAGAAAAATATTCTAATCCAAAGTACAAGAATATCTTGAACTTCCTGGGAATGTCCTTGGAAATTTTCTTAATTCTGAATGACTTTAGCATAACTAGACAAAGATATACAAAATCTGAATGCACAAACCATTACTATTCACAATTTGTGTCAAATAGTCTTGTGAACTGTTTTGGAAATGTTCGCTTTTATTTGTGCGAAATTCTTCAAAGCTTGTACTTTTCTGAAATTTTAATAAGTAATTCTATATTTTTATGTATCGGCAATGCAATGAAAAAGGAATTTCTAAGCAATCACATAAAAGCTAGCTCTTCAGACGTTTGACTATCGCTTAAGGTCTACTGTATTTGCTTATTTCCTCTGCACCTACGAGAAAATTAGCAATTAGTTCTTCAAATGTCAAGTACATTGACGAATAAGACGTGTAAGAATAACACTGTCCGGCAAAATAAATTTTTGTCGCAGATTTGCCATCTGAGGGGCCGTATTAACTTGGATGTGCTGTGCTTTCCCTTCTTTTCTATCGCGTCAGGTTTTCTCACAAATCAGAAAATACATTTTGAAAAATTTTCTTTTGATATAAGCACACGTGCATTACATATAAAATTATTTCAGAATATAAAATTTGCTATCTGAGAGATTATGATTAACTAACTTGGAAGTGCTATGAATGGTGCTTTTCATTTTTTTTTTCTATCACATAAGGTTTTCTCACAATCACAAAAATAAGTTTTGAAAATATGTACTGTTTTGGCGTAAGAGTACTGCATTATGTATAAAATAAATACAGAATGCAAAATTTGCTATCTGAAAGGCGATATTAACTTGGATAAGCTGAATTGAATGCTGTCTTCCATTTTTTTTTCTATTACATCACGTTTTCTGATAAATCACAAAATATGTTTTGAAAATGTGTACAGTTTTGGCTTAAAAATATTTCATTAGATATAAAATAAATACAGAATGCAAAATTTGCTATATAAAAGGCGATATTAACTTGGATAAGATGAATTTAATGCTGCCTTCCATTTTTTTTCTATTACATCACCTTTTCTCATAAATCACAAAATATGTTTTGAAAATACGTACTGTTTTGGTGTAAAAACACTGCATTACATATAAAATAAATACAGAGTGCAAAATTTGCGATCTGAGAGGCTATATTAACTGACTTGGATAAGCTGAATTGAATAGTGCTTTCCATTTCTTCTGTCACATAATACTGCTTTTGATGTAAAAACATGTGCATTAGTATAAAGTAAATACGAGTTTGAAAATTTGCAATCTGAGAGGTTTTATTAACTAACTTGGATGTGCTAAATTGAAGGTGCTTTCCATTTTTATCTATCGCGTAAGATTTTCACACAAATCACAAAATAAATTTTGAAAATGCTGCAAATATATAGTGTCCAATATAATAAAAAAAGCATTGAATTTCATAAAAATGGCACGAGTTACGCAAAAACTGTGGAAGAGTACAGACATCATATATCGAATTCTATTAATATTCTTTCCTAAATCAAATCCTGCAAAAGCTTTTCCTTTTTGTATTTATTTCAACTCAACTGGGATAACGTTTACAAAAATGTTTTCATTAGATACTTTGTTATATGAACAAAGTATATACAGGAGGCTGAAGAGATGGTGTAATATTTGTGCCCGCCTCGGTAGCGTAGATGGTAGCGTGTCTGCCTCACTTTCAAGAGGTCCCGATTTCGAATTTTGGTCTCTCAGTTACCTGGATAAGGATTTTTCGGGGTTTTCTCTTATCAAAGACGAATGTCGGGTAACTCTAAGCTCTATGGACCCTTGGCTCATTTGAGTATCATTTCACTTATTTCATTCGTCGTCCGATATGACAACGTTGGAGGCTAAGTCCGAATATCCAGGAAATGGTTTGTGCCATAAAAATGAGTGTAACATAACGAGTGCATTTTATTGCAAATATAAAATTTCAGATGATTATCAAAGTTGGCTTTTGCCAATTACGTGACACTTAAGATTTTGAAGAAAATCTACATACCCCAAACTACCTTTACAAGGAAAAGTTTTTTAGTTGTTAGGTTTGTCGATAAGGGCGCTAACGATTTTGAGTAAAATGCCGAATTATTTAAATATTTCCACGACAATTAAAAATGCATACCTTGAAATTTTTGGGAATAGCATGTGAAGTTCTTTTAATTTAGAATGCACACTTGTATAAAATTGTATAACGTTGATCCATTAAAATTTTATTACACAATTACATATTCTGTTAAGGAATCAAATTTTTGTGAAATAACTTTTTTTGTGCATTAAGCTTTTCTTACGTATTTCCTATTACTGATTTGAATTTTCGAATACTTTATACGTAAGAAAATACCAAGTTGTCATTTGTTTGTTCCTCGTGGTTAGGCAAAGATTGGGATTTCTAAGGCAATATGCAGCGACCCAGTTTTTAAACATTTGACTGTATCTTCTGCCTTCTTCGTTTCTCTTGATGTACCTTCTGTAAAATTTTAGATCGATTAATATCAAATAAGTAGCAGAACATAGTTTTGTAAGAATATTTTGTAAAAGTCACCGTATTTTTAAGTTATGCTGGGTACAATGAACCCACTTATTCCTTTTATTTTCTATTCTCAATTATTACACTTCTATATTTATTTAAATCTCCTTTCAGCCACACTAGGATCCGTAACTTTTCTCTCTCTAATTTGTATAACTCCTTTATCTGCTGTGAATATGTAAGAGGTCTTTGACTGAAACATTTGGTGGTGCGTTTGCTTTTCGTCGTTTTAGGTAATATTAATATGCTGGGAATCGAACCTGGAACTCCAGAGAAAATGCTCGTTGACCTCTGGAATACGTGGCAGTCAAACCGCAGTTTTCCCTTGTTGAGTTAGAACGAGGATTTTGTAAATCTTGTAACCTTGCTTATGTAGGCACGTGTTCGACCCAATAAGAGGTAAACCACATTCAGCTGAGATCTGCCATCGGAAAGTTTGTGTTCAAATTGAATCTGTTGGAGAAGCACTTTTGTCTTCCTCCTTGTGGTAAAATGGAGAGCACGATACAACGTCGCTGTTTTTCTTACACGAATACTCAAACTTGAAATAAGTTATGAGCTATGAGTTCCAGCTTAGAATTCTAGAGAAACCGACTCTACCAAATAAATAATGAGAAATGGATTTTGTAGCATCCCTACCGCGATTGACAGAAAATGTTCCTTCTTGCAACTGAACAACCTTTCTACTAAATATTTCAATTTATACTTTCGTTTCCTTATATCTATACATCTAGAGATCTGTGAGTGAGAGAGGGGAAGAGAGAGAACAATACAATTCGACAATATCAACAATGTACTACCATAATTGGAGAAAAAACGTAACTTCTCTTTCTTTTTTTTTTAATTTTCCATTTTATTGCTCTACTCTTAGCTTTCGGACTACATTTTTTTCATTTTTTTTTTTAATTTACGTCCTCCAACGTTGTCATATCCGACGATTAATGAAATTGGAAGTAATAGTGCTTAAATGAGCCCAGGTTCCATAGTGCTTATTTACCAGACATACATCTTGCTGGATAAGAGAAAACCCTTGAAAAACCCTTATCCAGAAAATTCACCCTGACCGAGATTTGAGAGACTAAGGAGTCAAAAGATTTTAAAATCATTAAGTAGAAAACTGTCAAACTGTTTAACCGAAATTATTTTCCGTATCTCACAGCCAAGGTGTTAAAAATTCAACAACATTTATGCAAATAAGACTAAGAAATGAATGTACAATTGCTTTATGTTTTATAATTAAGTTAAAATTATAAATTTGGAGTGATAAGGAAATAATGTAGGGCCCAATAAGAATTTCATAGCCTCTTAACATAAAGTAATTATGGATTAGAATGAAAAATTAATAGCTCGTTCAAATGCGTGTGTATTTTTTCTTATAAGATCAATTAGAATAAATTTCTGAGGTCGCGTAAAAAATCCTCACTATGGATCCCTGTGAATGGGAGGTAAAGTTGGTGGTGCCCTAATCGAGATTTACGGCGATTTAAGTGGTCTTTTAGGCTCTGTACAGAATGGGAGCCGAGAAACATAGCATTTAATGAGGGACCATACATAAAGATCAATTTAATATAATCATAAGAAAACTTGCCCACTCTTTTTTTTTTTTCCTTGTTCCATTTATATCCCGCCTTTAACTGCTATGGTCATATCGGCGGCCGTTCTCCTTTGGAACATACTGAAGGCGTTAACTCGTTACCTTTGGTTTTTAATCATTAGATCACGCACACATTCACACTCTCATTCATACTTCCAGACTCTGGGGAAGATGGGGAATTATCTTGGTCGGAGAAAAATCCCCACCCCTACCGCCGAGAATCGAACCCGGGACCCCTAGCACGGCAGGCAGGTGCTCTACTGTCTGAGCTACGGGGCCAGCCCTTGCCCGTTCTTATTAGTGGCACTACAGACAATAAATACTAACACATGAAATTATAGTTCTGAAAATGAAGGCTTCATGCTTAAGTTTAGAATTTGTCCTCAATTTGCCAGTTTGTGAGGACTGAAGAAGGCCTGGACGAAAGGAGAGAGAAAAAAGACCCTGAGCCAAATAGAAGGTTCGCAGTGGAATATGATCTCGAGTCCATGCTTTAGCGATCTCGGCTATCCTTGCCGATAGTGAGGTGTAAAATAGTCATTTACTATCTAGAGATCCCATGTTCACAGACTTAGCACGGTTTGCTTTATGCATGTATGGCTAAACATATTGTAACCTCGCTGTCTACACCAGGTAAATCGTTCCTTCAAACATTATACATTATTTATCACGTGATTACAACGAGGAGTACATTTATGGTGACGATATGAGAAATGCGGAATGAATGCTTCGAGGGCATTGACTTGGAGGCAACATTATTGTAAAATTACCCTTCGATTTTTCTTGGAAAGTCAAGAACTTCCGTGAAAAATTGATACAAATCGATGAATCCCGAGCCAAGACAGCGTTGTGTGGGAAAGCAATGAGCTTGTTTAACGTATGTAAACAATGCGTGCAGTTCACGGGGCACCGGTCAGTGATGTGAGTTGACAATTCTACAAAATAAATTATTTATATTGTTTTTAAGGGCATCAACCTTTGTGCGAGTTTTCTCTCTCAGTTACAAAGTAGTCTTTAACGGTTATTGTTCTACCTAATCGAGACAAATTTTTTACGAAAACTACATTTCTGAAATGGGTGAAAAGATGCTGAAATGAGCCCAGGGTGCATGGAGCTTAGTGTTACCAGACATTTATCTTTCAGAATAAGGGCAAACCACAGACAAAAACCTTATCCAGATAGGTCACACTGACCGGGGACCTCTTGTACGTGCGGCAGACACGCTACCATCTATGCTACAGAGGTGGGCTTCCTTGTACTTGCAAAAGGATTACAGGAGAATGGAAAAGTGGTCATAGCGTTAAAAATTGAGTAGCTTTTGAATTAAACAATATAGTAGGTCACTTCAATATGCGGCTTTGGACTGAACAAATACTGACAAAAGCTAATAATGACAACAATGTTTGCTTTATTGCAACATCTTCTTGAAAGAAAATAGTCATGATAACTAACAGAAAGACAACTAATTAAAATACTAATGATGATCAGATATACTGATAGGAGAAGGACCCAAGAAGAGGTTTGTGTCTTGTTTAATGTAATGCATCCAGGACGAGGGATTACTTATTCTACGGTAAGCAAAATTTTGAAAAAAAATCAATGTAACTGGAAGTCAAACTAAAAAATTCAATGCCACGGCCGGGGTTTGAACCGCGGTTTGACTCTATCCAAAACCTTAGCCTATACACGGCTAGTGTGAAGCAATGAATAATTTTCATCAATTAACTTAAATGAAAAGAAACAAAGTTTTAAAAAATAAGGCAGGCTGGCCCCGTAGCTCAGTCGGTAGAGCATCTGCCTGCCGTGCTAGGGATGCCGGGTTCGATTCCCGGCGGTGGGGGTGGGGATTTTTCTCCAGCCAAGATAATTCATCTTCCCCAGAGTCTGGAAGTATGAATGAGAGTGTGAATGTGTGCGTGATCGAATGATTAAAATCCAATGAATACGAGTTAACACCTTCGATATGTCTCCAAAGGAGAACGGCCGCCGATATGACCATTGCGGTTAAAGGCCAAGATAATTCCTCATCTTCCCCAGAGTCTGGAAGTATGAATGAGAGTGCGAATGTGTGTGTGTATGTGTGTGTGTGATCTAATGATTAAAACCCAACGAATACGAGTTAACATCTTCGATATGTCTCCAAAGGAGAACGGCCGCCGATATGACCATTGCGGTTAAAGGCCAAGATAATTCCTCATCTTCCCCAGAGTCTGGAAGTATGAATGAGAGTGCAAATGTGTGTGTGTGTGTGTGTGTGTGTGTGTGTGTGTGTGTGTGTGTGTGTGTGTGATCTAATGATTAAAACCCAACGAATACGAGTTAACACCTTCGATATGTCTCCAAAGGAGAACGGCCGCCGATATGTCCATTGCAGTTAAAGGCCAAGATAATTCCTCATCTTCCCCAGAGTCTGGAAGTATGAATGAGAGTGCGAATGTGTGTGTGTGTGTGTGTGTGTGTGTGTGTGTGTGTGTGTGTGTGTGTGTGTGTGTGTGTGTGTGTGTGATCTAATGATTAAAACCCAACGAATACGAGTTAACATCTTCGATATGTCTCCAAAGGAGAACGGCCGCCGATATGTCCATTGCAGTTAAAGGCCAAGATAATTCCTCATCTTCCCCAGAGTCTGGAAGTATGAATGAGAGTGTGAATGTGTGCGTGATGTAATAGTTAAAACCCAAAGAATACGAGTTAACACCTTCGATATGTTCCAAAGGAGAACGGCCGCCGATGTCACCATTGGAATTAAAGGCGGAGTATAAATGGAATAAATAAAAATAAATTAAGGCAAAGACTGGAAGGCCAAAACGAGTTACAGATGTTGATAAAGCTCTTCATGTTTTATTATCACTGGAAGAAAAGCTACGTTTATCTACTCGCCAGCATTATGTAGAGCAGGTGGTGAATTACATAAATCATGAATTTCCAGAAAGATGGATTGGCCGAAGAGGAAGTATTGAATGGCCGCCAAGATCTCCTGACCTTTAGATTTTTTCTTGTGGGGATATTTGAAGTGGAGGGTTTATAAGGATCAACCAAGAGATCTTGAAGAGTTAAAGCGAAGAATTTGGCAAGCAATGCAACTGATCAGGCGAACAATGTTGCTGGAAACTAATTTTAAAGTCAGACTTTGTCAATGTTTGGCATTAAATGGAGCCCATTTTGAGCATCTTTTGAAGTAATTTCATCATTTGTTACAGCACATCACCAATAATTTTGTAATGAATGTGTTTTCTTGGTTTAAATTGCATGTGCTGTAATACGTCCTAATAAATTCAAATTAAAGTTTAAAAAAGCATAGACCTGATGACAAAAAAAAAAAAAAAAAAAAAAAAAAAAACCATTATGTAAAGATGTTGATATCTTACAGCTTTTCTAAGATATATCACTTCACAAAACTATAACAAAGTTGCAAGCATTGTTCCATACTTCTTACTCAACCTGTATTTTGAGATACTCGTCACATTTTGTTTACGGTGACGTCATGGGAATAGTGACATTTCAATACCAGGATAAGGCCATCTTCAGGCTCCTTTATGCTCGCCTCGGTAGCGTAGATGGTAGCTAGCATATCTACCTCAAGAGGTCTTTTGTTCGAATCTCCGTCAGAGTGAGTTACCTGGGTGAGCTTTTCCGGGGTTTTCCCAGATCTTGAAAGACGAATGTCGGGTAACTCTAAGCTCCATGGGCCTTGGGCTCATTTGAGCATCATTTCACCCATTTCATTTAACGTTGGAGGACGAAATACCTCCTTTATGCCTTTTGTACTTTCATCGAAATGCACCACGAAGTTATTTCTACAGAATTTTATATTGATATGAGATTAGCTACATACAAATACACTTTTTGTAAGTATTGTTTATAAAAGAAAGATGCAGAAAAATGGTAGTGGTAGGTAGAAAAAGTGGTGTGAACGTTGCACATCAGTTCTGTATCTACAGATTCTGTTCTTGGGCATTAAGTGTTTACACACCACTGCTTCCAGCAAATCAGAGAATGTTTATTTACTTTAACTTGTGTTGTGCCGTAGCCCAGACGGCCCGGAAGTACCTAAAGTGTAGGTGTAATAAATGCGCTCACCCGGACGATAAGGTTTTAAAAACACTAAAATTTGACGGTGGTGTTTTATTCAGCAAATGAGTTAAAAGCTTTTTGTCGTCGAGTGTCTTTTTCTTATCAGCAGAGAGACAGCTAAATGCCGCGTATGATATAACAGAACCCATCGCCTCCTCGTGGATGAATAATAATATTGGGCACGCTAGTTCCATCCCTCCCCCACTTACGCGCTGAAGGGGTCTTCATCCCCCAATCGATTTTCCTACCCGACCCCACACAAAGTGCGTAGCCAACACAAAGCTGCTCAGTTCTTTGGGGGCCTCGCTCAGATATCTACCCTATTTCTTCGTAAACAAAAGATTGCTTAATGGCATGCGACCCCATGTCAACTTCCGTTCCTTTCTTTCGATCTTGGACGCATCAATCTATTATTTAGCAAGAAATCTACGCTGTGGAAAATTAGTTCCACAATTGTATACACAATAATTAATTCTTCTACACTGCTTTATACCAAATCTTAAAAACATTGGAAAGTTTAATATAATTTTGAGTGGAACTAGTACTCACTGCTCCATATATTGCTAGTATTTACCTAGAACGACCTTCCTAACATCCTCAGCTAATGTCGACTGTTGTACTTTGATTTGGTGAACTCCTTGGAGGCGATGGGGGTCTCTGTTGGAACTTGAAGTTTGGGTTTTCTTCAAAGGTGGTGTCGAAATTGAACAGTTTTCCTTCATAAGACTTGAAGCTTTCCTATGGAAAGGTAGAGTCAGACTGAAAATGCCATATGTGAATGCCATAGCCAGGATTTGAACCACGGATCTTTTAGTCTCCGTCCAGCCGCTCTAACCCTTGAGCTACTATGGCCAGCGTGCCGACATGACATTAAATTCTCCAACTGACTCGTGCTTGCTCCCGGTAAACCACTCATTGGTTCAAATCCTGGCTATGGCATTGAATTATCACTTGGACTCTACCTTTCCATACTTTAGCCTACACACGACCAGTGTGAAAGAACAATTTCCATTAAAGCTTTCCTGGTGATCAATATGCTCAAGTTATTCTCGGGAAGCAAGCCAGGTGAAAAGACGATTAGATATCGACGTTTCGGAAGTGTGAATCTCTCCCATCATCAGGATATTTATAAAATATTATAACCACAAATGAAACATTGGATATAACAAATATATATGCTTCCCGAGAACAATTTGAGTTTTCTTTCACATTTCTTTATGAATATCCTTTACCACTTTTACAACTAAAAGGAATTTGAACATTTGGTTTACAGAACATTTTAGGAACATCAAAAACAAAGAAATACACAAATCGGCGGTAGCGCGTCATTTTTGGAATGATAATGAAGATATAGAACAAGAAATCTACTTACTAAAAAGTGTTCAGGATCCTAGAAATATGTTCAGTTTCGAAACTGCCTTTGAAGAGAGCCCAAATGTCAAGATACCAACTATCGCCTCCAAGAAGTTCACCAAATCAAAATTAAAGAGTCGACATTGGCTGAGAATGTTGGGAAGGTCCTAACGAAATGCGATCTATGTAAACACTAGCAAAATATTGTCACCCTTGACATTGTTGTGCGGCTGCAACAAGCGGGAGCCGGGCGCGTGGGTAGGAGAGCTGGGCGCTTGCTCCGGAATTTTCTCTTTCTCTTGCCGCCTCGAATGTTATCGAAAGGTCTGCGACTTTCTAGAAATAATGACTGGAGGTATAAATACCGGCAAAGTGTTAGAAGCAGCAGTTGTGTGATGGTTATTGTGACAGTGGATGTTTGAAGTGTACCGCAGTGATTTCCTTCATTTGTTTACGTGCGGCGGAGCACCGAGTCGACCTTGAAGACAGCTGATTATCAAGTTCACGTCTTTTTACTGGAATAAACAGTGTTTTAAATATCTGCTAACCAGACTTTTAATTCTACGTAACCCTAGCAGTCAAAATACCAGTTCAACTCAAAATTATATTAGTTTTATGTTTCAGTGTATCACTATCCTTACTCATAGGAATATTGAAGAGGATTTTTAAGTACATCAACAGGTATGGCCCCTCTCTCTGGCCCAGATGGTAACGTGTCTGCCACACATTCAAGTTGGAATCTTGAAGTTTTCCCAGGTTTTTCCCTTATTCTGAAAGATGAATATCTCGTAACTCTAAGCTCTATGGACGCTGTGCTCATTTGAACGTCATTTCGCCCATTTTATTCATCCTCATCATAATTATTGAGGACGTTCATTTAAAAAATAAATAAATAAACGAAGTATAAATATTCAATTCCCTATACGTGCAGCGGTAACACCTCCAGCATTGCAAGCACAGAGGGATTTTTATCCCCTCCCCCCCCCCGCTAATAAGTTTTAAGGGTTGCTGATATGTTGAAACGTTGACTGTAATCTTTCTCAGAAACGCTATAGTTGTTGGTGTCAAACATATTGCTTATAGTCACATTCTCGCGAGAGGAGAAATGTAGATCTATTTAAGGCATCTTCATGAATTGTTCCCACTTACCCCTCCAGAGAGCAGAACACCCCTTACACGTTTTCCGTTCAGATCCACAGCAGGTGAGCGATAGAGAAGGCTGCAGTAAGTTCCGTATTGGGTATTTGCCTTTCTCGACCTTGCAGTTATTCAGCTGGTAAAGGTAACCTTTTCCGTGGAGGAGAATAAGAAGAAAAGGTGTGAGTGTTGCACCGTTAGGCAAGGTGAACCGCGCACGCATATCGCATTATCGGGACAGGGTAGAGCTTTTGTCACGGAATATTGTGTCGTGAATATTAACGCGCGTGTAGTAGCTTCCAACTTTGTGGCACTAAATGTAAGCTACCGTGTTCGAGGTAATTGGAACGTAACCACTGTCCGCTAAATATAACCTTAATAACCTCTTTCTACTTCAGCAAAATAGCGCTCGCCTGGCAACATCTTCGCAGCCATAAAAATCTTAAGTGTTGCATTCATATGACTTTTCTTCCTCACTCTTCAGCAAACTATTATTATAAAAACTTATTCCTCATTAACACTTCTGGAGAATCAATATCCATTTTCATTCCACATTTGTTGCAGGTTTAAGGAGAATACCAAAGCTGACGAGATAATGAGAGTTTTAAAGAGTGTGTCACTACGTGATGACTTCAAAAAATTGCTGTGTTTCTAGCACAACCACGAGTAAAAGTGAACAGCAACTTCCTATTGGAAAAAGCATAAATATTTCAAAATTCAGATCAATAGCAAAGAATATTGTGACTTTGTGGGTTTATAGAACTAAAAGTCCAATTTGAAGAAATTCAAAATGTTCTTTATTTCCGTAAAAACACACTTGGGTCAATTCTTACAGTAGCAGAATTACGTCACATACACAATTACAATCTACCAAGGTCGTTGACCACAACAAAGAGCTCACTTTCAAAACACACCAGTTTCAATTGCAACTCTCGTTACGACTCTGTTTACGACTACTCCGCTGGCGTGTCGTGATCTCTTATACGAGGCAGGTCCGTAAAATAAGGTCTGCAAGGCGCTGGAGCCTTGAGGAACACTATTACGCGAGATCCGGCAACACTGGTGTGTAGCTTGGTTTCTCCCCTTCAAATCCCTATCACAACGAACCCGTTGCAACCATTAGTCTTGGTTGGGCAGCCTTTTGCGATGGAGCTTCCTATCACTTCCGCCGCCAAGTGCCAGTTGCGTGCAGTGATCCGTTTTTTGAGTGCCAAGGGCACTAACCCCACTGAAATTCATCGTCAGTTATGCAAAGTCTATGGGCCACAGTATATGGAAGTCAAAAACGTGCGAAAGTGGGTCAGAGAGTTCAAAGACGGACGTACAGACGTCCATGACGAACGGCGTTCTGGTCGGCCTTCGGTTTCAGCCGAAACAATTGCAAAAGTGGAGCAAGAAATGCTTAAAGATCGGCGTGTGACAGTTGACGAGCTGTGCAAACTTATCCCTGAAGTCACTAAGACTACGACTGACAAGATTTTGACCGAACATTTGCATTATCGCATACGGCACATGCAACGGTTGACCTCCTGGCCTAGTTCGGACGGGACATGATGATGATGATGATGATGATGATGATGATGATGATGATGATGATGATGATGATGATGATGATGATGATGATGATGATGATGATGATGATGATGATGATGATGATGATGATGATGATGATGATGATGATGATGATGATGATGATGATGATGATGATGATGAGTATAAGGGTGCTCAACTGCAGCGGTCATCAGCGCCCTTCTAAAATAAAAATAGTCATGGCAAAAGCCAGATATAAATTTCTCTAAAACACTATAAAATATAAAATAAAAAAAAAATTACAAATAATACATGCACATAAAAAGCTACAGAAACAAAAGAAATATAAATCTAAAATGCCAAAAATTCTCTGTGCTAAATCCTAAAGTCTAATCTAGAAAAGAATCTAAAAACCTTCAGGAGGTAACCCAGGGAATCGGAAGTTCTTTCACAGATCTAAGTTTATTATTGCGGAGAGCGGACCACTCTTCCTGTCGGATGGGACATCCTCAGCCATCCCTACAGTCCAGACCAAGCACCTAGTGATTGTCATCTGTTTCTTGAGTTGAAGTCACACCTGCGTGGAACACATTTCCAGACCGACGATGATTTGAAAAACGAGGTTACGCTACCTGCGCAACTTGGCGGGAGAGTGCTATGACAAGGATATACAAAAACTGCCACAGCGCATGCAAAAGTGCATCGATCGCAATGGTGATTACGTTGAAAAATAGCTGAAAGTTCCGGCTTTCCATGAATGTAACATGCATTGACGATAAATATGTTTTCTATATTAAATAAAATTGGAGACCTTATTTTACGCACACGCCTCTTATATACCTCCATTGATAATTCGAGACTGTTCTGTAACAAACAAGAAATAGAATGTTCTGTAAGACGTCACCAGATAAAACACGAACGTTCCAGACGTCTAACTTTATCTGTATCGGCAAGTCTTTTATCTCCGGGTTATCTTTATCTGTTTTTGCAAGCTCTTTATCTCCACACTGTCTGTTATCACTCCGCGCCGAGTCAGTCGTAATAATCGATTCGCGAAAATGATTAAAACCACAATTCTTTTCATTTGATATGAATCGTGTTCTTCAAGGAGATCTACATTTTGGTGTGGTTAGATTTTGTCTATTTCTTCCAGTTTACGAATTATATAAAAGTCATTGAGAATGAGATAACTTCACACTGCCCGCCTCGGTAGTGTAGATGGTAGCGTGTCTGCCTCACGTTCAAGGAGACCCGAGTTTTATTATATATGTAATTTTAGTATATTCATTTTATAATTGATGATGATTTGTATATAAGGGCTTTCAACTGCTTGGTCATCAGCGCCCGGCCGCGCCGTGGCTCAGTGGTTAGACCGCTTGGCTCTCACCAAGGCGGTCCGGGTTCGATCCCAGGTGACCGCAAAGTGAGATGTGTGGTGGACAACACGGCCCTGGGGCGGATTTCTCCGGGACCTCCGGTTTCCCACGCCATCTCATTCCACCGGTGCTCCATCTTCATCTCATGTATCATCAATGTCACCGCCTGCGGTGCCGTATGTAGTAAAAGCGGGAGTTAAACACTACACACACAGCAGTGCCCTTACAAAAACTAATTCATGGCTATAGCCAGATATAAATTACTCAAAATTTAAAAAAAAAAAATAGATCAAAACAATTTAAATATTTTATTGTTTGCTGACGACTTAGTTATTATACAAAATAGCGAGTCTGCCCTGCAAAAATCTATTTTTAAACTTAGTGAACTTTGTAAGCAATATAATATGAAAATTTCTTTTATAAAATCGAAGGTAATGGCATTCATTGGGAAAGAGCCAATTAGAACAAAAATAGTTATAAATAATCGTTGCGTTGAACAGATAAGCCATTTTAACTACTTGGGAACTGATGTTAGTTATGACAAGGAATATAATGTCTACAATAAAATACGCAAATTTCAAAGAGTGTGTGGAACAATAAATAGAACATTTAGAAACAAAATACGTAAAGAAACAAAATTAAAGTTCTACAAAGTTATGGCTGTACCTATACTGACATACGGAAGTGGGACTTGGACGTTAACTAAAAAGTAACAGAGTAAAATACAGGCTTCAGAAATGAAATTCTTGAGAAGTGTGAAAGGATGCACGAAGAGGGACTTAATAAGAAATGAAAATATAAGAAAAGAGCTGGACATTTTTAGTATGAATGATAGGTTAAAAGATCTCAAACAAAAATGGAAGGAACATGTTGAAAGAATGCCAGATAATAGACTTACAAAACAAATATTACAGTATCATTCTAAAGGTAGATCGGTGGGCAGACCCAGGAAACGATGGCTGGAGGACTTCGAAGGCGGAACAGGCCTATGCCATGAAGTGGAGAGGAAGAAGAAGAATAAGAAGAAGATCAAAACAAAATGACAATAAAATAAATAAGCCCAAATGGGTAAAAAAAAAGGCTATAATTATCAATTAAATACCAAAAGGCATAAAAATTACTACTTTCAGTATCAACTTTCCATGACAAAAGCTACCTGCCCAGTGGTGCTCGAACCAATTTATTCCTTTTCTTTGGGGCTGCTAGCACCTTCAGCAGGTTTTTCCTGTCTTTTCTTCACTGTCGTTTGGGCAGTGAGGACAGGATCTACCCGCTCCACATTCTCAATCTTAGAATTCGTAAACTATATTCCAAATATACATTTCGGCAAAATAGGAATTACAAAATTGGATAATAAATAAAATTAGAGGATTTGGTGAAAGAAAAACAAAGACAGTCCACAATATATTCTATTTATACCTACGAACAAGATAGAAACAGCACTCAGCTTACTGATAGGGAAATGTACATAGTTTATAATGCACTGATATTTTAATTAAAATGCATTCCGTTATTCAAATACAATGGCTTGCTTTTACTTATGTAACAACATTTTACTTTGAATTAGAAATATTGAGATGAACAAGTCTAAGCAACACCCATGCTCTCCATAAGTATGTTCCAGATTGAGATCTATTGTGCGAACGCTAGGCATCAAACCCGGGACTCTTGGTTAACCCAGTGAGGCGAAGAAATGTTGGCAGATGTTTCTAATAATAGGTCGGCTGGCAGAATGTTTACACAACAAACGTTTGGCAAGCAGCGAGCTATATATCTGATACAAGGTTGATACTCGCACATATACACACAAATAAACTGTGCCTTAAAGAAGTTGAACGTCGAATCTGTTAACACATGTTTTGATCTTAGCGCTGGAACCACGTCTCGTTCGCTAGAACATGTGAGTTCGGGGAAGGTATTCGGTTTTTCGTAATCATACTTCTTGTTTGTCGAGAGAAGCTTTGCACAAATACTTCTTATTATAGCTATCTTTTACGTTTACAAGTGCAACAAAATTAATTCAGTAGCACCTACCTGCTGTGTTAGGGATTCCGGGTAAGATTCCCGGCGGTGGGGACAGGGACTTTTCCCCCACCAAGATAATTCCCCATCTTCCTCAGAGTCTGTAAGTATGAATGAGAGTGTGAATGTGTACGTGATCTAATGATTAAAACCCAACGAATACGAGTTAACACCTTCGATATGTTCTAAAGGAGAACGGCCGCCAATATGACCATTGCAGTTAAAGGCGAGGTATAAATGTGTGCGTGATCTAATGATTAAAACCCAACGAATACGAGTTAATACCTTCAGTATGTTCTAAAGGAGAACGGCCGCCGGTATGACCATTGCAGTTAAAGGCGGGGTATAAATGTGTACGTGATCAAATGATTAAAACCCAACGAATACGAGTTAACACCTTCGATATGTTCTAAAGGAGAACGGCCGCCAATATGGCCATTGCAGTTAAAGGCGAGGTATAAATGTGTACGTGATCTAATGATTAAAACCCAACGAATACGAGTTAACACCTTCGATATGTACTAAAGGAGAACGGCCGCCAATATGACCATTGCAGTTAAAGGCGAGGTATAAATGTGTACGTGATCTAATGATTAAAACCCAACGAATACGAGTTAACACCTTCGATATGTTCTAAAGGAGAACGGCCGCCGATATGGCCATTGCAGTTAAAGGCGAGGTATAAATGTGTACGTGATCTAATGATTAAACCCCAACGAATACGAGCTAACATCTTCGATATGTTCCAAAGGAGAACGGCCACCGATATGACCATTGGAGTTAAAGGCGGGGTATAAATGCGTGCGTGATCTAATGATTAAAACCCAACGAATACGAGTTAACACCTTCGATATGTTCTAAAGGAGAACGACCGCCAATATGACCATTGCAGTTAAAGGCGAGGTATAAATGTGTACATGATCTAATGATTAAAACCCAACGAATACGAGTTAACACCTTCGATATGTTCTAAAGGAGAACGGCCGCCAATATGACCATTGCAGTTAAAGGCGAGGTATAAATGTGTGCGTGATCTAATGATTAAAACCCAACGAATACGAGTTAACACCTTCGATATGTTCTAAAGGAGAACGGCCGCCAATATGACCATTGCAGTTAAAGGCGAGGTATAAATGTGTACGTGATCTAATGATTAAAAGCCAACGAATACGAGTTAACACCTTCGATATGTTCCAAAGGAGAACGGCCGCCGATATGGCCATTGCAGTTAAAGGCGAGGAATAAATGCGTGCGTGATCTAATGATTAAGACCCAACGAATACGAGTTAACACCTTCAGTATGTTCCAAAGGAGAACGGCAGCCGATATGACCATTGCGGTCATAAATGGAGCAACGACAAAAAAAGAATTTTAATTCAGAATGAAAGTAATTTTTCAGAGGCTATTTGCCCAAAACTCAAGATATACATTATGTCATGGAAAACATATGGCATTTTAATCAAATCGTTGAGGCTAGTTAAAAGAAATTAAAATATAAATAATGTCTTGTAAGGGGCAGTTTAAGGCAGGGGATCATTTTGAATGTACTCGTGTCGAATTCTCGAAACTGATAGCTTATATATACCACGTTCAATATTGAACACATTCTTTATTTTTTAATCATGCTATTTCCGGTCACACACACAAACACAAAATATTTTCCACAAATAATGTTCATGGATTCATTTATTATTATTATTATTATTATTATTATTATTATTATTATTATTATTATTATTATTATTATTATTATTATTATTATTATTATTATTATTATTATTATTATTATTATTATTATTATTATTATTATTATTATTATTATTATTATTATTATTATTATTATTATTATTATTATTATTATTATTATTATTATTATTATTATTATTATTATTATTATTATTATTATTATTATTATTATTATTATTATTATTATTATTATTATTATTATTATTATTATTATTATTATTATTATTCATTTATATTATTACTCACATTTATTACAGTAATAATTGGTGTACACAATTCCACGTGTGGGACGCCAATTTGATGCAAATATAGTATAATGGCGAACACAGAAGTCGGCGAGCAATGAGGTTTCTCTCAGGGTATGCGTGGATGGGTGCGAGAAGGAAATTTTACAACACTGGAATGCCCGTCTCCAAATTATTTATTCACTGCTTCTTCTTTTCAAACCTCGAAATGGGAGCTGCCGACCGAGGGTTACCAATCTCGGTTTAGAGTGACTGAATGCTAATTGATTATTTCTCGATAAATTTTGATGACCCGACAAATATTCAAGACAGAACAAGTTGACCGCTCTAATAGTCTTCACGTCTCAGACTCCCCTCTTTTATCGGCTGCACGCCGAAGACCGTTTATAATGGCTTCCTAGCCGCGATATAGCCATATCGGCTACACACCGAAGAGTGCTTGACCACAGCTGCACGCGTGTATATATCTCTAACTTTCCCTCTCAAAACTCTTTTAAACAAACAAAGTCCTTTTGTGGCTGTTTTGGTCGCCATTGTAAACGATCCAAAGAATTCCCTATTCATATACGTCAAGTGACCATTCCTTTAGAAACCTTCTAAGGACACTGCTCCTTTCATGGGTTTGTTAGACACTTTCCCTAACTCAACTGGCCTTGCCCTGGTCTTGACAAAGAACCAACATTCCTTCGATATCTATCCTGATTCTTCTGGCAAACCATAATTTCGGTATCACATTTCATTGGAAATTCTTGTTTTGGTTTTTTCAGTCTATAATAGGCACATAGGTGAACTGTAGCAGGCAGGACATTCAACTGCTTTGCACCTCAAAAATTTAGCATCTTAATTCCATATGAAATACACCTTTTGGTATCCCTTGAAACGACTAAAAGCTCTTTTATAAAAGGTCTATGTCTTTATGTGTGTGTATTTGGAAGAGATAATGTAACTGAAACAAAAACTGTATTGTAGATCAAGATCTTTCCGAAACATTTCAAGTGAATCCCTCCACTCCCTCGTTATGTTTGATTTTCTGCTAAATACATTTAATCATTATAATTAGAATATTATATGTTTAGAACATTTTTCACACTGATTAAATGCATATCTTGAATTTTCTGCGAGCAACCTGTGAAGTTGAGTTCGCTTAAAACGTATTTTAAACCAGTCTGAGCTTGCCATGGTAACTTTTAAGGTCCTGGCTCTATTCGTGGCTGCAGAACGAGAACTTTTATTTAGCCACCATTATCCTGGAAGTATAAACGCGGTGTAAATGTAATGATTATAAAGCAAAGACCCAAAGTAAACAAACAGCACAGTAGACACGTGAACTCATTGCAGATGTGCAATTGTTTGAAAGGCAGCGCCGCCAATATGACCTTGGCGGCATATAAATGGAACATACACACACGACACACTGAAGGATGGCGCAGGGAAACGTGAAATTATGAAGTAACGTAATTTATATGCGTGAATATAGGAAGAACCCGCCTCGGTAACGTAGATGGTAGCGTGTCTGCCTCATGTTCAAGAGGTCCCGAGTTCGAATCTGGGTTAGGGTGAGCTACCTGGATAAGATTTTTCCATGGTTTTCCCTTATACTGAAAGACGAATGTTTTTCCATTGACCCCGGACACATTTGAGCATCATTTCACACATTTCATTCATCGTCCGATATGACTTAACGTCGGAGGACCTAAATCACACTAAAAGAAAGTTACTCATTTATTGGCGAAGTTTCATGTGTGCAATATGCCATTTATGTTTTCATTACAAAATGTCACTTTACTTCTTAAAATGGCATCGAACGATGTGCTCCATTTTTGCGTTCACGTTACCTGTTATAAGAACTCTGAAATGCTCGCTGTAGCATGTCTCGGGGAATTGCAGTGATTTCGTTTGGATCTGTGTATAAGTTCTTGAATACTTGCAGGGCGTGAGCAGTACACTTTACTTTTAAGATGACTCCACAGGAAGAAGTCGCAAACACTGAGATCAGGTGACCTCGCATACGGAATGTCACTGTTGCGAGGAATAATCCGCCTTCCAAACAATTGGTGAACGACTTCCATCGATTGCCCAGTTATATGTGATGTGGCTCCATCCTGCTGGAGCCACATGTTTTCGATGTTCATAGCGGCAGTCTCAGAGTAAAAAATCTGTCAAGCATATCAACATGCCGAGCGGAAGCTACTGTTGTCATTCCACTCTCTTTCAAAATGATGCCATGTCATGAGACAGCGCACTAGTAGTATATGCATATCTTATCTTTTGATAACGCTGCAGTAAACACAAGTTGCTGTTTTGCTAAAGTTGTAATAAACAATACTTTCACATTTGTTGTTCTTGTTAGAAGTTATGTGTTTCAAATGGGAAGAGTTCTCGCCTGTAGCGAATCAGATGCGTTAGTCTTTTTTTAGGCCCTCCAACGTTAAGTCATATCGGACGGTAAATGAAGTGGGTGAAATGATATTCAAATGTGTCCAGGGTACATGGAGCTTAGAGCTACCCGACATTCGTCTTTAAGATTAAGGGAAAACCATGGAAGAAATCTTATCCAGGTAACTCACCCTGACCGAGATTCGAACTCGGGACCTCTTGAACGTGAGGCAGACACGCTACGGAGGCGAGCGTTAGAACCTTCAGCGTTGCCACTTCGTTAACCCATATCTTTTTATATTCCCGCCGCCCCTCTCTCTCACTTGCGCGTGTTCTTGGAGCTAGACGTAAGGGAACGCAAACTGAATTTTACAAAGTTTTATAACAATGCAGTTATTGCAATCACAATTGCAACATGAATATTCTTATATTGCGCACGTGTTTTAAGTATATAGTTTAAAAATAAATATAGTTTATTAAGTACTTATTTTTCTAATCCAACGAAAATACCAGCGGTGCATCCATATAGCTGTGAGTGTTACTTATGTTAAGAGATAATTCATCATTGCCATTGTCTTCATCGTCTGAGTACTGCAAATTTATTATGATAGGTTCCAAAATCCCGTCACGGGCTATTTCTTTCCAAAAGTCGTCTTCTTGTATACTCCTCCACAGGAGTGAAAGTCTCCGAGGGGCGAAACGCAGGGGGGTGGCCGAAGGTCCCCACACCCTCCCTGGACAGGTTTATGACACCCCATTTCAGTAAAGTTACAGACCATTCAAAAACATTCTGACGGCTTCTACTTTTGTGAATGAATCTTCTCGGTTTTAATGTACAGAGTGAATAGGGCGCATGTTTTTTTAACGGTCTGCTCCTTGTATAGCAAGCGTTCTCTGCCACACATATTCGCTGTCCTTGTCCCACAGCACATTCCTTACAGGGATTTTCTTTGCGTTGCTATACTATAGTTTATCTGATGTCTCACGCAGTTTTCCCAGTCTTGTTGTATTCCTTGCCAATTTCTTCGTGAATAAGTCGTTCAATGTGAGTCAGTTTAAAAATATTATTCCTGTTTGCAGCATAATTTGAGCCCACATTAACTCAATTGGATTGTTCTGGCAGTGGTAAGGGGGAAGGTGTGTCTCATTTCAGTTGCAAGCAGATCCAACTGACGCCCTTTTCCTGGTTATTAAACGGAAGAACAACTGAATAACGCTGCTTAGTAAATATAGATTACGAAATTATTCATAAACAGAGATATTTTTTATAATTTTTTATTGATCGATCAGCAGTATAATGCTTTACAGATCAGAGTGAGAAGAAGGTAACAGTACAATAAGAACAATAACACTCAGAGGTAGGCTAGCAGGGCGCCCCTAACTACATTAAGTTAGAACTCCAATAATACTCTCTGAGAAATTATGTCAATATTGAAGATGTAAGACAGACATCAAGCACTAGAATCACTCGAATCAGATGTAGGTATCACTTAGAAGCAGGTCCTGTGGTAGTCTCCTCTTCAAGCGTGAGGGCTGGCGCGTGCGGACGCCAATGTTATAATGCACAGCTCCTGGAACTTCTTGCAGCGTGGAAAAGAAACGACGAGCGATCCTGCGAATGTAGTCGTGAAGAGGTAACAGTCCCAGTTCGTGATGGAGCTGCTGATTACGGATGAACCATGGAGCGTTGGTAGCGATGCGCATGAAGCGGTTCTGTATAACCTGAAGACGACGCAGATGACATGTGTGTGCGGCCCCCCACACTTGGCAGGCATATGTAATAAGCGGACGAACGAGTGATTTGTAGAGTAACAATGAAGACTGTAGGCCGAGGCTGGAACGGCGATGCAACAGAGGTGAGGGTTTTGAAAGTCGCCCGGAGGCCAGTGATATAAGACGATCGATATGAGCACGCCAGGTTAGTCGAGAGTCCAAAAGCACTCCAAGGTATTTAACGGGAGTTGTAGTGGGGAGCCAAGGGACATTGCTCCTTTAGAGACGCAACGGAGTAAGCGGAGTATATCGGCGAAGAGTGAAGATTTTAGCTTCGGTTTTCTGAGGCTTCAAAGAGATCCGCCAAGTGCTGAACCAATGAGTTATGCGATCTAAAGAGAGCTGTACTATTTGTTGTGCGAGCTGGAGATTAACATGAGAATAATATAGTACTGTGTCATCAGCGTAAAGAGCTAAAGAAGTCGGAGCTAAGTCTGGAATATCAGAAATGTATATATTAAATAGAGTCGGGTACAAGATAGAACCCTGTGGGACACCTGCGATAATATTACGTGGGGATGAAAGCAAACAAAGATACAATGTGACCAGGCACGTTCTGCTAGGCCAGTAGGAAGTGTACTGTTTCCTGTCGTTCGAATTTAACAAACACGTTGGCTTATTTAAAGTAATTCTTTTATCGCGTCATGTAAAACGTTTAGGTTTCAGTTCTGAGTAATTACAAATATACGTACACGCAAACATGCCAACCAATAATGGTATTCACTACATTGCTTACTACGCGATGCATTGTTATAGTAAAATAGTACTTTATTTGTATTAGGAAAACTATTTTAGCTAAAAATATTGGGTTTTTGCGGTTATGTTAAATATATTACTCTCTCCTTCCTCGTGAATCAGTTATTGCAAAATATGAATTTTTGTCTTAGCGTGGATAGTATTTATTAGAGATTGGTTAGTTTGCCGCTCGTCACACACCACTTAAGGGGAATGCAATACAACAACACCGCAGAACTCCGATTGGTTGCTCACCTAGTAGTGCTCAAGGACAAACTCCTTCCCATTTGAAACACATAATAGAGAAACTGTGTATTGGGAAGTTCCTCTGCATTCTATTTGTGGCAATTTGCCTTGGTTTACTTGTGCCTGAGTCCATGTATCTGTACGTGTGCTGTGAGCATTTGCAATTGTTTTAATGTTTAATTACGTCTAAAATTAATGACAAAAATGGCGCAAACGAAAACCTGAACGTGCACGAGAACCAAATAAAACTATATGTGTACTTTACTATTGTCTTTGTATAATAATAATAATAATAATAATAATAATAATAATAATAATAATAATAATAATAATAATAATAATAATAATAATAATAATAATAATAATAATAATTATAATAATAATTATAATAATAATAATTATAATAATAATTATAATAATAATAATTATAATAATAATAATTATAATAATAATAATAATTATAATAATAATAATAATAATAATAATAATAATAATAATAATAATAATAATAATAATAATAATAATAATAATAATAATAATAATAATAATAATAATAATAATAATAATAATAATAATAATAATAATAATAATAATAATAATAATAATAATAATAATAATAATAAAGTGCACATTGCAGTCGCAGGCGAATCACTTCGTACATATCCTAACGCCCACGTGGAAGCAATAAGCGGCAACGTCGCATCTTTCTCCATACGAAACGTCAATCACTTTATAGATTGGCAACCAATATACCTCTGTGACATTTGTCACGAGATGTAAGGAAAAGCTGCAGATGACCTCTGCCAAGAGAGGTTTGAACCGCGCACCGCAAGAGTCTGTGCCATAACGACCGACCACCCGGTTTCTGGAACGTAGCACATACAGTTACGCATTTTAGGAAGTAAACAGAAAGCAAAAGGGGGACAAGTTTGGACATTCAAAAGCTGGTATACAGATGACGTGAAAGTAAAACATGTCCGCATTCTGCAGGTCCGCTAACTAGGATGTGTGAGCCGGCGGGTGTGGCTTAGCATATCCGGATTCCAGTACTTGCTAATTTGTCCTCAGCACAGGAAATAACAATAATAGTCCGATGTGCAACACAATGAATGGAAAATAAACCTTCATTCCATTACATTTTTGTTTGACTATTTTATTTATTCATTTGTGTACTTTCTCTGCACTTAGCTATTTTAAGAAAGGAACTATTGTATTGATAGAGTCGACATGAAAATTCAACTACGGTCGGGATTTGAACCACGAATCTACTGGATTCCGTCCAGTTGCTCTTACCCATTGAGCTACCATGGCCAATTTGCCGTCATGACATTAAATTCTCCAATTGACTCATGTATTTCTCCGGTAGACTACTAGGGGCTCTCGCATTCGAGATACACCGTTTGTGGCGACTTACTATCGTAAGTACTTAAGTCCCAGGCTTCATCATTTAACTCTTTATTATTTAAGTTTATTGATTGTATTGAACTTTTCATGTCGACTCTATCAATACAATTACCTTAGCCAGTATACGGCTAGTGTGAAGAAATGAATAATTTCATCAATTGACTTGAATAATAAGGAACTGTCGTATTCCAGTAAAAATTCGAGACATGTTCTTAGACTCCTTTACCAAGAACTTTATAAAATATCTGTGGTGTATGTGAATAGAAAATTTTAAAAAAATTAAGGTTACATTTGATGTGATATGACTTATTGAGTACTAAACAAGTACATCTTGGGCTACCCCTGAGCTGGTCCCTTGCCCCTTTGCTAACAGAGCAGCCCTTCAATACAATTAGATACTTTATACCTGTTTGCCCCAATTAATAATAGTCGTTGCTTTCCATTTACCTTTCTATCTGCGCTAGTCTTTCCTATTTGTTAAACTTTTGCCATTTCCTATAAATTCACTTGTTTCAACTTCATATTAGAATGTTTCACACGGTCTGTATTCTCTTAACCACACTTTTAAAATTTCTCACTTGCATATCTCCCCATTTGCATCTCCTTTCCTTATCATTAATTAACTTCAGTAGCAGCTTTTTTCAATAATTCTTCCTTACCTATCACTTCGTCATACTTCATGAAATCCTCTCGTTATAAGGGAACTATCACTGTACTCACGCCGCTACGCACCTGAAAACTTGATGGTGTAATGCCTGATGTATATAAAACATGTGCACTAAAAATCTGCTGTGAAGTAGAACCACAAAGCAAGTAGCTGCTGTACATCTGTCAACTCTGTGTCTGGTGTGGTGGACGGCGCTTCTTACATATGCCAAGTGTAGATCGCTGCCGTTAGGGGTAAACAGTCCCTCTCATACAATACTGTGTTATTCTGTCTCTATATTCCTACTTATTCTGGACTTATTTTCGGGTACTTCAGCCTTACTCCGCACCCGATATCTGGTACACAGATCCCACATTGAGCAGAGATGATGCAATCAACTTTCAAGCGCGTACAGGCATAAACATAGTAATAGTTTCCTTGGAGATAATCATTTCTTCCACACTAGCCGTGTGTAGGCTAAGGTTTGGATGAGTAGAGCCAGACTGAAAAATTCAATGCCATAGCCGGGATTTGAATCATGGATCTCCCATCCGGTTGCTCTAAACCACTGAGCTATTATGGCCAACATGCCGACATGACAAATTCTCCAACTGACTCGTATGTTTCCCGGTAGACCACTAGGAGTTCTCATATGCTATGAGACACGCACCTTTTGTGGCGACTTACTATGCTGTAAGTACTTAAGTCCCAGACATGACATTAAATTCTCCAACTGACTCGTATGTTTCCCGATAGACCACTAGGAGTTCTCATATGCTATGAGACACGCACCTTTTGTGACGACTTACTGTGCTGTAAGTACTTAAGTCCCAGACATGACATTAAATTCTCCAACTGACTCGTATGTTTCCCGATAGACCACTAGGGGTTCTCATATGCTATGAGACACGCACCTTTTGTGGCGACTTACTATGCTGTAAGTACT
This sequence comes from Mantis religiosa, assembly GCA_030765055.1. NCBI lineage: Eukaryota > Metazoa > Arthropoda > Insecta > Mantodea > Mantidae > Mantis > Mantis religiosa. The sequence goes on from CM060958.1 coordinate 23,643,531, forward strand.
TAAGTCCCAGACATGACATTAAATTCTCCAACTGACTCGTATGTTTCCCGATAGACCACTAGGGGTTCTCATATGCTATGAGACACGCACCTTTTGTGACGACTTACTGTGCTGTAAGTACTTAAGTCCCAGACATGACATTAAATTCTCCAACTGACTCGTATGTTTCCCAATAGACCACTAGGGGTTCTCATATGCTATGAGACATGCACCTTTTGTGGCGACTTACTATGCTGTAAGTACTTAAGTCCCAGGCTTCATAATTAAACCACTATGCTTTTTAGATAAATTGATGGAAATAATCATTTCTTCCACACTAGCCATGTATAGACTAGTGAGTAGAGCCAGACAGAAAAATTCAATCCATAGCCGGGATTTGAACCGCGGATCTCCCGATCTCCGTGCGGTTGCTCTAAACCACTGAGCTACTATGGCCAACATGTCGACATGACATCAAATACTCCAACAGACTCGTATGTTTCCCGGTAAACTTGTAGGTTTCCCTGTAGTTTCCTTGTTAGCTGTTCATAACCCAATTCTAATCTCTGTACCCTTTCTGCAACCTGTACAGCCGTATCACATTTACCTCACATGGTCCCATTCTATTCTTTTCTGTTTGCAGTTTACCCATATTAGCCATATTTTACTCTTGCTAATGTGCCCCTACGTCTCGATATCCCATAAGATCGTATTTAAGTTGTGTATCTTGGGAAGATTGAATAAAAATGTGTTTAAAAAAATCCTCCCAGGCTAAATTACTCTTTAAAAGGACATACTTTCATTTGTTTTGATTTTCTAAAAACTGCTTGTAAGGAGTTTATTTAGAATAAATTTTGTATGACTTTACATTATTAGTAATTTATAAGAGATAAAACATACAAATTTAGATATCGTTAAAATATAAAACAAATTTTATTTTATGGTGAAATACTATTGAGTCTGCTTTCCAAAGATCTCAATATTTCCCTTGATCTATAACAAAGTGTATAATAAACGTCGGAAGAAATACCTTACGTTTATTAACATGAAACAAATAGAAAACAAAACTTGGCAATAATATGTTTAGTATACACTATGTATAAAATACAGTGGATATGAAAAGCCATGTATCCTAGTTTTCTATTTGCACAGAGGAAACGTTTCATTTTTTATTCAGAGTACAAACAATACAAAAACACTGTTTTCCTTCCTATAATGTTTATGACAAAGTACGCCTTAATGTCCCAATTCAAGCTAAGTCCTCCAGAACCTGTTTCTGGGAAGCAGTTCTGTCCAATTGCCAATACTATCGACGGCAACGTGATCTTTTTATTTTCTTTCTCCGTTCGCCGTTTCTCGATTCTATACCTCGTCCAGTAAAGGCAAGATAACGCCATTTCCATGTTCCAAGTTTTCTGATACTTTTTCTCTCAAAGGTGAAACAAAAGAACTGTGTTTCGTGTATGTGTGTGTGGAAGCCTACTGTAAGGAGAAACACATCTGGGTCACAAAGTTGTGCGAGATCAGTTATCTGGGTACAATATAATAAAACTGTAATGGAAAATATTCTTATACTTTTCAATTCTGAATTACACGTCTTTAAATCTATAACAGGCTACGATGAAACAACATATCCCATCATTACTTATTTTTATATCGATTCAGAAATTACTCTTAGGAAGGACGCCTGTTTTTCTGTCTGTGTCATGATAACCAACATAAATAATTCCAATCCACATTTCTTCTAAAGGTGCAAAAGAAATACAAGAAACTGGAGAAAAAATAGTTCATTGCTGGCTATGAACTCCATACTTTTGAATGACATTGCGAGAAACAAACAAATGGTTCCTTAACCCTTTAAAATTACAAAGTTTTAGAAAATTCAAATCAATAATAGTGAATAACTCGGAAATTGTTAATGCTGTAAATATTCATGTAGTTTTCTGTAGCCAATTTTTGTCCACTTAGGCTGCGCCGTGGTGGAGCGGTTAGACCACTTGACTTTTACCAAGGCCGCCCGGGTTCGATCCTAGGTGATATCATGTGAGATTTGTGGTGGAGAATGTGGCGCAGGAACGGCTTTTCTCTGGGTTCTCCGGTTTCCCTAAACATTGTACCAAGTGCTCCATTAATTTCATTAATTTCTCATTCTGTCATCTATAGTGTGATCCACATAAACCTGAACCATTTGAATAGGCCATAGTTTTTGAACCAATAAGAGGACACACGTACAACTTTGGGAAACTATAATACACAATTGGGAGATTACATTATACTATTCACATCTTAGAGAAAATGTTGGAAGTGTCCTCCACCAGCATCTATACATGTTTGTACTCGTCTCACCATATTCTCTCAAGTTTTACGGAGAGTATCCTCGCCATTGTTACTTATTTCGGTTCGAATGGATTCCTTGAGAACATCAATTGTCCGTGGCCTATTCTTGTACAGTCTATTTTTTGTACCCTCCAAAAAATTTGTTGAGGTGAGGTTAGGTCAAGGGATGTGGGGGGGGGGGGGCTACAGACCTTTTGAGATTATTCGATTATCAAAGAAACTGGTTACAAGTTCCATGGTGTCATTAGATGTATGGCACGTTGTTCCATCTTGCTGGAAATAACCTTCTCTCAATTCAGTATCATCCAGCTGCTCCACAAATGTCTTAAAGATACCCATATAAACTTCAGTGTCTACAGTCCTAGCAAAGAAAATGGGACCAACGATCCATAGATGCTGGTGGAGAACACTTCCAACATTTTCTCTGAGATGTAAATAGTATAATGTTATCTCTCAAATATGTATTATATTCTCCCAAAGTTGTACGTGTGTCCTGCTATTGGTTCAAAAGTTAGTGGCCTATTGAAATGGTTCAGGTGTATATGGATCGCACTGTACTTCTTTCATTCTCATACTAGGCATCGCTGATCACTCATCCTGGGTTCTCTCTCTAACTAATCCAGAGTTTCTGTTCCTCAAACGACACCTAAAGGCATAAGGGATAGTGGAGCAAGAATACTCTAACACCACGATAGTGGTATGATGATGATGATGATGATGATGATGATGATGATGATGATGATGATGATGATGATGATGATGATGATGATGATGATGATGATTTGTATATAAGGGCGCTCAACTGCTTGGTCATCAGTGCCCTTACAAAAACTAATTGCCAGATATAAATTACTCAAAATTTAGAAAAAAAACAGATCAAAAGAAAATGACAATAAAATAAATAAGCCCAAATGAGTAATAAAAAAGATGTAATTAACAATACAACAGCAAAAGGCATAAAAATTACTACTTTCAATATCAAATTGCCATGACAAGAGCTACCTGCCCAGTGGTGGTCGAATCAATTTGTTCCTTTTCTTTGGGGCAGAGCTAGCACTTTCAGCAGGTTTTTCCTGCCTTTTCCTCACTGTTGTTTGGGAGTGAGGACAGGATCTACCCACTGCATATCCTCAATGGAGGGGGACGGTTTCCGTACTGGTAACTTCGAATCGAGTCTCTCGAAACGATGGGAAACTGCGACCGGCGAAGATGAAAGTCGCCGATCGGTGTCCTCTCCAGATGATTCCTCAGATGTTGACGGAGGAGATGTTCGCGGACTTTAGTGGTGGCTAGCTTTCCTTTCATTGGTCTTACTATTTTTTCCTTAAGGAAGTCAGTTCTGTCATATGAGGTCTTAAATTTCCTTGGCGATACGTTATATATTACCGGTTCACATGTTCTTAGTATAGTGGTAAAACTAGGAAAGTCGAAGAAGAAAGGTTTTGTCCATTTCGGATGCTTTCGCAGTTTTACAAAGTAATATATAAAATTATTGAGAATAAAGAGCACTCAACAAATTACTTTCGGGCACATAAACTCACGACTTTTTAACAAAAAACTATTGGGGATTTTACTCAGTAAAACAAATAACGAAAGCATTTTCGTATAAAAATCAGTTTGGGATGCAGTGAGCTTTGTGAAAACTTTCGGATGATGCAAACTTAAATGCCAAGTTTGGAGGTTATCCGAATTTTCTTTTTCTAGTTTAGTTTTTCGCCGATCCATATACATGAAATGTTTGTAAAAACTATTGTGTTTCGTATTTGTAGCCTAAAAACTACCATTTCTGTTAAAATCTTGAATTTCTGAGTTCTTCTGCATCCTACAAGTATCAAAATAAAATTACATCGGGAAGTTTTAGAATTAAACTTCTCTGTGTGAGTTTTAATTCTATATATTTTGAACTAAATATAAACACATTTTTAAACATTTATGTTGCAACTTCTCTGCATCTCTACGTCTCTGTAATATAAAAGCACCAGATCATTTAATGCATATCGTAATTCTGTGCTAATCTTCAGCCCCTTAAACATTTTATATTTGCAGCTACGTCTTTAAGGGAACCGTAGAGGAGTTCCTTTCAAGATGACGTGTATATCGTAAAGATTACTACGGAGGTATTTTACGTTGCGCTGGTAGTACATCTGCCACGTGCTTACGCCCAGGTGTTACTGCCAAAACGTTTGCACCTATATAACAGAATCGCAAATTGCCTGTTGCCGCGCATGCGCCTCTTATGTCGTTAACATCGATCCAAAGAATTCCACGTGCCTATCCCATCTAGAGATACATGTTTTAAAGTCGGCTCATCGGGCAGTGGAGTAGCCTCTCTGTCGGAATTATTGCAACAAAAATGATGCTCAAAGGCTACTGGAATAGTGGAAGATAAAGTTTGCAATTAGCATACTCTAGTTGTTGCACTGATGCCTTTACATATTTCGGATTATTTAATAAATTTCATTTACCTCCTTAAGTATCAATGATGACTATAGGTCCCTGATGATGATTTGAATATAAGGGTGCTCAACTGCTCGGTTATCAGAGCTCTTACAAAATCTAAATCATGGCAACAGCCGGAGATAAATTACTCAAACATAAGAAAAATCAAAACAATATGACAATAAAATAAATAGCTCCAAATGGAAAAAAACAATAAAAAGCTATAATTGAGCCGCTATGGCCAACGCGCCAAAATGACATTAAATTCTCCAACTGACTCGTGTTTTTCCCGGTAAACCACTTAGGAGTTCCCAAAGGTATGCACATGGACTGTACTGTTTTCGCTCATGTAGGTAGGTACAGCTTGACCATGACAACCGCCACAATGCAGCACAACTTAAAAGCATAATAAATTATCCATTCCGGAATTTCACTTAAACCTTAATACGAGGGCTCTTCAATAAACACATTTTTTATAACGTACCTTTATTCATCCTCATAATTTTGATGGTCCTTCTCAAAATAGTCTCCCCTGAATGCGATGCACTTCTCCCAGCGTTTCTGCCAGTCTTCAAAGACATGCTGCAAACCATTTTTGAGAGATCCTTCAAAATCGCCTCCGCAGCCTTCATCACTGCTTTTGATGGTGGATAATGCCTCCCACGAAGGCGTCTCTTCAAGTTAGGGAATAGAAAAAAAGTCACATTGGGGCTAAATCCATACTATAGGGAGGGTAAGAGATGCACTTCACGTTGATTTTTGCAAGATGTACAGTAACAGCATTGGCAATATGCGGCCGCGCACTATCGTGGTGCAGCATTCAGTCTGCTTCACAGAAATGTGGTCTTTTGCGCCCGATATGGACTTGCAGTGTTTTCAGGACATCCCTGTAGTATTGTCCAGTTACTGATGTGTGTGCAGGTACAACATGCTTTTTTTTTGTAATTTACGTCCACCAACGTTAAGTCATGTCGGACGATGAATGGAATGGGTGAAATGAGCCCAGGGTTCATAGAACTTAGAGTTACCCGACATTCGTCTTTCAGGATAAGGGAAAAACCCTGGAAAAGACCTTATCCAAGTAACTCACCCTGACCGAGGTTCGAACTTGGGACCTCTTAAACGTGAGGCAGACATGCTACCACCACGCTACCGAGGCGGGCTACAACATGCTGATAAACCATTCCATGAATATCAATGAATGATATGTCCATAACTTTCCCAACAGAAGCAACCACTTTTGCCTTTTTGTGATGAAGGAGATTTCCACACTGAGCTTTACTGTTTGCTCTCAGGATCAAAATGTTGTAGCCAAGTTTCATCAGTAGTGATTACGTTTGAAGGAAACCCTGGATCTTCCTCTAACATCAACTTTAACTGCATGCAGACCTGCATGCGGATGTCCTTTTGTTCGGGAATTAACAGTCTTGGAACTCATCGCGCACAAACACGTCTCATGTGTAATGTTTCTGTCACCAACGTGTGGGTGACACCCAATGAAATGTTCAGTATTTCAGAAAGTGATCTTAAGGTAATTCCTCGATCCTCTCTCACAATGGCAGCAGCAGTGTTGATGTTTTCTCCCGTAAGAGCAGTAACTGGAGCACCGGGTCCACCTTCCTTTGAAATTGTGTCCCCTCTAAACATTTTAAACCACCTTCGAGCTGTGCTGTAGGGAAGAACAGACTCTCCATTGGCCTCCTGTAACATTCTATAGGCCTCAACTGAAGATTTGTTGAGACGAAAGCTGAATTTCAAGCCGCATATTGTTCCTCGCGTGTTACCTCCATTGCAGCGGTAGGTGATACTGAAGTTTCCTGGTTCTCACAGGCGGGAACCAGGAGTACCAACAATGAAACTATTATGGCGTGTTTGTATCACATTAAGCTAACAGGATATAATAAGGTGCAAAAATATGACCGTAAAAATTATGATCATTCTTTATTGAACAGCCCTCGTACACACTGCCATTTTTTAATTATAATATCGTCACAGAGTACATTACACTGGGTTATAATGTACATTCGTAAATTATGAAATGTGAAATTTCGACGTCTATTACTGCAGCAGTTTTTAAACAGTGAAAAACTTTTCGACGTCACACGAGTGGTGCAAATGTAAGGAATTTCACCTGTCGTCTTGCTGTTTTTTTTTTTTTTTTTTTTTTTTTTTTTAACTAATTTTCAAACTTACACATACATATACAATTGATAACCACTATTTTTGCTTTAAAAGTTTTGAAGTTTTTCTTTGATATTTTGGATGCCTGGCACAAGAGTTATCCTATTAATTGAATTAGTTAAGTCTTCTATGAGTATTATGCTTATGGTTTTGCACATTTCCAAACCGGGTTTTTCTAATTATTTAGTAGTTTTTGGCAACAGTGCAAAAATGTTTTGATATGAACTGAAGATTTTCAGGTAGTTCAATTACAGTAGCTGCAATATTCTAGTGGCAGTTGTTTGCACATTAATTTGAGGACCGTGCTGTACATCTGACGTCATTATATCCAGCTAACCTGTATCGAATGCAAGCGCAGCCTTTAATTATGAGTAAATAATGAACATATCAGTATTTGTTAGGAAATATACAAGCAAGCATAACGTTATTTTAATTACGTAACTCAAGTTCATTAGTAATTAACACTCGCTTTATAAATAAAAATTATTGTGCTGAATGTATCAACAAATATGCTAAGATAATTAACTTAAAGCAGACAAAACAAATTTCGATATATAAATTATCAACTAATAGTGCTTTTAATTGTCCATTGTCATTTACACTTGCGGTCGTCGTATAAAGCGTCCCATAACCTTCGGGGGCTTCCTAATCGTTGACTGCACCCATTGCTGGAATGGAGTCATCCAGAGGGCGGAGTTCGTTACCCGCGTTGTTAGGTTGATGATGAGAAGTTGTGCCTTAGGGACACTTCACATGAGATACAAGTGAGGGCTTCTATGTAAATTCGCCAACCCAGCGCCGGGAATCGAACCACGGGCTCTCAGCACGACAGCAATGGACGGAATCACTAAGCTACCCCGGCGTCTAAAATTGTTGTAGTCTACAAAACTGAAAATGCTATTATCATTGCATTAAGCACTGGATTGAGTGCTGGGGTTTTCAAACATTTACACAGGTTTAGTTTAGTTTTGGATTTATGACAATATTAGGCAAATTTATTCCCATGTTTATAAAATTGTATTACTGTTTTTAAAAATGGATAAAGTGCGCTTTCCTTAAAATAGAATTCTGAAAATGGATTATTGTTTCACCAGAAACCCTTTTTAGCGAATTTGTAGAAAATTAATGTACTTTTCGAAAACCTGAATATATGTACACATATGGGTAAATACCCGCCTCGGTAGCGTAGATGGTAGCGTGTCTGCCTCACGTTCAAGAGGTCCCGAATTCGAATCTCGGTCTGGGTGAGTTGCCTGGATAAGGTTTTTCCGGGGTTTTCCCTTATCCTTAAAGATAAATTTCGGGTAGCTCTAAGCTCCATGGATCCTGAACACATTTCACCCATCCCATTCACCGTCCGATATGACTTAACGTTGGAGGACGTAAAACTAAAAAAAAAAAAAAAAAAAAGAGTAAATAAACGCTGATCACTTGCAGAATAATGAAACTTTATTATATTTCAGTAAATGCAATTTTAAAAATAGTTATAAGGACAAATATGTTTTGAGCGTGAACCATTAAATCAGTTGAATTTTTAAGGAGATATCTAATTAAATATTATAGAAGTGTTAGTAAAGTAAGAAGTAAGATTCTATCCGGTATATGGCACATAATGCTTTAAAAACTGTTCATCAAATTCATTTTATTTTTACAGTCGATCATATAATTTTACAATTTTTACAGTTATAACAAGAGTAAACACATGTAATACAACTATTTTTTGTTTTTGTTTATTTGTTCCATTTATACTCCGCCTTTAACTGCAATGGTCACATTGGCGGCTGTTCTCCTTTGGAATATATCAAAGGTATTTGTTGGGTTTTAATCATTAGATCACGTACACATTTACACTCTCAGTCATACTTCCAGACTCTTCGGAAGATGAATTATCTTGGTCGGAGAAAAATCCCCACCCCCACCGCCGGGGATCGAACCCGGGACCCCTAGTGCGCCAGGCAGGTGCTCTACCGATTGAGCTACGGGGCCAGCCACAAATAGTAGTTATACTATTTAGTAAGAATGTTTCTATGGATTTTGTAGAGCTGTAATGTTAAATGAATGTTAAAGTTACTTTAAAAATAAGATGGAAAAACTTTATATAGGACATTCTAGATGCACAGTGAAAGAATATATCTCCATCACAGGTTGTTTCAGTTGCCACGAGTTTTGACACTTTAGCACTGACTGTAAATCTTCATAGCGGTTCCTACAATGCTCATGTGAGCATGTCGTTAAAGAGTGCACAAAATTAGAAGCCGAATATGTTAATTGTGTGCATATAACAATAGAATTATGATCAGAGGCTTTACACAATGTGACAGTGCCCATCTTGCAACATCAACAGAGTGTCCTGCGTATACAAAAATGATATAAGGTCAAAAACAAATTATGGATAATGTATCAACAATGTGATGTTCATTCTAGAAAGATACATAATGTTATTCAGCATCTTTCATGTTGTAATACCGACCTTCAAACACCATTGATTAATGTATTCTTTAAAAAATGTTGCACTTCAGCTTTTGAGCACTTTACAGGCGAAACTTTTACATCGATAACTATACCGGCCTAGAAGATGTAGCCACCAGAACAATGGACAAGACATGTTGCGAGAATGCGTCAAGACACATGGGCATACGTCATAACAGTATGGGACGTCCGACAAGGGAGGAGAAGTAGAGGACGTCCGAGGCTACGATGGTCCCAAGAGTTCAAGGATGGGTTAGATGCAAAGTGAATTAGAACGGCAAAAGACAGACATCAATGGAAGCAAGTGGTAGCAGCTCTAAAGTGTAAGCGACAGTCAACATGAACAGTCATTTCTAGATATAATGATACAGTATTAAGGATAGACAAAGAACTGGTATCTTTCAGGGATTTGTTCACCCGGTAAGAAATGACCGAGCTGACCCCACCAGTGGGTAGGAGGCCCTTGATCTTAAGGGATGTTATGGGCTATTTATTTATTTATTTAACTACTATAATGTCCAGTTATTTTGATCTTTGTATTTGTGTTATTTTAACTATGACCCTAATATATCTTACTGGTAAAACGGGTTATTTCATTTCGAGAATAAATGATAATAAACACATTCTTCGTTCACTAATTTCTCAATATTATGTGTATTTGTTATGCCAGAAGAACTGCACATTTGTAACAATTAAAAGTAATTTGTTCTAATTAACAATTACTGCAAAAGAAAAGCTTAACCATAAATATATGTGCAGCCAAATCCCTCACTAGTCTTAAAGCAAGATTGTGAATGTTACGAAACTGATCTGAAAGCACTTATTGCTGTCAGATTAGGGAAAGTATGAGTAAGGCTCTTCAAAGATTTGAATGATTTTCAACTTAAATCATTGCCATTATCAAGGATAGGGAGTATTTATGAATAATAGACTCTCAAATACAAAATGGATTTATGAATTTTGTTTCAATTTTGAAAGTTTGTAATGATGAATAGGATCACATCTGTTCTTTAAATATTGACGAGCCAAACTGAAATGTTAGGGCTGTCCGTTTTCGAACATCCGAGCAAAAGCTCTACACTGAGTCACGTCTCTGGTTGGAGGTGAGAGAACCCACCTTCACTTGACTTATTTAGAAAGTAAAGCCAACAGATGTTACATAAATGCAGTAAATGTTTCGTATGTGTTGAAGGACCCACTTGTGCGAGTGGGGAAGTGCTTGAGTTAGAGCGCCGCGAATGGTCGGCTGCACCCCAACACGTGTGTGTGTTGCGGGAAAGTCGTCTAGAGTCCAGCACAGGAGTAACAAGCCCCACAGCTCGTAATCGATTTAAACTACCTAACCCATGCGCCTGAGGTAGCTTCTTATCTCACTTTTTTCCTTCTTCCTTCCTTCCGTCCTTACTACTCAACGCTCGTACTCGTAGATTTGTAGTACACCTCCCCCTGTGGCACAAAATATGTATCAGTATATCTTCAACAAAGGTACTGCATCTGTCATGTTGGGCATTTATACTCCACTTTCCAGAAAAAGGCATAACTTGTACACACTTTGGAGAAAAGAGTCGAACTGAAGCCTTTCATATAGATAAGTTTTGCGCTTTAAATTGACGTAACATTGTAACTACGTGTGTTCAAGTCTTGTGGGTTCTTTGAGAATATATACGAAGTGCATTCAAGTTACTACACCTCCGATTTTTTTCAGGACTGGGGACCAGATAGGAACTTGTTTTTTTTAAATACACCTGGACTCTTTGTGAATGCGTGACAGAGATGGCAGCACTGTAGAGTGCATAGAGCTCTAGTGGCAGCGACGAGAGTTAGAACTATTTTTGATACTTAAAATGGCAACGTTTTCATTGCAAGAACAGGGTGTAATTATTCCCTTTCTCCACTTAGTGGTGAAAAATTGAAATTCATAGCCAGTTGAGTGATTTTTTTGTGTGTGATTTATGTCCTCCAACGTTAAGTCGTATCGAACGATGAATGAAATAAATGTGTAGTGCTTAACGCCCGCTTTTACTACATACGGCACCGCAGGCGGTGACACTGATGATACATGAGATGAAGATGGAGCACCGGTGCAATGAGATGGCGGGGGAAACCGGAGGTCCCGGAGAAAACCCACCCCAACGCCGTGTTGTCCACCACTAATCTCACTTTGCGGTCGCCTGGGATCGAACCCGGGCCACCTTGGTGAGAGCCAAGCGGTCTAACCACTGAGCCACGGCGTGGCCATGATAATGAAATGGGTGAAATGATGCTCAAATGAGTCCGTGGTCCATGGCGCACCTGATCATTGCACCTGATCACTTCTAAAGAGTCATGTACTTAGTGCTAACTACTACTTCCCCCAGCCCCTGAGCGATATTGGCGATCTCCAGTTCGTTAGACTACCAGACATGCTGCCTAGTTACTTCCAGTCTCTTACGAGTTCCGTTGCTGAGCGCTAGGAAGCGCCACTTTCGCCTGTAGAGGGAGTCAAAAGCTTGTGGACAATTGCTTGACGCTGCACCGGGGGGATTGGCCTGGACTTTTCGCCTGAGAGGCTCCGGTACAAGAGAGTACTTCACATGTGGGTCTCGGACACTGAACATAGCATCTGCACTTCGTCGCTCGGTACGTAGGAACATTGGGAACAACATTGGCTTCGCCTCATTATGTAAGTTCTGGATAAATCTTCTAAATTTCTATTCCAAATTTTTCCCTGTGTTTCTCGCGTCAATTAAGACAAATTTCGTGGAGTTAGTGCACTTTAAACAACAAAAGAAACTCTAAAGACTTTCAATGCAGTTAAAGAAATAATAATATACAGGGTGTTACAAAAAGGTACGGCCAAACTTTCAGGAAACATTCCTCACACACAAAGAAAGAAAATATGTTGTGTGGACATGTGACCGGAAACGCTAAATTTCCATGTTAGAGCTCATTTTAGTATTTCTCTTAAAATGTAAATTGAACTCATTCGTGCAGACAAATGTCAAAATACCCATTGTGGTTCATGCACGATGGAGCTCCTGCACATTTCAGTCGAAGTGTTCGTACGCTTCTCAACAACAGATTCGGTGACCAATAGATTGGTAGAGGCGGACCAATTCCATGGCCTCCACGCTCTCCTGACCTCAACCCTCTTGACTTTCATTTATGGGGCATTTGAAAGCTCTTGTCTACACAACCCAGGTACCAAATTTAGAGACTCTTCGTGCTCGTATTGTGGACGGCTGTGATACAATACGCCATTCTCCAGGGTTGCATCAGCGCATCAGGGATTCCATGCGACGGAGGATGGATGCATGTAACCTCGCTAACGGAGGACATTTTGAACATTTCCTGTAACAAAGTGTTTGAAGTCACGGTGGTACGTTCTGTTGTCGTGTGTTTCCATTCCATGATTAATGTGATTTGAAGAGAAGTAATAAAATGAGCTCTAACATGGAAATTAAGCGTTTCCGGACACATGTCCGCATAACATATTTTCTTTCTTTGTGTGTGAGGAATGTTTCCTGAAAGTTTGGCCGTACCTTTTTGTAACATCCTGTATAACCAGTTGCAAGGATAATTGACATGTTGTTAAAGATCTGAAGACATGAGAAATTGTATATTGTTATATTTGAAAATGTAAGAGTATAAAGATATCGTTAAAAACATCCAATTTTGAAATACTTTGTGCCTTTCCTTGACCATCCTATACGGACCTCTGGTAATTTAACGCTTCCACGTTTAAGTCATCCCAGGAAACGGTACCAATTGGTAGCAGAGCATATTTTAGAGTTACCTGACATTCGTCTTTCAGGATACTTTTTACAAAGCGCCACACCCCCGCAGACGGCCCCAACTTCAGCTACCGAGGTCGAAGGATACAGTGGACCAACTCTGTCCAGTACCTAGGTGTTAACTTAGACAAGGGTCTAACTTTTCGCCAACACATCAGGGACCGAGCGGCGAAGGTACAGGGAGCAATTGCTTCCCTGTACCCAATGCTGGGGTCAACCTCGATGCCAGTTGGCATGAAGTTGTACCTCTTCCGAGCGATGGTAATCCCGGTTATGCTTTACGCCTGCGAGATCTGGGTCATGGCCGCAGACAGCTGGCTAGCATGACTTCAACGTGCACAGAATAGAGGACTCAGGTCTATATATTCTGTGGAATGTTATTTTCTTACCAGGTTGCTTCACGAGGCCTCGAGTCTTCCATACGTGGAGGATGAAATTAGGCGCCGGGCATCAAAATTGTACGCAAGTTTACCCAACCACAGAAGCTCCCTTGTCAGGTCCTTGGGAGATTATGACCCCACTAGACGCCGGTCTAGACAGCACCGGTTACCCCGCATGGCTTGCGGGCATCCGAGATAACCCAGGAGCTAATCCGAACAGCATCTAAAGCTGAGCTCTACATAATCCTTCCAAGCTGCTTGGCATCAAAATTATTTCCCAAATTAAAAACAAATAAAAACACCAGGGTGCAAGGTGTTGCATCCTGTCCTTCAACCCCTAGGTACATGTTTGTAACCTCATAAATAACACCAATCTAAAACCCACATTTCACCCTACAATATCCCGAAATCTACCTTACCTGCGGTAAAACCCTTAACGGGTGGGCACGCAGCAAAAACCTTCTGGCTATATACAGCCAGCCAGCACCACATGTCATGGCATGGCATGTCTTTCAGGATAAGGGAAACCCGGGAAAAACCTTATCCAGGTATCACCCTGACGGAAATTCGAACATGGAACCTCTTGATCGTGAGGCAGACACGCTACCATCTGCGCTACCGAGGCGGGCAGTTGAGTGAGGCATGTGGTGATGGTACCATAGATGATCATACTTCTGATCATCCGTCAGCATTCGTGACACCCACCTGGAAGACACTTTCTGCATTTTCAGATCTTTATGCAGGATTGTGTGTACAGATCCCGAGGAAATGCCAATTTTGGAGGCGATGTCTGCAACGCTCAATCGGCGATCCTCCTAAAGAACATTCTCCACTCGCTGGATCATGTCGTCAGACCGGCTGGTGCGAGGCCGTGACTGTCTTAGTTTGTTGTCACACGATGTTCTACCTTCATTGAACTGTCACACCCAGGAACGCACCATCACCACATGCCTCACTCAACTGGCGATGAATTTAAATAGGTGTCACACCACGAAAATGGAGAAAACGAATGATTACAGCTGTTCTTGCAATGAAAACGTCGCCATTTTAAGTATCAAAAACAGTCCTAACTCTCGTCACTGCCAATAGAGTTATATGCACTGTGTAGTGCTGCCATCTCTGTCACGCATTCCCAAAGAGTCCATGTGTATTTTAAAAAACTCAGAAATTCCTATCTGGTCCCAGTCTCGAAAAAAAATAGGTGTTATAACTTGAACGGACCGCATACGAGATTGTTTCTTCTGCTCGTTTGTTTGAACAGCTTTTACCTTTTGGTCTTTTCTGGAATAAACAGCTCATTTTATCAGAAGCTATTGACGATAGCTGAATTACATTTTAAGAAGATAAAATCAGCTTCTAAGTGATATTTTGGATCTGCATTGCTGTTGATAGCATGGTTATTTGTTTGAAAGTACTTTCTGAGAAATTTAAATTTAATAATGTATAATAAAGAAAATCGTCCTATATTCTTTAAAAGGAACTTATATAAAAGTATAAGAACAACAATGCATCTGGCTTTGTAAATGTTTCAGTATATCTTTGACAGTTTCTGAATCATTAATCGCCGAAATTAAGCCTTTGATCTATCCTCAACAGTTTGAATGTATGTTTAGGCAAGTACTAGGCAGACCTGATTGAAATGGATAGCCAACTTGACTAATTTAATCATAAAAGCATATCTTACATATATTTCTAAAAATACAGTGTGCAATTTAGATCAACAAAACAAGTTTATACTCTAAGCTTGCATAATCTCTTAAATTCAGTCTGAGTCAGGAATACAGAATAATGAACTAAATTACAGAAGAGAATCATGATGCAGTAACGTTTGACATTGTTAAACGGAAAATTGAATTACTTATATTTCATAGTAGCGCAGAAGTTTTAACTGAACTTAATATGAGAACAATCCTTGGTGAGACGGGGCAGATTTGTGACACCTGGTTATGAGATGAAGCTTTACACTCTGCAGCTTCCTCTAAGAAATGACAGCAATTTCTTGAAGAACGTTATTTTTAAGTTCAGCTAAAGTGCACAGATTTGTTTTGTAAACTTTCTCTTTAAATCCGTTCCAATAAAAATAGCAGGATGTTAAGTGAGGGGGCATTAAAAGAGGAAGTTTTAACAACATCCACACACTGGATAGACTTAAGGATTTGTGGAAGGATAGCTGCCACTTTTTATTGGTAAGTTCATCCAAAGAAAAGTGTAAGTTTGTAAGTTCATTTTAAGTGCAGATTTATTTTGTGAACTCTTTTTCCGAGGATAAAACTGGTAGGATGTTACAACGGATGAACCAGAGATGTATTCGGTATAACCCGGAAAAACTCTTATCCAAGTAAGTAAACCTGGATAAGGATTCGAACTCAGGACTTCTTGAACGTGAGGCACACACGCTACCATTTACGCTACAGGGCGGGCAAATTTAGTACTTATGTTCAGCATTTTCTTAAGACGTGATACCAAAAGGCTTCTCCCATTCCATACTACCTATACTGCTTACAGCGGGAGAATAAAGTAGATGTAAACAAAACCACGTGACCGTGATCGTAGCGCGCCTTCTTCACCATTTAATAATAATAATATTATTATTAAATAATATTAATACACCGAGGCGGGCGCATAGGAAGTGATGATGGCTTTGTCGAGGGTGGCGAGCTTGTGTTCGTCTCCAAAAGAACGGGAGACTATCTTGAAGAAATGAATGGCGACGTTTTCCAATCCTGGCTACATTTTAATATTATACTCAACGGAGCGGTAACTACTGTCATTCCGAACGTATATGCACGCGGAGTGATACGGTACTTTATTCTCTCTTTGGACATAGTACAGTGTTTACATGGCAAACACTTTTTTGTATTGTTGTTTTCTCAAAAATTGCTCAAATACACACATATATATATATATATATATATATATATATATATATATATATATATATATATATATATATATATATATATATATTGTGTATCTGGATGCTCTAGATCACCCCGCGACGTTCTCTTTATTTAATTTTTATTGTTTTAATAATGGATTGACAAAAACTTAACACAGAAAAAATTAGGGCTCATTAAATGGAGAATTTTCGTCAATTAATGGTTTTCCTTAAGCGTTTTCGAAATATTTCAAACTGCAAGTTTAAACCTTTCTATACGTCAGTTTAATGGACATGTATGAAAATTTAAGATTCTTGCTTCCCGACCGTTTATCTTTTATTCGCATCGTAAACGCTTGTACCCTAATAAACATGTGAGTGCTATTTCCGCTTGTTAAAGCTTTCTTACTTAATTTGAAACAATTTCTTAATGAAATATTTGTGATTAACGTTACGTGATAGAAAAGAACATTTTTGTAAATAATATATCATAAATCGACATATTGGATTTAGCATTAGGAGATATAGTCGTTTGAATATCAAATCAGATTTTTCTCCTTGGCAAATTTTCCGACTAATCATTGCTGTAGGTTTATATTTTGCTAAGTATAAGCACATCATCTGATCGAATATGTCTGAAAATTTAGATTCTGTTTACGTCTTCTACAAGTAGAAGCATTGATATCGAAATTTACCAGAAGTAAACGTTCTCTGGGTTTTTAGGGAAACGTGAACAAATTAGCTTTAAAACGAATAATTAAATACAAAACCGGAGATTTGAGTTCACTGTCTTCCAAAGATTTGACACAAAGATTTTCAAGAAAATTCCTCCACAGTAACCTTTCGTATATCTTCAATTTTGTCGAAGTTCTCTAGAGGCCTTTGAAGTTCTCTTACTTCTATATGACTTTTCTATTACTGGTAAACCGTAAGAGATAGACAAAATATTAGTATTACACAACAAAATGTAAATATCTTAAAGCACATACATAGTGTCAAATGTTTTAGAATTAACTATTTTCGAGATATTCTTTGCTATTTTGCAAGATAAACTTCTCTCAAATGAGACTTCATTACTGCTTTTTCTCATTTATTTGTCGCTGCAAGGGAAATGAAATTTTAAAACTATTACATAATTCCCCTCTCTTTAAAGAGTTGAGTATCACTTAAGGTTTACACTTTTTCATATTTTACCTACAAAAAATATAATAAAACAATTGATGCAAATATTTTCCCCGATGGGTATAAATAGAAGATTACGCGTTTGCACAAAAATGAGTAGAAGATATTGATATAAGTGCAACACCTCAGATGTTTAGTGTACCGGTTACTTGTGTGTAGTGATTTTAGTTTATTCGCCAGTTTGTGTCCTGTGTCCTGAATTATAAGGTTAGACATCTGGTCTTTGTTCTCTCTTACTCTGGCCATCGCCAACTCCGACCCTCCCCACGTTTCTCTTTAAAATTTATGTTCCTGACCATAGGAGCAGTCTGGAGATCGCAGATGCGGATTCTTGCTAAACGGGACACGTGGCAGCAAAGTCTGGTGAAACTTGTCGCGCAAAATATCGTCTGTATAGGTACTCGTACCAACAACTTATTGAAACCTCACAGCTATCTCATAAAGTTCTTAAACTATTTTGAAAAATGTTTCACCGCTCCACAGTGTGAACATTTTGGAAGCTTTTTATCTTTACCTGCTCAGGCTATTTTTGGATGAAACCAGGCGGTACACATAGATACGCTACCCTCTAAATTATTACTATTACTATTCGTGCTCGGAACCGCAATTCAGATACCTAAAGTTGGTTATAAAATCTGGTAAAAAGGAAGGGCTAGGCTCATGTAAAATAAACGGTGATTCACATGCAGGGACTTTGGTGCATCTCGTGCATATCAGTGAATTCGTACTTTCGGTTTTAATGCACGTTATGGCAATATTATCTTTTAAATAAAATACACCAC
Organism: Mantis religiosa; assembly: GCA_030765055.1. NCBI lineage: Eukaryota > Metazoa > Arthropoda > Insecta > Mantodea > Mantidae > Mantis > Mantis religiosa. The sequence continues at coordinate 23,661,931 of CM060958.1, forward strand.
CACATTATAATCTTACACTTTCTCCACGCAAATCTGTACCATATAGCCCGCCTTCGTATCTTAGGTGGTTGTGTGTCTGCCTCACGTTCAATAGGTCCCAATTTCGAAACTCGGTCAGAGAGATAATTTGGATAAGGTTGTTTCCTGGGTTTTCCCTTATCCTACCGAGCGGGATGGCTCAGGTGGTTTTGTCTGTGGCTGACCTACTAGTTCCCGACTTATCTGACCCAAGGTTTTTTCGGGGTTTCCCCTGGTCGCTAGACGAATGCTGGGTAGGTTAATTGCATTCCCAGAATTTCCTGCCTCTTCATTTCATCTCCATTATCGTTTTACATCTTTCATCTGGTGGTGTCTTTCAGGGTAGAAGTGTCAGTGGATGTCACGGCGCTACATGGCAGGATGATGTGCTCCTGGTAAATACTTCCTTCCGGTCTCCGGGCGGACCGGATGAGCGTTTCCGGACCACAGTAGATAGAATACCGATTGTATCGTGTTTCCTTGGATCGGTTGCCCTCTGTCTTTTCTTACCTCACCCTTCCTCCCAGGAATGTCCCACTTTGGGGCTTAGGTACAATAAACTACAGATTTCGATGTCGAATCCCCTACGTAGGAATCCTAAGTCTAATCCCTTATTAAGAAAGATGAATGTCAGGTAATTCTAAGCTTTATGGAAGCTGGACTCATTTGAGCATCATTTCGCATGCAGTCAGAGTCTACTTCCGATTGGTTAGAGACTTGTAGTGGGGTGGCGTCGGATTAATTCAAACTGGAAACAGTAGGGACCCGCCGTCAACTGGATCTGGTTGCCGTTCGAGAATCTCCCTTCATCCCTCTCTCCTAAGATTTACGGTACATACACAAAGGGTAGGAGGAACCTTACGTCCAGTGATGTCTCTGGCTGGTTACACTAGGCCTTCCGTTCGTCCGTACCTATAGTGGCCGCGCTTAAACCATCCCCAACCGGCTCTCTTTGTAGGGAAAAACTGTTCTTTCCCCTAACCACAATGTCATAAACATCTTAGGAAACACCAACCAGGGTCAGAGGTGAAGAATGTTAGGCACGTGTTTACAGCTGAGAATATTGAGGTTTGCCGTTGTTTAAAATAACGTTTAGAGGCAAAATATTGTGACTTTGTGGGTTCGTGAAATGAAAAGTCCAATTGCACCACTCAAAAATGTTCTTTATTTCCACCGACTTACGGTTAAACACTTGCCAATTACACAAAATTACGTAATGCACACAATTACGATTCACCAGTTCGTCCGTTACCGTTCCGATGCACGTACACAGTCTTCTCGTCCGTTCGCTAGCTCGTCAAGCACTGACTGACCGTATGACTGACTGACTGAATTCACTCACTGCAGCCCTTTTTATAGAAATATCACCGTCTTCTAGAAGTCTCTGGTTTCAGTGAATTACCGCGAAAGTTCCAGAAGACAGGGGAAGGGGAAAGAGGCGGCCAGCGACAAGTGACATTTCCCCAATCACCCCTCAGTTAGTGACTGAGATTAATGGGGGGACGTGACTCGGCTGCCTCTGGTCCCTTTCCAGCTGTCACCGGTCGTGCCTTCCGCTAATTGGGTGACAATATAAATAAATAAATAAATAAATAAAGCAGAATTCACTGTAAGAAATCGCCATTGATCTTTTCAAATAAGGTTTAAATGATTAATGTTTCCTATAATAATACATAATGTTACAACTCTTTATAACATAACTGAAAAGAGATATATTACCCATGCTGTTATGCTATTAGTACTTCTATTACGTACAAGAACTAAATGCTTATTATTAGCATAATATCCAAGGAAAGTTTAGTAAAACATCATTACAATTTTAAAAGGGTTAAATTGCATCAGTGTGTATTAATTTGCGAGGGATATTTACTTGCAAATTAAAGAAGTACTTCGGATATTCTGGTAGTTAATAATAATTTATAAGCAAAGATTGCACGTTAGTACTTTGTTTATTGCTATCGTGAGCCGATTTATCCTAAAACATTTGCCTTTATTCTATGGCAGCTACAGGTGGTGAATTTCTGTTGAATTAACAAAGCAATAAATACTTCAAAAGTCAAACAAAAGAACGAACCAAGGAATTAAAGAAAAGCTAGTAAGGAAACTCTATTACTCTTTTCAAATTTTCGAAGCTTTTTACAAGGACGTCTGCTAATTTTACAAGTTTGAATAAAGTTAAGCAGTGAGTTTTTTTTTTTTTGGGGGGGGGGATCTTCTGCTAAACACAATTTAAATAAATAATCACGTACATTCCGCATAATAATTAAATATGTCATAAACGCTTTAGAACTCGAGAAAGTTTAGATATGCTGTTAGATATATATTACAAGTATGAATGGAAATCCATGTTAGGTTCGATACCCACGGTCTCCACATCTTAATTAAATTACGCAAGTGCAAAACGCCAATAACTATTAAACACTAATAAATTTATAAAACTATACTAAGTAAAACACTATGTAACTTCTATAAATATAAACTTAATTAACACACATAGGAAGCACGTTTGCACAGTCGAAGATAATTTCTGAGGACACAAGAAAAATATTGCCACAGCGATCTAACTTTGGTGAACGTATTAAGAAGGACCACCCATATGTTTAAGGGTGGAAAACCCTTATAATTGCTTACATGTGAGGAGGCATGGTCAGAAGGGAAAGCTTTGACGTCGCGTGGGATGCAATGGACGAGGCTACTATACCATAGGGAAGCGGTAAAGAAATTAAACCGTCAAGTTCTTTCAAATTTAGCCATGTGTTGTCCTCTTTGTGATAAAGCTGTGATGACAATAAAGGACGTGTTGTTTAATTAAAGTGCAGTGAATGACATAACCTTAGCATGCTCCACACTAGCCTGGCATAAAATATTTACAACAGTGACGAGCGTGCATTGTGAGTAGTTTGACGTCGGTTCAATACTGATGTATTATTGCTAAGATTCCTTCGTTTTCTTGCGGCAAAGACTGCAAGTTTAATTGAATCTTGAAATGGAGTCGACCTACATTCTTACTAGTTTAACATCCCTTAAATAATTGACAAAATATCGACCTCATCCGATGAAAGGCGCCTGCTGTTGGTTACGACCTAACTGAATACAGTTCCCATCTGGATCACGTTTTTATAACGTAACTATAAGGCATTCCACCTGAAACAGTTGCTTTTGTTTGGCACTAAAATGAGTTTTGTTTATTTACTTGGTAGTGTTATTTAGAATTTAAACAATGTTTAAAATATTATAATGTTTATATTAAGTATGTGGAAGTGAAATTCTAAAGGAAAAAATAAATAAACAAATATGTATATTGGTTGGTACAAGTGACGTTAGTATAAAGAAATGAACGTTTGCTATGGATGTGTTTAATGCACCCACAGAGAAGAATCCGTCTTTGTGAGTGAGTGAGCTGCTCTATGAGCTTAGGTACGTAGGAACACCACGACGTGAAATTGAGACAACAGAAGAATTTATCACTTCAGGCAAAAGCAGGAATAAACAAAAGCGAGTGCTCGGAGAATGCAATTCGTGAAAACTGCTGTACGTCGTCATGTGCATAGTTTTTTCTTTAGAAACGAACTCCCTAACATAAAAAAAATTTTGTCTTCTGTAAATTGAAACGGTACTCTCTTCCTCGAATTGATTAATTAACTGTTAAGGAATATCTGGAAGATTAATTGTATGTTAAAGGAATGTGTACGTGTATTGGAGCAAATATCTTGTGTGTGCAATGTCGAGATTGTTACGAGCTCTGAACGGTAGGATTTTCCCTCCCCTAGGACAGCTGACCGCAACCATAAATCTTAAGGCTCTCACCCCGCGTTTAGTTTCAAACATAGTTTTACAGGAAGGGGACATCTTAGGTGGTCTAAAGTGATATTCTCGTAACTGGGACTCCATATGTGTTCTACCGACCAACTAATTAAAAATAATGAGCTGAAGGGGGAAGCGAAGTGTCATATGGCCTAGCCGGGAACAAATACATATCTAAATCAGTCGGTGGCTGAGAGTCGACCGAGATCGTCGTGCTAACGCGCGCCGACAGAAATCGCGTTCTTTAAGGAACGGACGAGTAAGCTAAAGAAATCGCGTTCGATTAAAACTAGTCAGTAGCTGGGTGCTTATCCGACGACTCGTGTTATAGACACGGGAGTGCAACTACGCCCGTGCGAAGCCTACCATTCAGAGTTCGCCTAATTAACACGTATTTCGAGAGAAATTGAAATACAACCGATCGTCATAAGAGAATTAACCTGTGTTTCTTTCCAAGTACCCTAATTGATCCACCCAGAACGCCCTGTATCAAGAGATCCTTGCCACTGATCCTAAATATTAGGACAACTCCGAGAGCAGCCGAGGACATCGATATTCTTCAAATTCTATTAGCCCTAGGAGTCACGCCCCTGCCAAATAATTGAGCTGAACTGCGCGGCAATACTCACCCGACACCCCGACTTGCCCCAAAATGAGGATGCAGATTTACGGAATTTCAGCAGGTCTAGTCTGTATAGAGTGCTTATACAGCTGGGGTTTGTGAATGCAAAAAGGGGCAAGAAAAATGTGCTAAGAGACAGAGGCGATATTGTTGTGTGGCAAAAACGTTCTTTAAGGACAATCAGACTGTACCGGGATACAAATCGTAAAATATACTACCTTGACGAGACTTGGGTGAATGAAGGACACACGAAAAGTAAAGTATGGCGTGACACGATTATAAACACTGAAAGACAAGCAATTTTGCAAGGTATGTGTGCTAGTTTAAAAAAAAAAACCAGTGGAAAAGGCCAAAGGCTGAGTTGAGTTGAGTTGAGTTTCATTACAAACTTGTATTTTTGCATGCCTTCATTTCCTTATTTGTATGGTTGTATCTATCTTCCTGGCAATTATTATGACGTTTACTGCAGGTTTAAATATGACGGGATGACAACGCCTATGGCCTATGGCGCGAAAGCATTAGCCAATTAGAGTGAGGGGGAAGGTAGTTGCACGCGGAGTAATACATGTCAGCGGGGCAAGGTTATATGAAACAGAGATTGGAATCATGTGGAGTCTGTGTTGACAATGGACACTAGACGACAGTAGAGAGTGGATGACAAGGGTTGAGCTTTTCACTAGACAATTGACAGTGAGGGTTCGGTTGAATTCAACAGATAACGTCCAGTATCGTTCAGTTGTGATTCGATTTGACGGATCATAGGTGTAACGTTTCGCTATGCTAAGCACCTAAATGAAAACGTGTGTTTAACAGCAATGGTGCTCTCATCTGTTAGATGAGATGGTAATATGACGGTCGGTAACACAGAATGTTTTGTAACAGAGTCAGAAAATACCCCAGGTATACAATATGTGATTTTCCATGTTATATTACAAATTTATTACGGTAATTAAATCTTGACAACAATGCACCTTCCGAATCTTTATTTGTATGTCCATTGTTGTTACAAATTCATACACAATACTTGCACTGTTGTAACAAATTATTATAAAATACAAACACAGTCAGTAACTGCGTTTTGTGGAAGTTAGACTTGATAAAAGACGTAAAAAAATAAAAAGGACCTGAAATGATAATCTTCAGCAACTCAACAAAGTCAAGTGTTGATATTGTTGATAAGATGGCTAGGCACTATTCAGTAAAACGTGGAACAAGAAGATGGCCACTTGCTCTATTTCTTGATATACGAGGCCTGTTCAATAAAGAATGATCATAGTTTCTTACGGTCATAATTTTTCGCACTAAAATTCAAACTTATTATATTCTGTTAACTTAATCTAAAACAAACACGTCATAGTAGTTTCATTGTTGGTACTCCTGATGATGATGATGATGATGATGATGATGATGATGATGATGATGATGATGATGATGATGATGGATATAGGGGCGCTCAACTACAGCGGTTATCAGCGCCCTTTTAAAAACTACTCATGGCAAAAGCCAGATATAAAAAGTTTCTAAAAACTATACTAATGTAAATAAACCTATTAAAACTACATGTACATAGAAAGTGAAAAAAAAAAACAAAAAAAAAAATCAAAACATACTAAAAAATATGTTCGCTATATCCTAAAGTCTAAACGAGAAAAGAATCTAAGTACCTTCTCCACTACTGCGTTATCGTCCGCTAGCATTTCTGCAAAGCTGACCGGCAGCTGCAGAGACGTCCTAAGGTCTGCTAGGTGAAAACACTCTAGCAGCACGTGTCGTACAGATAACGCTTCATTGTAAACCGGACACAGCGGAGAAGGCTCCTTTTTAAATAGAAAACTATGAGTAAAAAAGCAGTGCCCAATACGTAACCGAGCCAAAATCACCTCCTCGCGACGAGATGACCGACAGGAGGTAACCCAGGGAATCGGAAGTTCCTTGACAGATCTAAGTTTATTATTGCGGAGAACGGACCACTCTTCCTTGTTGGTACTCCTGGTTCCCGTCTGTGAGAACCAGGTAAGTTCAGACATGCTCAGTATCGCCTACCGCTGTAATGGAGGTAACATGCAGTTAAAGTTGATGTTAGAGGAAGATCCGGAGTTTGTTTCAAACTTAATCACTGCTGATGAAACTTGGCTACATCATTTTGATCCTGAGAGCAAACAGCAAAGCTCAGTGCGGAAATCTCCTTCATCACCAACCCCCAAAAAGCAAAAGTGGTTGCTTCTGCTGGGAAAGTTATGGTCATCTCATTCTTCGATATTCACGGAATGGTTTATCAGCATACTGTACCTGCACACACATCAGTAACTGGACAATACTACAGGGATGTCCTGAAAACATTGCAAGTCCATATCAGGCGCAAAAGACCATATTTCCGTGAAGCAGGCTGGATGCTGCACCACGATAATGCGCGGCCGCATATTGCCAATGTTGTTGCTGAATATCTTGCAAAAATCAACATGAAGTGCATCCCTCAGCCTCCCTATAGTCCGGATTTAGCCCCATGTGACATTTTTATATTCCCTAACTTGAAGAAACGCCTTCGTGGTGAAGGCTGCGGAGGCGATTTCGAAGGATCGCTCAAAAATGGTTTCCAGCATGTCTTTGAAGACTGACAGAAATGCTGGGACAAGTACATCACATTCAGGTGAGACTATTTTGAGAAGGACCATCAAAATTACGAGGATGAGTAAACGTACGTTGTCACAAAAAAAATGTAATCATTCTTTATTGAACAGCCTCGAATTGACTTAGCACGCCTCACTGCTTACATCCCGTACTGTAAATTTTTGCATCATACGAGAGGTAAAAATGCTAGAAGAGAAATTTCTCTCAGAACTGGGAAAAGAGCTAGTCATACCTCAAATTGAGAAGAGAATTCTTTCTCCCCAGAGCAGAACACAACGCATTCGTTCAGCAATAACTCAAGCTAGTTTCCAGAATCTTCTAAATGGCAACCAACAAGACCAAGATGCAAATGTTTCAAATCTGAAACGAAACAAAATGTTATTCCTGCCCAAGGTCAAAGGACAAAGAAAGTGAAGAAACACTGTAATGAGTGTCACAAATTTATCTGCAAAGAACATGTAAAAGTGTTCTGCAATGAGTGTTCATCATTTCAAGTGGAGAATAAGTAGAAGTTTATTTATAAAATGATTTTTATAAAGTGATAATGCACATCATAATAAAAAATTACAGTGCTGTTATATACTGTGTCCTAATTTTTGTAATTTACGTCCTCCAACATTTAGTCATATCGGACGATGAATGAAATGGGTGAAATGATGCTCAATGCGTCCGGGGTCCATGGAGCTTAGAGTTACCCGACATTCGTCTTTCAGGATAAGGGAAACCCCCGGAAAAACCTTATCCAGGTAACTCACCCTGACCGAGATTCGAACTCGGGACTTCTTGAGCGTGAGGCAGACATGATAAATGAAGTGTTTGTGTTAAAATAGTATACATATACTAAAACATATATGTTTTCATATTTCAGACATGGCTAGTACATAACCTATATAGCTTACAAAACTGGAGTTTTAATTTAAAATATGTACTTTGGTCTCAAAATAAAGTCATTATTATTTTTGTGGAAATAGCACTGTGCAACAATGGAAATGTTTCGGGCTTAAAATAGTGAATTTACGTGTATTTCCATCTGCTGAATTTAAAAATCACCTTAAAAATGACAGATTAGCTCTTGTTTTGAAGATAAAGTGACATTTCATTTTTTAGAGTGAAGATTTTAAATTTGGGGGAATTTTTTTTGGAGTTGGCACACCTGTCAAATAACAAAACACAATCAGAGAGAAATTTTGGAAATTAAGTGATGCAACAGTTAAGGAAGGCATTTTTGTCGGACCACAAATAAGAGAACTTGTAAAGGATCCTGCATCTGGCCAAATTTTAGAGGGGAAAGAAATGGAAGCTTGGGAAGCCTTCAAGGGAGTTGCTCATGGATTTTTAGGCAACAAAAGAGATGACAACTACAAGCATTTGGTGACAGCGCTCCTGCAAAAATACCCTAACCTTGGATGCAACATGTCCCTTAAGATCCATTTTCTCCACTCCCACCTAGACTTTTCCCCTCCTAGTTGTGGAGTTGTTAGTAATGAACATGGGGAGAGATTCCATCAGGACATTTCTGTTATGGAACAAAGATATCAGGGCCGTTGGAATGAAGTAATGCTTGCGGATTACTGTTGGTCTTTGTATAGGGATTCTGCGGAACTCCATCACAAGAGGCAAGCTAAAAGACGACGAAGTCAATAGGCCACCACATGATTCTCTTCAGACACGACTATCTGCGAAGTATTTTTCCAGTAATTTAGAACTCTTAGCATGTAATTACCAGTTTAAAAAATCAAATGAACTGTCATTGTTGTTAGCATGTATGTAATTAAAATGTATCCTTTTCTCTCAATCCGTTAATATGTAATACTTCCACCTTGGGTATATCATAGAAACTAGAGTTAATAAAAATTGTTCATTGTCATATTTGTTTTTCTCAACGCAAGATTTGTAGAAGTGCCTCATGAGGTGCTCGAAACATTCGAAAATTATTTTTTGTTGCCCAGTGTAGTTTACACATTACCGCCACATAGTTGTTAGAATTACTTTGGGGTAAAAATAGACCCCAAACATATAATATGTTTTTCGAGAGGTGATACCATGCAACGGGTAATAGTGTTAAAGCCGGTTCTTACTAAATGTGGTATCACAGTCTGTGGACTTCAATCATGCATAAAATTAAATATTTAGAAATAATACGTTTCAGTTGTAAGCTTTAGGGTACCTTCCAGACAATTACGAGTTATGAGAACTGAAAAAGACATTGAAAAATGTCAGTTTTGGCGAGGTCTGAACCACAGACCTCGTGTGCAACTCCGGGCTTTAATGTGCGGGTGGAGAATGTAAACACATCCAGACTAGAGAAAACAAGTAATAAGTAAAACAGAAATCGAAGTCGTGACCTCGGTGTGAGTATAACGCCCGACTCGAGTCTCCGAGAGGCCGTGAATAAGTTAGCAGGCGGGCTACACGCCGACAGTAATCCCATTAATATAAAAACAGGGCGTCTTGTTAACAAATTCAAACGCGTTTGCTTTAAGCGGAACATAGCGGGTATATTTTGTGCCTTTACTTCACGGACTAGATGAAGGTTGTAAGTAAAACACGAAATTTGGCGTGTCCTTCAATCCCCCTTACCTATACAGCATTATTAAACAATCCGTGAAACGGTTAAAAATACATAACTACCAAACTGTACAACTGAAAACGAATATTGCTTCCTCTCCTATAATTTGCAATTTAGGATCTTATGATAAACAGGTAATGCATTTTTTAATACAAACTTAGAATCACTAGCAATAAAATAATAGCGATTAAGCAATTTTGGTGGTTTTAACATTAGTACTGGTTAAAAAAAACACAGTTAAAGTAGAAATGATAAAGGCCAAAGCATAACATCAGATGCAAAACCACCCACCTTGGTAGCGTAGATGGTAGAATGTCTGCCTCACGTTCAAGAGGTCCCGAGTTCGAATCTCGTTCAGGGTGAGTTACCTGGATAAGGTTTTTTCCTGGGTTTTCCCTTATCCTGAAAGACGAATGTCGGGTAACTCTAAGCTCCATGGAGCCCGGGCTCATTTGAGCATCATTTCACCCATTCCATTCATCGTCCGATATGACTTAACGTTGGAGGACGTAAATTACAAAAAAAAAAAAAAAAAAAAAAAAATATGCAAAACCAAAATACGAGGGCTATTCAATAAAGAAGGATCATAATTTTTTTACGGTCATAATTTTTCGCCCTAAAATTCAATCTGTTAGCTTAATGTGAAACAAACACGCCGTAGTAGTTCCATTGTTGTTACTCCTGGTTCCCGCCTGTGAGAAACAGGCAAGTTCAGACACTACTGCTGCAATGGAGGTAACACGCGAGGAACAGTAAGTATGGGGCTTTGAATTTCTGTTTTCGTCTCAACAAATCTTCAGTTGAGGCCTATGCAATTTTAGGAGGCCTATGGAGAGTTTCTTCTTCCATACAGCACAGCTGGAAGGTGGTTTAAATTTTTTAAAGAGGGGAGACAATCAATTTCAAACTAAGGGAAACCCGGTGCTTTAGTTACTGCTCTTACGGAAGAAAACATCAACACTGCTGCTGCCATTGTGAGAGAGGATCGACGAATTACCTTAAGATCACTTTCTGAAATACTGAACATTTCACTCGGTGCCACATTTCCGTGAAGCAGGCTGCATACTGCACCACGATAATGGGCGGCCACATATTGCCAATGTTGTTGCTGAATATCTTGCAAAAATCAACGTGAAATGCATCCCTCACGCTCCCTATAGTCCGGATTTAGCCCCATGTTACTTTTTTCTATTCACTAACTTGAAGAAACGCCTTCGTGGGAGACATTATCCATCATCAGAAGCAGTGGTAAAGGCTGCGGAGGCGATTTTGAAGGATCTCTCAAAAATGGTTTCCAGCATGTCTTTGAAGACTGGCAGAAACGCTGGAACAAGTGCATCGCATTCAGGGGAGACTATTTTGAGAAGAACCATCAAAATTATGAGGTTAAATAAAGGTACGTTGTCAAAAAAATTGTGATCATTGTTTATTGAACAGCCCTCCTAACAGTTTTTGCCACAGCGTGTTTTGTGGTACGGTATCGGCTATTATCATGTGACTTGAATACGGTATTTGCTGAGTCACAGTTTTTGCACGAGTCATTGGATATAGAAAATGGAGCAATTACTCGATATCGCAGCGTTCGGTGGCATTGATGATGAGTTATTGGAAGATATGATAATGCATAATATTAACAGACAAAGAAATATCCCCCAGGGAGGCGTGACAATTCGGAGACTGTATTTAAATCAATTTACAGATGAAGAATGCCGACTCTATTTTAGTTTTGATAAAATGGCTCTACGACGGCTAGTAGATGTTTTACATATCCCGCCTAGAAATGTAGCAAGAACGATATTCTGCTGGAGATAAGTTTGAATAAACAGTTTACAGCATTCGTATGGATATATATTAGGTTATGTTGTACTGATAGTACATTTACTATTTCAGGAGTGGAAGGTTTGTGCATATATCTTCGGCGCCTAGCATATCCCAATAAGCTGTCTGATTTGGAAGCAGTTTCTGGCGTATCTTCTTCATATTTATCAGCAATAGCCAATGCAACGATGAATACAGTATATCAGGGGCGGCCGCTGGGGCAGTGTATTGGCGGAGTCATAAATAAATAAATGAATGACTAACTAAAATATAAATTAAATAAATAAATAAATGAATGAATAAATAAATAATAAAGGAATGAATGAATAAATAAAAAATAAATAAGGGCTGTTAAAATATAAATATGTGTACCAATTTGGAACGATTTAGGTAATCTTATCAATAATCCATCCTATTTTATAATATACTGTACCAAACAGAACGTACAGGGAAACGGAAATAAGTATTTACTATATCCGTACTGTTGTTACGTACAGGTGTAACAAGCACAGTAAAAGTTTGATAATACAATTCATGTAGAATGTGATATGAAGCGTTCGTGTACGATTTCGCGACAGAGACATGTATCTTAAGTCCAGTGCTTTACTGCACTCTAGCGGATAAAACGTAAGTTATGCGCCACAGAAATCTCAGCACCACCTTCTCCCATAAGAAGCCGTGTATAAGCAGACATCCTAACCCTTAACACAGGCGCTTATGAGCGTAGATGGTGCCGTTCTGGAATCGGCACCAAGCTACGGAAAACAACCAAGAGAGAGCGCTTGCGTTTAACGCGCCTATTGCCACTAGGGAGCACATACTCAGAAACAATCCTTTTTGCACAATTCCTATACATTTCTCTTTCTTTCGTTTTCATACAGATGGTGCCATGGCACAGCGGCACTACCTTAGAAGCCGCCCCTGCAATATATAGAAATAAAGGTTACTTATTAACAGATCTGGCTAACCTAACATGGCTTGACAGAAATAAATTGCAATATTATACACATGCTGTGTCATTAGAGGGAGCACCTATAAGAAAAAATAATCCCACAAAATATCTCTACATTTTAGGTATGATAAGCCGTCGCTAGCACAATTATTTTAGAAACAATTAATGAAAGAAATGTCAGTTCTTCCACGCTTTATGCCATTTGCGAAAATCGCGATCCCTAAATATGTCCTGACGCGATGGTGAGAGTAATAGAAATATTTCGGAAAAGTAATAACAAGCAACGACATGAATGCAGAGAACTAAAGCGGGAATGTGTCTTGTTGAGGTAATGAATATGGGACGGAAGTACATGGGGGGGGGGGGGTAGACAAAGCATTTAAATGTAGCATATCGGAATGCGGTCTCGTCCCATTGCACTTTGTTTACAATGGCGACCGCTAGGGCGTTTGCTTTCATTCCAATCGAATACATCCTTGCAATAAAATACGTACTTACTATTGACGTGCATATTTCATATAGGGTAGAAATGTGTGACAAATTACGGATAGTTTAAACACAAATCACGATATAATTATGACAAATTCTATCGCTTACGAGCATAAGCTGGTAATATATTCGACTCAAAAATATTTCGTCTAGATTTTATACAAAAAAAAAGTTTAGGTACCTGAATAGAATATAAAAAAATTATATCTTCCATTCGTGTGACTTTGTGACTCGTATGTATATAATTTATGTGTTTTGAGGTTCTGAAGCTTCTTAATGCACTCCGAAGTATTTTTGATAAAATGTATTGTGTGTGTATCTGCGTCTTGAACAGTTGAACAGCAAAATTTAACAAAAAAAAAAAGTCAGCTGAAAACGAAAATTTGTATTTAAATTCATCTTCTGTCAAGGAAGCAATATGAAGATTTTTAAGAAATTTTACCCCACTCTAAGGCTGAGAATCGAACTCGGAGCCCCTGCCTAGCATAGCAGGCAATGCTCTTTGAAAGTTTGAATGCGCAGCATCAGTTATTTATTGAAACAGACGTGACTCCGTTTTATTAGAAGGATCTGAAGGATTGACAGCTTTAATTTGACCCAGACTTGAGGAACACTTTCTTCCGACAGCGTTAATTGTCTGGACGTCAATCTGTGACAAATGGACCAAATTAAATTAGCTTCTGCTGCTATTGTTGTTACAAATGCTGCTCATACTTGTGACTACATTCTCCAACGGAATTAAAAGTGTCTCAGCGGCCCTTTTCACTTTCTTTACTGGGTATAGTAAGTAGGGCAAGTATTGTGCTCCACCAAAAACTTGATATCGAGATTATTAAAAAAAAATAGAAAAAGCTCCATGTGGACGTGTGTCTATGAACAGCCCACGCGAAAACTAAAAGTAATTTCGGTACTAAATTCAAGAAAAAACTGCTACCCCAATACCGAGCGGGATGGCTCAGGCAGTTTCGTCTGTGGCGCGCATTCGTGAGGTCTGGTTTCGATTCCCGTGGCTGACCATCTGATCTATGGCTTTTTGGGGTTTTCCTGGATTGCCAGTCGAATGCTGGGTAGGTTATTTACACCCCCGAATTTTCTTTCCCTCAATTTCATCTCCATTATCATCTCATATCCTCTCATCTGGTGGTCTCTCTTATGGTAGAGGTGTCGGTGGCTGTCTAGAGTTGCATGGCAGGATGATCTGCTCCTGGTAAACACTTTCTCCTCCGATAGGACGGTCTTCGGTCTCCAGGCCGACCTCTGGTGTGCCATTTCAGGACTACGGTGGGTGGATACCGATTGTAATGGCTGCCGTCGAGTTTCCAGTTTCCCTCTGTCTCTTTCGCCTCATCTTTCCTTACGAGGAGCCCCACTTGGAGAATAGGTACAATAGTCCAAGACTGGACCGAAATAAAGCGCTCTAGCCAGCGCAACTGCAGACCAGAAGGCTCCTATCTCTTTTGACTCGGTATCTGATAATATGACCGAGTCCCATAGCCAATAATTATTTAAGTACATTAATAATTTACAATAATTAACATTTCATACTAATAACAATTTAGGAGTATTTATTAATTATAGCTTGCTTGCAGATTAAATAACTACATTTGTATATTTAATATAAAAAGTGCATGCAAGTTTTCTAATAAATTTACAAGCCAATTCGGAGATAGGTATAACAGTTTCTTAGTTAATAAAATAAATAAAAGTTTAAAAGAACTATGAGGGAATCATAATATAATATATTAGTAAAAATCGCAATAAAATCTTGCCCAGTTAGAGCCAAATTTTCTTGTTATTTTATTTAAATAAAAATATAATTTCTTTTTTCTAATTATTTCATTTATCATTTTGTTCTGGATGTATTTGCCATATTCAACTCTTAATAATAAAGTATTTTCGCATTCCCATATACTATGTTCAGGGGTACCTACTTGTCCACATACACATAAGTTACTGTCTGATTGACCGAACCGATGTAAGTACTCGGGGTACGGACCATGACCTGACAAATAATGGAGTAGACCATGCGTTGGCTGTAAATGTCTCATTAATAATCTTTGCTTTACATCGGGTAAAAACGAGTAAGTCCGCCTACCTTTTTCACTGGTATCCTATTCATCCTGCCAGGTTTCTATTATTTTTTCATTTAATTCTAATTCATTTTCGATCCTAAACCTACTAATGGAGAGGCTCTTAAATTGTTGCCTTTACGTAGTTGCCTTCCAGTCCAAGACTGGAAATCCATGCAGAGTCCCTTTCTAGCATAATCCAATTCTAACAGGCATTTGTGATATTAAAGTTATTGATATTGTCTCTGTGTGCCATTGTTGTGCTGCCACAGGCCGGAGCCGGGCGCTTGACAGGAGAGGTGAAAAAACAGAGATTCATGTTTTCAAGTCTACCAAGTGAACCTTTTTTCTGCTAGTTTCCTGTAAGGATTTTTTGAATGTATAATTAGGCTCTAACTGTTGCTTGTTTAATGCAGTTACTGCAACTTCATAACACTGGCAGGAATTATTGATCATATTAATTACATTTGAAGCCTGAGAACTATCTATGCCATCAACCACTTTAAATTGAAACCGAAATCTTGCTAGCGCATGTCTCAGATAATATCCGTCAAGGCGTTGGAAGTAAATATTTCAAGAAAGAAGTGTAAGAACATTTCAAACTACGAGAAAAGAATATAACTTAAGAGATCGTCTGAGGGAAATATTACCAAGAGAAACTGAAGATACAGATTACCATACTTGAAGACAGAAAGACAGAAAGAGAATACCAGGAAAGAGAAGATGAATATGGAGAGTATCAGAGTGGACAGATGTAACTGACTATGCAGAAGCGGAGTGTAAATAACCGGATGTCTGGAACTGACGAACCAGCTCCATCTACTGATGCCAGCCCCTTTAGGTGATTGGATACCAGTAGGAGGGAGCTTTGGATACCAGTTGCAGATGAGGAAATTTTAAAACTGTAGGAAACAGTCTTTCGTAGCTTGTTTTTTATTATTATTTTTTTTTATTTGGCGAGTTACGTCCTCCAAGTTAAGTCATATCGGACGATGAATGAAATGGGTGAAATGATGCTCAAATGAGTCCGGGGTCCATGGAGCTTAGAGTTACCCGACAATCGTCTTTCAGGATAAGGGAAACCCCCGGAAAAACCTTATCCAGATAACTCGCCCTGAACGAGAGGCAGACACGCTACCATCTACGCTACCGAGGCGGGCTCGTAGCTTGTTATAAGAATTAAAACTGTAGTAGAAATGTAGATTTGATTTACATTGTTGGAGCAGAAGTAAAGTAGGAAAAAAAACTGTTTTAGATATATTAGATGAAGATATTTGTAAGGTTACTGGAATCCAGTAATCTTTAGGTTTAGTTAGTTCGTTAAGGTAGAAAGTAGATTATATCTGCAAAATTTGTAAATTGTTTGGCGAAATCTGATAAGAAGTTAATAATGTTAAAAATGAAGTTTGCATAATAAGGCCTGGTATAGATTCTAGAAACCGGAATATTAGATATGCATATTTTTTTTTATTTTAGCCAATATTCAGACTGGATTTCCGCCATTAAAAAAAAAAAAAAAAACAGAGAGAGGCTCCAGAACGTTCTGCCCATTGTTGCAGCCGCGAAAGTTCTCGGAAGCTCTGCGCTTTCTAGAAACAATGGCTGAGGAGGTTTAAATACCCGCAAGCTGTTAGGAGCTGCAGTTGTTTGTGGTTATTACGACAGCCGACGGTTGAAGTGTACCGCAGTGATTTCTTTCATTTGTTTTCGTGCAGCAAAACACCGAGTCGGCCTCGAAGAGAGCTGATCGTCAATTTCACGTCTTTTTACTGCTGCAGAAGTTGTTCTAAATTTCTGTAAAAAGATTTCCGAATCTACATAACCCTCGCAGTCACAATATTAAAACCCTAATTATGCATCACGAAACTTAGAAGTTGTAAACATAAGAAAAATATATAAACTGTTTAGTTTATAACAAAGTAAATAACGAGTTTTACTGTTTGAAGCTATTCATATGTTGTGCCAGTAATAAAAAATTAAAATATACTAATTCAGAATAAACTGAAGTATACGGTTTATTGTTAGGGAATTCAAGATGTAAGTTTTATTATCCCTGTGGATATGCCTAACAAGTTTAATTAAAATGCGTGTTTAACGTTAAAAATAATAAAAACACAGAAATACTTTTTTCTGTAATTGATGTTTTAAGGTCGAGAAGCATTTTCTTGCAAATGTTCCCTTCACGTCCTAAGAATATGATGGAATTAAATCAATTTTGATATACAGTTGAAACTCGTTTATACGTTATTTACTTCTACATTTTTCGCACATATACGCTAAATTTTTAGGGACCAGTCGTTCTCCATTAAAATTTTGCTGAATTATACCTTTTTTAGGTAATGCGTCACCTTTTCTGATCTCCATACACAAAATATACCCATTTATACGTTGTTTTGTTTGTATTTTTTTAAAGAAATCTTACGGTGGTATGCTTGCTTTGGATAGGTTCGGAAGTGCCTGATTTGCGGTTTTCATTGTCGCTTATCGTTTCTGTATTGTGACTTTGTGGGTTCGTAGAATTAAAAATTCAGTTTGCCGAAATTCCAAAATGCTCTTCATTTCCGTGGAAACACACTTTGGTCAACCCTTACAATAGCAGAATTACGTAACATATACAAATACAATCTGCAAGGACGTTAACCACAAACAAAGAGTTCACTTTCAAAACACAGCTGTAGGCACGCGATAATCAAGTTCCATTTTGACTCCCCCTTAGCGTGTCGCAGCTTCCTTATATATACTTCTACTCATATTTCTAGAGATTTCTGGAATGTTCTGTAACAAACAAGAAATCCAACCTTCCAGTAGCTATCTGTCTCTTCATCTGGTTCGGCAAGCTTTTATCTCCGCGTTGCACTATCCGTCCCTTATCTCCGCGCTGCACTATGTCTTTGTGCGCCCGGCCACAACAATGCTCGCGACAATATTAACCTTGTTTCCAACGGTCACTTTTCTGCTTTAAGCTTTTTTTTTTTTTTTTTTTTTTTTTTTTGTAATTTACGTCCTCCAACGTTGTCATATCGGACGAAGATGCTCAAATGAGTCCGGGGTCCATGGAGCTTAGAGTTACCCGACATTCGTCTTACAGGATAAGGGAAAACTCCGGAAAAAACCTTATCCAGGTAACTCACCCTGAGCGAGATTCGAACTCGGGACCTCTTGAACGTGAGGCAGACATGCTACCAGCACGCTACCAAGGCGGGCTCTGCTTTAAGTCCAGTACTGCTGTTTTCATTGTGATTTATCCCTTCATTGTCGTCATATCATTCCAACAGTCACTTATCTATTTCAAGTGGAGTTTCGAGTTACAAACAGGAGAAGAAACATGCGTGAATATCAACCAACAAGGAAGAAAACAAGAAAATCCTTAACTCTTAGTGAAAAATTAAAAATTATGGATGAGGTTAAAAACAGTCCTAAAGAAACGAAGAATATTGCTGATCGTTTGGATCTACCTTACTCGACACTGACGATAATAATAAAAATGAAGATGATATATGGAACGTATCAAAGCCTGGATGTAGCTATCAACATGTAAAGAAAACACAAACAGGGCGTTTTGCCGATTTATAAAAATGTCTTATAGTTTGGTTCAATCAACATCGTGAGAAAAACGTTCCCATCGATGGAAAAATGTTACAAAAAAGGGCACTAAACTTTGCAAAGCAGCTTAACATGACGGATGACTTGAGAGCTGGCTCCAAAAGTTTAAGAAAAGATACGACATAAATGGCCGGAGAATTTGTGGAGAGGCAATAGTGCTTATAATCAACTAGTGTATAGCTATACGGAAAAATTAAAAAAGTAGACAAAAATTGAAGATTTTTAAAGCCTTGGGAACTGCAGAGTGTATACACTAATTTTATTTGTGTAATTAATACGCATTTCCATTCCAGAAGAGAAAATTAGTTACACGTTTTCTCATTTATACATTATTTTAGTAGTCTCCCTTGAAAAACGTATAAGTGAAGTTTCACTGTACATTTATTCGACTTGCATTTTAGTTGTGCTCTTCACACAAGAGTAACACTGCTACGTTATGCAAAGCTCTTCTAATGTATACATGAGTCCATGGTATTAATTGTGCGAATACGTTTTCTTGAAACAAATTACGTGCCCGGGAATGAGATATTTCAAAGGGAAGAAAGCACTTAAGGAAAACACAGGAACGTTTAACGTATCTTCTCAAGAGCACTTATATTAATTTTCCCATTAAGAGAATGGTTACATTGATGAAAGCGAAGTGCGCATGTTGGGAAGATTAGTGTCTGAAATAAGTTTATTTGTCTGGGGTAGCTGGCGCCTACTAGCCAGCCGGGGTGGAGAGAGTGGTCCCCGTAACCAAGGGAACAGACCAAGTTGATTAGCCTTCTTCTGTCCGTCCAATCTCTCTTCCTCAGAGCTTTTAAACGAAACTAGGAAAAAGAATGGCAAAGATACACCCTTGTGAAGAATTCTCAACGGCGCCAGTGGTGGTTTCAAGTGCTTTCTTCCTCTTGACTAATGCACTCTACGGCTTTCCCACGTTTGCATACAAATCCGCTTCACCTGCCTCTGTGCTGGGCTCCAGGGTAGATTACAAGTCATAATCTGATAAATTCTTGACACATCATCTCAGGAAGTATTGCAGATATCATACTGACATTTTACAAGATGTAGAAGTATGTTTGATGGCTTACGCGATTTAGTCTGTGGCTCGAATGGGAGGTGCGGGTTCGATTCCCGTGACCGACCTACCTGACCCATGGATTTTTGTGGTGTTTTCCCGGGTTGCTAGGCGAATGCTGGATAGGTTGATGATGATTTGTATATAAGGGCGCTCAACTGCTTGGTCATCAGCGCCCTTACAAAAACTAATTCATGGCAATAGCCAGAGATAAATTACTCAAAATTAAAAAAAAAAACACATCAAAACAAAATAACAATAAAATAAATATGCCCAAATGGGTAAAAAAAATACTAATAAAAAGTTATGATTACCAATAAAATACCAAAAGGTATAAAAATACTTTATTTTAATTTACGTCCTCCAACGTTAAGTCATAGCCGACGGTGAATGAATTGGGTGAAATGACGCTCAAATGATTCCTGGGTCCATGGAGCTTAGAGTTACCCGGCATTCGTCTTGAAGTATAAGGGAAACCCCGGAAAAAACCTTATCCAGGTAACTCACCCTGACCGAGATTCGAACTCGGGACCTCTTGAACGTGAGGCAGACACGCTACCATAAAAATACTACTTTAAATATCAACTTGCCATGACAAAAGCTACCTGCCCAGTAGTGGTCCAACCAATTTGTTCCTCTCCTTTGGGGCGGCACTAGCACTTTCAGCAATTTTTTCTGCCTTTTCCTCACTGTCGTTTGGGCAGTGAGGACAGGATCTACCCGCACTACATCCTCAATGGAGGACGGCTTCCGTAATCGAGTCTCTCGAAACGAACGGAAACTGCGACCGGCGAAGATGGAGGTCGCCGATCGGCGTCCTCTCTAGATGATTCCCCAGATGACGGAGGAGATGTTCGCGGACTTTTGTGCTGGCTAGCTTTCCTTTCCTTTCCGAACTTTTTCCTTAAGGAAGTCAGTTCTCTCATATGAGGTCTTAAATTTCCTTGGCGATACATTATATACTACCGGTTCACATGTTCTTGAAGTAGATGCTTTCGGCGGTGACTTGGCTGAATACTCCTTCTTAGGACTGGACTTGGTCCCCGCGCTCACTATTCTTCGTGATGGTGTTTGTTGCTTAAGCTGTGATCTTGGTGTAATTAATTGATCTTTCGGATATTACTACCCCGTTTATGTCACTAGTTTGTGTTGCGATTTCACGTCTAGGTACCGGCTTAGCTACAGCTGCACAATAAGTAACGGTTCTAGGTACAGAAGGCTGACGAATACGCAAGAGTATCTGGGCCTCCAAGAAGGACACGCTCTCTCTCTCTCTCTTACCCGGATCTTTTGGATCACCTTTTCCTCCATAAAACGCGGGCATTCTCTGGAGTTCGATGAATGACTACCGCTGCAGTTAACACATCTTATAGGTGAAGTACAAGCATTATCATGTTTGACTTCCCCCGCAGTCAATGCAAGTAGCAACTCCATTACAATAATCACTTGTGTGGCCAAAGCGCTGGCATTTATAGCACCTCAGTGGATTGGGCATATACTGCCTCACTTCAATAGCTTCTCATACCCTGCCTTAATCCTTTTCGGGAGTACTACACGATCAAAGGTAAGAAACTGGGTACGAATGGGCACTAGTTCACCTCGTTCTTTGCGGTTAACTGGATATATGATGATGATGATGATGATGATGATGATGATGATGATGATGATGATGATGATGATGATGATGATGATGATGATGATGATGATGATGATGATGATGATGATGATGATGATGATGATGATGATGATGATGATGATGATGATGATGATGATGATGATGATGATGATGATGATGATGATGGATATAGGGGCGCTCAAGTACAGCGGTTATCAGCGCCCTTTTAAAAACTACTCATGGCAAAAGCCAGATATAAAAAGTTTCTAAAAACTACACTAATGTAAATAAACCGATTAAAACTACATGTACATAAAAATGGGAAGAATTCAAAAAAACATCAAAACCTACTAAAAATTATGTTCGCTATATCCTAAAGTGTAAACGAGAAAAGAATCTAAAAACCTTCTCCACTATGTGTTATCGTCCGCTAGCATTTCTGCAAAGCTGACCGGCAGCTGCAGAGACGTCCTAAGGTCTGCTAGGTAAAAACACTCTAGCAGCACGTGTCGGACAGACAACGCTTCATTGCAAAACGGACACAGTGGAGCAGGCTCCGTTTTAAAAAGAAAACTATGAGTAAAAAAGCAGTGCCCAATGCGCAACCGAGCCAAAATCACCTCCTCGCGACGAGATGACCGACAGGAGGTAACCCAGGGAATGGGAAGTTCCTTGACAGATCTAAGTTTATTATTGCGGAGAGCGGACCACTCTTCCTGCCAGCAGGTTTGCACAGCTCTCCGCAATACGGCCCTAAAATCTTCCGATGTCACAGATGGTACTCGAACCCTGGGCTTCATGGTAGCCGTCTTGGCTGCCGAATCCGCCATTTCATTCCCCCGCAAGCCTACGTGACGAGGGATCCATTCACACACCACGTTAACGCCAGAAGCGTGTAAAACTTGGAGGGCATCCTGTATCCGCTGCACAATAGGGTGGTAGTTGTACAGCTGTTGTAGGCTTTGAAGTGCACTGAGGGAATCACTCAGGATTAAGCAGTCCCCCAACTTTCGTCGACGTACGTGTAAAATGGCCCGGTATATTGCGTAAAGCTCTGCAGTAAAAATGGAAGTGCTAGCGTGGAATCCGAATGTATACGGTTCGGTTCCACACACGTAAGCACAACCAACACCATTTGAGCTCTTGGAGCCATCAGTATAAATTACAAAATGGTCCTCATATCGCGATAAAAATTCTAAAAAATACTTTAGTCACACCTTGTTCCGCCAAGATTTTCTGAATCTCCTCATTGGACATACCATCCAATGCGCTGGTGTTTACAACACCACGCGAGAAGTTCAGGGTCCTATGCAATTCAACGTGCACCGGATAGTTAGCAAGCTATTTCCTTTCCACGTATTTTTGTTAAGGTGTGCCATAAGAAATGGAATGAGCTTCATCCCCCAGTGCTTCCCACGCACCACGGAGCCCAACAAGGGGTCATTCCACTGGGATGACAGGACTACAGTCCAATTTTCTTGAGGTGGCAGCTGAGTTAAGATGCACGCTAAATGAATTAGACTGTTACCAATCCTGAAAGCAGACTAAGGATATGTGTACATGTGGAGTAGTTGACACATGCACCATCAATGGCTCCACATGTATAAATCATTCTCAAACTCTCCTTTCGGGATTGATAATATACTGTTTAATTCAATATTTATATTTATACAGCTGCCACCTCAAGATAATTGGATTATACACAGGGGATATAGCAGGCTCGCCGTCCCACTCACCCTGGAGTTGGGTACAGTACCTAGTCCTGACCGATTGATTAGGGGCGGGTTAAACCCTAACCTCCCGTTTAGGCGAAGCAGAAACCAAAGTAGTGTATTGGAAATGCGCACCCTCCCCGAATTCAGAAGAAGACTGGAACGAACTGAAATGCGCATCCCTGAACCACCAGGACAAACTTTTCAACCGACACGGGTCTCCACGCACGGCCTACACGTGGGTGGGTGTTTTGTCTGACCACTCGAGGGTGTCAGGGTGGCTCGGGGCTCCAGGATTGCCAATTCCCGTACCTACATCAGTAGGCCCCTGAGGGCTGAATATGTCTGAACTTGCCTGGTTCTCAGAGGCGGGAACCACGAGTACCAACAATGAAACTACTACGACGTGTTTGTTTCACATTAAGCTAACAGAATATAATAAGATTGAATTTTAGTGCGAAAAATTATGACCGTAAAAAATTATGATCATTCTTTATTGAACAGCCTTCGTAAAAAACATAATATTGACATTCAATCTATGACATTTCGTGCGCCACCCTGCAATAAATATCAAAACCCAAGGGGACTTGAATTTAGCAAGGATTTTCAATTTGTATGCTTTGTAATTAACCAAATTGCTTGATCCCCGGAGATAGAAATCAACATGCAACGGTCGCGCAGCGGATAAAAAAGCCCTCTGACAACAAAAGCAGGGATCATGGACAAATGACTGCAGGGGATATTTTTTTTATTAATTTGAGAATGTTCTATAGCCACAATACTTGTAGATTTATGCCGGATGTCATGGTTTTGCCCCGTGGTGTTCCGTATCGAATTTAAACCACATTAACCAAAATGTTTTGCCTTGCGGCAGGATATCCATTAATTGTCCTGCAATCCTCATTGCTCACAGGTGCAAACTGCACCACAGAAAACAATTACCACGTTCATATCCTTTATATGGCAACGAGTTAATTAAATTCATCGTTCAAAGATTGCATTGTTAAGCTCTGTACTCTGTCAAATGACAACGGCATGGCGTTTAAAACCTTCAGTGGTGATTTGATTAACTTCACCTACCTTCGCTATACTCTTTGTGATATAACAGTGTAATTATCTAAAAAGTTTATACTCTCTGACCCCTTATAATTGTAATTTCGTAAAAAAAATCCATTTTTCTTCCTAAAAAGTATAAAAATCCCAATATTTACACAGAAGTGTATGGTTGTCACACACTAGTATTCGAATTCCTTAACTGCCCCTAGAAAATCTTCAAAGTTCTGGACATGTATGGACTTTAAACAGTGAAGCTAGTAGAAATATTTGTCCTACCTATTTTACGTTTAAACTGCATTGTAATGTCGCGATTCGGATCTGTTAGGAGATAACTTGTGACTCGGTGTGTGGTGGACACAACCTTCTAAGAGTGTTAGGCAAACCTAGCACACCTTAGGACGTCTCTGCAGCTGCCGGCCAACTTTGCAGAAATGCTAGCGGACGATAACAAAATAGTTGTCTAAGTTAATTTTAGAATTTAGTGAAGAGAATTTTTAGTGCTGTTTGGCCTTATATTTCTTTTTCTTTTATTTTTGTTGTGTTCACGTATTTTTTGTGACTTTATTTACACTTTTATTACACTTTAGAACCGTTTATATCTGGCTTTTGCCATGAATGATTTTTTTAAAGGGAGCTGATAGCCGCTGCAGTTGGGCACCCTTATGTACATAGCTAACTAGCAACCTTCTAGGTCTCTTCTGAGGCCTTAGAACTAGACAACTGTACCTCTGCTTCTGTGACCAGTGCATGATAGCTTCAACACGTATTTTTGCACAATAGTCTTTTCACAGAAGAATTTTTAAATAACTGACGAAATCTTCAATGTCCTGAAAACGTTGTATAAGTCCTTTGATGCAATTTAGTGTCAGGGAATAAACAGGGCTAAATAATAATTAATTAAATGTTTACACCAAACATTAATAGTATTTAAAGAATAGCTTGCATCTTTGTTAAACTTCAAACAAATTACTGGTTATGTTAATAATTCAATATGTTTCTGTGGCACTGTCGCAAAATGTATTATTAATACGAAAAAGTAAAAATTTAAAAATCTAATGTGAAATACCTATTTAAAAACTCTCAGCAATAAAACAAGGTTTCACTCATACATTCCAGAACCTGACATCACAGTTTTTCTCATTATTTATAGTTCGTAAAAATTTCAGAAACTTCTGTTTTTACTTTTGCTACTACGAGTTGCAGTAAATAAGGAATGATTATACTCCACTCGAAAATTGGATGTCGGGATTCACTGAAAATGCAGCATTGAGGCTTCTTAGACTCGTCCCCATCCCCCCGAAAAAAATCATTTCCTTTATATAACTTCCAGAAACTTTTATCACGAAATGTTTATCTTTGTGTCATGTTGACCAAATAAACCGTTGTAGAAATAATTTAATGACACATTTCATTGTAGGTACAAGGGACCAGATGAAACTGAATCGATAATAGCCAGATGTTTGAAAGCTGTGTGCAAGACGTTGTTAGGATGTCTAAAATTCAAATAGCAATAATGGATACATAGAAATGGTTGGAGTCACAAATGTTATTTAAAACACATTGTATGTTTTTGTGTAGTACGTTTTTTTTATATAAACTTTACAATTTTCGTTATACAACTTTATAAAAAGTTCCTTCCGAATGAAGAGGATTTCAGAGCTTTTTCGTACAGAATAAAAAAAAATACATTTTGTTCGTTTTTCAAATATTGTAAACATATTACCTTTCAATCAGAATTATTAGAGCCACTCTAAATATCGAACATGTTTCCCAAGCAAAGAGTGGTATAGAATTGGGGAACTTTCTCGAAAGATGTTCCTTTGTAAGACACTCAACTTAAATACAAAGTTTAATATTTATGAAGCACTTTGTTTTAGAGTTCTCTCTCACTCTCTCGTACACACGGAACTTTTTGGAACTTGAAGAGTGTATTTCCTGTTACCTATTAGTATAGCTAAGTAGTTGTTTTGTGGGAGGGTGTTGAATGCCTATCAAGGCTGGCACCAAAGCAGAGATCCGGCTCGAACAAGAGTCGATCACCGTTCCTTGTCAGCGGCAATGACCTCCGTGAAATACTGACACCAGTCTGGCAGTCAGCCAGAGATTAACAAAAGTGTTACATGGTCCACGACACTAACTTGTTGTGTATTAAGGCTTCTTCACACGAAGTAGAGAGGACGTGATCGGGGTCCACCTGGAACAAATCCAATGGAGAGAGGGACCATGCTTCTTCCTCCTGTAACCTGTTGCATAGTAGAAACGTTATGGATTCCCAACTTCTTTTCTCATAACACTAAACAACTTATAATATGCGAGACTTGCACTCGGGTTCGATTCCCTTCGACTGCACAACCTCGTCGGTACGTCAATGTTGTGGTTTCTTATCACAACTTCATTTCCCTCATTTTGTTTGCTGTACATCTTTGAGGTTCGCTTGGATTTTCATGGTGGCATATGTTTGTTCCAAGGAATGAGTACTTCCCAAGCGGGTTACTTGGTCGACGGGACGTTCATCGGCCATCCAATTAAATGTATTTAACCGTATGACACCACTCCTGGAAGTACCTGAAAATAAAGATGTAGGTGTATATTTTGCAACAAACCTCAAATTCAAAAGACATTATTTAGCAAAATCTAAAATATCTAGGAATCGTTATTCGAAATTCTTATTCATTTACAGAAATAACTGTAAATTGACTTAACAACTCAAACATCTCGAATATGGATCTATTATTTGGAATCCTAAAATTGCAAAACATATAACCTTAACAGACAAAGTGCTATCAACATTTTTAAAATCCTTATTATGTAAAAGAATTGGATATTACCCGACATACACAAATTATGAAACCCTTTTAGAAATATTTAAATTTAAATTCTGAATTTCAGAAGAAACATTGCGGAACTAATATTTCTGTATGAAGTATTGCATTCAATTACACTGGGGGGGGGGGGGGGAATGGATGTTTCAAGCACTTCATGAGACATTTCCTACTAATTTTGGGTTGAGAAAAACAAATATGACAGTGACAAATTATTATTAGCTGTAGTTTCTATGATATACACAAGGTGGAAGTATTACATATTAACGGATTGAGAGAAAATGATACATTTTAACTACATACATGCTAACAACAATGAAAGTGCATTTGATTTTTTTAACTGGTAGTTACATGCTAAGAGTTCTAAATTGCTGGAAAAATACTTCACAGATAGTCGTGTCTGAAGAGAATCATGTGGTGGTCTATTGACTTCGTCGTCTTTTAGCTTGCCTCTTGTGATGGAGTTCCGCAGAATCCCTATACAAAGACCAACAGTAATCCGCAAGCATTACTTCATTCCAACGGCCCTCATATCTTTGTTCCATAACAGAAATGTCCTGATGGAATCTCTCCCCATGTTCATCACTAACTGCTCCACAACTAAGAGGGAAAAAGTCTAGGTGGGAGTGGAGAAGGTGGATCTTAAGGGAGATGCTGCATCCAAGGTTACGGTAGTTTTGCAGGAGCACTGTCACCAAATGCTTGTAGTTGTCATCTCTTTTGTTGCCTAAAATCCATGAACAATACCCTTGAAGCCTTCCCAAGCTTCCTTTTCTTTCCCCTCCAAAATTTGGTCAAATGCATGATCCTTTACAAGTTCTCTTATTTGTGGTCCGACAAAAATGCCTTCCTTAACTTTTGCATCACATAATTTCCAAAATTTCTCTCTGATTGTGTTTTGTTATTTGACAGGTGTGCCAACTCCCAAAAATAATTCCCCCAAATTTAAAATCTTCACTCTAAAATATGAAATGTCATTTATCTTTAAAACAAAAGCTAATCTATCATTTTTATGGTGACTTTTGAATTCAGCGGATGGAAATACACGTAAATTCACTATTTTTAAGCCCGAAACATTTTCATTGTTGCCCAGTGTTATTGGTTATATGAACATTACAGCAAATATATCGTTTTATGTACCAAATAAAATAAGCAGATTCGAGAGGCGTTTTGTCACCTCCAGAAGGAATACAGAAATGCATAAAAATTCACCATTAAACAAAATTATGTATTTATGTGTATAACGAACTACATTATTTACGTGTAGAGATTTTCAACATGTTTGAAACTATATTAAAAAAAGAACATAATTATTCACTACTATTTTCGCAGTCCAGTTAATTGGTGAAATTAGTAATACTAGTAAAATTACTGTAACTAGAAATAATACTACACTTACTGTGCCATTCTCATTTATGATTATTATTATTATTATTATTATTATTATTATTATTATTATTATTATTATTATTATTATTATTATTATTATTATTATTATTATTATTATTATTATTATTATTATTATTATTATTATTATTATTATTATTATTATTATTATTATTATTATTATTATTATTATTATTATTATTATTATTATTATTATTATTATTATTATTATTATTATTATTGTTATTATTATTATTATTATTATTATTATTATTGTTATTATTATTATTATTATTATTATTATTATTATTATTATTATTATTATTATTATTATTATTTATTCACATATGTTACTAACCATTGTTTATGGTGAATATTGTAATTGGGATAGGCATGTTAGTTCGTAAGAATGAATAAATAAATAGATAGATAAATCTCTAGGTAGCTCAAGTAGTGGGACAGGTCCTCGAGGCAGGAAATTTATACATTCACTGTCTATACGGACCATGTCCCCTTAACTTTTGCATTCAAATAGAAAAATGGAAAAACTTTGCCATTGCAACTCCGCTATCTCCAGTACATTTCTCAATTTACAACGGATCTGCATCACAAGAAACAGATGAAGAATTTCTAAAGCTCAAGTCAAGTTGCAACACCTCAATGCTATTTAAACAGTTTACTACCCCTGGTGGATTAAAACTTTGGTGTGATGTGTCGACTGAAAACATTCGTCCAGATGTACCCCGACAGTTTAGAACCTCAGTCTTTCAACATTATTACAACATGGCTCATCCAAGTGTAAGATCTTCAGTGAACCTCTCATATCGTCAAAGTTTGTCTGACCGAACTTAAGAAAAGATGTGCAACAATAAACTAAAGCATGTACAGGTTGCCAGAAGAGTAAAATTTCCAGGCATAATAAATCACCTGTTGGAAAATTTCCCGTTGTTGATGAACGTTTCCAAGTGGTACATATTGATCTTATTAGTCCTCTGCAACCCCCCTCCCCCAATGGATTCACTTATTGTTTGATTTGTATAGATACATAGGTTTACCAATTGGACGGAAGTAGTGCCCCTCCGGAATATTGAAGCAGAGACAGTAGCAACATCACGTTTTAATTTCTGGATTACTAGATTTGGAACGCTACAATAAATACTGACAGTTCCAGTCGTGTAGCAAAACTTTGCCATTGTAGGCTGACAAGAACGACTGCATAACATCCACAAAAACCACTGGCGCGAGAGCCCTTAGAGGGCCAAGGCCTACCAACCCGACTGCCAGCCTCACGCCCACTTACGCACGGCAGAGGTGGGCTATCACCCAACCGATACGGGGAGGAGATGTGGTCAGCATCTCGGCATCCCCCAGCCGGAATATTGGTTTCCGTGACCAGGGTCGCTTACCTAGCGTAAGCTGCTCACTTTCCTCACGATGCTGAGTGGGCACCGGTCCTATACCCGGGACCTAAACTCCGCACCACAGCGGTGGGATGGAACCCGGGCCGCTTTCCGTGGCCAGGAAATGCTGCCTTAGCCCGGTACGCCACGGCGCAGGACATACCATCCACAACCAAATGGAAAAATTGAATGATTTCACTGTACACTGAAGGGTGCAATTCGAGCCCATGATACAGCTAAATGGAGTAATGGACTGCCCATGATTCTACTTGGTTTTCGTTGCTCTTTCCGGAATGAAAGCAATTCTACAGTAGCAGAGCTGGTCTATGGTACCACGTTGAAGTTACCTGGAGACTTCTTTGAGGAGCCTCATACCACATTGGATGCTGACCTTCCAACATTCTTACTGAACTGAAGAAACGGATGCATTGCTTGAGTGGTCCAACAAAACCAAAGAAACTCCTTTTGTTCACAGGGATCTCAAAAGTACACGTTATATGTTTATCAGAATCGACAGGAGAAAGAGTGGACGAAGGACCTTATGAAGTACTTCAACGATCATGTCGGGGTCACCACTTTATTGGTGACTGTTTTACTTTATTTGAATGGGAATATTGAGAAACCCCACATGTTGAGTTATATCTATGACATATTACATTGTACTTTATCTACATTATAATTGGCTTATATATTTAAAGTCATGAAGTTGTGATATTTTGTGCTGTTATGCAGCCATTATGTCGCCGAAACTGAAAAAGAAACCCCCACATGTATAAAAGATATGGACTTTCTCAGAATTTTAATTTAACGACCTCCTACTCTTTGATTTAATCGATTGTTATTGTTGATAAACTGTCAGTGGTCATGTTAGTGCAGAATATGAGGAAGGGAACACATTCCAAATGGATGAACCATTTGTAACTCCACCAAACCCTATAAGTCAGGCTTAGCAAGATAATGTGTCTATAAATGAGAAGAAAATGCAAGGTCTAAGACGATTTGTGTCATTCTTAACAAAACATGAATGAAATCACTCAGAGCTTCTACGACGACATATACAACTGGCCAACATGTGTCAAAGAATGAACCATGTGTAGCATATAATGCCAAAAAGTTCTCTTTGGCACAATTTGTTTCATTTTTGTCCTTGTCAGCTATATAGTGTGGGTTAACTAATAATTTATGCATATTTATTACAAAATATTGAGAAAGCCTACATGTTAACTAAATAAATGTTAACATAATTTCAAGAAAATGGATCAAAAATGTTCAATGGCATGCTTCCCTCTACATTCATTTCAACGAAAAAATGAGGACAAAAATTTTACTTTAAGCATAATTTTAAGAACTGGAATATTTGTTGTATCTCCTGGAAAAATTTAGTTTTCTGGACTTGTGGGGTTTCTCAATATTCCGATTCTAGTCAACTACATAGAGAAAGTGGAATCAGCACCATTCAACAGTCAATTTGTTCACAAGCCGAAAAGTTCTACAGCAACCTAAAACACGTCTCAGGAGCCAGAAAATCAGCTTCTCAACCTGCATCAGGAGTCGTCTACCACTGGATTAGCTCTCACAACATCTTCTGTAATACTTAAAACAATAATGTACCTACTTATGGGGGGCCCATTGTTATTCATTGTATCATGTATGTAAATAATGTCTATGATCAATGATCTGTAGAGCGCACATGTGCTGATCGATCAATAAATGAGTTTAAAAAGTATTCCGATTCATTTATTCAAATTCCACTCGTTAATAACAACCAACTACAATATTGTTTTGACAATTGAACATCACATTACCAACTAAGGAAAATATAACTGTCCCCACATCAGCCATGTGTAATAGATCGCCATGTTACAGGAATATGCAATGTTTATACGATAAAGCAATGGCAATTTCAAATTCGAGTTATTTATAAACGCCTTTTAAGTGATGTGGGTTATCAATGTTCCATTCTATATTAGGTGTGAAAGATGGCTTAATTTTGCTCAGAGGCTTCCTTATAAGTCTTGAAGTTCTTTTAAATTTCGTAAATCCAGACACGGGACCACCGACTTTACTTGTCTCCCGAAGGAAAGCATGCTAAGGATTTTTACGTCCGAAACATAAAATGAGTAAAAGCTCGAGAAAGGAGGTCCTGGAGGGATTTGAAGCACAGTACTCCCGATCACGAGTACATACCTTATCGACCTCAGGTACTCGTGTCAATGCAGAAGCACATAGGCTCTGTGCTGTACTTCCTCGAAGCCTTTCTCACATAAACATCGACCCAGTCATTAAAGGACGAATTCGTAAAACTAATAAATCGCATATTCATTACACATTGTCTCTATTACTCTCTCTCTCTCTCTCTCTCTCTCTCTCTCTCTCTCTCTCTCTCTCTCTCTCTCTCTCTCTCTCTCTCTCTATTACATGTAATGAGAGTAGAGGATAAAAACTCGATATCGAAATGCTATATGTTTTGAAGATCACTGACCAAATACAATTTTTGAAAAAGCATCCCCAAACGGTCATTTTGTGTGTGTGTGTGTGTGTGTGTGTGTGTGTGTGTGTGTGTGTGTGTGTAAATAGCATAACTCAAAACTGAAATATTGAAAAATATCCAACTTTATACTTAAATTCAACAACCTCTAAGAACAAAAGCTTGTTCCCAGCTACTCTTCATACAGAAAAGTTTTCAAAATGGCTCTAACAGTTCTGATTCAAGTATACGTACTATGTGTAGGATATTTCAGTGACAAAAGAAGGTTGTTACTTGACTTTGTCTATTCTATATCGTTTATTAGTGGCTATATAAACAGTTATTATAAAAACTTATTTTATCAGGAGCAGCTATAGTCTGGCCTTAAAATTGCATGCTCTTTCCATGACATCGTGAGAAATAACCGAATATTAACAGATGTTGAACCATAATAACGAATACCTCAGAAATGATTTATGCCACAAAAAATTATATGAAATATATCGTATGTAGTGTTTTAAATAGAGCTGCACTTTTCTACAGCACGTTTTCGTCCATACATACATTTTATACAAGATCATAACATTCCATCCGGTCTTTTACATAAAATTCAAGATAGCTGTACATTCTATTTCTCATTTAAGTATTTTTAACATATTGGCATTTTAATCGAAATCGTTTTAGGTGTTTTTCAGAAAGTCTAAAGAAAAATCTTCCATTTAAAGGATAGTAAGTATCCATCTTTTGGGAATGAGCATTTTCTAGAAAAATTTTGTCCCATCTTTGGAACCAAGCGGAATGGATCAGACGGTTTCGTCTGTGGCCCGCATTCGGGAAGTCCGACTTCGATTCCCGTGGCCGACCTACCCGACTCATGTTTTTTTAAGGGTTTCCCGGGCCACCAGGCGAATGCTGGGTAGGTTAATTACACGCCTCGAATTTCCTGTCCCTTCATTTCATCTCCATTATCATTTCACATCTGGCGGTCTCTTTCAGGGTAGAAGTGTCGGGGGGAGTCTCGGCGGTGCCTGACAGGATGATATACTTTTGGTAAAAACCTCCTCCTCCGGTCATCGAACCCAATCTTGTGGGGCTGTCTCGAACCACAGTAGGATGGGATGCCGGTTGTGCTGGCCTGCAGGGGAGTTTCCAACTAGTTAAGTTTAGGTACCTGCTCTCTGCACTGTCGTTGCTCCTTGGTATGGACGCCCTCAGTTTCCTCTCGCCTCATCCTTCCGCCCGGGAGTAGCCCACTTGGGGGCATAGGTACAGTAGACCAAGTTTGCACCTCCGTGCCGAATCCTCTTCATAGCGTAGTCCAATCCAGTCCAGTCCCATCTCTGGAAGATACTGAACCTAAATATCAAATTTGAGTTTTGCTGTTGATAAACGCATAGCTCTTTTGAGCCAAAAACGTATATTTAGAAATATGTATATTTTTGGGTGAAATTTCGACATAAAATTTTCGGTGGAATGCAATACTTTATAATGTGCCTGGTAGAAAAATTAAGTATATAGTGAATTTACGGTGAATAGTCTGTGAAGTGTTTTTCATTTTGAATGAATTCTGCATGCAATTGAATAAATTCGTAATTCGAAAGGTAAAGACTAACTTAAATAACATAACCCAGGGTGCGACAACCCATATAGGTCCAGGACCTACCAACCCGACTGCTGGCCTCACGCCCACATACACAAGGTAGAGGTGGGCGATCATCCAACCGATACGGGGAGGAGATGTGGTTAGCATCTCGGCATCCCCCAGCCGGAACGTGGACTTTCATGACCAAAAGACTAACTTCAACAAAAATGTAGAATGCATCAGAAGCTATGTTTGTTTTATCTTGAAGTTTTGTCAACTTGAACTACCATGCCGCATCTAGTATATAAGGCATATTACGTGATTCCCACATGGCATCATTAGTAACTAAGGACATGCGAACAGTTGTGTTTTGTTTCCGGCATTGTGAATGTAACCAAGTCCATATTGCTTAATCTGAGGTTACTTCTACACAGAGTAATGTAACAGAAAGAGTCTCTTTATAATAGGAAGAGAAAGTCGTGTGAGGTGACACTTGAATGCGGCTGTTTCTGCCGTGAGAGTGCGAAAGGATTATGATATTTCATTTTTAAGTGGGTAGCTCTTGTGCGTCCCAGAGCTCATAAATTCGTACCACGATTTTTTGATGAGATGACGCGTCCAGACAAGAGGTTTAGCGGCGGCATTATTATCTTTTAATGCAGTGACCTTTATTATTGCAGGTCAAACGCAGATCCACGCAATATCGACCTGCCACGTTAATTTCAGAGCTACGTTGCTATGGATACACGCCTGCTCCGGATGGCATCTTTGCATTGCTATCTTTGCTCGTGACATTTACAGTTTCAGCTGCAGTTTTTACCCCTGCTCTCGTAATTCCTCCCCGTGTTGATTGGTTAAACCACTAGCTTCAATAGGGGACATTTGCGAATATGGCATGTGGTACTTTCCAACTTTTACGGTTTGCCCGTAAAATGTAACGGAGTGGAAGCCTTTTATGTCTTTACGAATAAGAAGGCGTTTTTACGGCTTTGTGTTACAGATTTCCACTGTGGACATGACAAAGTATTCAGTTCTATTGCATGGTACTTACTATTACAGACTGGTATTTGGTATACAGTGCTGTGACAGACCAAAACTTGTCTGTGTGTCTGTCCTTCATCACCAGTGGCGCCCAACGTCTTCTCTTATGAGCCGATGACGTCACCTTACTGCTTTACTCCGCCTCTCTGTGTGTTCATTCATTCAAGTATTAGAGAGGTTAGTTTTTGAATCCTATGAATGCAGCATAGCTCGGCGAATAGTAGGTGGAGGAAACTCCTCTCTTCTCCTCTCCTCCCCAGTAGTTCAGAATTGCAAGATTTTTAGAACGATCTTATAGAGCACTTTGTGATTCTGTCACTCTCTCGCACACACGGGCTCAGAGACTTCAAGACATGTATTTCCTGTCAGTTATTTTAGCTAGGTAAGCAGATTTAGGGGAGGGCTGAATAACTACCATAAAGATAATGACAAGATTGGTAGGTAGCTGGACCAAAGCAGAGATCCGGCTCGAACAAGAAAAAGAATCAGGAATATACTTTGCAAGCCTTTTTTTATTAAAAACAAATTGCATTCCGTTCAAAGCTTAAAATATATTTCTTCTGAAATCTCAAAATTCTGAGCAGTTTAGCATCTTTCGAGTAGGCTTTGACAGTAAATATTTAACCAACCTAATTACCCTTTTCATACAAATCTGTATGTTATTTTCTAAAAAAATGCTTTAATAATTAAAATTTACATGAAAATAAAATTTATATCTTGAATGATCTAGATATAACCGTAAAACACCTACATTTGGAAAAAAAAACTGTGCTTTTTCATGATTTGTAAAGTATATAGGATAAGTAACTTACTACTCAGAAAAGGTTGATCTCTTTATAAATAATCTGTTTTTGTAGCATACCCCATTTCCGAAACACTTCGACATTTTTGGAAGTGGTTTTCATACAGATGTTTTTCGCTGTGCAATTCAAAGCATGTGAATTTTCAAATCAGCATAAAGCAACCTGATTTTAAATATTTCACTAATACCTTGTTTTCCTGTATCACCAGTATCTACAATGAAATGATTCTTGGAACTATTTTCACAAACATTTAATTCGATGAATATGAAGTAAATAGAAAAATGAACTTCTGCAAGAATAGTTTGTAGTTGTTATGTAAAATATAATGGTTAGGGAATCATGTGACTGATACATGCTTTTATTAATTAAAACGTATAGGCTTTTGAATTTGTTTCTCAAAATAACACTTTTATTTGCAAATTGTAAGACCTGTTTGAAATGTAGATATGTTTAAAATATATATTCTCGAGAACTACTCAAGAAATCGATCTAATTGCAATTTTACCACATATTTGTGAGGTATACAAACTGACTGCTAAAGTAAATCACAATATCCAAACATTATACGACGGTGAAATTATTTAGTTATCCTGAACTTAAGTTTTAAATTGTAAGAACACATATACAAGTTTATCAGTTCTTAGTCTTGGCAATTGTTTGTTAATGGTTTTGACTAATTAACGTAGAAACATGGATCTTACGTAACCATCACCGAGCAAAGCTATTCGTGAGACGATAAACTCGATCTTTTCTTCAGGAATCGAACATCAACTGGCTTTCAATATTGGGGTTCGCAATGAAATATTCAACAATCGCTCCCACGCACGTCTGCACGTGCGCATGCTGGGAATATTGAACCTAGTAAGGACATTGTTCTCTTTACATACAATGCCAATGACATTGTTCTGTACCCAAGTAAAGTAACACAGCTTGCGTTCCAGACGAAACTAGTCCTCACTTGTTTATCTCGAAATTGCATTACCTGTTACTTATATTTGGTGAAAATATCGAGAAAACGAACATCGGCATTGCTCCAAAAAGAATTATACATTAAATTCACATGGTATTCTCCACCATTATCGTTTAATTTTACCATCTAATACGAATGGGTGTATGTGTACTTCATGTTAATCGTCATAGGAAGTGGAAGCAACTGTTAAATGTTTAAAATCCGATTGTTATATGCTTCCCTTAAATTGGATGATCGTTGCATGACGAGAGAGAAACAACTGAATACGGCCACTTCAGATATGGTATACTATTGAAAAATTGAAACCAACAAAGTATATCTTAGCATTTTGTGACATCATACATTTCTATTTTAAATAAAGTGTTTTAAACATCTTCAGATATTCCCAATGAAAAGGAATCCAAAGTCTTTTCCTAGAAAGTCCATGTTATAAAGTTTATTTCTCAATGAAATATTTTGTTCGCATCGGTGGCGTAGATGTTAGCTTGTCTGCGTCACGTTCAAGAGGTCCCGAGTTCGAATTTCGGCCAGGTGAGTTACCTGGATAAGGTTTTGTCCGGGGTTTTCCCTTATCCTGAAAGGTGAATGTCAGGTAACTCTAAACTCTATGGACCCTGGGCTCATTTGAGCATTATTTCACCCATATCATTCATCGTCTGATAAGTATTGGAGGGCGTAAATTAAAAATATGCAGTAGTTTAAAAATACATGTCATCTTATTCAAAATTATTAGTACTTTGAAAAAAATAAAAATTGCAAATATACCTGCGTGTTGTAACAGAATTTCTTCGTTGTAGTTCACATGCGATGTTGAATATACTATGATGATGTCCCACGGCCGCGCCGTGGCTCAGTGGTTAGACCGCTTGGCTCTCTCCAAGGCGGCCCGGGTTCAATCCCAGGCGACCGCAAAGTGAGATTTGTGGTGGACAACACGGCGCTGGGGCGGGTTTTCTCCGGGACCTCCGGTTTCCCCCGCCATCTCATTCCACCGTTGTTCCATATTCATCTCATGAACCATCAGTGTCACCGCCTGCGGTGCCGTATGTAGTAAAAGCGGGCGTTAAACACTACACATTTCATTTTT
This sequence comes from Mantis religiosa, assembly GCA_030765055.1. NCBI lineage: Eukaryota > Metazoa > Arthropoda > Insecta > Mantodea > Mantidae > Mantis > Mantis religiosa. The sequence continues at coordinate 23,699,507 of CM060958.1, forward strand.
GATGTCCCACGTGTGGCAACATGTCGAACGGGATTTCTTCGCTGTAGTTTGAATTGGTTCTTGAATATTGTGTGCTTAAATAAGAGTCATAAGATCTCTTCTTTTCAGGGATGGTTACGAGTTAAAGAAATAAAATTTGGATAAGTTAAATTTCGTAATATATAATTTAATTGTATCATCTGGATTAAATTTTACTCGAACTTTCTTTCCTAGTCAATCATTGCAGGTCACCTCCAGCATATCGATAAATCCTTACTTCCTTAATAAATAGTTTCTGTTAATTACATAAAATTGCTTACTCCTGCTCGTCCACTCTTCGAAATAAAAACTATCATCTTCTTTGCGTCCTTTTTCCATTAGGAAGACTATTGATTTTTCTCTCTCCATAGCAACCGTTCATTTCTTTATACTGTAACTGACGTCACTTGTACCAACCAATATACATATCTTGTTTTTTCCCCGAGTTTCACATCCACATACTTAATATAAACATTTAATACTTTTAAACATCTTTTTTAATTTTAAATAACACTACCAAGTGAATAAAAAGAAAGTCATTTTAGTGCCAAACAAAAACATTTGTTACAGTGTAAAGGTTAGTTTGAAGTGGTAGTTTTTTTTTTTATTGTTTCTCAAATGGAGTTCGAGTGTAAGAATGACATGGAAATAACCCTGATCTCAGTCTATTGAGAACTGTTGGAAGATGATAGACAGGCAACGGATCCCATACACCTTTAAAGGGATATGAACTTAACGAGTCTTGTAGTACGAGGGCTATCCAGAAAGTAGATTACGTTTTCGTCTGTTTCCGGTAGGGGCGGGGCTAGCGCGGTCATCTTGGGGTCAGAGCGTTGCGCAGCTCAGTCGGCATCTAGCCGTGCTAGTGAGAGGTTCGTGCTGTGCTCCGTTCAGATACTGTGACGGTTTGAAATGTCTGCGTTAATTGAAAATCCCGCGAGCTGCGAGGTGCGTGCAGTAATAAGGTTTCTGACTGCAAAAAACTGTAAACCGATAGAAATCTATCGGCAGCTTTGTGAAGTGTATGGGGACAACATTATCACTGAAGGTGGAGTGCGTCAGTGGGTCATCAGATTTAAAAATGGCCGAACCAATGTTCACGACGAAGATCGAAGTGGGAGACCCAGCATAGTGACTGCAATCAATGCAGTGGGGGCACACAAGTTCTCCCCAAAAACCCAAGAAATGCATGCAAACAATGTCAGCAAGGAAGATGATGGCGACTGTTTTTTGGGACAGAAAAGGTGTGATTTTGGTGGACTTCCTGGAAAGAGGCACTACAATAAACTCTCAAAGGTATTGCCAAACTCTCCAAAAACTCAGAAGAGCCATTCAAAACAAGCGCAGAGGAATGTTGAGCTCTAAGATCTTGTTGATTCACGACAACGCCCGGCCCCATACGGCAAATGTCACTCGTGAAGTTCTTGAATCTTTTAAGTGGGAGTTGTTTCCTCATCCGCCGTACAGTCCCGACCTGGCACCGAGCGACTTCCACCTATTCCCAGCAATGAAGAAGTGGCTGGCTATGCAGCGTTTTGATGATGACGCACAGCTGCAAGAAGAGGTAACGAAGTGGTTGAAGGCGCAGGCGGCCGAATTTTTCGACGAAGGAATTTCCAAGCTCGTACATCGCTACGATAAATGCCTTAATTTGAATGGTGACTATGTCGAAAAGTAGTATTTGAGTGTGGCTTTCATCTGTATAAAATAAAATTTGTTTCCTATACTTTGTTTACTTTTTATTCCAAAACGTAGTCTACTTTCTGGATAGCCCTCGTATATAACTGCTGACGTCAGTCCCGGGGACAACACGCTTCGCTAACTTTATTTTCATTACAGCTACCGCTCGCCACGTAGGTAGATCTGTCTTACAGGGAATGCAAGGTGTTTGACATTTTGTGTTAATAGCAATACTTTCACAATAATTATTGGGCAATTTCCATTTTATAAATAAGTTTTTTTGGGGGTATTATCAACAGTCATATCATAGATTGTCGAAATCGCACAACAGTTTTGAAGTGTTAGGCATCAGACTGTTCAACACATTAGCAGCTGACTTAATTCATTTACCATACACAGCTTTTAAACGAACGCAGACTCAGAGACAAATTGCTAGCCAATCCCTATTATTCTGTCGACGAATACTTTGAAAATATATCTTAAAAGCTGTAGGAAACGTTTGCCATGATTCATGAATTGTACTGATACACATATACAAGTGGTTTTAAACTCTTTTACTGAATGACCAATATGCATCTGTGCTTAGGTGTAATATTAGTTTTAAGTAAGAGTAATAGGAGGCTTTTCATATATATATATATATATATATATATATATATATATATATATATATTAGATGCTATGTATGTGTCTTTTATTACCATAATTAGTTTAAGTTCGTGAATGCTGTATCTCATTGTAAACACCATGTTTATTATTTTATTCCTTATCATTTTATATATTATTGTAAATATTTTTTGACATTGTCTATTGCTATACTTAGCTTAACGACAGTAAAATCTTATCATTAAACAACTTGAAGAATGTGCTTTCGAGCTGTCTAAAAGCATTCAAGGAAATGTCTGCAAAAATTAAAAAATATACAGAATTTAACACCTACCAAACGAACAATAAATTGTCCAGTGTTCTTCACAAAAATACTGGAGTTTCAGTGCTACGTAATATAGGAAATAAACTAAGTCTCGGACAAACACATTAAAATAATTTGTACTACTCATATGCACCATTAACGTAATGTGACACTGAACAAATTTTCTCTAGAGGAGCAGAAAATTCACATTCGACAATTTACGAATGCACGTGGCTGTTCACTGTAATTCCCGCATCCAAAGCAATGATGGCGTATTGTAATGTACGTTACATTTTGTATCTGTACCGGAGGACACACACAGCGCATCGGTATACTTGTTGACACGGACCTTTCTTGATGTCTCGCTTGGTCGTCTTGTATAGTACCTGTGTACGTACATTGATTGCTAAGGTGTATGCGATCCGATGTCTGATGATAGGAAATGCTATCACCAGAAAGGAAGCCATAAAATGAAGGGGATGAGATGGAAATCATTGTGATGTGTGATTTTATGAATTAAGTTAAAAGGAGTACATTAAAAAGTTAATTCTTTCAATGCGATAGCGGTGATTAAGGTGCGTGGTTCATACAAGGCAATTGTGTACTTACAAATACTACAGTGATGTTAGCAAATTAATACAGTGTTTGTTACAATATATTTCAAAAGAGCAAAGAGAGTAGACCCATTTTTCAAGGAAGCGTTAAAAACCCTTGTTAAAAAATAAAAAACAATAAAATAAAATAGATTAAAATTATTGCGTGTATTTGTTTCAGACAAAAATAAGAGAGAAACCAGGTCAAATTAGCTCCGTATTCCAATGATTATAACAAATATAATTATTGAAGATGATGCAATATGTACAGTATCTTATATTTCACTGGTGGCCGGCCGACAGTTAATGCTGCAACAGAAGGCACGCTGCTGCTGCATTGAATATTTAAATTATATCGCTTAGTTTGTCGTGCAAATAATAATTGGAATAATTACATATGTTTGTCAGAGAAGGTGTTGGAAATGATGTCCTGCTTCTCACACCTACGAAGAAAATGTCTGTTGACACGCATTTATTCATGTTCTGATATTGTATTTCAGTTCTTCCAACGTATGCTGGTTGTTCCGATAGTTTAATTTTTAAGTTCCCCCATAGATAAAAATCGCATACCGTAAGGTCTGGGGATCCACAGTCCTTTACCGATGACACTAATTATTTTCAACAATAGAAAGTATGTGAGGTGTTGATTTACTTTCAAATACGTTATGCTTTTTCTTTTAAGTCAACACAAATTTAATTGTTTCTTCGGTATGCAACGTACGTTGAACTTTAAAACATCCGACTATCTCTGTAAAATGAATGTGTTTCCTCTACGTAGTAAAGTAGATGGTAAGGAGAAAGAAAAGTCCCCAGGAAATCCTAAAACTGTAGTACAGACGAGTGTCACTGTAATATAGCGCAGACATTTAGAAATGGGGTCAGTTGCCAGTGCCGTAAGGTATTAAAACTCTGCAGGCAGACGAGTACGACTTGATTTATGAGTCAAGTCTTCGCAGGTTTTGTTGCGTGCTGTCTGCAACAAGTGCCGGCCGGCCGACCTTATCACACGATAATTGTACGCTCATCTCACCGCGAAAAACACATGTAATGGAGGCTATTTCGTTAGTTGTCACGCCATCGTATGCAAATTAGACTGTTCTGAGACACCAAGTATAACGTGGGTTAACGTGTGCCATTTTACTTTCGTCTATGGCACGTAGAGAAAATACGGTAACCCCACCCCCCCAAAAAAAGAGTAGATGTCAAAATTTTATCAGAAATACATTAGTTAGACCTCGCAAACCTATACCCGAGCAAAAATGTTTCGGAATGAATGTGAATGATGTATGTGAGCATCATAAATAAGGCCCGCCTCGGTAGAGTGGTGGTAGCATGTCTGCATCACGTTCAAGAGGTCCCAGTTCGAATCTCGGTCAGGGTGAGTTACCTGGATAAGGGTTTTCCGGGGTTTTCCCTTGTCCTGATAGACGAATGTCGGGTAACTCTAAGCTCCATGGACCCCGGGCTCATTTGGGCATCATTTCACCAATTTCACTCATCATCCGATATGACTTAACGTTGGAGGATGTAAATTACAAAACAAACAAAAATCATAAATAAAATACGAAAAGTCTGATAAATACCAAACTTGGTATTTTAAGAAATAAGGGCATTGGTTGTCATAAAACACTTTATTTGCCACTTAATACATGGCTGGACAGAGGGGAGGCCTCGCCTAGACCTTCTAAAGCCCCACCAATCAGGAAACATCCTTTTTCCTTGCCTTGCAACACCGACACTCCGATGGGTCAATCTTGTTGGGTTCAAATAAAGATTTTTGGAATTATCAAATCTGCTTTACTTGAAATTATTTGATACAGAACAAAACATAAGCGGTAACAATACAAAAGAACATAGAGAAACGTAACAAAAAAGCTCAGGGTCCCTGGTTCGATTCCTGGCAGTGGGGGTGGGGATTTTTCTCCGACCAAGATAATTCCTCATCTTCCCCAGAGTCTGGAAGTATGAATGAGAGTGTGAATGTGTGCGTGATGTAATGATTAAAAGCCAAAGATAACGAGTTAACACCTTCGGTATGTTACAAAGGAGAACAGACGCCGATATGACCATAGTAGTTAAAGGCGGGGTATAAATGGAACAAGCAAAAAAAAAAAGTTCAGGATAGCCAACATAACTCCAATCTTCGGAAGCTTGTTAGCCACAAGTGTCTCTTTTAACTTGCAATTAAAATAAGATGTAATTGCTTTAACATTTTTACAGTTACAGTTCATCTTTCTTGTCTTGATCAACCTTTCGAGATTGTACTTTTAACTTGCTGGTTTAAATGTATGCTTTCATGAAAACAGAAAAACAAAATAGCCAATTAGGGAAATCACAAACTTGAATATTTACATTTCTTCCACTAAGTCATTCTTAGTTAATCCTTTAATTTTACGTTGTAAACTTTCTCTTTTTTCTATTTCCTCCACATGTAAAAAAGATTTTTTGACTGGCCCGGTAGCTCAGTCGGTGGAGCACCTGCCTGCCGTGCTAGGGGTCCCGAGTTCGATTCCCGGTGGTGGGGGTGTGGATTTTTCTCCGACTGAGATAATTCCCCATCTGGAAGTATGAACGAGAGTGTGAATGTGTGCGTGATCTAATGATTAAAAACCAAAAAGATAACGAGTTGACACCTTCAGTATGTTCCAAAGGAGAACGACCGCCGATATGACCATAGCAGTTAAAGGCGGGGTATAAATGGAACAAGGGGGAAAAAAAAAGATTTTATCCAACAAGTATTTAAGAATTTCTTCTTAGAAATGGATGTTCACTAATATGCAATAATTCCAAGAGTGTTGAACAATCGAGCTTAACCTTCCTTGTCAGATCCTAACTAGGATGTACTCTTGTTACTGGTGATAATAGTTTTTCTTGACGAAACTTTCTTTTGCCTTCCATAAGTACAGATCACACCACCCACTGATGCCATTTATTCATGCCTGAAGTCTTTTGATGTAATAACAGAAGATATGTGGGCAAAACTTGTAGCCTGTGGGAAGAGTGCCATGCATGACTCATTTCTTATATACAAATCTGCACAATTTGACCAAAATGGATGGAACATGAACATACACTATAGGTTCAGAAAAGATACACTATTTATGAATTTTCAAAATTCTCACTATGTTACAACCTTTACTTACAGAATGCATGCGTTTGAATGGTTACATTGTTTTGCAATTTACAGTTGAAATGTTTGTATTGTTTCAGCTTCGGGGTCAGGTTCAGTGATAGGGAGGGATCCTCTACCTCCTCGTGCAGTGTCTGCCATGTCACTACAACAGACTGCTGCTCCCATCGAGGACAAAACCCCGCACAAACAGAAGTCAAGTCCAGGAACTACTGGGGGAGGGGGAGGAGGACCTTTAGTGAATCACACAGTGCCTGGGGGTGGTGCTCCCCTACAACAACAGCAGCAGCAGCAGCAACAACCAACCCCTGACCACGTTGAGTCAGGACAAGGCAAAAGGGTAATTATATCTTTCTCTGCTTGTAAATAAGCTTCCAATGAAAGAGCATCTTAAAAAATGCAATTTTAATTCCCACATCTTGTTTCCTAAAATAAAATTAACGAGTAATACTAATTAATAATTTAGCAATGAATTATAGAATCCATAATGACTTCTCAGAAGGCAAAAGAAAAAGAAAAGATCTGATCTGTTACAGCCATACAACATTTCTTGCATCATATGTATTTTATATTTATTCTGCAAATTATTTATAAAAACACTCGCTTTATACTAGTTAAATATTTTCCAAAATGGTTTCAATACATATTTGTGTAGCTGCATACAAACATATAGGATGCTAGTACATTAGAAAAATGTTTAGAAAGAAGCTTGCTGTAAAATAGTATGTTGAATGATTGGAAAACATTTTATTTTACACAATCTAATGAGGAGAAAAGGAACGACATAATGTAGCTTGAAATAATGATAATTCTAACAGGAAATATCTTATAAATGGCCAAAGCTGCACAACAGCTATTTATGCAACATTGCACGTTTGAAAATCTTATACATATTTTCTGAAGTTAGCTTCCCTTATCTCCATAGTCATACAAAATTCACAGTGGATGAAAGAATCTTCACAGGCTATTCAGGATATATGCTTTATTTTCTAAGTCAGCAAATGGTACTTTAATCCAAATTGTTGGAGGATTTTTGAGAAACTCAAAAATGGCAACAGATGTTCCATTAAAAGAGTGGTTTGAAGAAGGGGTGCAATTCCTTGAAAATCCTTTGTGTTCCATCTTTAGAAGATGCCTGAATTTATTAGGTTAGATACTTATTCTATTATTTCTTTTTGTTCTATTTGTGGCTCTTTCTCTCTTTCTGTTTCTCTTACACATGCGGACACACATACACACATACGACATGGCGAACAAGAAAGCGTATTGGGAAAAATATGCAATACAGAGATGTTTACTTCAGCTTATTGCACATACACAGCAAGTCCAGTGTATGTATAGTCTGTTCAGATGTAATCATGTCTTCTGGACAGCAATGTGTCATACATCGGCAGGCGTGAGAAAACATATCATATAGACACACGCAGCTCGCACATACACGGCGAGTCCAGTGTATGTATAGTCTGTTCAGATATAATCATGTCTTCTGGACAGCAATGTGTCATACATCGGCAGGCACGAGAAAACATATATAGACACACGCAGCTCGCACATGCACTGCGAGTCCAGTGTATGTATAGTCTGTTCAGATATAATCATGTCTTCTGGGCAGCAATGTGTCATACATCGGCAGGCACGAGAAAACATATATAGACACACGCAGCTCGCACATGCACTGCGAATCCAGTGTATGTATAGTCCGTTCAGATATAATCACGTCTTCTGGACAGCAATGTGTCATACATTGGCAGGCGTGAGAAAACATATCATATAGACACACGCAGCTCGCACATACACGGCGAGTCCATTGAATGTATAGTCTGTTCAGATATAATTATGTCTTCTGGACAGCAATGTGTCATACATCAGCAGGCGCGAGAAAACATATCATATAGACACACGCAGCTCGCACATACACAGCGAGTACAGTGTATGTATAGTCTGTTCAATATAATCATGTGTTCTGGACAGCATTGTGTCATACATCGGCAGGCGAGAGAAAACATATAATATAGACACATGCAGCTCGCACATACACAGCGAGTCCAGTGTATGTATAGTCTGTTCAGATATAATCATGTCTTCTGGACAGCAATGTGTCATACATCGGCAGGCGTGAGAAAACATATCATATAGACACACGCAGCTCGCACATACACGGCGAGTCCAGTGTATGTATAGTCTGTTCAGATATAATCATGTCTTCTGGACAGCAATGTGTCATACATCAGCAGGGGCGAGAAAACATATCATATAGACACACGCAGCTCGCACATACACGGCGAGTCCAGTGTATGTATAGTCTGTTCAGATGTAATCATGTCTTCTGGACAGCAATGTGTCATACATCGGCAGGCGCAGCAGCTTCCAATCGCTCTATTTGTTTCGTAACTTACTGTACATCAACTTACTAATATTTCACTCTTCTAATCGACCAGATAAGACCCAATAAGAGACGATCGCAGTGATGGTTACCTGAAGGTCGATACGCCTTTACGCTCTGTCAAGTAGAACTTCCTCTACCTAATGATCAAGACAAAAATAGTAACATCTGCAAAGATGACACCAGAACAAAAGAAAATTATTTTAGAAACAGACTTCCTGGTATCCTAAACAACAAATGCATAGAAAATAGTATCAAAGATTTGTATAACCCATCTACAGACTGAAATTAAACAGATAACAAATGAGAAAACAGAACTAAAGGTTGTTAAAAACTTGTTTATTAGAAAAAGTATTTTACTCCGTGGAAGAGTATAAAACAGGTTAGGTAGAATATGCTACTTACACTTCTGATCAACTCTGTAAACATGTTTGTAAATATTACTGTATTAATTTTATGTGTATACAATTTGACGTTCTATGTAAAAACTAACATCAATCAATCAATACCTTTTATAATTAGGAGTTAAAAAATTAAAAATGCCAATTTACTTTTGTGCACCTTCAGCAATGATGAATATAATTGCAATTTTGTGATAAAAGCATGCACCCAAGTTATAAATTTGTAAAATAAAAGTAAAGAATAGAAATTTACTCTTACTGCTCACCTACCTACATTAATGGTATTGCATTTCATACGAAAATTTAATATTAGAATTTACCAGAGGTAAATATATGTTTTAAAGTCTGCAGAACTCAAAAATGGTGTTTGTGAAAGGTGTGTATGTATTTTTAATTAAAACATCATAAGGTTAAGATATTTATACAGCTAATCATTATATAATAATTTTGTTTTGGAAATAGCCTGTGAAATCCTCTTCATTCTAAATGAAATTTGTATTAGTTATTACGATATCAGTTTTGTAATGTAAAAATTTAAAACATGAAATTGGAATATTGTCATACAAGACCTATAGTCTCGAGTCGAGTATTGCAATTTGATGTCATATATAACATAAAACGTTTTATCTCCTTTGATAAAAAATACTTTTATACTTAAAATTTATACAATAGCCATATACGTTGATTTTCTAGTCAGTAGTTGGATGTAGAGGGCCATGTACCAAACTGGGTCATTGGTGTAGGTATAGAATTGTGGTAAGTAGGGGAACATTACTGCAAAAATTAGTGATAGCAGCATTTGCTGCAAATTCAACATCACTATTAATTTAATAATACCAGCAAAATCTTGGAATGAATCTGAGTATTATAAATGTTTGCATGAAATTAATTTTAACTCAGCCACTACCATGGTAAATTAGTCATTATGATACTTGTTTTGATTTATAATATTGCACTTTACACAATCAAAGTCGATAAAATCTTTTATAACTAATATGCCTTAAGAGATACAGTATCTTATTACACAAAAGAACCATTTTTGGAATATTTGTTGCTATTAGTTTGAATTTGGCAATCATAATTTTATTTATTTCTATTTTATCCTTCTGACTTACAAACAAGTACAGGACATGTCAAATTTGTTTCAAAATTGAATTACAAAATACAATTATTACAAAATTGAAATACAAAGCACAACTATTAGAACTGAAATACGAAATAAAATTATTACAAATTATATGTCTGTGTACATAAATTATACACCAAAAGTAAATCATAAATAACGTTCAGACTACTACGAATAAACTAACTGATTTGAGTATATAGTTTCATTCTCCTTTACCAAAGTATGGCAGAAATAATAATATTCTGTAACTCGATAAAATTGCTTATCTAGCAGAAATGTATATAGCTCTTTCTTAAATTTATTTGAATTGGAAAGATCTCTAAAATGTTGAGGAAGACAGTTATACAGTTTTAATTCATTATATTTGAGGCATTTTTCAAATATCACCTTGTTTTGTTTAAGGTGACATTTTTTTAAAATCTGCATACAGTAATTGGCATTTTAAAGAGTTAACCATCATCTCCTTTGTATCAATAAAATGTGAAATTATGCTGTTTCTGCAAATGTTTATTGTTTAATTTGAATCAAATTAAAAATTAAGTTTTTGTAAGAATAAGTCTTTACAAGAGGTGCAAAAATAAATGTGAATAGATAACGTTTTGTAACACATCAGATTTGTCTTCTTCTTCCTTTTTGTTCTCCCCCCCCCCTCCCCCTTCCTTTTTCTAATATGAAATCACAATGCAGTTTTGTAAGTTCACTGACAGTCTTATATTTGATTGTGTATAAGCTGGATTTAAGGGGAGAAAGCAATGAAAATACAATGTTTGGGTTTTATCTTTTTTCCACTTAGAAGTAATACATTCCTTTGTGATTACATCCATTATCGCTAACATTCACATAGAAATAAATGCACGGATGTTTAAGTTGTAGTACTTTTCCTTTCCATACAACTTGCTTAAAAGCTATTTTTCATACATATAGCAGTATACACAGAAAATCTAATGTATTAGGAAACATATGCAAGCAAAAACCTTGATTTTTGCATTATTTGAATGAACACATTCATCATATTTATTAAATAAAATACCCTCTTTTTATCCTTATTTTTGTATCCTTTAATATCTAATACAAGTGATCAGATTAAAAATCTGCCGATTTATCGAATATTAAATTCTGAGTATTCATTTTATTTACGAGTTTATGTTAATATTTGATAAGTACAAAATAGTTGCTTACATTTGTGTGCAGTATACATTTTCTATACCATGCAGATTACACACAAGTTACATGAACATGTAAACACTAAACTCACTCTTGTAAGTATTTGCATGTTTGCACTTACTAAAAACAGTTTAAAGCGCACAATTTTCTGTATTTATTATTAGACTCTAGTGATTTGCACACAGCATGCATTGGGTATAGAAGTGGTGCGGTTTCATAAATGGAGTGTATATACCATTCTTATGTTCATCCCTCCCTTTGCCGTCCTAAATTGCATAATGTAGATCCCATAGTGAAATCTATATCACTATAAGATTAGAAAATAAAGAACTGATGTTATTTAAAAAAAAATGTGTATGCTTAAGACCACACGACAGAAGTGAAAACTTAAAAACTGTTCATTATAAATTGTCCTTAAAAATTATTTTTGTCCGATGTTTTGTCTTCAAATTTTTATTTTCCAAACTAAATAATACTATATATTTAAATCTTTTTTCTATGAAAAAATCAAATTTATATATCAGATATTTTCACCCTTGGTCGGTCTTTCAGTTTGTGGAAAAACATAACCTGTAAGTAGTAAATGAAAATAAACGCTCGTCATTTTAATACGTGATAAGTTTACGTGCTACATTTTATTTATGTGTTATTACATTTAATTTATTGATGTTTTACATTTTACTACTCATAATAAAGAGAAATTGTCAATAAAAGTAACCAGTTCTTAAATGAAACATCTCTTTCACAAGTTCCTAACACTTTTATTTCCAATTAGCACTCATTTTATTTTTCGCTATTATGGTTTTAATTATTCAAATACCAAACTTTGGTAATATTATCTGCTCCTTTTGACTATTATTATTGTGTAAAGTGGAATTTGACATATTGTCGACTTGTTAAATGACAGAAGGTTATCTGACCAAATCGGTTACCGGACTTGACAGACTTTTGTAAGAACGGCCCTAAGACAATTATTTTTTTAATGAAACTCCTGTAGGGTTTCTGAATTTTTCATAGTATTTGAAATATGTTAAAACATACCTGGATACATGTTGTTGATACGCTGTTGAGTGCGACAGAAAATCTACGGTGTATAGCGGTATGGACAACATAAGACTGAAATAATGAATGAGTATGTGAGGTTAGTTCGGATTGAGCCGACTCAAGCCGACTTCACCCGAATGAGCGTCACATATTCCAGCATGACGGCTCAGTTTACTAAAGAAGTTTTCACTTCAAAAGTTAAATTAACTCACTAATATAAAAATGTAAGTGACAAAAGTGGAAAAAAAAAAAAAAAAAGGGCTACAAATAGTTTTTTTTTCTCCTGTTTATTCACTGTTTATATTGTAATATAAGTTAACCAGGTGCTCTGATCTGTAACTAATGTTTAAGCTGTACAATACATTGAAGTGCTTAGCAGTAACTAATGTCCAGGTATATTATATAAATAGTATCACTGATGTGCTATCCAGCTTTAAATGAATTCTTTCATTACCTCACAAGTACAGAAACTTGTAAAAGGTGAAAATTGTGTATATTATGGATAATTGGCATGTTCTTGAGTGCTAACAATTTTCTGTTTAAATACGTTTAGAAAGTATCTGTAGTATAGAGTCAGTACATAGAACAATTTTATAGATTTCAAAATCAGAGAGAGTAAAGAGAAGGGTATACAATACAGCTTTCTGCTTCCAATGCTGCTGAAAATTGGTTTTTGCAGCTATTGGTGATCTCATTGAAGAAGGCCATGGAGTCTGCAATGGCCGAAAGCTCAACCTTTATTAACTTGACACAGCTGATCACCCGCAAAGCCTTGATTAGTTATTCAATATCTTTCATATTGTAATACAGACCTTCAAACACCATTTATTAATGTATTCTTTAAAAAATGTTGCACTTCAGCTTTAGAGCACTTTATTGCCCAAATTTTTAAATCGTTACAAACTCTGAAGAAAGTTCTTATGAAGCTTCAAAATTCTACTGACTTCCAAGGTAGTGTCTGAACATTAAGAAGAGTTCTTTTGAAGCTAGAATTTATGTAAACTAAGCGTGACAGACAAATTTAAATCAAACATCGTACCATACAGGCAAAAAGGCTTAAGTATTTACGAAATATTCAGAGATATCCAGTGAAGTTTATATAATTTATATGGATGAAACTTATATCAATGCAGCAGATACTAGACCATATGCCTGGAGTGAAATTCATTACAGGGACTCTGCAGCAATGTCGAAAGGCCGACAGTTGTGACTTTATGGGTTAATAGAATTAAAAGTTCCAGTTGCAGAAATTCAAAATGTTCTTTATTTCCATAGCAGGATTATGTCACATACACAATTAGAATCTACCAAGGTCATTGACGACAACAAAGAGCTCACTTTCCAAACACACTAATTTCAATTACAACTCTCATTCCGTCTCGGTTTACGATTGTTTACAACTGTCTTTACAACTCCCTTGCTGTGTCGCGACTTCCTTATATATACCACGACTCATATTACGAGATACTTCTGGAACAAATAAGAAATCGAATGTTCGGTAAGACAATTACTAAGTCGCGGCTTCATTATATATACCACGACTCATATTATGAAATACTTCTGGAACAAATAAGAAATTGAATGTTCGGTAAGACAATCAAGATGTCACTAGAATGTTCCATCCATCTCTTTATTTCCGCTATGTTTATCTGCTTAGGCAAGCTGTTTATCTTCAACCGGCACCATCTGTCCCCTTATCTCTCTGTGGCGCACTATCGTAAATAATGGGTTCGCGACATTATCATACATGCTGGAGGAGAACCAGGTTTTGTTCCAAATGCCTATGTACGATTAAAGATCCAACAAAAGCGTGGAGATTACTGCCATAGTAAGGATTACAACTTAGTTTATACGAACTGCAGTACTGGTTTCGAGAGTGAAGTTTGTTTTTAGACAGCTTGTGCACCGCACTCCCCTCTCATAATCTTACTGATGCATTTTGGCGATAAGTGCACTATCCCCATCACAGTTGCTACTCATCCCTACCGCGCATGATTTCTGTCAAGATAAAATAATACATCTGTAACATGGTGCTGTTATGATAAATAAATACTTAGGGCATATATTGAGGAAAAATGAACCAAATAGAGGCAACCATTACACAGCTATGTTTTAAGTACTGCTGTTTATTACCAGTTTATACTACATGCAGGCTACATTAGGATAAGTGGATACATGGTGAAACATGAAATCATAATTGCAAAATTAAACTTCAAAGTGAAACATTCCAGCCCTAAGTTTAAGGTGCTTCCCTTGGCATTACTTGATTATGAGGACTGAAAAAAGCCTCAGTTAGGCAGGATAATCCCAGCAGGATTTGAAACACGGACTTTCTGTTCTTTAACAATCTCAGCTGCCTGTGTCAGTACCATTACACAATGGAAGATGACAAATAATAATCAGATTTTTCATATAGATTTTATTTATGTTTTTTTAACTTTATTATATGTACCTAAGCATTAATTACTGCTAAACTCTTCAAGTTTTGAAATGTATATATAATTTTTTATGGCAATTTCAGAATGCTGAGTTGTCTCAACTATCTATTAAGAAATTCTAGGCCCATGTATATGTGTATATTAAATATTGAAAACAGAGTCGTGGTGGAGGATTGCCTGGTGGCCCGTGGGGTATCAATGTGTCTGCGGGAGAACTTCTTGGTCGTACCCATGAGGAATTGGTTCTGTTGCTGATACAGCTTCGTCGACAAAGTGCCAGTGTGTGTAAGGCCATGGAAACCTGCCATGTGGAAATAGAGGCACAGGTTTGTCGGCAGGAATCTCTGGTGATGGTGTTGGGTGCTGTTTACTAATCTGCTTGTACTAACAGTTGCAACTTTTTTAGAAATAGTCTACATTCAGGATCTACCAGTAACATATATGTGTGTTTCTTCTGGAGTTTCACTACTCTCTTGGTAGGTGCTGTGGAGATTTTAACAAATTAAAATTCAAAATTATCTTTTCTTCAAGTTTTCAACAAAAATTTGTTGTGATTACAGTGTAATCTTTAGCATCCTCCATAGAAGTAGAATAAATGAGATATGAGAATGTGGAGGTAACTCTGATTCTAACTAGCCCAGTGGACGACTAGTTAGAAAACAAATAAATTAAAAATCGTGACATACCCATGCACAAAAGATGTTAAATATATCCCCCATTCTTGGAGGCACAGATTAGCATGTTTAATTTTATTATTAAATAATTAAATTTGTTAAATATCCCATTATCACATGGTGAATATAAAAAGAACTGGAATACATTAAACTGCTGAAAATTTGAATGGTTTTTAAATCAAACATTAAAATGACCAATACATAAGTGAAGTTTCTGTTACAAATAATTATATTTATGTAGTATTTGTTGCTTCTCTGTAACTAGCTTCATTTTTTACATAATTAATAAATTTGTTTGTCAATTATATTTCCAAATTCAACCAACTTATCAACCAACTTATGACTGCTGCTGTTTAGTATTGTTGTGCACTCCTAATGGTGGTCTGATGAACCGTTCATGAAGTTGCCTGCTTTTAATACATATGGCACAGCAGGCGGTAACACTGATGATACATTAGATTAATCCAATGGAATATTGTTTCCGTGCTTCATCTGCATATTGGCAACACTGATACTATATGCGCGCAATAAGAAGAACGATCGGGTTCCAAGTCCTCATTCGGTAAGTTTCGTTTAACTCCATAAACATAGATGACAACTTTGACACTTGAAATGCGCTATACACTGACATCTAGTGGCTAATACGCTAAGCTTTATCATGTCCGCCATATTTTGTTTTGATCAATTTCGAGGTTAATTAACTACCCAGTTTACAACAATTATATGTTAGAATTAGAACTTTAGTTCGTCCTTGGCAACATATACATGTTATGAGACACGTTAAAATGTATAAATACAGTATATACATAAAGTCAAATTGATTACATACAATATACACAGTAAGCAGCTTTTCTATGGTTTCATGTGGTGTTTGCATAGACTAATTTACTACAAGAAATGTCATAATATAAATATTACAGGTTTGTGAATGTACTATGCTCCCAGTGCTCATTTACATGGTTATAGTTCTAAAAATTCATTAACCGTATAAAAACAGTGTACATGCAAAAATTGCTTAACCTTATTCTTAAAGCGTTTTAATGATGCAGCTTGTTTAAATGAATTTGGAAGTTTATTATATAACATTATCCCTTTGTAGTTAAAGCTTCCTTCATAAAGGCTCGTTTGGTGCGCTTGAATTGCCTGTTTATGCTTGTTACGAGTGTGGTGGTAATGTACATAAACATTTACTTGAAAAGGATTTATATGTATATGAACATTTGTGAATGTTATGGCTCTCCAAAGGGGACACTTTATTATTCGTCTACCTCCATATAACTGTGCTCTGAATACAATTGAGCTGGCGTGGGCCAAACTAAGCAATGTTTTTAGAGGATGCAACGTTACTTGTGATATCTTCACTTATCTTACATGCTATTTTGCTGAACTGTGTTTTTCAAAGTTGACCACACTGCAGAAACAAAAGAGCCTTAGCTCTCGCTTCTTCCCCTCTGCCTGCACCACACTGTAAATCCAGCGCTCTTATCTTGTGCATACTGTACATACATGAGAAACTCTACATAATTCATTGAAAAGCTGGCCACAATAGTATTGGAACCACACGACCTGCTTATAAGCTTTGACGTGACCTCGCTGTTCACTAAGGTTCCGGTAGAAGACACTCTATGCCATAACTCCAAGATCTTCCCAGAAAACATTACAGCACTACTCCGCCATTGTCTCACAACTAGCTATTTCTTGTGGAATGGTAATTACTATAAACAAAAGGATGGAGTCACCATGGGTAGTCCTCTAAGTCCAACGGTTGCATACTTCTATATGGAGAAGTTTGAGGAAATAGCCCTTCAATCTGCCATCTACAAACCTAAAGTGTGGTGGAGATATGTGGATGACACCTTTGTAATCTGCCACAAAATCCCTCCATTACATCAATAACATCAACAAAAATATACGGTTTACTATGGAGAAGGAGAAAGACAACAGCATTCCGTTTTTGGATGTTCTGATAACCTAAAGATTGGATATGACGTTAGGGCATACAGTCTACAGAAAACCAAACCATTCACACCACTATCTACATAAACATTCCAAACACCACCCAGGCAGAAAACAGGCATAATCAAGACCCTAACAGAATGGGCTAAATGTATCTGTGAACTGGCTGCTTTACAACAGGAATTAAAGCATTTGCACCAGGCACTACAAGCTAACGGTTATAGAAAAAAGGAAATAATTCGGGCTTCACATCCAAGGACATCAAAAGTCTCTACTGAGATGCAGAATATCAAAGCATTTTTACCTTACATCAAAGGTGTTATGGATCACATTGGTCAAGTGCTAGTGAGAGCCAGTATAAAAACCATCTTCAAGCCCACCAAAAAGCTAAAACAACAACTGAGGTCGGCGAAGGACAGACTGGACCCGCTCTTGATGCAGGGAATTTACCGTATACCATGTAGCTGTGGACAGGTATACGTTGGCACCACTAAGTGCAGCATAAAAAACTTGCATCAAGCAACACGAAAGCAACTGCCGATTGGGTCACATTGAGATATCAACGGTAGCCGAACATGCTTTGCTAGTGGGCCATAACATTAATTTTCAAGAAACTGAGATTCTTGACAATAGGGCTTACAACCACGCATGGCTGTACAGAGAAGCCATTGAAATCTATAAACATAAAAACAGTTTTAATAGAAAAGAAGAAATAACATTCCTATACAAAGCCTGGATGCCAGTGCTGGACAGCACAAAGCCTAAATCACAAAGAACTAACCAGAATAAAGGTATGGCAGCCTCTTCAGCTGCACAGGGATTGGTGGACGAGTGACCAATAGGAACCGAGTGGGCGGTCGCTCATTCCTCTATATATAGTTCAGGCGCTCCACTAAATGCCAGTCTAGCGAACAGCCAGGACTGAATCTCTGAAGATGCCCGACGGAGCTACAGGTAAAACATTATATATTTTCATCGTCTAGACCACGGCCTTCAAGCCCGGAAACAATATTCTATTGGATTAACAACGGCCGTGAATGCCTAAACATGTACATGAGATGAAGTTGAAGCACTGGTGGAATGAGATGGCGGGGGAAACCAGAGATCTTGAAGAAAACCTGCCCCAGTGCTGTGTTGTCCACCACAAATCTCACTTTGTGGTCACCTGGGATTGAACCCAGGTGAGAACCTAGCAGTCTAACCATTCAGTCATGGCACTCGCTGCTCGCTGCCTGAAAACTTCATGATACTGTTTCAACACAATATTTCATAAAAAAAAAAAAATAGGTATACATTTTGAGATCGCTGAATCCTTGCCCTAAAGAAAGTATTTTTTGAACAGTTCCATCATGTGTCTGTTTAGGAGAAAGAGTGAGAGAGAACAAAATAAAAAAAAACAGAAAATAAGAGAACAAATTTTAAAAAATGAGTTGTTAAATATCAAACTTGATATTTTAACTTCAAGATCTTCCAAGAGAGATTTTCAAGAAAATTCTCTCTCCAAACTACGCTCTGATAGATATTTGCAATTATGGCACTAATTATTGTAATAAACATCTTTATGTATAATACAAGAGAAATAAAATGACCATGACTCTCACCAAGGCGATCCCAGGTGACACATGTGGGATTTGTGGTGGACAACACGGTGCAGGGGTACGTTTTCCCTGGGAATTCCAATTTCCCCCACCATCATTCCATCAATTGCTCCATTATCATCCATTTTGCCCTCATTTTGTCACCTATGTCTCTCGCTCTCATACCAGGCATCGGGCTGATCACCCATCCTGGGTTCTCTATCTGATACAGAGTTTCTGCTCTTCAAACCCAACTCCCAAAAGCATAAGGGATAGAGAAAGAAGGAAAAGAAATAAAATGTATATCTTGAATTTTCTGTAAATATTCTGTGACCTTATTAAATACACCTTTAAGATTTCCGTGTTAAACAAAATCAAAGAAAGAATGTGCAAAAACTTAACACAAAATAAACTCATTAATATACACAATTCGGGCCAAATAACGTTTTCAGTACCTTTAGAAATTTTCAAAATATTCCAAGTTCAGAAATTTCTTAAAAACTACGTGACATATATACAAGGTTGTTCATTACCTGAAGTTTCAGGCAGTTGCATGTAACATGTGGAGATTCATACAGAATGATATATATATTCACAACACCAGAGCAAAGGATCTTAGGAATGCATGCACACAGTGCATTATCTCTCAGTTGAATTTATATAAACTCAAAGCACTGCAGTAAGAAAAGCAAATTCAATATATGTATTACCAAAATTGAATTATTTGCAACTTCTGATAAGCCTGGAAAATTATGGAAAGAAACTTTTTGCAGAAAGTAATATTTTCAAAACTTTAACAAACCCCTCCCCTCCTCCAGCTAATAACTACTCATACTACTCATAAGATGAAAAAAATGCCTGATAGCCTTGCTTCCCTCCCCCTAGGTAAATCATTTCATTTTATTTTCATGTTTTAAAGTACATTTAAAGGATACATTAATATTAAATAATAAATTCTGGTACAGTTTTTGCATATTTGAATTCTTTGGACTATAAAATAAATCTTCTGTTCAGTATTCATTTTGGTTTTCGTCTTTAGATTTGTTTGATATATGATTTGCATTTCAATTGCTAATTTATTAAATAATTCAATTTCTGCAATTTATATTGCATACTAATTTAGTTATTTATCACTGTTTCTTAAACAATATATGTATTAGAATTACTTTTATTGTTTTTAAATACTGCTACAATTTTTTTTTATACAGCATGGAACAGTTAAATTTGTTTAGGCTCTTAGAATAAATAACAAATACATTTCTATATTGCTTGTCTACTAAATCTGCTTGCCCTTTTCTGCAGTTTAAGAATTTTTCCCATTTCTCTTTGCATAATATCACCATATACTGTAACATTATAGCTACATGTAAGTATATGAATGCATACTACACTGTTCCATTTTCTTTCTAACCTGCCTGAACACATAAATGTCTTTATATATCTTTTTGCTAATATATACTAGTGCAACTGCAAGTTTAATGTTGGCCAGTTAATATTCCAAGAACATTTGTTCTATTTATTTCAGATATATTTTCACCATCTACTGTCAACTATATATTACCTTTTTGGATTATATTTTATTAGCTCATGAGTTGTATTTTATTAATGCATGCTGCTGTTTTTGAATTCACTTCCATCTAGTTTGTAGTAGCATTTCTTTATAATTTTTAAAATCACAAAGTTGTACTAAACTCCTTTGTTACCAAAATAGCACAGTGCCAATTTACACTTTTACAAATACACAGAACAAACACATCAGAGTTAATGTTTCTTGATGCATTTGTTGCACACCCCACTTGCGCTACTTGAAGTCTCTTTCAGGGTTTAACACTCTAACTGCTTGCCAACTTTCTGACATCTAAAACTATCTAGCTGTAGCAATCTGTTCCCTGACATGTTCAATAAATATTTGTTTTCAAGGACAAAATAAAAATTCTATTGAACTGAAATTGAACTTATATAAGTCCCTGGTTCACAGTAAGGTGGTTTTGGAAACTGAAGTATCTAGAATAACCTGAATGGAACAGGCATATCTTCTAGATATGCCAAAATTGAATGATCTGGAAACATTAGCACAGTACAACAAAGATGCATGTAGTTACGACTCATTATTTCAATCAACGGCTATCCTTAAATGTTCCCTTATTGATCTTCTCAGTGGCAAATAACAAAGATGATGAATTGGGGTGACCCGCACTTAATCACTTTATGGTATGCATTTGCAGCTGTCATAACAATATATTAGATATAGCAAGAGTCCTGTTGGAGAATAAATAGCTGGAACCAAACTTGTTGGCAGAAATTGTTGCCACTCTCTTAGATTTCCGCCTGTATCCAAAAGCAGTTGTGCGTGATGGAACTCAGGCTTTTCTGCAACTGAGCCTCAACAAAAAGGTCAGAGATTTGACACGATTTTTGTGGTATCATACTGAAACCAACAGCGACGGAAACTACCAGACTATGGAGGAAGTCGTAGCGTACCACTTTACTCGCCTCCCTTTCAGACTCACCAGCAGTCCCTTTCTTCAGGAACTGGCAACATTGCATTGTGTAGACTATTTCACTGCAGCAAAACTTTTGGACAAATGTACATTCATGGATGACTTTGCAGCAAGCATCAATGACGATAACTCAGCTACCACTGTGTATTACGAACTTACAGCCTTACTTCGACGCATAAAACTCCCATTATCAAAATGGGTCACAAATTCAGATCTGAATAACATATGGAAAAAAGAAGGCTGAGAAATCAAAATGTGTGTACTGGGCATAATGTTTTAAGCAATAAAGTTTCACTATTTTGAAAAAGCGGCCTGCTATTTCTGTGTCTTTTGAATTTCCTTCTGTTCAAATTTTAATTTGAAATTAGTAAATTTTAAAAAGCAGTTTTTATTAATGATGTGAGGTGTATAAATATGAACTTTCTGACATTTTACTGCATATTTATTAATGCATGCTAATGTGTCTTAATAATTCGTTTGAAACTTCATTCAAACCACTCAATTGTTTTGATTTTAGTTTACATATTTCATGTACCACAGCTTCTTTTGCCTCTTTCAAAGCTGTCATATACAGAGGTTTTTTTTTCCATCAAGTTAATACTTTTGTCTGATTTTGTTTAATTTTAAAACTATGCTATATTTGCACTTTGCTTATTGAACATTCTACAAATTCCTCTTGGATATTTTACTCCTTAATCACTAGGGAGCAGATTTATAGGCACTAAAAATGTGTGAAATAGGCAGGCAAAAAGGCACTAAAAATGGGCAAAATAGGCACTTAAATAGACACAAAGTATAAACTTGGAAGAAGCGTAGGGACAGTGAAGTATAAATTAGTACTAATTTGTGCTTCACTGTCCCTACACTTCTTCCAAGTTTATACTTTGAGTGATTAGGCCTACAAGTCTGAGAAGCATTCAAATCTCGATAGTGTGATTTTTTATACCGTCAACCAAGATGGAGGACCAACGAATAGTAAACTTGCTTTCCTCTTTCAATACAAAACGGAGAAAGAGGAAACCACTACAACTTGCACTAGTCGAGTATCAGCTGATGATAGGAGCAAGAGCTCTTGAAACATGTCCTGTGAATAAACAGTGTGAGTGAAGCAATGTGTCAATATCTTTTCGATTCACTTTTGTACTTAAATAGGCACTAAAAACTTGCTAAGTAAGCACTTAGAAATACACAATTTTACTAAAATGGCTCTTAAAATGCACTACAAATACACTATAACAAAATGACAATCATTGCAACATATGCTGCAACAAATTCGCTAAACGCATACTATTTTGCGGTTTCCTAGGTGAAATAGTTCTACATTTATTCCAAATTTCATAAATGGCTCCATAACAAGTTAAAATAACAGATATTGTCGTATATTTAAAATACATATAAATCCACTTCACTAAGTAAGAACCATAATGTGCAGAAAGGTGTGAAGTAATTAACGATGTCAAAAAACAAAAACATGTGTTTTGGGGAGGGCTTGTGTAACGATTCAGACATGCTTTAAGCTAAATATCAATGTGAAGTCGTATCATGTGATGAAGAAAGTTTTCACATTAGGTAAATTTGTGCTTTACTTTGGAAAACTGAAAACATTCAGTTTCTCTTCTTTCGGCTCTCCTCAACATATGTTCATATGTGTTCGGCATAATGTTGCTACAGAGGCTGATTTTTACAAGGTTTTTGAAACTAGGATAATGTAGAATTAATACAAACATGAGTGATTAAATTCACCTGTTTCATACAAGGTTGACAAAAAATTACTTTCCCATCTGTGCTGAACTATGGATCACCATTTATCCACTGTTTAAGAAGTACACTTCTGTTGCTTCTCTCTTTTGGCATATTTGCGTACAAAACTGATCTATGTGTGCACAGTGCATCTTATAAGTGCTCCTTTCTAGAGCAAAATATAATATCAGACCATGCCGGCATATGGGTTGAGTTTCAGATAAATCAAAATAGGCTAAACAATGGTATGTCAAATGAAACATGTTTTACTAAGAATATAGTGTCAGAAGAAAGAATAGACTCTCTCAGAGGAAAATTAATGAAAATAGACTGGGCAGCGATGCACAGTATTGGGGATATAGAAAATGCATTTTTATACTTTAATCAAGTCATAACCTCCTGCTTTAATATGGAATGTCCTAGGAAAACTATTAAAGTACAACCAAAACATACAAAAACTAGCACTAGAAAACTAAACTGGTTTACTCCTGAACTTCTTAAAATGCGGAATATGCTACTGATATATTACAATAAATTCAAACTTAACAACAAATTAGAAGATAGAGTGAGATTTAAAAACTACAGAAGACTGTACAGAGAAAACATAGAAAAGGCAAAAAACAAATGTAAAACAGCATGGTCTATCTTAAAAAAAAATTACAAACACCTCCACTGAAAGACAAAACATACCTATACAACCGAATGAATTTAACAAATATTTTATTAATGTTTCTAAAATTTTATGTTACGAGCCAATAAATTCATTTATAACAAATAATTGTATATATCTAGATATGCTGCATAACATTGAACACTCAGGCTCCCCAAATAACCATAATTTTTACTGGCATGAAGTTTCTCCAGAAATGGTTATCGCTGCAGTCAAAGGATTAAACATATCTCATACCCAAGATATTTATGGCTTCTCCAATCACATAATAAAGAAAATAATTGATGCAATAGCTTCACTGTTATCTTATTTAATTAAGTTGTTGCTCATACAGGGAGTATTTCCTAAATACACTTGAAACACTGCTTACAGAATGGGCATTCCATTCTCCACATAAGGTGTGGTCATTTGCCAATCCATTGAAATATCATTTAGCTGATCTTTGCTACTCGTCCATGAGCGAATTCTAAGATCTTTAGCAAATTGTGGCACTTCTGTAAGGCAGATACCTACCTGTCTAAACCCCTTTGTGTATATACAATGTGCAGCAGTAAGAAATTTCTCTTCCCTGAAAACTTCACGTTGAAACCAACAAATACAAAAGCTGTTGTCACAAATAACAAGCAGAAGAAATTGGCTAAATAAGGCAGTTTTAGGCATTAATAACCAGAATAGGCACAGAAGTATGAAATAGGCATTTATAGGCACTATAAAACTAAGAAATTAGGCTAATAATTGTAGGAAACATGCTTATAACTTAAAAGCCTACGTTTCTGAGCCAAGGAATAAAATAGGCAAATAGGGCAAAATCCGCTCTTAATCACTGTTTTTTATACTAAATATATTATCAGCATGTTTATTTTTGTTTGTTAATGGATCATATTGACAATATTCCAAATTACTTTAGTTTTATTTTCAGTTTTCTGAATTATTTTAGTATTTCTATTACTTTTTTTAATGTATCATTTTAAGCTTTTGTATAGCTCATTCAGATTTGGATGTTCTGCTGATTTAAAAAACTTCATTATTTTCCTTATGTCCTTTACTGTCCTCTCTATACGTACGACACCTTTGCCATGCTTAAATAAATTTTCTTAATCAATAGTACCTACTATCCAATTTAATTCATAGAATTTTGGTAAAAGTATCATACTTTTTGTGTACAGTTTCTACCTCATAAAGCTGTTATGTTATAAAAAATGGGGAACTACCATAACTCCACAGCACCATTTCTTTAGGCAAGTGTCATGTTTCCTGTTTTGTATTTTATTAGGTAACCTCTCTCAAAAATCAAGTTTTTGAAATATTTCAGGATTTTTTGTTATTTGTAGATGCATACTGTTTTTGTAAATATGTGTTGAGTGTGGTGGTAATTTTTGATAGTAACTAATCTTTTGTGTATTCTTTCCTTCTGTACTATTTGTAACCTTTGTATATTATCCAGTCTTATGTTCAGTAAATGAAGAAAAATATAAATAACCTCTTTTTGTGTCTCTTCCTAGTTGATTCTGAAATGATACATGCTTTGTTTACAGTGTGCTTCTCCTTTTAGTGTGTTGCCCTTTCATCTTCAGATGAATATAGAATACTATTATCTAGACTTTTTCAAAAGTCACTTCAAACTTTAAAGTTATAACAAGTTTACAAAATAAACTTAAGTTAAACTTAACGCAATGTAACTAAAACCACTACTTGTAAAATAAAGGATACTATGCATGAAACTGCACAGAATATCAAAGTTACAAACTTAAGAACATAAAAATGGTAGCCATATTGAATACACTGAAAAGGGTGACTATTACAAAAGTGGTTAGAAGTGCATACTTTGCATACATCTATAGTCACATAAGGTATAGAATAAGGTTCTGGGGGACTTCAACGGAATCAGAAAAAGTATTTCGGGTGCAAAAGCATGCTTTAAGAATAATGGCTGGTAAATCGAGCAGAGCATCATGCAGGGAATTATTTAAAAAATTAAGGGTCATGACTACAGCAAGAATGTACATATTAGATGATGATGATGATGATGATGATGATGATGATGATGATGATGATGATGATGAGTATAAGGGTGCTCAACTGCAGAGGTTATCAGTGCCCTTTTTTAAAACAAAATGGTCATGGCAAAAGTCAGATATAAATTTCTCTCAAACACTATAAATATGTAAAGACTTACAAATAATACATACACGTAAACAACTATAAAAAAAAAGAAATATAAATCTAAAAAGCCATAAATTCTATTCGCTAAATCCTAAACTCTAAACTAGAAAAGAATCTAAAAACCTTTTCCACTACTGCGTTATCGTCCGTTAGCATTTCTGCAAAGCTGACCCGCAGCTGCAGAGATGTCCTAAGGTCTGCTAGGTGAAAACACTCTAGCAGCACGTGTCGTACAGATAACGCTTCATTGCAAAACGGACACAGTGGAGAAGGCTCCTTTTTAAAAAGAAAACTATGAGTAAAAAAGCAGTGCCCAATACATAACCGAGCCAAAATCACCTCGCGACGAGATGACCAACAGGAGGTAACCCAAGGAATCGGAAGTTCTTTCACAGATCTAAGTTTATTATTGCGGAGAGCGGACCACTCTTCCTGCCAGCAGGTTTGCACAGCGCCCCGCAATACGGCCCTAAAATCTTCCGATGTCACAGATGGTACACAAACCCTGGGCTTCATGGTAGCTGTCTTGGCTGCCAAATCCACCATTTCATTCCCCCGCAAGCCTACGTGACCAGGGATCCATGCACACACCACGTTAACGCCAGAAGCATGTAAAACGTGGAGGGCATCCTGTATACGCTGCACAATAGGGTGGTAGTAGTACAGCTTTGAAGTGCACTGAGGGAATCACTTAGGATTAAGCAGTCCCCCAACTTTCGTCGACGTATGTGTAAATGGCGCGGTATATTGCATAAAGCTCTGCAGTAAAAATGGAAGTGCTAGTGTGGAATCCGAATGTATACGGTTCAGTTCCACACACCTAAGCACAACCAACACCATTTGAGTTCTTGGAGCCATCAGTATAAATTACAAAATGGTCCTCATATCGTGACAAAAATTCTAAAAAACATGTGCGGATACTAGACATAGACATGGTAGATTTATCATATTGGGTCATGCCCAGATCAACGTGGGACGCTCTGCACAACCAAGGAGGGTATGTCCTCTCCCCCCTAGGATACATCTTGGGCATTTCAGTATCAAGATGTCTAAGGAGCTCCCGGAAACGAAAACCAGGTGGCTTTGGTTTAATAGAAGTGTTCCTATAACGCACGTCCATGCCCATTTAACATGTGTTCCATCACCTTGCAGACGCAACTGGTGAGGGAAATAGGACGGTAGCTACAAGGGAGGTGACAGTCCTTGCCAGCTTTCAAGATAGGTATAATGGTGGCTTCCCGCCACTTGTCAGGAAACGTGGCATCAACCCAAACACGGTTATAGACCTCGAGCAAGAATGCCTTACCTTCAGGTGAGAGATGTAACATTTGAACGTGGATTCCGTCCGGTCCTGGTGCTGTCAGTCGCGATGATGAAACAGCATGTTTTAACTCTGTCAAGGTGAAGAGGCGGTTATAATCTTCAAGGTTTTTGGAACTAAACACGAAACCTTGAGATTCTACCTGAGTCTTAATTGAGATAAACTCAGGAGTATAATTACTTGAGCTAGACACCTGAACAAAAGCACAGCCGAAGGTGTTAGCCATGACAAACGGATCAACAACAACTCCTGCAGTTGTTTTCAGATCAGCGATTGGCAAGTGGGTTGATTTTCCGGCCACGCGCCTTAACCTATCCCATACAACAGAGGAAGGTGTACATCTGTTAAAAGATGATACAAAGTTGTTCCATGAGGTCTTTTTGCTATCCTTAATTATTTGCCTAGACTTTACACGTGCTTATCTTGTACTCAGTTAGATTGCTTAGGGTAGGGTGTCATTGGAATACCCTCAGAGCACGTCTACGAGCACGAATAGCATTCCGGCAGTCATTGGTCCACCATGGGACAGGAAATTGACCGAGGTGGGTAGCCGAATGAGGAATAGACTGCTCTGCAGCGGAAAGAATTTTCTCTGTGAGATGATCAACTAAGTCATTCACAGAATCGTGCTCATTGTAATCAAAGACAGCCAACTGGGTGTAAAGGTTCCAGTTTGCATGATCAAAGCGCCATCTGGGGTTACGCGAGGGAGACATCTTGTGCTAAGAGACTAAGAAGACATGGGAAGTGGTCGCTGGAATGTAAATCAGAGATGACATTCCACTGTAAAGAAACTGCTAACTGGGTGAACACACTGCCAAATCGATGTGAGAATAGGTGTTAAAGGCGTCTGAAAGGAACGTTGGCTCTACGGTGTTCAGGAGAACCAAGTTATTGCTCTCCAGGAATTTTGCAATGAGGTTTGCTCTCGAACATGCCCGATTTGAGCACCAAAGTTGGTGATGGGCATTAAAGTCTCCCACTATTAGAAATGGTGTTGAAAGTTGGGAAACCAGATCTTCAAGGTCAGTTAACGAGAGGTCATCTGATGGCGGTACATATACATTGCAAATGCAAAATTCGATTGATGGCAACTTAATCCTTACAGCTACAGGTTGTATGTCACATTGTAGGTGTAACGGATCTACAAATATGTCATCCCTGAGGAGCATCATAGTGCCCCCGTGAGCAGGAATGCCCTCTTCTCTTTCAATATCACACCTCAGTGGTGTGTAGCGTCTGATTTTAAACTTGTCTTGTGGGCGTAGCTTAGTCTCTTGTAAGCATACCAAAAAGGGGTTATGCTTACTGAGCAAAAGTTCCAGTTCTGGTCGATGTGCTCTTAAACCTCGTATGTTCCATTGAAGGATAGCCCTGGCGATAATAATGGGATATGTCAAATAAGTACGCACATTACGTAGGTTTCAGCGGTGGTCGGATCAACTTGCCCTTTTTCTTTGGTGGACTCATTTCGGCAGGTTTGTCCTGCCTCTTCTTTGCTGCCGATGCAGCAGTATGGTCAGGTACATCCTGCTCCATATCTTCTATGGAAGGGGACTGTTTCACTTCTGTAACTTTCGGTTCGAGAAGCTCGAAACGATTCGAAATTTTGACCGACATAGATAACTGTCGCCGATCGGAGTCCTCCCCAGATGGTGACTCCGAAGATGATCTCGGAGATGCTCTTGGACTTTTCTTGTTCTTAGTCTTTTCGGGAGCAGGCTTTGCGCTTTCCTTCAGAAAGGCAGTTCTATCATACTTAGTCTTGAATTTTATCTCTGGTGCTGGGAACATAACGGGCAATTTGGTTCTGTTGCCAGACGTCAATACTTTGTCAGGCGACCTAACTGACTTGTTCTTATTTGCAGTAGTCTTTGGTGGTGTGTTTGGAGCTTTAGATGGTGGTACTGATGCTCTTGGTTGCGATCTAGGCACTAGAACTTTCTCTGATATAGTTGCCCAGTTCATATCAGATGTTTGGGTACCAGCCTCCCGTTTCAGTGACGGAGCGACTGCCACAGAGCTGTAGGTACGGGAGCTAGTTATAGAGGGCCTGTTCATATGAAGAAGTTTCCGGGCTTCCGGAAAGGATACCTTCTCTTTAACCCGGATCTCCTGAATGGCTCGCTCTTCAATATAATGGGGGCATTCTCGTGAACTTGATGGATGTTCACCGCTACAGTTAACACATGCTGGAGCTGATGCACATGCATTTTCATGCATGCCATCTCCACAGGTGACACATGTAGGTACACCTTTACAGAAATCACTAGTGTGACCAAACCGCTGACATTTGTAGCATCTCAGAGGGTTATGTATATATGGTCTAACCTCTATCACTTCATATCCTGCCTTGATCCTTTGAAGGAGATCTACTCGATCAAAGGTCAAAAACAGGGTACGAGTAGGAACCATTTCCCCTCGCTCTCTCCGTTGCACACGATGGACTGCTGTAACGCCTTGTTCTTGAAGGTTCTCCTGAATATCCTCGTTGGACATTCCATCCAACGCGCTAGTGTTCACGACACCGCCCGAGGAATTCAGGGTCCTATGCAACTCTACTTTCACTGGATAACTGCCCAGCATGTTGGCTTTCAGTATCTTAGCTGCCTGGGAAGCTGAAATTGCTTCCACCAGCAGCGTGCCATTTCTAGATTTTGTACAAGCTTTTACTTCACCAGGTATTGTATCAAAACGTTCCTGTACTAAAAACGGATTAACCGTTATAAAAGTTCTGCCTTCCTCTGTTCTTTTAATTACTAAGTAGCAAGGACCACACTCAACTACTTCTTTTACACTATTAAAACTTTGTTTTTTTTTTTTTTTATTTATAGGAGGGTGCACCATAATAAATGGGCCAAGTTTCATCCCGCAGTGCTCCCCACCCACCACGGAGCCCATTAAGGGGTCATCCCACTGGGATGACAGGGCTACACAGGGGATATAGCGAGCTCGCCGTCCCACTCACCCAGGAGTTCGGTACAATACCTAGTCCTGGCCGATTGATTAGGGGTGGCTTAGTCCCTAACCTCCCGTTTAGGCGAAGCAGAAGCCAAAGTAGTGTATTAGAAATGCGCACCCTCCCCGAATTCAGAAGAACACTGTTACGAGCTCAGATACACATCCCTCAACCACCAGGACAAAAATTTACACCGACACGGGTCTCCACGCACGGCCTACACGTGAGTGGGCCTGTTGACAGTCTCCCTCAACCACGAAGAGGAGCCCAAACGAGGGAGACTGTTGGCTTGGGACCCCGGGTGCACCAAACTCGTACCTACCGAAGTAGGCCCCTGGGGGGATTTGGAGAAAAAAAAAGAGTAAAACTGATGACTTGTCAAATTTCTAGAATCTTGTCAACTTATACATTACAGAAAGATAAAGACAAATTTACAATATCATTTGTACAAACTAACTTATAAATAAAATGTAGTCATAGCTCAATAGCGTAAATGTTTCTTTATATGTCTAAATGGTTAAATGGAGACTTACATAGATCCTTTTACTATACAGTATGCTTTCCCTATCAGGATCCTTTTCAGTGTATTGAAAAATACACTCCTGGAAATTGAAATAAGAACACCGTGAATTCATTGTCCCAGGAAGGGGAAACTTTATTGACACATTCCTGGGGTCAGATACATCACATGATCACACTGACAGAACCATAGGCACATAGACACAGGCAACAGAGCATGCACAATGTCGGCACTAGTACCGTGTATATCCACCTTTCGCAGCAATGCAGGCTGTTATTCTCCCATGGAGACGATCATAGAGATGCTGGATGTAGTCCTGTGGAACGGCTTGCCATGCCATTTCCAGCTGGCGCCTCAGTTGGACCAGCGTTCGTGCTGGACGTGCAGACCGCGTGAGACGACGTTTCATCCAGTCCCAATCATGCTCAATGGGGGACAGATCCGGAGATCTTGCTGGCCAGGGTAGTTGACTTACACCTTCTAGAGCACGTTGGGTGGCACGGGATACACGCGGACGTGCATTGTCCTGTTGGAACAGCAAGTTCCGTTGCCGGTCTAGGAATGGTAGAACGATGGGTTCGATGACGGTTTGGATGTACCGTGCACTATTCAGCGTCCCCTCGACGATCACCAGAGGTGTACGGCCAGTGTAGGAGATCGCTCCCCACACCATGATGCCGGGTGTTGGCCCTGTGTGCCTCGGTCGTATGCAGTCCTGATTGTGGCGCTCACCTGCACGGCGCCAAACACGCATACGACCATCACTGGCACCAAGGCAGAAGCGACTCTCATCGCTGAAGACGACACGTCTCCATTCGTCCCTCCATTGACGCCTGTCGCGACACCACTGGAGGCGGGCTGCACGATGTTGGGGCGTGAGCGGAAGACGGCCTAATGGTGCGCGGGACCGTAGCCCAGCTTCATGGAGACGGTTGCGAATGGTCCTCGCCGATACCTCAGGAGCAACAGTGTCCCTAATTTGCTGGGAAGTGGCGGTGCGGTCCCCTACGGCACTGCGTAGGATCCGACGGTCTTGGCGTGCATCCGTGCGTCAGTGCGGTCCGGTCCCAGGTCGACGGGCACGTGCACCTTTCGCCGACCACTGGCGACAACATCAATGTACAGTGGAGACCTCACGCCCCACGTGTTGAGCAATTCAGCGGTGCGTCCACCCGGCCTCCCGCATGCCCACTATACGCCCTCGCTCAAAGTCCGTCAACTGCACATACGGTTCACATTCACGCTGTCGCGGCATGCTACCAGTGTTAAAGACTGCGATGGAGCTCCGTATGCCACGGCAAACTGGCTGACACTGACAGTGGTGGTGCCCAAACGCTGCGCAGCTAGCTCCATTCGACGGCCAACACCGCGGTTCCTGGTGTGTTCGCTGTGCCGTGCGTGTGATCATTGCTTGTATAGCCCTCTCGCAGTGTCCGGAGCAAGTATGGTGGGTCTGACACACTGGCGTCAATGTGTTCTTATTTCCATTTCCAGGAGTGTACATTTCTGTCTTATAGTTTCCTATATTTTGATAGCAGTTTCTTATAAATATTTATTCCAGAACAGAAAGGACTCTTGTCAAATAATGTAAGCCTGTGGGCAGGTATTTTTAAGCAAATGGTTTGTTTATGTTAGGTCTATATTTGAAACACCCTCTTAGTAAACATTTACTATGTCATAAACTGAATATTGATGTTGTGTTTATATCAACAGCACAATGTTTAAGGAATATCCAGGAATTGGTGGTGGACAGAGAAAGATGTATTATTGTTAAAGATAATATTCTTCTTTTTCTTTAACATGATTTACAGGCACGTCTAGCAGAACTGGAAACACCCAAAAGACTGGAACATTTACAAAAGCTGGATGAACTGAAGAGGCATCTCCTTGATCTGGAAAAACAGGTAAATAATAATGTAAGCCTCGTGTGAGAGCAACGGAGAGCAGCAAAAGCTGTGCTACAACAGCTCTTAGGAAAAGTTTCTAGAAATGGGTAAGAAAAAATGACAGGAACTCCATAACGCATTTTTAGAAAAGCCAAAGGATCAAGAAGGAGTAAACTTGTGTTCATATAGCCAAAGCTATCAATTTGAACAGACTAAAACCCAAGCACAATCCAAACATGTTTGTCAAAAATAATAGATAATTTATTCATCTTGTAAATCATACATTGTACATGAGTACTATGATATAAGACATGTCAAATTGTGAATTTACAGTGCAATTAATTATACTTGTAAATTAACAAGTCACATACAATAAGGACAAGTCAGTGTTTGTACAAAATAATGTTGTATAAAGCTATCTCAAGAAATTTTATAATATACACAATTAATTCAGAAATGTAATAATATTATAAACTTTCCATAAATTCACTAACAGAATAAAAACAATGATCTAGTAAGTATGCCAAAACTGACCCTTTAAATGCTGAAAAATTGCAAGTGGTTTTATTGGCTATAGGCAGTTTATTAAAAAAAGTGATTCCTCGGTTTATTACACTGTTTTGATGAGCTCTTGTGTTACTTCCATTCACATGAATGTCCATTCTCTGTCTAGTATTATGATTATGTACAGTGTCATTAAAGGTACAGTGGCCATTTCCTTTCATTAAATTTGTCTTTGTAAATTTTAAAATTTCAAAAATGAAAATACATAGGAGAAGTAAGATTTTAAATTTTTTAAATGATGGTCTGCACCTAGATGTTGATTTAACTCTTCCAAGTATTCTTAGAATCCGTTTTTGCATTATGAATAATGATTTACAATGTGGTGAGTTACCCCATAATGTTATGCCATATTTTAAAATGGAGTGAGTACATGCAAAATACACGCTTCTGAGAGTTTTTATGTGAACTATGTGTACCAGTTGTCTGAAATTATAACAAATTATACTTAGTTTTTTAATTAGATGATCAACATGTGTCTCCCACTTTAGGTTACTCTGTATCCAAAGACCAAGAAATTTAGTTGTATTTACATATTTAATTACTTGATTATTACATATTAATTGTGATTGTACAAGAGACTTATTCTGAGAAAACTGAAAATGAATTACATGTGTCTTATCCAAGTTTACAATTAAATTATTATTGCTGAACCATTTAGAAATATTACTGAATATTCTGCTCTTCAAGTGCATTGCTTTCAATTAATATATTTCTGTCATCCACATATTGAACTATTGTTTTAGCTGTAACATTTGTCTGTAAATCATTTACAAACAACAAGAAAAGAATAGGACCCAAAATAGAACCTTGTGGTACACCAAACTTAATATATTTTGTGTCTGATCGGTATTCTTTAATGCAATCTTTTTCTGTATGTGAAATTTGTACTATTTGCTTCCTGTCCTTTAGATATGATTTGATCCATTCCAATGCATGCCCTCTAATACCCATATGTTCTAATTTTTGGAATCGTAAATTGTGGTTTAGTACATTGAATGCTGTAGTTAGGTCGAAAA
Source organism: Mantis religiosa (assembly GCA_030765055.1). NCBI lineage: Eukaryota > Metazoa > Arthropoda > Insecta > Mantodea > Mantidae > Mantis > Mantis religiosa. The sequence goes on from CM060958.1 coordinate 23,733,941, forward strand.
ATGCGCCTAGTATTTTATCTTTGTTATCTAAAGTATTTATCACTGTTTACAAAATCAAAAAGTTCAGTTTCTGTTGACTTTTGTTTACAAAAACCATGCTGAGTTTTAGATAAGGTATTTAATGTGCTCAATAAAGACAGCCATAACCTTGATACAAGGGGGGGGGGGGCAATAAAAGCTGTGCTACAACAGCTGTTAGCAACGGTTTCTAGAAATGGGTAAGAAAAAACGACAGGAACTCCATAACGCATTTTTGGAGGTCAAAGGATCAAGAAGCAGTAAACTTCTTTTCATATAGCCAAAGCTATTAATTTGAACAGACTAAAACCCAAGCACTATCCAAATATTCATAAAGGAAAAAATACTACCTGCAGTTTCTCTCTATGTTTGTCAAAATTAATAAGAAATTTAATGTGTTCAATAAAGACAGCCATAACCTTGATACAAGGCGGGAAGGGAAACAATAAAAGCTGTGCTACAACAGCTGTTAGAGATGGGTAAGAAAAAACTATAGGAACTCCACAACGCATTTTTGGAGAAGCCCAAGGATCACGAAGGAGTAAACTTGTGTTCATACAGCCAAAAGTATCCATTTCTCTTTATGTTTATAAAATTATCTTACTTGTCAAAAATAATAAGGAACTTAATGAGCTCAATAGAGACAGCCATAACCTTGATACAAGGGCGGCGAGGGGGGAGGGGGAGCAATAAAAGCTGTGCTACCACAGCTGTTAGAAAAAGTTTCCAGTTGAGAAAAAAATGACAGGAACTCCATAACGCATTTTGGAGAAGCCAAAGCATCAAGAAGGAGTAAACTTGTGTTCATATAGCCAAGGGTATTAATTTGAACAGACTAACAACCCAAGCACAATCCAAATATTCATAAAGGGAAAAATACTAACCGTAGTTTCTCTTTATGTTGGTCAAAAATAGTAAGGAATTTAATGTGCTCATTAAAGACTGCCATAACCATGAAACAAGAAGGGGTGGTGGCAATAAAAGCTGTGCTACAACAGATGTTAGATAAAGTTTCTAGAAATGGGTAAGAAAAAATGACAGGAACTCCATAATGCAGTTTTGGAGTGAGTGAGTGTGTGGTGTTTTAGGGCCCGTCGACAACAAGGTCATTTGGGCGAGAAGTCAAAGGATCAAGATGGAGTAAACTTGTGTTCATATAGCCAAGGGTAGCAATTTGAACAGATTAACACCCAAGCAGGGGCGGTTCCTCCATAAGGTTGCAGGTTTGTGCTACACCCACTGATTTGGAATGTACAACAGGTGCATTTTGCACATTAAAGCTGTACTTGTTTGCATTGTTTTATATACAAACATGTTTCAATTACACTTATTGTCTGTAGCTGTCCATGACCACAGAAGTCGAAATAAACAGAGTTTAGCTGTAGGAGCCGCCAGGTTTGCAGCGAAGTGTTAACCTAAGATTTCGTCCAAATGTTGGCTCTCTGAAGGGGTTGTGGGAAGGTGAAGAGATAGGAGTGGCTTCTTAGGCATTGCTTAATAGGAGGTTTATAAACCTAGCTAAAAGCATAAGTCCTCTTCGTCTCATATAAAAAATGCATTAAGTTTAGCAATGTATGGCAATATTAATATTGCTGCACAAATGGACAGTACATACAGAAGGAACATGCAGGTGCATAACAATAAAGGTACGCAGAATAGATATGTCCTAAATATCATAATAAATTGTATACGGTTTTGCGACTCATTTGAGCTGGCTTTGAGAGGTCATGATGAATCTGATATATCACAAAACCCTGGTATCTTTCGCGGCCTAATAGATTTCAGCGCTGATCTCGATAGTGTCCTGAAGGACCACCTGGAAAAAGCAACTGTTTTTAAGGGCACTTCAAAAACTATAGAAAACGAAATTCTTCAGTGTATGTTAGAGGTATGCCAAGAGGAAACAATGAAGGAGATTAAGGATGCAGAATTCCTTGCTGTCATAGCAGATGAAACCACTGATGTTTCCTCAGTGTATCAGATGGTTATTATCTACAGATATCTTGTGAATGACAAACCCGTAGAACGATTTTGGAGTTTTGTTCGACCTGCTGGTCATGATGCAGACTCTCTTGCCACAGTCATTAAATCTGAACTTGATCTGCAACTGCATAAACTTATAGCACAGACCTATGATGGTGCATCCATCATGGGAGGTAGGAAACACGGTGTTCAGACAATTGTTTTATTATTTTTTTTATTTATTTATCTGCTGTAGGAGTCAGCCAGACTCGTGGCATCCTCAAAAATACAGTTTCAAAGATATAAAAATGAATTACAAATATGATTGAAAATGGTACAAATTAATATAAAGTCTAATACAATAGTACATTTTAAAAATACATAAAGAGAAAGAGAAGTATCCTTCTGCCTCTTATATACACTGCCATGCACATAAACTTAATTTAATAATGCTGAATGCAGCCTCAGTAAACACCAGTGTGAGGATATTTTTGCCAATTTACAAGGAATATGCACATTTTTTTTTCAAATTCTTCTCAAAGAACAGCTGTGCTTGATGAAGTTTTGCAGAAACGATTGCCACTTTCTGTTCCGACACGATGGAATTTTCATTCACGGACCGTCAATACCATATTCGAATCCAGGGAGAATTTAATTAAATGCATGGAGGTCATTCAGAAGTCAGCTCTGTTAAACAACAACACCACACTTGTTCAGCTTCTGGGTTTATGGCCACTTTGAAAGATGATAATTTTGTATTCTGGCTGTCTTTCTTCCACAAGATCATGCCCCATGTGGACATTTTGTACAATCAGCTGCAGAAATCAGACTGCATTGCAATATTTGCCCTCGCCCAGCTAAAGGCATTTGAAAGGGAAGTGCAAAAAGTAGGAAATAGCGTAGATATTGAGGAACACGAAGAAACTGCAATTTAGAGGAGAAGAATAAAAGATCATGATGTGAAAAGAAGAGAAGCTCTTGAAGGCTGTGACATTATTCTTAGAGAAGCAAAGGACAGATTTAGCTTCACGGGGAATCTGGTAGCCTCGACTTTATTTCATCAAGAAAATTTCTCCGACTATGATAAGACATTTCCAGAGGATTCCCTTAGAGAAACAATAAGATTCTACCCTTTTATCATTGGAACAAAAATTCGTACAGAACTGACTGTAATTTACAGTCAAGAAGAATTTCGTGGAATGTCCGGCGCTGTGTGCTTGATGGACTTCATTAAGGAAAACAATTTATGTGCTACATTCGGCGAATGTGTCAAACTCCTGCGACTGTTGTTAACTATGCCAATGTCTACCGCTGAAGCAGAACGCTGTTTCTTAGCTTTAAAAAGAGTAAAAACTTTCCTTAGGAACACAATGTCACAGGACAGATTGTCAGCATTAGCAATGCTTTCAATTGAGAGAGATTTTGTTATGAAGATCAGTGACTTCAACGCAAAAGTTATCTATAGAGACGCCAGGTCTAAGGAGAGTAGAGCACAGTTTCTGTATAAATAGTGAGTCACTACTACTCTGCATTTTCTTTTTCATTTGTGCACCACCAATAATTTAATCCTCCAACCGCCACTGCAACCAAGCGTGAGTGAGTGTGGTGTTTAAGGGCCCGTCGACAACAAGGTCATTTGGGCCCCAAGTCAACATTAAAACCTAAAAGCTATAAAAAATTAGCTTAAAAGGTAAAATGTAATAAAAACACTCAAATGCTAAAAGGACATAAAAACCATCTAAAACTTATTATTTAAAATCTCTAAAATTAATCAATATAAAATACAAGTTATACTTGTTTGCTAAAACCGATTTTAAAAACGAACCGCAGAACCTTATTCACGGCCACTGCGTCGTCACCTAAAACACCGTGCAAGTTAGGCTCCAAGCACAAAGACTGGCGAACGCGGGCGTACTGCGGGCAATCCAGCAGTACATGCCGCACAGTGAGGCGTACTGCACACGGGGCACACACAGGGGCCGGTTCCCCTCTCAAAAGATGGCCATGAGTTGCACGTGTGTGCCCAATTCTCAGCCGGGTGAGTATCACCTCGGCCCGCCGGTTATCCCTGCAGGAAGTTAGCCAGGGTCGTACGCTGTCTTTAATTGCCCGGAGTTGTGTGCCTTGTAAAGCTGTCCAGGAGTGCTGCCAAGCAGAGAGGAGCTGGCGACGGAAAAAACGTTGCACGTCCTGGAATGGCACTGTAGTTGTTAAACTCCGGGGCAAACGGCAAGCAGACTTAGCAGCCGCGTCCGCCTCCTCGTTCCCGCAAATCCCAACATGGCCTGGGGTCCAAGTAAAAACAAAATTGTATCCACGACTGAGCATTTGCGAGATCTGGGTCTGTATTTTTAAAACCAGTGTGTGAGCGGTAGTGTGCTGTTGTAAGGCCTGAAGCGCACTTAGACAGTCAGTGCAGACGATAAAAGAGCCAGGAGCTAACTTGCAAATAAAAAGGAGCAAATAAAAGATGGCATACAGCTCTGCTGAGAAGACCGAAGTGGAGTCCAGAAGTCGAAATTTATGAGCCTCACCGTTAACGAAGAATGCGCAACCCGTAGCGTTACCTAACTGGGAACCGTCTGTAAAGACCGGAACGTAGTTAGGGTAACGGCCCAGTAATTTGGCAAAAAGTTGTTGGAACGCCGAATGTGGAGTAGCGAGTCTAGGGTTGTTTGAAAGAGTTAGATCGAACCGCGCACGATTGAGCTGCCATGCAGGATAAGGGCAGATGGACGACCTCTCCACGCGAGGCATTCGGAGGCCATGGGAATGTAGGTGATCCCGAAATCTTATTCCCACGGGGCGCGTCCGAGAACCAGGGCGCATATAACGGTGGACTAAATCTGGACACAGAACTGGTTTAAAACAAGGATGATTGGGATAACTTGCCAACTTCGACACGTATGAGCACAGTAACAGCGAGCGACGAATATGGAGTGGAGGTTCGCCTGAGTCTGCATACAGGCAGTCGACTCGACTAGTGCGGAAAGCTCCTGTGGCAAGGCGGATGCCAGTGTGATGTACGGTGTCTAAAAGGCGAAGTTTAGAGGCGGTCGCTGCGCCATAAATAAAACTGCCATAGTCCAGCTTGGACCGAACCAGAGAGCGGTACAGCCTCAACATTACAGTGCGATCGCCCCCCCCCCCCAAGATGCTCCAGATAATACCTTCAGCACCCGAAGAGAACGATCGCAAGAGGCTCGAAGGTGACGAATGTGGTGCTCCCAATTTAGTTGTCGGTCCAAGTAGAGGCCCAAGAACTTCAGGTGCGAGACAAATGGCAGGGGTGTGCCGTTCAAATAAAGATCAGGAGGCGGGTGAATACCTCGCAGGCGGTGAAAGTGGATACACTGCGTCTTCGAAGCTGAAAAACGGAAGCCGGTTTGAAGCGCCCAAGCTGCTAGCTGGGTAATGGTCAGCTGCAGTTGGCGCTCAATGTGATCTATGTTGGCAGACCTATAATAGATAGCGAAGTCGTCAACATAGAGGGATGATGGAATTCCACTTCGAACGGCACTAGTGATTCCGTTAATCGCTACGGCGAAAAGGGTGACGCTCAAAATCGACCCTTGAGGTACACCGTTCTCCTGTATCCGCTCCCGTGATATCGTGTTTCCTATGCGAACCCGAAAACGGCGAAGTCTTAAAAAATTGCATAAAAACTCGGGTAGATGACCACGCATACCGTAACTATGAAGGTTACGGAGTATGCCGTATCGCCAAGTGGTGTCATAGGCCTTCTCCAGGTCGAGGAACACACCCACGGCGTGCTGTTTCAGTAGAAACGCATCGGAAATATACCCCTCAAGGCGTGTTAGATTGTCGACACTTGAGCGATGGCGACGAAAACCGCATTGCAAGTTGGACAGATGGTTATGTTTTTCGAGCCACCAATTTAACCGAGCGTTTATCATTCGCTCCAACGTCTTACAGATGACACTCGTCAGGCAAATGGGGCGGTAGCTAGATGGTAACTTGCGGTCCTTTCCGGGTCGAGGGATGGGGATGACAATACCCTCTCGCCAGGAGGAAGGGAAAACCCGCTCATGCCAAATGCGGTTATAGATGTTTAGAAGGAAATATAGCGCCTCAGATGGAAGATGTAGCAGCATCTGTCGGTGTACGTCATCGGGACCTGGAGAGGAATCCTTTGCTAACGCCAGAGAATGGGCGAGCTCGGCTGCGGTAAAGGGTTGGTTGTACGGCTCGGTGCAGTCACTATTAAAATTAAGTGGTACCCGCTCCGCCTTTTCCTTAATAGGCAGGAAGAGAGCGTCATAGCGGGCAGTTTGGCTCGTGGCAGCAAATGTGGTAGCTAGGGCTTCAGCTATGTCCTGCTCGGTGGTGCACATGGATCCGTTGATGGCAAGGCCGGGAATTACCGTCCGGCGATACTTGCCATACATCCGCCGAACAGCTGACCATACTTGTTGGGTAGAGCTGCGCCGGGAAAGCGAAGACACAAATGCTTCCCAAGATTTACGCTTTGCGTTGCGCAGTATAAAGCGTGCCCTAGCGCGAGAACGTTTGAAGGCGACGAAGTTCGCTTCCGTCGGGTGCCGCTGAAAAATGCGCAAAGCACGTTTGCGTGCTTTGACAGCCAAACTACATTCCTCGGACCACCACGGTACAGGAATAAGACGTGGTGTAGGTGAGCCTCGAGGAATGCTGGATTCTGCTGCGAGCAGGATCGAGCAAGTAAAATATTCGACCATTTCGTCGATGGTGTCGAAACCATGGTCGATGAGGTGTATGAGGGATTGGAATTTTCCCCAGTTAGCTTTGGAAATAATCCAGCGAGGATGTCGAGAAGGTACACATTGGCGGCCAGAAAAATGAATGTTAATGGGGTAATGATCACTGCCGAAGAGTTCGGAAAGTACTGACCACTCAAGTAGTGGTACTAATGACGGACTGCAGAAAGAAAGGTCTAGTACGGAATGTGTACCATAAGCGGATGATAGGAATGTCGGGTCACCAGTATTTAGCAGAAGCAGGTCAGACTTATCGAAGACGTCTACGAGGAGGCATCCACGGGCGTCATCTGTGTCTGATCCCCAGAGCGTGTGCTTGGCATTCAAATCTCCCACAAGGAGTAGTGGTGAGGGGAGCTGAGCCAATAGAGCTAGAAGATCCCGCTCTGTAACTATACTGAGCGGCGGCAGGTACATGTTACAGATGGTAAAACTGATGCTCTCCAGCTGTATCCGGACGGCCACAGCTTGCAATGGTGTGGTGAGAGGAACGTGGGCGGCGGAAATGTTAGGCGCCACTAAGGTAGCAACGCCACCGCTTGCACGCATACCTGCAAGAGAATCGCTTCTAAAGGCCGAAAAAGAGTGAAGGTATAACGAGTGATTCGGATGTAAGTGGGTTTCCTGGAGGCAAATTATTGACGGTGACCGTTGAGAAACTAAATGTTGTAGGTCTTGAGCACGAGCTCGAAAACCATTGACATTCCACTGGATTATTTCCATGAAGAGTTTTTAATGGGCCGTTTTAACCTTTTTCTTGACCTTGGCTGACCTGGGCCCTACGATTCGAAAATCGTTAGCCTCCTGTGACTCCGCTGATGATCGGGAGTCAGAACTCCTACGGCTCGTAGAACGAGACCGGGATCTAACAGAAGGCGAGCGACTTCGCGATCTATGTTGTGGTCGGGATCGGCTTTTCGCATTTACTACGGGATGGTTGTTACCCGCTGATGGCTTGGTGGCTGGAGTCTGTACGGCTGAAGCGGAGGCTGTGCTGGTGGATACACAATCAGTCTGAGACGTGGGTTTAACGGCTAGAAAGTCAGTCTGCGTGGATGCGTGGGCGACAGGGACGTGTTGAACAGCAACAGTGGTATTAGGAGTACGGCGAGCTGCTGATGCATATCCAGTGGTAGTGGTAGCAGGCTTTAGCTGTTCAAAGCGCCGTCGTGCCTCTGGAAAAGTCAGGCGTTCTTTGACACGTAGCTCCTGAATGCTTTTTTCGTCCATGAATCTAGGACACTGTCGCGAGCTGGAGGGATGACTACCACCACAGTTCACGCAGCAAGGTGTTCGGCTGCAGTTTGGGTCGTCGTGTTTAGCTAGGCCGCATTGCTCACAAAGAGCAGGATTGGTACACGCGACCTTAGTATGTCCGAACCGCTGACATTGGAAACAGCGCATGGGGTTCGGGACATACTGGCGGACACTCGCACGCTCATAGCCGCAATAGATGTACTCGGGTAACTTAGTCCCGGCGAAAGTAAGAAAAACCGTACGTAGTGGGTACTCCTTGCCATCTTGTTTTCTAGTTAGCCGGTACGCCTGACAAACGAGTTGATCGGAGAGGCAACTTACTATTTCCTCATTCGCGAGACCATCCAAGCTGGAGGTGGTGACTACTCCTCTGCAGGTGTTAAGGGTTTTGTGTGGGGCTACCCGGATCGGGTAGGAGCCCAACAAAGACGCTTTTTGAAGTTTCTTGGATTGCTCTGCAGTTGTCGTCTCTAATAGTAAGTTGCCGTCGCGCAGACGCGTAGCGTTTTTTACAGGGCCACTGATCTTATCGAGCTCTCGCTTTATATAAAATGGGCTTATATCCTTAAACGTTTTGCCATCACATGCCAAGGTCATCAATAAATATGGGTCAATGAAGGAGGTTTTGCGCGGAGACATGATGATATAGACCCCCTTCCGGAACCGTCGGCGTCAGCCTGCCATCCGGGGGTTAAAGAAAAAAGACACCGAATCTTCACGGTCTGTGCCGTCATGGGGACCTCACCCATGACCGATCTCATTTGTACCTCAGAAAAGCTACCCTTCAAAATCCACTGCTTGTCCGTATGGGTAAACCGTTCACCACGCACACCCCGGCTTTATTCCCCTACCACAGGAATAACCGCCTGTGGCTCCCCACTTTAGGCCGCGCTGCGCATAAAGGGCACACGCGGATTCAGGGGACTTGTGGTTGATTACACCGGGGTTCCGTCAGCGGTAACACGTCCGGTCCGTGATACTAACCCAACGGCAACGCGGCCGTCGGGAGATTAACACAGACCGGGCCCTCAAGGAGCTACGTGGGTGTACTTGACGGTGTGGACGGGCTCCGCACCTAAGGCTACACATAGGGGCAGTGCGAAGGGTCCGCTCAACCTTCACTTTTGAGACCTCCGGAGAGCACACATGTCGGAAGCCGCGCTGAAAACCGTGGGACAGAACCACGGAGATAGGAGAGATCCCTGCTGGTGAGACAGGAGTTATAAACCTAAGACCTTAAGTGCTAATAATTACAATAAAGAACTAGAAGGGGAAGAAGGTGATGCCTACTGACAAGCAGTACCTCAACGTGGCACAGTTGATGGAGGTGAAGGGGATGAAATGATGGTGAGTGGCTAGGGACCCCGGGATCGCCAAACCCGTACCTACCGTAGTAGGTCCCTGGGGAAAAATACCAGAGCCTCTTCTGCCAGTTTTCGGGGTTACTGATGGGCCTTCTCGGCAGCTGTAGCGGTCGTGGGGTACACCAAGTCCCCACCGTACATCACCCCATCAGTCAGTCCCCTACTTCCTGTTGCCCACCCCTCGGGACGAGGACCGCAGAGGTTGGATTTTGAGGGGCTGCAACCAAGCACAAACCAAAATATTCATAAAGGGAAAAATGCTAACCGTAATTTCTCTCTCTGTATCTTACTTGTCAAAAATAATAAGAAATTTAATGTGCTGAATAAAGACAGCCATAACCCTGACACAAGGTCGGCGGAGCAATAAAGGCTTTGCTACAACAGCTGTTAGAGATGGGTAAGAAAAAACGATAGGTACTCTCCACAATGCAGTTTTGTAGAAGCCAAAGGATCAAGAAGGAGTAAACTTCTGTTTATATAGCCAAAGCTATCAATTTGAGCAGACTAAAACCCAAGCACAATCCAAAACATTCATAAATAAAAAAATTTTTCCATACTTTCTCTTTTCAACCGCTGTGAAAGAAACTGAAGCTGTTAAAATGCAGGTGAAAGAAGAGCCCAATGAAATACCTGAAGCAGAAGCTCTATCTCAGATTGATGATAAGCAAATGACCATTCTTGATAGAAGTGCAAAAGAGACTATCACTGACCATACTCCATACTTTAAAAACGAAACTTCTCCAGCAGATCCTGAAGAAAATGTATCCAGCTTAACTACCAGTATGATTGAAAGGTACGTCAAGAAGGAAACAAAAAGTGACAGTAGTGACATCTCAAATTATGAGGAAGACATAATTAAGCAGAGAGCAAGAGTAGAAAATATGTGTTATGCACAAATTGACACAGGTTGTGCAATGAATTGTCATATTATGAGAATGCTTGCTAATGTACCAGTAGAGATGCTTGAACATGCCATGAACAGTCAAGAACAATGTCGCTGACAGTGCAACAATCATTTCAAAAATGAAAGTTAAAACCTTTAATGTGGTATTTATGTCACTACTATTAAATAGTAGAATATATTGTGACTTTCTGGGTTCATGAAATAAAAAGTCCAGGTTACAAACACAATTCATTGCACTTTATTTCCGTAGAAATATGCTTCATACACATACACAATACAACATACAAGGACAACAAACACAGCTGCTTAACCCCACGTGTTCAATTACCGACTGACTGTCTTTGGCGGGCGGGCTGGCTGCCTTTTTATAGGTTACTAACACACCAGAAATTTCTCAAACAATCAAGACCCGGCTAGAACAAAGGCGAACTCTCCGCACTGCATTGCAGTCTCTTTGATCTCGTTGCACGCGCTGCCTCCAATCAACAATGGCCTGGCGACAATATCAAGTAAAATACTCTGAACATTCAAATAAAACAAACTTTATGTTTCTAAAAGTATCTATACTTGTCAAAAATAATAAGGAATTTAATGTGCTCAATAAAGACTGCCGTAAACATGATGCAAGGGTGAGGGACAATAAAAGCTGAGCTACAACAGCTGTTAGAAATGGGTAAGAAGAACCGACAGGAACTCCACAACGCATTTTTAGAGAGGCCAAAGGATCACGAAGGAATAAACTTTTGTTTGTATAGTCAAGGGTATTAATTTCAACAGACTAAAACCCAAGCACAATCCTAAACATTCATAAAGGGAAAAACACTAACCGTAGTTTGCCTTTATGTTTGTTAAAAATAATATAGAATTTAATAAGCTGAATAAAGACTGCCATAACCTTGAAACAAGGGTGCAGAGCAATAAAAAGGTGTGCTACAACAGCTGTTAGAAATGGGTAAGAAAAAACGATAGGAACTCCAAAACACATATTTGGAGAAGCCCAAAGATCAAGAAGGAGTAAACTTATGTTCATACAGCCAAAAGTAAAACCCAAGCACAATTCTAAACATTCATAAAGGGAAAAGTACTAACCGTAGTTTTTGTCTATGTTTGTCAAAAATAATAAGGAACTTAATGTGCTCAATAAAGACAGCCATAACCATGATACAAGGGGGCGGGGAGCAATAAAAGTTGTGCTATCACAGCTGTTAGAAAAAGTTTCTAGTTCAGAAAAAAAATGACAGGAACTCCATAACGCATTTTTGGAGAAGCCAAAGCATCAAGAAGGAGTAAACTTGTGTTCATACAGCCAAAAGTATCAACTTCAACAGACTAAAACCCAAGCACAATCCAAATATTCGTAAAGGAAAAAAATCCTAATCCTAATTTCTCTTTATGTTTATAAAATTATCTTACTTGTCAAAAATAATAAGGAACTTAATGAGCTCAATAAAGAAAGCCATAACCTTGATACAAGGGTGGAGGTGAGGAACAATAAAAGCTGTGCTACCACAGCTATTAGAAAAAGTTTCTAGATAAGAAAAAAGCGACAGAAACTCCACAACGCATTTCTGCAGGAGCCAAAGGATCAACAAGGAGTAAACTTGTGTTCATTTAGCCAAAGCTATCAATTTCAACTGACTAAAACCCAAGCACAATCCTAAACATTCATAAATGAAGAAATACTAAACATAGGTTCCCTTTTCAATCCCTGTGAAGGAAACGGAAGCTGTTAAAATGCAGGTGAAAGAGGAGCCCAATGAAATACCTGAAGCAGAAACTCTATCTCAGATTGATGATAAGCAAATGACCATTCTTGATAGTAGTGCAAAAGAGATTATCACGGACCATACTCCATACTTCAAAAATGAAACTTCTCTAGCAGATCCTGAAGAAAATGTATCCAGCTTAACTACAAGTATGATTGAAAGATACGTCAAGAAGGAAACAAACAGTGACAGTAGTGACACCTCAAATTATGAGGAAGACATAATTAAGCAGAGAGCAAGAGTAGAAAATATGTGCTATGCACTAATTGTCACAGGTTGCGCAATGAATTGTCATATTATGATAATGCTTTTTAATGTACCAGCAGAGATGCTTGAACACGCCAGGAACAGTCAAACACAATGTTGCTGTCCGTGCAACAATCATTTCAAAAATGAAAGTTAAAAACTTTAATGTGGCATTTGTGTCACTAGTAGTAAATAGTAGAATATATTACATAAAATAAAGTGAACATTCAAATAAAATAAACTTTATATTTATAAAAGAATCTTACTTGTCAAAAATAATAAAGAATTTAATAAGCTCAATAAAGACAGCCATAACCTTGATACAAGGGCGGGGGGGAGCAATAAAAGCTATGCTACAACAGCTGTTAGAGATGGGTAAGAAAAAACGATAGGAACTCCACAACACATTTTTGGAGAAGCCCAAAATCATGAAGGAGTAAACTTGTGTTCATACAGCCAAAAGTATCAACTTCAACTGACTAAAACCCAAGCACAATCCAGAACATTCATAAAGGATAAAAATACTAACCATAATTTCTCTTTATGTTTATAAAAATATCTTACTTGTCAAAAATAATAAGGAACTTAATGAGCTCAATAAAGACAGCCATAACCTTGATACAAGGGCAGGGGGGAGCAATAAAAGTTGTGCTACCACAGCTGTTAGAAAAAGTTTCTAGTTCAGAAAGAAAAGACAGGAACTCCATAACACATTTTTGGAGATACCGAAAGATCAAGAAGGAGTAAACTTGTGTTCATACAGCCAAAAGTATCAACTTCAACTGACTAAAACCCAAGCGCAATCCTAAACATTCATAAATGAAGAAATACTAAACATAGTTTCTCTTTTCAACTCCTGTGAAGGAAACGGAAGCTGTTAAAATGCAGGTGAAAGAGGAGCCCAATGAAATACCTGAAGCAGAAACTCTATCTCAGAATGATGATAAGCAGATGACCATGCTTGATAGAAGTGCAAAAGAGATTATCACTGATCATACTCCATACTTTAAAAATGAAACTTCTCTAGCAGATCCTGAAGAAAATGCATCCAGCTTAACTACCAGTATGATTGAAAGATACAGCAAGAAGGAAACAAAAAGTGACAGTAGTGACACCTCAAATTATGAGGAAGACATAATTTAGCAGATAGCAATTGTGGAAAATGTGTGCTATGCACTAATTGACACAGGTTGCACAATGAATTGTCATATTATGATAATGCTTGCTAAGGTACCAGCAGGGATGCTTGAACATGCCATGAACAGTCAAGAACAATGTCGCTGACAGTGCAACAATCATTTCAAAAATGAAAGTTTTAAACTTTAATGTGGCATTTATGCCACTACTATTAAATAGTAGAATATATTGTGACTTTGTGGGTTCATGAAATAAAAAGTCCAGGTTACAAACACAATTGCACTTTATTTCTGTACAAATATGCTTCGTACACAAACACAATACAACATACAAGGTCAACAAACACAGCTGCTTAACCCCACGTGCTCAATTACTGACGGATTGTCTTTGGCGGGCGGGCAGGCTGCCTTTTTATAGGTTACTAACACACCAGAAATTTCTCAATCAAGATCCGGCTAGAACAAAGGCGAACTCTCCGCACTGCATTGCAGTCTCTTTGATCTCGTTGCCCGTGCTGCCTCCAATCAACAATGGCCTGGCGACAATATTAAGTAAAATAAACTGAACATTAAAATAAAATAAACTTTATGTTTCTAAAAGTATCTATACTTGTCAAAAATAATAAGAAATTTAATGTGCTGAATAAAGGCAGCCATATCCTTGATGCAAGGGCGCGGACAATAAAAGCTGAGCTACAATAGCTGTTAGAAATGGGCAAGAAGAACCGACAGGAACTCCACAACGCATTTTTAGAGAAGCCAAAGGATCAAGAAGGAGTAAACTTGTGTTCATATAGTCAAGGGTTTTAATTTCAACAGACTAAAACCCAAGCACAATCCAAAACATTCATAAAGGGAAAAATACTAACCATAGTTTGTCTTTATGTTTCTTAAAAATAATATAGAATTTAATAAGCTCAATAAAGACAACCATAACCTTGATACAAGGGGGGGGGCAATAAAAGCTGTACTACAACAGCTGTTAGAATAAGTTTCTAGAAATGGGTAAGAAAAAACGACAGGAACTCCACAACGCATATTTGGAGAAGCCCAAAGACCACGAAGGAGTAAACTTGTGTTCATACAGCAAAAAGTATCAATTTCAACAGACTAAAACCCAAGCACAATTCTAAACATTCATAAAGGGAAAAGTGCTAACCGTAGTTTTTGTCTATGTTTGTCAAAAATAATAAGGTATTTCATGTGCTCAATAAAGACAGCCATAACCTTGATACAAGGGAGGGGGTGCAATAAAAGCTGTGCTACTTAAGCTGTTAGAAAAAGTTTCTAGTTCAGAAAAAAATGACAGGAACTCCATAACACATTTTTGGAGAAGCCAAAGCATCAAGAAGGAGTAAACTTGTGTTCATACAGCCAAAAGTATCAACTTCAACTGACTAAAACCCAAGCACAATCCAAATATTCGTAAAGGAACTAATACTAACCCTAATTTCTCTTTATGTTTATAAAATTATCTTACTTGTCAAAAATAATGAGCTCAATAAAGACAGCCATAACCTTGATACAAGGGTGGTGGGGAGCGATAAAAGCTGTGCTACCACAGCTGTTAGAAAAAGATTCTAGTTCAGAAAAAAATGACAGGAACTCCACAACGCATTTTTGGAGAAGCCAAAGGGTCAAGACGGACTAAACTTGTGTTCATACAGCCAAAAGTATTAACTTCAACTGACTAAAACCCAAGCACAATCCTAAACATTCATAAATGAAGAAATACTAACCATAGTTTCTCTTTTCAATCCCTGTGAGGGCAATGGAAGCTGTTAAAATGCAGGTGAAAGAGGAGCCCAGTGAAATACCTGAAGCAGAAACTCTATCTCAGATTGATGATAAGCAAATGACCATTCTTGATAGTAGTGCAAAAGAGATTATCACTGACCATACTCCATACTTTAAAAATGAAACTTCTCCAGCAGATCCTGAAGAAAATGCATCCAGCTTAACTAATCAAATCAAATCAAATTTATTCACCATAAGATTTCCAATTACAGAAATATCGGCTTCGTCAATACAATTTTACATTACAGATTAACAGTAAACACATGATCGGATAAACAATACTTAAGTATGTTTCCTTATAGAACATTTTTTACTTTCTCTTTTATTTTAGAAACTTAAACTAATTTGTTCAATATTTAAAGAAACAATATCAACATTTTGCAGTTACTAAAAAGATTAAAGATTGCAATATATATAATACATATGTCTAACAAAATTGATTCACTGTTCATCAAGGTATTCATTTACTGAATAAAAACATCTTTGTATTAGATACTTCTTTAATTTCCTTTTAAATATTGTTAAATTTGGTAATTCTTTGAAACATTGAGGAAGTTTGTTGTACAATTTAATACAGTTATAGTGTATACTTTTTTCATATAGGGTTCTCTTATGCCCTGTAACATGAAGATGTGATTTACCTCTAGTGTTGTGACTATGTATTTCAGCGTTTGTGACAAAAATATTTAACTGTTTATGAGCGATCACCAGCACCTCATAGAGATATATAGATGGAACTGACAGAATATTCAATGATCTGAAATAAGGTCTACAACTTGTGGTACTGGAAAGATTCATCATTAAACGTATGGCCCTTTTTTGTATTATAAATATTCTTTTCGTATAGCTCGTCTTTCCCCAGAATATTATGCCATAGGATAACTGCGAGTGAAAGTAGGCAAAATAGGCTATTTTAAGCACATCAAGATTGACTGATGATCTTAAAGTATATAGTGCAAAACAAGTTTGACATAGTTTTTTGGATAAAGCATCAATATGAGTTCCCCAATCTAGATTACTATCTACCCAAACTCCAAGAAATTTAATTTTATCTGTACTAGTTACTGATTCATTCTCTAAGCATATATTAGGGAAACTTACATTTTTGTTGACTTTATGATGGAAACCTACAGCGATGCTTTTGCTCTTATTAATAATAAGTTTATTGTCTTTAAACCAATTTGAAACATAGTCTGTTACCCCATCAACGTTTGCTTTGAGTTCTTGTTTGTTTTTCCCAGAAATGAGAACACTGGTATCATCAGCAAACAGAGTAAATTTAGTATTAATGCATTGGTTGTTTTTGGCCAGGTCATTAATATACAATAGGAACAATAAGGGACCCAATACCGAGCCCTGCGGAACTCCATATTTAATGTTTTTTACACTAGAGCGAGCAGCTTTAATCTCCTTCGAACCATTTACTACATATTCAATTTCGGTTAACTGCTTTCTATTTATTAGGTACGATTTAAACCATTCAAATGGAACTCCTCTGATACCATAATTATACAACTTGTGTAATAATATATCACAGTCGACTAGATCAAAGGCCTTTGACTGATCAAGAAATAGTCCCATGCATTGATTCCCGCTGTCTAGATTTTTTAGTATATCTTCAATAACGTTCCGTAGTGCTGAGCTTGTTGATTTCCCTTGCTGGAACCCGTACTGCACTTTCGATATAATATCATATTTATTTAGAAATGCTAAGACTCTATTGTACACCACCTTTTCAATTACTTTAGAAAAAACTGATAAAATAGATATTGGCCAATAATTTTCACAATCAGATTTAGAACCCTTTTTAAACAGTGGTTTAATTTTTCAGACCTTTAGATTCTCAGGGAAGTGACCTTCACAGAGTGATATATTTATAATATGACATAATGGTTTAACCAGATGCACAGCGCAATTTTTTAGAAGCATATTAGAAAACTCATCTAGGCCAACAGATTTTTTGGGTTTCATACTTTTAATAATGGAGAGTAGCTCTGCTTCTGTTGTTGGTAAAAAATATAAAGATTCCCGAATTTGATTATTTTGGGTAATTAAGCACGAATTGATAGCTACGTTTTTCCTCTTTCTAATGAGTTCTGCAATGGTCGAAAAATATTGGTTAAATTCATGAGTTACCATTAATGGATTAGATACTTGCCGATGAGGTTGTTTATGACTCTGGCTGAGGTTGTGAAAAAAAATTTCACGAAATTGCAATCCTGATCAATTTATAAGAAGAGTTTCATCATTTTGTATATTATAGGTGAAGTTTTAAGTTACAAATTATTAAAACAGATTTATATTCAAGATGGCGACCGGTGGTGTAATGACGCGTTCTAGTAAGCAACTTTTACAAGTTAATAGCGTGGAAAAAAGTGAAAATGGAAAAAAAGAAGTTCATATCGCAACCGACGTGGATCAAGTAAGAAGTGGTAATAAAGACTCCGATATCGAAAGTGGAAATGCGGAAAATGCCGGCCGCAAATTGGGTGGTGATGCATCGGACACAACACGGGAGGCGGAAACAATAGCGTCGCTTCACATGGTGATCAATTTGCTCACAAGGGACCTCCTTAATGCTCAAAAAGAAATCAACCAACTAAAATCTGAAAACGCAGATTTAAAGGATACAATAAACAGAGAAAATGCAAGTCCTTCATACAGTACCGTTACAAAAGGACCGCGGAGTGTTGAGGTTAGGGAACGTGGAAAAGAAGCTTTTTCAACCAAAAACAGGTTTGAGGTTCTGAAAAAAACGGATGTGGCGAATGAAGAAAGCAGTGAACAAAATGCTAATCAATGTGATTCAAAAATCAGTGCAAATAAAAGGCGTGTGTTAGTCGTAGGTGATTCCATCTTGAAATTTTCTGGTGAGGCATGCAAAGAAAGAGGTTACGAAACGTTTTGCCTTCCTGGAATAAAACTAAACGAAATGCAAAACAAAGTGGAAAACATGAACCTAAAAGAAGATAATCCGGAAGTGGTGTTAATTCATGCTGGGACAAATAACATTAGACGGGGGGTGAGTGATGAAGAAATTCTTAATGAAGCAATAAACCTAGTGAACTCAATTCAATCTCAAGCTAAAGGGGCTAGCATTATAATAAGTGGCGTACTTCGTAGGCATGATATAAACAGCAACAGAATAATGAGAATAAACAGAGATCTTGAATGGCTCTGTTCTTCCAAAGATTGCCTACTGGTAGATGGGAATTCTTGGCTGTATGACAATGACTTTGGTCGAGATGGCATACATCTTAATCGCAGAGGGTCAGCCAAATTTGGACAGTTATTAGTTAATGTAATTACATCTGTACTTAAGGGAAACTGAAAAGTAACGTGGTGGATGTTCAACCAGCAAAACAGTTTATACAGAATTACTCATTGTCTATCTTTCATCAAAATGTACAAAGCATTAGAAATAAGCATACTAACTTTGAAGTGTTATTAAATGATAAATTACAGGGCATTGATATCATAGCACTTACTGAACACTGGTTAAAAGAAAATGAAATAGGCATGTTAAACTTTGAAGGTTATATAAGGGAAAGCTTTTACTGTAGACAAACTAAAAACAATGGGGGATCATGTATTTTGTAAAAGAAAATATTTTGGCTAAACAGATATCTACCTTCAACAATTTAATGTGCGATGAGCACTTTGAGGGATGTATGGTGGAACTGTCTGATTCCAAAGTTATAGTAATTTGTTTGTACAGAAACCCCACCAGTGACTTAAATGAATTCATCAGAAAATTAGATATTATTTTAAATCATTTTTATAGAGGGAAAAGAAATGTAATCATTGTGGGTGACCTAAATATAAACTTTTTGGAAGAAGGTCGAGGTAAAAGACAGATCACAGATCTACTGAGCATGTATGGCTTAGAAGCAGTTATAAATTCACCTACTAGAGTAGCTGTAGAATCAATAAGTGCTATAGATCAGTTTATCTTGAATTCCAATAAATTTGAGTTCGAAGTTGACAACTTTGAGACAGGCATCTCAGATCACTACGGTCAAAAACTTAAAATAAAATTGCATAATACTTTAAGCAACCCTGGTCAGTCATTAAAAAAGTGTAGGATATACAGTGAAGACAATATTAAATACTTTAACTACTTACTCTCCAAAGAAAACTGGATGGATGTGTATTGCTGCGAAAATGACCTGGATAAATGTTACATCGAATTTGAAAAAATTCTTAATCTCAACTTGAACATAGCCATGCCTATCACAACTTGGAAAGAAAAAACACATAAAACTAAGTGGGTTACTAAGGGTATTCGGATATCAAGCAAAAAACTTCGTTTCCTAAGTAGACTAACTAAACATAATCTTGCTTCCGATGATTTTAAACAATATTACATAAAGTATAAAAAAATATACAACAGAGTAGTCAGGATGGCTAAAAAACTCTACAATGGTACTCTGGTAAATGCTCTTTAAACAAATCAAAAACTATATGGAATGTTATAAAACATGAGATTGAGGGGAAAAAAAGGAAAAATATTGATTTTAGTGTGAATATAAATGGTAGGCAAGTATCTAATCCATTAATGGTAGCTCATGAATTTAACCAATATTTTTCGACCATTGCAGAACTCATTAGAAAGAGGAAAAACGTAGCTATCAATTCGTGCTTAATTACCAGTATGATTGAAAGATACATCAAGAAGGAAACAAAAAGTGACTGTAGTGACATCTCAGATTATGAGGAAGACATAATTAAGCAGAGAGCAAGAGTAGAAAGTATGCGCTATGCACTAATCGACCCAGGTTGCACAATGAATTGTCATATTATGAGAATGCTTGCTAATGTACCAGTAGAGATGCTTGAACATGCCATGAACAGTCAAACACAATGTTGCTGTCAGTGCAACAATCATTTCAAAAATGAAAGTTAAAACCCCTAATGTGGCATTTATGTCACTACTATTAAATAGTAGAATATATTGTGACTTTCTGGGTTCATGAAATAAAAAGTCCGGGTTACAAACACAATTAATTCCACTTTGTTCCCGTAGAAATATGCTTCATACACAATACAACATACAAGGTCAACAAACACAACTGCTTAACCCCACGTGTTCAATTACCGACTGACTGTCTTTGGCGGGCGGGCTGGCTGCCTTTTTATAGGTTACTAACACACCAGAAATTTCTCTAACAATCAAGACCCGGCTAGAACAAAGGCGAACTCTCCGCACTGCATTGCAGTCTCTTTGATCTCGTTGCCCGCGCTGCCTCCAATCAACAATGGCCTGGCGATAATATTAAGTAAAATAAACTGAACATTAAAATAAAATAAACTTTATGTTTCTAAAAGTATCTATACTAGTCAAAAATAATAAGGAATTTAATGTGCTCAATAAAGACTGCCGTAAACGTGATGCAAGGGTGAGGGACAATAAAAGCTGAGCTACAACGACTGTTAGAAATGGGTAAGAAGAACCGACAGGAATTCCACAACGCATTTTTAGAGAAGCCAAAGGATCACGAAGGAATAAACTTGTGTTTGTATAGTCAAGGGTATTAATTTCAACAGACTAAAACCCAAGCACAATCCTAAACATTCATAAAGGGAAAAACACTAACCGTAGTTTGCCTTTATGTTTGTTAAAAATAATATAGAATTTAATAAGCTGAATAAAGACTGCCATAACCTTGAAACAAGGGTGCAGAGCAATAAAAAGGTGTGCTACAACAGCTGTTAGAAATGGGTAAGAAAAAACGATAGGAACTCCAAAACACATATTTGGAGAAGCCCAAAGATCAAGGAGTAAACTTGTGTTCATACAGCCAAAAGTAAAACCCAAGCACAATTCTAAACATTCATAAAGGGAAAAGTACTAACCGTAGTTTTTGTCTATGTTTGTCAGAAATAATAAGAAACTTAATGTGCTCAATAAAGACAGCCATAACCTTCATACAAGGGCGGGGGGAGCAATAAAAGTTGTGCTACCACAGCTGTTTAAAAAAGTTTCTAGTTCAGAAAAAAAATGACAGGAACTACATAACGCATTTTTGGAGAAGCCAAGAAGGAGTAAACTTGTGTTCATACAGCCAAAAGTATCAACTTCAACTGACTAAAACCCAAGCACAATCCTAAACATTCATAAATGAAGAAATACTAAACATAGGTTCTCTTTTCAATCCCTGTGAAGGAAACGGAAGCTGTTAAAATGCAGGTGAAAGAGGAGCCCAATGAAATACCTGAAGCAGAAACTCTATCTCAGATTGATGATAAGCAAATGACCATTCTTGATAGAAGTGCAAAAGAGATTATCACTGACCATACTCCATACTTTAAAAATGAAACTTCTCTAGCAGATCCTGAAGAAAATGTATCC
Source organism: Mantis religiosa (assembly GCA_030765055.1). NCBI lineage: Eukaryota > Metazoa > Arthropoda > Insecta > Mantodea > Mantidae > Mantis > Mantis religiosa. The sequence goes on from CM060958.1 coordinate 23,755,500, forward strand.
AGCTTAACTACAAGTATGATTGAAAGATACGTCAAGAAGGAATTAACAGAGACAGTAGTGACACCTCAAATTATGAGGAAGACATAATTAAGCAGAGAGCAAGAGTAGAAAATATGTGCTATGCACTAATCGACACAGGTTGCGCAATGAATTGTCATATTATGATAATGCTTGCTAATGTACCAGCAGAGATGCTTGAACACGCCAGGAACAGTCAAACACAATGTTGCTGTCCGTGCAACAATCATTTCAAAAATGAAAGTTAAAAACTTTAATGTGGCATTTATGTCACTACTAGTAAATAGTAGAATATATTACATAAAATAAAGTGAACATTCAAATAAAATAAACTTTATATTTATAAAAGAATCTTACTTGTCAAAAATAATAAAGAATTTAATAAGCTCAATAAAGACAGCCATAACCTTGATACAAGGGGGGGAAGGGGAGCAATAAAAGCTATGCTACAACAGCTGTTAGAGATGGGTAAGAAAAAACGATAGGAACTCCACAACACATTTTTTGAGAAGCCCAAAATCACGAAGGAGTAAACTTGTGTTCATACAGCCAAAAGTATCAACTTCAACTGTCTAAAACCCAAGCACAATCCAGAACATTCATAAAGGATAAAAATACTAACCATAATTTCTCTTTATGTTTATAAAAATATCTTACTTGTCAAAAATAATAAGGACCTTAATGAGCTCAATAAAGATAGCCATAACCTTGATACAAGGGCGGGGGGGAGCAATAAAAGTTGTGCTACCACAGCTGTTAGAAAAAGTTTCTAGTTCAGAAAAAAATGACAGGAACTCCATAACACATTTTTGGAGATACCGAAAGATCAAGAAGGAGTAAACTTGTGTTCATACAGCCAAAAGTATCAACTTCAACTGACTAAAACCCAAGCGCAATCCTAAACATTCATAAATGAAGAAATACTAAACATAGTGCCTCTTTTCAACTCCTGTGAAGGAAACGGAAGCTGTTAAAATGCAGGTGAAAGAGGAGCCCAATGAAATACCTGAAGCAGAAACTCTATCTCAGAATGATGATAAGCAGATGACCATGCTTGATAGAAGTGCAAGTACTCCATACTTTAAAAATGAAACTTCTCTAGCAGATCCTGAAGAAAATGCATCCAGCTTAACTACCAGTATGATTGAAAGATACGGCAAGAAGGAAACAAAAAGTGACAGTAGTGACACCTCAAATTATGAGGAAGACATAATTAAGCAGATAGCAAGAGTAGAAAATGTGTGCTATGCACTAATTGACACAGGTTGCACAATGAATTGTCATATTATGATAATGCTTGCTAACGTACCAGCAGGGATGCTTGAACATGCCATGAACAGTCAAGAACAATGCCGCTGACAGTGCAACAATCATTTCAAAAATGAAAGTTTTAAACTTTAATGTGGCATTTATGTCACGACTATTAAATAGTAGAATATATTGTGACTTTGTGGGTTCATGAAATAAAAAGTCCAGGTTACAAACACAATTGCACTTTATTTCCGTAGAAATATGCTTCGTACACAAACACAATACAACATACAAGGTCAACAAACACAGCTGCTTAACCCCACGTGCTCAATTACTGACGGATTGTCTTTGGCTGGCGGGCAGGCTGAATTTTTATAGGTTACTAACACACCAGAAATTTCTCAAACAATCAAGATCCGGCTAGAACAAAGGCGAACTCTTCGCACTGCATTGCAGTCTCTTTGATCTCGTTGCCCGTGCTGCCTCCAATCAACAATGGCCTGGCGACAATATTAAGTAAAATAAACTGAACATTAAAATAAAATAAACTTTATGTTTCTAAAAGTATCTATACTTGTCAAAAATACTAAGAAATTTAATGTGCTGAATAAAGGCAGCCATATCCTTGATACAAGGGCGCGGACAATAAAAGCTGAGCTACAATAGCTGTTAGAAATGGGCAAGAAGAACCGACAGGAACTCCACAATGCATTTTTGGAGAAGCCCAAAGACCACGAAGGAGTAAACTTGTGTTCATACAGCAAAAAGTATCAATTTCAACAGACTAAAACCCAAGCACAATTCTAAACATTCATAAAGGGAATAGAATAGAATAGAATAGAATCTTTATTGTCACATAACGTTTACATTGTCAGCCTAGCTGGTAAACTGGTGAGTCGTCAGGTTATACATAAAAGAAATTTAAAAGAAAGAAAAAGAAAAAACTAATTCTAATGTATATGTACATAAATTATCAATTACAGTAATAATAATAAATAATAATATTAAATAATAATAAATAACAAATAATATATAAATAAATAATTATCAATTACAAGTAGTTATGATATTGTGTCATCCATGAATTCCTGTATGGAGTAATATGTCTTATGTAATAACAGATCTTTTACACTTTTATTAAATAGTTTCAGAAAAGTACTAACCGTAGTTTTTGTCTATGTTTGTCAAAAATAATAAGGTATTTCATGTGCTCAGTAAAGACAGCCATAACCTTGATACAAGGGAGGGGGTGCAATAAAAGCTGTGCTACTTAAGCTGTTAGAAAAAGTTTCTAGTTCAGAAAAAAATGACAGGAACTCCATAACACATTTTTGGAGAAGCCAAAGCATCAAGAAGGAGTAAACTTGTGTTCCTACAGCCAAAAGTATCAACTTCAACTGACTAAAACCCAAGCACAATCCAAATATTCATAAAGGAACAAATACTAACCATAATTTCTCTTTATGTTTATAAAATTATCTTACTTGTCAAAAATAATAAGGTATTTAATGTGCTCAATAAAGACAGCCATAACCTTGATACAAGGGAGGGGGTGCAATAAAAGCTGTGCTACTTAAGCTGTTAGAAAAAGTTTCTAGTTCAGAAAAAAATGACAGGAACTCCATAACACATTTTTGGAGAAGCCAAAGCATCAAGAAGGAGTAAACTTGTGTCCATACAGCCAAAAGTATCAACTTCAACTAACTAAAACCCAAGCACAATCCAAATATCCGTAAAGGAACAAATACTAACCATAATTTCTCTTTATGTTTATAAAATTATCTTACTTGTCAAAAATAATAATGAGCTCAATAAAGACAGCCATAACCTTGATACAAGGGCGGTGGGGAGCGATAAAAGCTGTGCTACCACAGCTGTTAGAAAAAGATTCTAGTTCAGAAAAAAATGACAGGAACTCCACAACGCATTTTTGGAGAAGCCAAAGGGTCAAGACGGACTAAACTTGTGTTCATACAGCCAAAAGTATTAACTTCAACTGACTAAAACCCAAGCACAATCCTAAACATTCATAAATGAAGAAATACTAACTATATTTTCTCTTTTCAATCCCTGTGAAGGAAATGGAAGCTGTTAAAATGCAGGTTTAGGAGGAGCGCAATGAAATACCTGAAGCAGAAACTCTATCTCAGATTGATGATAAGCAAATGACCATTCTTGATAGTAGTGCAAAAGAGATTATCACTGACCATACTCCATACTTTAAAAATGAAACTTCTCTAGCAGATCTTGAAGAAAATGCATCCAGCTTAACTACCAGTATGATTGAAAGGTACGTCAAGAAGGAAACAAAAAGTGACAGTAGTGACATCTCAGATTATGAGGAAGACATAATTAAGCAGAGAGCAAGAGCAGAAAATATGCGCTATGCACTAATTGACACAGGTTGTGCAATGAATTGTCATATTATGATAATGCTTGCTAATGTACCAGTAGAGATGCTTGAACATGCCATGAACAGTCAAGAACAATGTCGCTGTCAGTGCAACAATCCTTTCAAAAATGAAAGTTAAAAACCTTAATGTGACATTTATGTCACTACTATTGAATAGTAGAACATATTGTGACTTTGTGGGTTCATGAAATAAAATGTTCAGGTTACAAACACAATTAATGCACTTTATTTCCATAGAAATATGCTTCATACACATACACAATACAACATACAAGGTCAACAAACACAGCTGCTTAACCCCACGTGTTCAATTACCGACTGACTGTCTTTGGCGGGCGGGCTGGCTGCCTTTTTATAGGTTACTAACACACCAGAAATTTCTGAAACAATCAAGACCCGGCTAGAACAAAGGCGAAGTCTCCGCACTGCACTGCAGTCTCTTTGATCTCGTTGCCCCCGCTGCCTCCAATCAACAATGGCCTGGCGACAATATTAAGTAAAATAAACTGAACATTCAAATAAAACAAACTTTATGTTTCTAAAAGTATCTTTACTTGTCAAAAATAATACGGTATTTAATGTGCTCAATAAAGACAGCCATAACCTTCATACAAGGGCGGGGGGAGCAATAAAAGTTGTGCTACCACAGCTGTTTAAAAAAGTTTCTAGTTCAGAAAAAAAATGACAGGAACTACATAACGCATTTTTGGAGAAGCCAAAGCATCAAGAAGGAGTAAACTTGTGTTCATACAGCCAAAAGTATCAACTTCAACTGACTAAAACCCAAGCACAATCCTAAACATTCATAAATGAAGAAATACTAAACATAGGTTCTCTTTTCAATCCCTGTGAAGGAAACAGAAGCTGTTAAAATGCAGGTGAAAGAGGAGCCCAATGAAATACCTGAAGCAGAAACTCTATCTCAGATTGATGATAAGCAAATGACCATTCTTGATAGAAGTGCAAAAGAGATTATCACTGACCATACTCCATACTTTAAAAATGAAACTTCTCTAGCAGATCCTGAAGAAAATGTATCCAGCTTAACTACAAGTATGATTGAAAGATACGTCAAGAAGGAAACAAACAGTGACAGTAGTGACACCTCAAATTATGAGGAAGACATAATTAAGCAGAGAGCAAGAGTAGAAAATATGTGCTATGCACTAATCGACACAGGTTGCGCAATGAATTGGCATATTATGATAATGCTTGCTAATGTACCAGCAGAGATGCTTGAACACGCCAGGAACAGTCAAACACAATGTTGCTGTCCGTGCAACAATCATTTCAAAAATGAAAGTTAAAAACTTTAATGTGGCATTTATGTCACTACTAGTAAATAGTAGAATATATTACATAAAATAAAGTGAACATTCAAATAAAATAAACTTTATATTTATAAAAGAATCTTACTTGTCAAAAATAATAAAGAATTTAATAAGAATAGAATAGAATAATTTATTCGTCATAAACATTTACACTGGTTGGGCAAGAGCCCAGTAAACAGATGACTCGTCAAGATTAACATTAGAAATACAAGAGAATATATCAAAAACAATTAAAGATAATATGTACAGTGATGCTTAAACAATTATGTGCAAATGCAATCTTGTAGTTGCTACATTGGTCCTAGAGACTGTCTGCCATATATTCTCTTACTGAATAATATGCTTTTTCAGCAAGAGTCTTTTTTAATGTGTTTAGAAACTGGGTTTTATTTTTAATTTCTCTAAATTTTGGCGGTAATTTATTATATATTTTTATGCCTGCATAGAAAGGACTTTTTTCAAATAATGTAAGTCTATGGGCCGGCACTTTCAATAAAGACAGCCATAACCTTGATACAAGGGGGGAAGGGGAGCAATAAAAGCTATACTACAACAGCTGTTAGAGATGGGTAAGAAAAAACGATAGGAACTCCACAACACATTTTTGGAGAAGCCCAAAATCACGAAGGAGGAAACTTGTGTTCATACAGCCAAAAGTATCAACTTCAACTGACTGAAACCCAAGCACAATCCAGAACATTCATAAAGGATAAAAATACTAACCATAATTTCTCTTTATGTTTATAAAAATATCTTACTTGTCAAAAATAATAAGGACCTTAATGAGCTCAATAAAGACAGCCATAACCTTGATACAAGGGCGGGGGGGAGCAATAAAAGTTGTGCTACCACAGCTGTTAGAAAAAGTTTCTAGTTCAGAAAAAAATGACAGGAACTCCATAACACATTTTTGGAGATACCGAAAGATCAAGAAGGAGTAAACTTGTGTTCATACAGCCAAAAGTATCAACTTCAACTGACTAAAACCCAAGCGCAATCCTAAACATTCATAAATGAAGAAATACTAAACATAGTGTCTCTTTTCAATCCCTGTGAAGGAAACGGAAGCTGTTAAAATGCAGGTGAAAGAGGAGCCCAATGAAATACCTGAAGCAGAAACTCTATCTCAGAATGATGATAAGCAGATGACCATGCTTGATAGAAGTGCAAAAGAGATTATCACTGACCATACTCCATACTTTAAAAATGAAACTTCTCTAGCAGATCCTGAAGAAAATGCATCCAGCTTAACTACCAGTATGATTGAAAGATACGGCAAGAAGGAAACAAAAAGTGACAGTAGTGACACCTCAAATTATGAGGAAGACATAATTAAGCAGAGAGCAAGAGTAGAAAATGTGTGCTATGCACTAATTGACACAGGTTGCACAATGAATTGTCATATTATGATAATGCTTGCTAACGTACCAGCAGGGATGCTTGAACATGCCATGAACAGTCAAGAACAATGTTGCTGACAGTGCAACAATCATTTCAAAAATGAAAGTTTTAAACTTTAATGTGGCATTTATGTCACTACTATTAAATAGTAGAATATATTGTGACTTTGTGGGTTCATGAAATAAAAAGTCCAGGTTACAAACACAATTGCACTTTATTTCCGTAGAAATATGCTTCGTACACATACACAATACAACATACAAGGTCAACAAACACAGCTGCTTAACCCCACGTGCTCAATTACTGACGGATTGTCTTTGGCTGGCGGGCAGGCTGCCTTTTTATAGGTTACTAACACACCAGAAATTTCTCACACAATCAAGATCCGGCTAGAACAAAGGCGAACTCTTCGCACTGCATTGCAGTCTCTTTGATCTCGTTGCCCGTGCTGCCTCCAATCAACAATGGCCTGGCGACAATATTAAGTAAAATAAACTGAACATTCAAATAAAATAAACTTTATGTTTCTAAAAGTATTTATACTTGTCAAAAATAATAAGAAATTTAATGTGCTGAACAAAGGCAGCCATATCCTTGATACAAGGGCGCGGACAATAAAAGCTGAGCTACAATAGCTGTTAGAAATGGGCAAGAAGAACCGACAGGAACTCCACAATGCATTTTTAGAGAAGCCAAAGGATCAAGAAGGAGTAAACTTGTGTTCATATAGTCAAGGGTTTTAATTTCAACAGACTAAAACCCAAGCATAATCCAAAACATTCATAAAGGGAAAAATACTAACCATGGTTTGTCTTTATGTTTCTTAAAAATAATATAGAATTTAATAAGCTCAATAAAGACAACCATAACCTTGATACAAGGGGGGGGCAATAAAAGCTGTGCTACAACAGCTGTTAGAATAAGTTTCTAGAAATGGGTAAGAAAAAACGACAGGAACTCCACAACGCATATTTGGACAAGCCCAAAGACCACGAAGGAGTAAACTTGTGTTCATACAGCAAAAAGTATCAATTTCAACAGACTAAAACCCAAGCACAATTCTAAACATTCATAAAGGGAATAGAATAGAATAGAATAGAATCTTTATTGTCACATAACGTTTACATTGTCAGCCTAGCTGGTAAACTAGTGAGTCGTCAGGTTATACATAAAAGAAATTTAAAAGAAAGAGAAAGAAAAAACTAATTCTAATGTATATGTACATAAATTATCAATTACAGTAATAATAATAAATAATAACATTAAATAATAATAAATAACAAATAATATATAAATAAATAATTATCAATTACAAGTAGTTATGATATTGTGTCATCCATGAATTCCTGTATGGAGTAATATGTCTTATGTAATAACAGATCTTTTACACTTTTATTAAATAGTTTCAGAAAAGTACTAACCGTAGTTTTTGTCTATGTTTGTCAAAAATAATAAGGTATTTCATGTGCTCAGTAAAGACAGCCATAACCTTGATACAAGGGAGGGGGTGCAATAAAAGCTGTGCTACTTAAGCTGTTAGAAAAAGTTTCTAGTTCAGAAAAAAATGACAGGAACTCCATAACACATTTTTGGAGAAGCCAAAGCATCAAGAAGGAGTAAACTTGTGTTCATACAGCCAAAAGTATCAACTTCAACTGACTAAAACCCAAGCACAATCCAAATATTCATAAAGGAACAAATACTAACCATAATTTCTCTTTATGTTTATAAAATTATCTTACTTGTCAAAAATAATAAGATATTTAATGTGCTCAATAAAGACAGCCATAACCTTGATACAATGGAGGGGGTGCAATAAAAGCTGTGCTACTTAAGCTGTTAGAAAAAGTTTCTAGTTCAGAAAAAAATGACAGGAACTCCATAACACATTTTTGGAGAAGCCAAAGCATCAAGAAGGAGTAAACTTGTGTTCATACAGCCAAAAGTATCAACTTCAACTAAAACCCAAGCACAATCCAAATATTCGTAAAGGAACAAATACTAACCATAATTTCTCTTTATGTTTATAAAATTATCTTACTTGTCAAAAATAATAATGAGCTCAATAAAGACAGCCATAACCTTGATACAAGGGCGGTGGGGAGCGATAAAAGCTGTGCTACCACAGCTGTTAGAAAAAGATTCTAGTTCAGAAAAAAATGACAGGAACTCCACAACGCATTTTTGGAGAAGCCAAAGGGTCAAGACGGACTAAACTTGTGTTCATACAGCCAAAAGTATTAACTTCAACTGACTAAAACCCAAGCACAATCCTAAACATTCATAAATGAAGAAATACTAACCATATTTTCTCTTTTCAATCCCTGTGAAGGAAATGGAAGCTGTTAAAATGCAGGTTTAAGAGGAGCGCAATGAAATACCTGAAGCAGAAACTCTATCTCAGATTGATGATAAGCAAATGAACATTCTTGATAGTAGTGCAAAAGAGATTATCACTGACCATACTCCATACTTTAAAAATGAAACTTCTCTAGCAGATCTTGAAGAAAATGCATCCAGCTTAACTACCAGTATGATTGAAAGATACATTAAGAAGGAAACAAAAAGTGACAGTAGTGACATCTCAGATTATGAGGAAAACATAATTAAGCAGAGAGCAAGAGCAGAAAATATGCGCTATGCACTAATTGACACAGGTTGTGCAATGAATTGTCATATTATGATAATGCTTGCTAATGTACCAGTAGAGATGCTTGAACATGCCATGAACAGTCAAGAACAATGTCGCTGTCAGTGCAACAATCATTTCAAAAATGAAAGTTAAAAACTTTAATGTGACATTTATGTCACTACTATTAAATAGTAGAACATATTGTGACTTTGTGGGTTCATGAAATAAAATGTTCAGGTTACAAACACAATTAATGCACTTTATTTCCATAGAAATATGCTTCATACACATACACAATACAACATACAAGGTCAACAAACACAGCTGCTTAACCCCACGTGTTCAATTACCGACTGACTGTCTTTGGCGGGCGGGCTGGCTGCCTTTTTATAGGTTACTAACACACCAGAAATTTCTGAAACAATCAAGACCTGGCTAGAACAAAGGCGAAGTCTCCGCACTGCACTGCAGTCTCTTTGATCTCGTTGCCCCCGCTGCCTCCAATCAACAATGGCCTGGCGACAATATTAAGTAAAATAAACTGAACATTCAAATAAAACAAACTTTATGTTTCTAAAAGTATCTTTACTTGTCAAAAATAATACGGTATTTAATGTGCTCAATAAAGACAGCCATAACCTTCATACAAGGGCGGGGGGAGCAATAAAAGTTGTGCTACCACAGCTGTTTAAAAAAGTTTCTAGTTCAGAAAAAAAATGACAGGAACTACATAAACCATTTTTGGAGAAGCCAAAGCATCAAGAAGGAGTAAACTTGTGTTCATACAGCCAAAAGTATCAACTTCAACTGACTAAAACCCAAGCACAATCCTAAACATTCATAAATGAAGAAATACTAAACATAGGTTCTCTTTTCAATCCCTGTGAAGGAAACGGAAGCTGTTAAAATGCAGGTGAAAGAGGAGCCCAATGAAATACCTGAAGCAGAAACTCTATCTCAGATTGATGATAAGCAAATGACCATTCTTGATAGAAGTGCAAAAGAGATTATCACTGACCATACTCCATACTTTAAAAATGAAACTTCTCTAGCAGATCCTGAAGAAAATGTATCCAGCTTAACTACAAGTATGATTGAAAGATACGTCAAGAAGGAAACAAACAGTGACAGTAGTGACACCTCAAATTATGAGGAAGACATAATTAAGCAGAGAGCAAGAGTAGAAAATATGTGCTATGCACTAATCGACACAGGTTGCGCAATGAATTGGCATATTATGATAATGCTTGCTAATGTACCAGCAGAGATGCTTGAACACGCCAGGAACAGTCAAACACAATGTTGCTGTCCGTGCAACAATCATTTCAAAAATGAAAGTTAAAAACTTTAATGTGGCATTTATGTCACTACTAGTAAATAGTAGAATATATTACATAAAATAAAGTGAACATTCAAATAAAATAAACTTTATATTTATAAAAGAATCTTACTTGTCAAAAATAATAAAGAATTTAATAAGAATAGAATAGAATAATTTATTCGTCATAAACATTTACACTGGTTGGGCAAGAGCCCAGTAAACAGATGACTCGTCAAGATTAACATAAGAAATACAAGAGAATATATCAAAAACAATTAAAGATAATATGTACAGTGATGCTTAAACAATTATGTGCAAATGCAATCTTGTAGTTGCTACATTGGTCCTAGAGACTGTCTGCCATATATTCTCTTACTGAATAATATGCTTTTTCAGCAAGAGTCTTTTTTAATGTGTTTAGAAACTGGGTTTTATTTTTAATTTCTCTAAATTTTGGCGGTAATTTATTATATATTTTTATGCCTGCATAGAAAGGACTTTTTTCAAATAATGTAAGTCTATGGGCCGGCACTTTCAATAAAGACAGCCATAACCTTGATACAAGGGGGGAAGGGGAGCAATAAAAGCTATGCTACAACAGCTGTTAGAGATGGGTAAGAAAAAACGATAGGAACTCCACAACACATTTTTGGAGAAGCCCAAAATCACGAAGGAGGAAACTTGTGTTCATACAGCCAAAAGTATCAACTTCAACTGACTGAAACCCAAGCACAATCCAGAACATTCATAAAGGATAAAAATACTAACCATAATTTCTCTTTATGTTTATAAAAATATCTTACTTGTCAAAAATAATAAGGACCTTAATGAGCTCAATAAAGACAGCCATAACCTTGATACAAGGGCGGGGGGGAGCAATAAAAGTTGTGCTACCACAGCTGTTAGAAAAAGTTTCTAGTTCAGAAAAAAATGACAGGAACTCCATAACACATTTTTGGAGATACCGAAAGATCAAGAAGGAGTAAACTTGTGTTCATACAGCCAAAAGTATCAACTTCAACTGACTAAAACCCAAGCGCAATCCTAAACATTCATAAATGAAGAAATACTAAACATAGTGTCTCTTTTCAATCCCTGTGAAGGAAACGGAAGCTGTTAAAATGCAGGTGAAAGAGGAGCCCAATGAAATACCTGAAGCAGAAACTCTATCTCAGAATGATGATAAGCAGATGACCATGCTTGATAGAAGTGCAAAAGAGATTATCACTGACCATACTCCATACTTTAAAAATGAAACTTCTCTAGCAGATCCTGAAGAAAATGCATCCAGCTTAACTACCAGTATGATTGAAAGATACGGCAAGAAGGAAACAAAAAGTGACAGTAGTGACACCTCAAATTATGAGGAAGACATAATTAAGCAGATAGCAAGAGTAGAAAATGTGTGCTATGCACTAATTGACACAGGTTGCACAATGAATTGTCATATTATGATAATGCTTGCTAACGTACCAGCAGGGATGCTTGAACATGCCATGAACAGTCAAGAACAATGTCGCTGACAGTGCAACAATCATTTCAAAAATGAAAGTTTTAAACTTTAATGTGGCATTTATGTCACTACTATTAAATAGTAGAATATATTGTGACTTTGTGGGTTCATGAAATAAAAAGTCCAGGTTACAAACACAATTGCACTTTATTTCCGTAGAAATATGCTTTGTACACAAACACAATACAACATACAAGGTCAACAAACACAGCTGCTTAACCCCACGTGCTCAATTACTGACGGATTGTCTTTGGCTGGCGGGCAGGCTGCCTTTTTATAGGTTACTAGCACACCAGAAATTTCTCAAACAAACAAGATCCGGCTAGAACAAAGGCGAACTCTTCGCACTGCATTGCAGTCTCTTTGATCTCGTTGCCCGTGCTGCCTCCAATCAACAATGGCCTGGCGACAATATTAAGTAAAATAAACTGAACATTAAAATAAAATAAACTTTATGTTTCTAAAAGTATCTATACTTGTCAAAAATAATAAGAAATTTAATGTGCTGAATAAAGGCAGCCATATCCTTGATGCAAGGGCGCGGACAATAAAAGCTGAGCTACAATAGCTGTTAGAAATGGGCAAGAAGAACCGACAGGAACTCCACAATGCATTTTTAGAGAAGCCAAAGGATCAAGAAGGAGTGAACTTGTGTTCATATAGTCAAGGGTTTTAATTTCAACAGACTAAAACCCAAGCATAATCCAAAACATTCATAAAGGGAAAAATACTAACCATAGTTTGTCTTTATGTTTCTTAAAAATAATATAGAATTTAATAAGCTCAATAAAGACAACCATAACCTTGATACAAGGGGGGGGGGCAATAAAAGCTGTGCTACAACAGCTGTTAGAATAAGTTTCTAGAAATGGGTAAGAAAAAACGACAGGAACTCCACAACGCATATTTGGAGAAGCCCAAAGACCACGAAGGAGTAAACTTGTGTTCATACAGCAAAAAGTATCAATTTCAACAGACTAAAACCCAAGCACAATTCTAAACATTCATAAAGGGAAAAGTACTAACCATAGTTTTTGTCTATGTTTGTCAAAAATAATAAGGTATTACATGTGCTCAGTAAAGACAGCCATAACCTTGATACAAGGGAGGGGGTGCAATAAAAGCTGTGCTACTTAAGCTGTTAGAAAAAGTTTCTAGTTCAGAAAAAAATGACAGGAACTCCATAACACATTTTTGGAGAAGCCAAAGCATCAAGAAGGAGTAAACTTGTGTTCATACAGCCAAAAGTATTAACTTCAACTGACTAAAACCCAAGCACAATCCAAATATTCGTAAAGGAACAAATACTAACCATAATTTCTCTTTATGTTTATAAAATTATCTTACTTGTCAAAAATAATAAGGTATTTAATGTGCTCAATAAAGACAGCCATAACCTTGATACAAGGGAGGGGGTGCAATAAAAGCTGTGCTACTTAAGCTGTTAGAAAAAGTTTCTAGTTCAGAAAAAAATGACAGGAACTCCATAACACAATTTTGGAGAAGCCAAAGCATCAAGAAGGAGTAAACTTGTGTTTATACAGCCAAAAGTATCAACTTCAACTAACTAAAACCCAAGCACAATCCAAATATTCGTAAAGGAACAAATACTAACCATAATTTCTCTTTATGTTTATAAAATTATCTTACTTGTCAAAAATAATAATGAGCTCAATAAAGACAGCCATAACCTTGATACAAGGGCGGTGGGGAGCGATAAAAGCTGTGCTACCACAGCTGTTAGAAAAAGATTCTAGTTCAGAAAAAAATGACAAGAACTCCACAACGCATTTTTGGAGAAGCCAAAGGGTCAAGACGGACTAAACTTGTGTTCATACAGCCAAAAGTATTAACTTCAACTGACTAAAACCCAAGCACAATCCTAAACATTCATAAATGAAGAAATACTAACCATAGTTTCTCTTTTCAATCCCTGTGAGGGCAATGGAAGCTGTTAAAATGCAGGTTTAAGAGGAGCGCAATGAAATACCTGAAGCAGAAACTCTATCTCAGATTGATGATAAGCAAATGACCATTCTTGATAGTAGTGCAAAAGAGATTATCACTGACCATACTCCATACTTTAAAAATGAAACTTCTCTAGCAGATCTTGAAGAAAATGCATCCAGCTTAACTACCAGTATGATTGAAAGATACATCAAGAAGGAAACAAAAAGTGACAGTAGTGACATCTCAGATTATGAGGAAAACATAATTAAGCAGAAAGCAAGAGTAGAAAGTATGCGCTATGCACTAATCGACCCAGGTTGCACAATGAATTGTCATATTATGAGAATGCTTGCTAATGTACCAGTAGAGATGCTTGAACATGCCATGAACAGTCAAACACAATGTTGCTGTCAGTGCAACAATCATTTCAAAAATGAAAGTTAAAACCCCTAATGTGGCATTTATGTCACTACTATTAAATAGTAGAATATATTGTGACTTTCTGGGTTCATGAAATAAAAAGTCCGGGTTACAAACACAATTAATTCCACTTTGTTTCCGTAGAAATATGCTTCATACACAATACAACATACAAGGTCAACAAACACAACTGCTTAACCCCACGTGTTCAATTACCGACTGACTGTCTTTGGCGGGCGGGCTGGCTGCCTTTTTATAGGTTACTAACACACCAGAAATTTCTGAAACAATCAAGACCCGGCTAGAACAAAGGCGAACTCTCCGCACTGCATTGCAGTCTCTTTGATCTCGTTGCCCGCGCTGCCTCCAATCAACAATGGCCTGGCGATAATATTAAGTAAAATAAACTGAACATTAAAATAAAATAAACTTTATGTTTCTAAAAGTATCTATACTTGTCAAAAATAATAAGGAATTTAATGTGCTCAATAAAGACTGCCGTAAACGTGATGCAAGGGTGGGGGACAATAAAAGCTGAGCTACAACAGCTGTTAGAAATGGGTAAGAAGAACCGACATGAACTCCACAATGCATTTTTAGAGAGGCCAAAGGACCACGAAGGAATAAACTTGTGTTTGTATAGTCAAGGGTATTAATTTCAACAGACTAAAACCCAAGCACAATCCTAAACATTCATAAAGGGAAAAACACTAACCGTAGTTTGCCTTTATGTTTGATAAAAATAATATAGAATTTAATAAGCTGAATAAAGACTGCCATAACCTTGATACAAGGGTGCAGAGCAATAAAAAGGTGTGCTACAACAGCTGTTAGAAATGGGTAAGAAAACACGACAGGAACTCCAAAACGCATATTTGGAGAAGCCCAAAGATCAAGAAGGAGTAAACTTGTGTTCATACAGCCAAAAGTAAAACCCAAGCACAATTCTAAACATTCATAAAGGGAAAAGTGCTAACCGTAGTTTTTGTCTATGTTTGTCAAAAATAATAAGGAACTTAATGTGCTCAGTAAAGACAGCCATAACCTTGATACAAGGGAGGGGGTGCAATAAAAGCTGTGCTACTTAAGCTGTTAGAAAAAGTTTCTAGTTCAGAAAAAAATGACAGGAACTCCATAACACATTTTTGGAGAAGCCAAAGCATCAAGAAGGAGTAAACTTGTGTTCATACAGCCAAAAGTATCAAATTCAACAGACTAAAACCCAAGCACAATCCAAACATTCGTAGAGGAAAAAAATCCTAATCCTAATTTCTCTTTATGTTTATAAAATTATCTTACTTGTCAAAAATAATAAGGAACTTAATGAGCTCAATAAAGAAAGCCATAACCTTGATACAAGGGCGGGGGGGGAGCAATAAAAGCTGTGCTACCACAGCTATTAGAAAAAGTTTCTAGATAAGAAAAAAGCGACAGAAACTCCACAACGCATTTCTGCAGGAGCCAAAGGATCAACAAGGAGTAAACTTGTGTTCATTTAGCCAAAGCTATCAATTTCAACAAACTAAAACCCAAGCACAATCCAAACATTCATAAAGGGAAAAATACTAACCGTCAGCCATATTCAGAATACTAAAGCATATAAGCCGCAAATAAAATTAGATAATGAATTAGTGCGCTATAAGCCCACTACTAAATTCTTGAGTTTATGGACTGACGAGCACCTGAAATGGAACACGCATGTTATAAAACTGGCATCTAAACTAAGCCAGCTTTGTTTTATGTTCACAACCATAAAAAATATTGGAAATTCGAACACTTTGAGGAATCTATACTTTGCTCATTTCAATAGCTTACTAAAATTTGGAGTGATTTTTGGGGGTAACTGTGATAAAGAAAATATAATCTTTAAAATTCAAAAAAGAGTAATCAGAACATTAATGGGAAAGAAAGAAAGGGATTCTTGTATCAATTTATTCAAATCACTCCATATTTTGCCACTTCCTGGGCTATATATGCTAGAAGTCGTGATGTTTGTTGAAAATACTTGGTTTATTTTCATACAAACTCTGAAAAACATGATTATCTCACTAGAAATAGGCATAAACTGAGCATGGTTACACAATACATCACTATTCACTCTGGAATTACCCTATATAACAAGTTACCCGATAATATTAAACTCACCACCTCAGAAACTGCATTTAACCACAAGGTGAAACATCTGCTATTGCAACATTTTTTTTACTCATTTGATGAGTTTTTAAATACTTTTCCATGAACCCCTTCTGGGTGTCTAATTTATTATACTAGGTTCACAATATCTGCACTTACTAAATTGAAATGCTGTGTGAAAAAGATCCTGTTAGAACATTGTTTTTATAGGATAGGTGAATTTTTTTGAATGTCAACTGCAGATAAATTGTAAAATTGTACATACAGTAACTGAATTTTCATTTCTAAACTTGTGTTGTGTAAATGTTTACTGTATAATTTTTAGTTGTAAGTACTTGACGTGCCCTATATCATGTTTTAGGATCAAAAGGATGAATAAATAAATAGTTTCTCTTTTCAATTCCTGTGAAAGATACGGAAGCTGTTAAAATGGAGGTGAAAGAGGAGCCCAATGAAATACCTGAAGCAGAAACTCTATCTCAGATTGATGATAAGCAAATGACCATTCTTGATAGAAGTGCAAAAGAGATTATCACTGACCATACTCCATACTTTAAAAATGAAACTTCTCTAGCAGATCCTGAAGAAAATGCATCCAGCTTAACTACCAGTATGATTGAAAGATACATTAAGAAGGAAACAAAAAGTGACAGTAGTGACATCTCAGATTATGAGGAAGACATAATTAAGCAGAGAGCAAGAGTAGAAAATATGTGCTATGCACTAATCGACACAGGTTGTGCAATGAATTGTCATATTATGATAATGCTTGCTAATGTAGCAGTAGAGATGCTTGAACATGCCATGAACAGTCAAGAACAATGTCGCTGTCAGTGCAACAATCATTTCAAAAATGAAAGTTAAAAACTTTAATGTGACATTTATATCACTACTATTAAATAGTAGAACATATTGTGACTTTGTGGGTTCATGAAATAAAATGTTCAGGTTACAAACACAATTAATGCACTTTATTTCCATAGAAATATGCTTCATACACATACACAATACAACATACAAGGTCAACAAACACAGCTGCTTAACCCCACGTGTTCAATTACCGACTGACTGTCTTTGGCGGGCGGGCTGGCTGCCTTTTTATAGGTTACTAACACACCAGAAATTTCTGAAACAATCAAGACCCGGCTAGAACAAAGGCGAAGTCTCCGCACTGCACTGCAGTCTCTTTGATCTCGTTGCCCCCGCTGCCTCCAATCAACAATGGCCTGGCGACAATATTAAGTAAAATAAACTGAACATTCAAATAAAACAAACTTTATGTTTCTAAAAGTGTCTTTACTTGTCAAAAATAATACGGTATTTAATGTGCTCAATAAAGACAGCCATAACCTTCATACAAGGGTGGGGGGAGCAATAAAAGTTGTGCTACCACAGCTGTTTAAAAAAGTTTCTAGTTCAGAAAAAAAATGACAGGAACTACATAACGCATTTTTGGAGAAGCCAAAGCATCAAGAAGGAGTAAACTTGTGTTCATACAGCCAAAAGTATCAACTTCAACTGACTAAAACCCAAGCACAATCCTAAACATTCATAAATGAAGAAATACTAAACATAGCTTCTCTTTTCAATCCCTGTGAAGGAAACGGAAGCTGTTAAAATGCAGGTGAAAGAGGAGCCCAATGAAATACCTGAAGCAGAAACTCTATCTCAGATTGATGATAAGCAAATGACCATTCTTGATAGAAGTGCAAAAGAGATTATCACTGACCATACTCCATACTTTAAAAATGAAACTTCTCTAGCAGATCCTGAAGAAAATGTATCCAGCTTAACTACAAGTATGATTGAAAGATACGTCAAGAAGGAAACAAACAGTGACAGTAGTGACACCTCAAATTATGAGGAAGACATAATTAAGCAGAGAGCAAGAGTACAAAATATGCGCTATGCACTAATTGACTCAGGTTGCGCAATGAATTGTCATATTATGATAATGCTTGCTAATGTACCAGCAGAGATGCTTGAACACGCCAGGAACAGTCAAACACAATGTTGCTGTCCGTGCAACAATCATTTCAAAAATGAAAGTTAAAAACTTTAATGTGGCATTTATGTCACTACTAGTAAATAGTAGAATATATTACATAAAATAAAGCAAACATTCAAATAAAATAAACTTTATATTTATAAAAGAATCTTACTTGTCAAAAATAATAAAGAATTTAATAAGCTCAATAAAGACAGCCATAACCTTGATACAAGGGGGGGAAGGGGAGCAATAAAGGCTATGCTACAACAGCTGTTAGAGATGGGTAAGAAAAAACGATAGGAACTCCACAACATATTTTTGGAGAAGCCCAAAATCACGAAGGAGGAAACTTGTGTGCATACAGCCAAAAGTATCAACTTCAACTGACTAAAACCCAAGCACAATCCAGAACATTCATAAAGGATAAAAATACTAACCATAATTTCTCTTTATGTTTATAAAAATATCTTACTTGTCAAAAATAATAAGGAACTTAATGAGCTCAATAAAGACAGCCATAACCTTGATACAAGGGTGGGGGGGAGCAATAAAAGTTGTGCTACCACAGCTGTTAGAAAAAGTTTCTAGTTCAGAAAAAAATGACAGGAACTCCATAACACATTTTTGAAGATAGCGGGCGCCGGGGTAGCGCGGTGGTTTCGTTCGCGGCTCCCGTTCTAAGGGTCCCGAGTTCGATTCCCGGCTCTGGGGTTGGCGATTTTAAGTCGGCCCTATCCACGCCTTCACCTCTGTCTAGCACACGTGAAGTATCCCCTATGCCCAACGTGGTTCGGAGTCCACGGTAAAAACTGTAGGTCCTCTCACCTCACCGCCATCTTCACTATCACTCTATCATCGGAGGTAATGGACACCGCCCTCTGGGTGCCTCCACCTGAGAAATGGGTCCGGTCATCACTTGGTGGGGTGAGGTTACCCCGAAGGCCAAGGTTGCCATGTGGGGAGTGTTAGTAACTAACTAACTAACTAACATTTTTGGAGATACCGAAAGATCAAGAAGGAGTAAACTTGTGGTCATATAGCCAAAGCTATCAATTTCAACAGACTAAAACCCAAGCACAATCCTAAACATTCATAAATGAAGAAATGCTAACCATAGTTTCTCTTTTCAATCCCTGTGAAGGAAATGGAAGCTGTTAAAATGGAGGTGAAAGAGGAGCCCAATGAAATACCTGAAGCAGAAACTCTATCTCAGATTGATGATAAGCAAATGACCATGCTTGATAGAAGTGCAAAAGAGATTATCGCTGACCACACTCCATACTTTAACAATTAAACTTCTCCAGCAGATCCTGAAGAAAATGCATCCAGCTTAACTACCAGTATGATTGAAAGATACGTCAAGAAGGAAACAAAAAGTGACAGTAGTGACACCTCAAATTATGAGGAAGACATAATTAAGCAGAGAGCAAGAGTACAAAATATGCGCTATGCACTAATCGACACAGGTTGCACAACGAATTGTCATATAATGAGAATGCTTGCTAACGTACCAGCAGGGATGCTTGAACACGCCATGAACAGTCAAGAACAATGTCGCTGTCAGTGCAGCAATCATTTCAAAAATGAAAGTTAAAAACTTTAATGTGTCATTTATGTCACTACTATTACATAGTAGAATATATTGTGACTTTGTGGGTTCGTGAAATAAAAAATCCAGGTTACAAACACAATTAATTGCACTTTATTTCCGTAGAAATATACTTCGTACACATACACAATACAACATACAAGGACAACAAACACGGCTGCTTACCCGAAATGTTCATTTACCGACTGACTGTCTTTGGCGGGCGGGCAGGTTGCCTTTTTATAGATTACTAACACACCAGAAATTTCTCTAACCATCGAGACCCGGCTAGAACAAAGGTGAACTCCCGAGAAATCCGTCTCCTCCCGCCCACCAATTCGGCGAGCTTTTATCTCCGCACTGCCCTGCAGTCTCTTTGATCTCATTGCCCCCGCTGCCTCCAATCAACAATGGCCTGGCGACAATATTAAGTAAAATAAACTGAACATTCAAATAAAATAAACTTTATGTTTCTAAAAGTATCTTACTTGTCAAAAATAATAAGGAATTTAATGTGTTGAATAAAGACTGCCTTAAACATGATAAAGGGGGGGGGGCAATAAAAGCTGAGCTACCACAGCTATTAGAAAAAGTTTCTAGATAAGAAAAAGGTGACAGAAACTCCACAACGCATTTCTGCAGGAGCCAAAGGATCAAAAAGGAGTAAAATTGTGTTCATATAGCCAAAGATATCAATTTCAACAAACTAAAACCCAAGCACAATCCAAACATTCATAAAGGGAAAAATACTAACCGTCAGCCATATTCAGAATTCTAATGCATATAAGCCGCAAATAAAATTAGATAATGAATTGGTGCACTATAAGCCCACTACTAAATTCTTGGCTGTATGGACTGACGAGCACCTGAAATGGAACACGCATGTTATAAAACTGGCATCTAAACTAAGCCAGCTTTGTTTTATGTTCACAACCATAAAAAATATTGGAAATTCGAACAATCTGAGGAATCTATACTTTGCTCATTTCAATAGCTTACTAAAATTTGGAGTGATTTTTTGGGGTAACTGTGATAAAGAAAATATAATCTTTAAAATTCAAAAACGTGTAATCAGAACAATAATGGGAAAGAAACAAAGGGATTCTTGTATCAATATATTCAAATCACTCCATATATTGCCACTTCCTTGTCTATATATACTAGATGTCGTGATGTTTGTTAGAAAATACTTGGTTTATTTTCATACAAACTCTGAAAAACATGATTATCTCACTAGAAGTAGGCATAAACTGAGAATGGTTACACATAATACTTCACTATTCAGCAAAACCGTAAGGCACTCTGGAATTACCTTATATAACAAGTTACCCAATAATATTAAACTCACCACCTCAGAAACTGCATTTAACCACAAGTTGAAACATCTGCTATAGCAACATTTTTTTTTTACTTTGTTGATGAGTTTTTAAATACTTTTCCATGAACCCCCCCTGGGTGTGTAATTTATTATACTAGGTTCACAATATCTGCACTTCCTAAATTTAAATGCTGTGTGAAAAAGATCCTGTTAGAACATTGTTTTTATAGTATAGGTGAATTTTTTATAATGTCAACTGCAGATAAATTGTAAAATTGTACATACAGTAACTGAATTTTCATTTCTAAACTTGTGTTGTGTAAATGTTTACTGTATAATTTTTAGTTGTAAGTACTTGACGTGCCCTATATCATGTTCTAGGATCAAAAGGATGAATAAATAAATAGTTTCTCTTTTCAATCCCTGTGAAAGAAATGGAAGCTGTTAAAATGGAGGTGAAAGAGGTGCCCAATGAAATACCTGAAGCAGAAACTCTATCTCAGATTGATGATAAGCAAATGACCATTCTTGATAGAAGTGCAAAAGAGATTATCACTGACCATACTCCATACTTTAAAAATGAAACTTTTCTAGCAGATCCTGAAGAAAATCCATCCAGCTTAACTACCAGTATGATTGAAAGATACAGCAAGAAGGAAACAAACAGTGACAGTAGTGACACCTCAAATT
Source organism: Mantis religiosa (assembly GCA_030765055.1). Classification (NCBI taxonomy): domain Eukaryota; kingdom Metazoa; phylum Arthropoda; class Insecta; order Mantodea; family Mantidae; genus Mantis; species Mantis religiosa. The sequence goes on from CM060958.1 coordinate 23,777,469, forward strand.
ATGAAGAAGACATAATTAAGCAGAGAGCAAGAGTAGAAAATATGCGCTATGCACTAATTGTCACAGATTGCTTAATGAATTATCATATTATGAGAATGCTTGCTAATGTACCAGTAGAGATGCTTGAACCCACCATGAACAGCCAAGAACAATGTCGCTGTCAGTGCAACAATCATTTCAAAATTGAAAGTTAAAAACTTTGATGTGGCATTTATGTCACTACTATTAAATAGTAGAATATATTAAATAAGATAAACTGAACATTCCAATAAAATAAACTTTATGTTTATAAAAGTATCTTACTTGTCAAAAATAATAAAGAATTTAATAAGCTCAATAAAGACTGCCATAACCATGATACAAGGAGGGAAGGGGAGCAATAAAAGCTATGCTACAACAGATGTTAGAGATAGGTAAAAAAAAAAAAAAACGATAGGAACTCCACAACGCATTTCTGGAGAAGCCCAAAGATCACGATGGAGTAAACTTGTGTTCATACAGCCAAAAGTATCAGTTTCAACAGACTAAAACCCAAGCATAATCCAGAACATTCATCAAGGAAAAAATACTACCTGCAGTTTCTCTCTATGTTTGTCAAAAGTAATAAGATATTTAATGAGCTCAATAAAGACAGCCATAACCTTGATACAAGGGGGGGGGGCAGTAAAAGCTGTGCTACAACAGATGTTAGAGATAGGTAAGAAAAAACGATAGGAACTCCACAACGCATTTCTGGAAAAGCCAAAGGATCAAGAAGAAGTAAACTTGTGTTCATACAGCCAAAAGTATCAATTTCAACAGATTAAAACCCAAGCACTATCCAAGTATTCATAAAGGAAAAAATACTACCTGCAGTTTCTCTCTATGTTTGTCAAAAGTAATAAGAAATTTAATGTATTCAATAAAGACAGCCATAACCTTTAAGTTTTTGATAAGATACATAACTCTTGAGAGCCTCGCAGTGATGTAATTAATATGTGGTTTCAAGAGAGTTTATTGTCAACTATTACACCCAAAAATTTGACTTCTTTAGTATCATTTGAACTTGTCAGGTCCCTTAAGCTAAATCTTGATGTATGAACTGGTCTGGACAAATAGCAAGTATATAGTACAAATCTTGTGTTTCAGTATGAGAAAGGCAAGCCTCTAGTGAATCTGGTGGACAATATGGTCAAACTAGGATCTCTTTACCGAGGTTCAGGTGCTCCTACACATTCTGGTCCAAGTACAGATTTGCAAAATGTGCGCGAAAGACTAGAGTTCAACCAAAAAGTACAGGAACAACGGTTGCTAGCTGAGGAGAGGAGAGACTGGGACAGGCTCAGTCCTGATAGAACACAGCTACAGGTAACTTTATTATAATAAACAATATATTGTTTCTCAAAATTTTTTGCAGATTGTATATCCTCTTAAAGGGTATTAATTAAAAAAAGAACCAATTTAAACATTAAACATTGTGAATATGCGTATGAATACCTGTAGAGTGATTGCATGCCATTAATTTCCAATGTTCTACATTTCTTTCTCAGTTTTAATACCAATTTAGAAATACATAAGCATGACACGAGAGCTAAAGGTAAATTATATCTAACTCCACATCATAGCAAATTCTTTGAGAACAGCTACTACCTTCAAGGCATTAAATTCTACAATAGCTTACCATCAGAAATAAAAAGACAATAGCAAGTTTCAAAAAGCAACTTCATAAATTCCTACTGAATAATTATTTTTATACACTCGATGAATTTTTGCATTAAAAAAAAGTAAATAAGAAATGAATTAAAATATGGATATTATTAATGTAAATCTAGTTTATATATAAGTAATTCATTGTAATTTAATTAATTATATGTAAAATGCATATGTATCCTTGACAATTCCATATTATGTATTCATAATCAAATGGATGCAATAAAATGAATGAATGAATGAATGAACTATACTGGTCGCCAAACTAGAATGTGATTGACGGTTAGTAAGCACATGGAAGAACGCTTTAAATAAATGGAAGGGGATAAGTACATCATAGTAATGATTAAAAGAACCAATTAGAGTTGAAACATTTCCATGACACTGTTAGACGCTAAAGCTTGGTTGCTGATATTCTAACACATGCTTAGCATGATGTGCGGGCGAGCGAGTTATGCAAACACTGCAGTAAACATAATACCTCGGTGTTTGTTTCTCTGCTGGTAATGCTGCATAAACAGAATGCCTTCACGTGTATGTTGCTGTTCTTATTTTTTATACAATAGTTAGATATCCTGTACTGGCAAGTTCCTTTGCATTTTATTTGTGGCAATTTGCCTTGGATTACATGTGTCTGAGTCCATGTATCTGTGCGTGTGTTGTGATAATCTGAAATTACGTTTTAATAAATGTTTAATAATGTCTAAAAATAGTGACAAGCAAAAACCTGAACATGCTCGGAAACCAAATAAAACTATATTTGGTAAAGGCATTCCAATTAAAGGACAGACACTGGAAATAATATACTCTGTGAGAGAATACTTGGAAGAACAGAAATTGAAAGGGAAGCCTATTATTCCATTCTCTAAGGTGCTTGATAAGGACTTCACGTGCTGTAGGTATCAGTAAGAACACTGTGGTTAAGATTGGGAAAGAAAAGTATTTTAAAGAAAAATGTCAGGCATTCCCGGGAAAAAAAGAAAAGGATGTTAGCGTATCACTCACTTGGATCCTTTCCAGCAGGATGCAATACGTAGATCACTCACTTGGATCCTTTCCAGCAGGATGCAATACGTAGATATATTTATTCATATTACAACAGAAAGGAGCATCCTACTATTTTCAAGCTCCACGTTTCTTTAAAGGAAGCCGAGTTGTTTCGAGGTAGCAAGACTTCTTTGCAAAAGTTTTCACTACAAAAAAAGTAAATCGCAGAAAATTGATAATGGAGAAACCTGACATCTCTGCTTGGCGCTGCAGATTCCTCCAGAAATTCTTACCCATGATTTTGAACATATTGTTTGGCTCGATGAGACATGGGTAAATGCCAGTCATTCCATCAGCAAAGGAGGCAGAATTATACTTCTACATGCAGGAACTGCATCAGGTTTTGTTCCCACTTGTCTTCTTTTGAAATAGAAGACAATCGACAATCATAAGGAAATGAACCATAACATTTTTCTTAAATGATTCAAAGAACAACTTCTTCCAAATTTAACCGAACATCTGTTATAGAAACGGACAATGCCATATACCATACAGCACTTTTTGACAGAGCAGCACCAATGGGTACAGGAAAAAATGAAATTATTCATTGGCTTGTTTGCCATAATATACCAGTGAAGGAGGAACTGAAGAAAAGTGAGTTACTGGAACTTGTGAGAGCGAATAAACCGCAATTTCCAAGCTGTGTAGTCGATGGCATTGCTGCAGGACACGTTCACAAAATAGTTTGTCTTCCCGCTTATCATTGCCACTTTAACGTAATCGAATTGATTTGGACTGAAGTAAAGGATTATGTTGGCCGAAACAATAAAGGCTTCACTGTGTCGTCAATAATAAAGCTGACGGAAGAGTGTCTAACAACAATAAAAGCTGAAAAGTGGTGACTCATACAAAAGGCATAATAAGTGCCACCTGGGAAAATGAAGGAATTTTGAAAGAGTCTATAGAACAACTTGTTATTTTCGTGGGGGATTCCAGCAGCTCTTCAGATGATGACGGCAAGGGCAGCAACGTTGTTTATCAATCGAGCAGCAGCAAAAACAATGATTCAAGCGATTCAGATATAAGCGGCATTTTCGCACTTCAATAAGCATCAAAATGTCACATGTATGCCTCTATTGTTAATGATCTTTTCATTGATGTGTTCTTGCAAGTTTTAGCATTTGCATGTAGATCCACGACTTTACTACTGTCTTTGTATACAGTGTTATAAATAATAATAATTAATACCCATTGCAGTTGTAACTGAATCATCTTCGCATGTGTAATCCTATCACGCTCTCCAAATGGCAGCAATAAGCAGCAACATTGCCTCTCTCTCCACACAAAATGTCAATCACTTTCTAGATTGGCGACCAATATACCTAACTTGAGTAAGCAGAAGTACTGCATTTCCCCAAAAATAAAAATGTATGTGTACAGAAAAGAGAGAGAGCCGCATAAATCAACCCCAAACTACCTTTCACAAAAAGTAAAAACTGGCACCAAAAATATAGCTTGAATGACATTGATCTTTTTTCTTAGTATAATTTTTGTATACTTCAGATTTATAAAAATAGTTTGAACAAATAGTTTGCATTTTCTGCAAATAACCTATGAGATTCTCTTTACTGAAAATGAATTTTGTATAATTTTGAATAGCTGGTAAAGTACAAGGATCAGACAAAAACTTACAGCATACAAAATAAGATCTCATTAAAACCACACTGTTTATATGAAATAATCATTTTTGTGGCAGTGAGAATTTCCAAGGAATTGTTTGAAATTGTCAAAACTTAATACAATTTTTAAAGTGTTGAGTGATTTTTTTTCCCACAATGTCATGCTTTTAAAGGTTTGACTATCGCTTCCATCTCCTAAATCCCCTTAAACCTACAGTAAAATATGTAATGAAACTATTTCTGTAAACATTTATTTCAATGAACATGAAGTAAATAGAAAAACAAGCTTTTGTAAAAAGAATTTTTGGAAGAAATATAAAAGTAAATAATAGTACTGTTCATCAACGGAAAGAAAGTCCCTGACAAGAATGTTGTATCCTTTCTGTTTCAAAACAGTGTGACAAAGACAGTGAATGTGTGTGACAGAGAACGCTTACTACACAAGGAGTAAACCATTAAAAAAACACATGCCCTACAGAAAAGGAATTCACCCAGTGATATACTAAACCCGTGAAGGTTTATTCACAAAAGTAGAAGGTATCAGAATGTTTTTGAATGGACTGTAACTGAGCAGACCCAAGAATCATTACTAAGAGACCAGGTATCAGAACTGCAATTTCCCCCCTTGCATTTCATTCTCCTGGGACTTTCTTTGCAGTGGCAAACTGTAGAAAGAGTGATGAGACTATAACTTCAGATTTTTAAGACATGAAAGGTTCATAATTATGGCTTATGGTTCATAGGATATTGTAACTAACAGCATCATATATTTTTAACAGTTCATTAAATAATTCTTAAGTATGTATGTGTGGGACAAATTAGCCTAAAAATAATATAATTTTTCTTTCTTTAGGCTAAAGTTCAGGAGCTGTATAGATTGGACCGGCTGTTACAAGAAGAGTCTGTCACTCTTCAGAACTTAAAACAGGATAAAGTAAGTTTAAAGCAAATTTGCATTATAATGTAGCAGCAATTTTAGTACTTCATTTAAATTAAGAAAGCTAGTGCATGTTTACTACAAATTCATAATTGGATAGCACAGCATATTCTAAGCTTTTGATGATTGATTGACTGATTTGTTCATAAGGGCGCTCAACTGTTTGATCATCAGCACCCTTACAAAAACTAAATCATGGCAATAGCCAGAGATAAGTCACTGAAAATAAACAGAAAAAATCAAAACAGATAATTATGGTAATTTATAAAACTTCCAAACAACAAAATCAAAGGCAAAAAACAAGGTACAAGTGGGCACCAGTTTACCCTGTTCTTTGCAGTGTACTCGATATACATTTGTCACACCTTGTTCTGCCAAATTTTCCTGAATCTCCTCATTGAACATACCGTCCAGTGCACTAGTGATAATTATGTTAGCTTCACAAGTAACCTTGAAGTGCATGACCGCAGGATTAAGAATGCAGGCGATCTAACATACCACCAAATAGCTTAAAACTGTTCCTGTAGATACAGGAGGAGGTGAACATCACTGGACTCAACTGCACCCTCTGGTTTCCTTAGAGCAGGATCATTGAGGAGATGAAAGAAAAGTGGTGCATTTTCCACTTAGCATGGCCATAGCATTGGTACAGGACGTGGAATATATGGACAAACTGCAATTACCTCATAACCTGCTTCTCAGGGAGATCGATCCAATCAAAGTTAAGAAACAAATGTACTGGACACCTTCACACTTAGCTCACACACAATACTTAACCATCACACCCTAGTCCAACATATAATCCTGGATCTCTTCCTCCAGCATACTGTCCAACAGATGGGTGGTAATAATGCCCTTTTTAGGCTGTGGTGTTTCTCAACACGTATAGGATATTCATAAATGAGTTAAGCCTTCAATAACTTGTCAAACTGTGCAGCAGTGAAGGTCTCAATTAAATCCTGTATATGCCCAGGGATCTATTCTAACAGGACTGGTATTCATATAAAAAATTAATAAAAAATTTAAATGAAAAACCGGTAGTCTACACAAAAGCAGACAAGGGTAACAAAATAGTAATATTGGACGAAGAAGACTATCGCAAAAAAATGGACAAGATATTCATATAAAAAATTAATCAAAAATTTAAATGAAAAACCAGTAGTCTACACAAAAGCAGACAAGGGTAACAAAATAGTAATATTGGACGAAGAAGACTATCGCAAAAAAATGGACAACCTTTTAAACGGAAAAGAATTTGTTAAACTAGAAAACAATCCATTAAAGAAAGCATGCAAATCTGTGGAATTAGCAATTAAAAACAGGAAAATCATGACTAAAAAAGATAAATTGAACAATAAAATAGACAGTCCAAAAACACCATACATATATGGTTTACCCAAAATACATAAACCTGAAATTACCCTCAGACCAATAATTAATAACACTTACCAACTATCAAAATGGCTGGTTCAAATCTTCAGATCCTTCACAAAATTTGAAAATTTAAGTATCAAAAACTCGTTTGAATTGTTAAATCTCCTGAAGGACACAAAGATCAACTCTACAGATGCTTTAGTTTCCTTTGACGTCATTTCTTTATATCCAAGTATACCTACCAATGAGCTTATTCCACTTCTCAAAAAATGGCTGGAATCAATACAAATAACACCTGAAGAAATAGAAGAACTTTCACAACTTACAGAAATTTGTATCAATCAACATTTTTTCAGCTTTAATGGACAGATCTATAAACAAAAAACGGGCCTAGCTATGGGCAACCCATTGTCTCCCTTCTTGGCAGATTTATTCATGAGTGCTTTTGAAACACATATCACAAAAGCTTTTCCAAATTATTTCAAAGTGTGGTATCGCTATGTTGACGACATTTTTGCAATATTACCTAAAAAACTCATACAAGATGGTCTTAAACTTTTGAATATACAAAATCCAGCTATGAAATTTATATTGGAAACAGAAGAGGATGGTGTGCTCCCCTTTTTGGACATCAAGATCAAAAAAATGAACAACAAACTCACTTTTGGTATTTACAGGAAACCGACACACACAGATAAGAACAGTTTCAACCCAAAACAACACCAACATGCCATTTTCAACAGTTTAATCTTTCGGATGATCAACTTTCCACTAAACAGAGAAGATTATCAAGAAGAATACCTACACATAAAAAAGTAGCTATATCCAACGGTTTCAACCCAAATTTAGTAGACAAAACAGTTAACAGACTCAACAAAGCTAAGAAAATAAAAGAAACCACCACCCTAGAACCTACAGGAGAAAAAGAGAAAAAAGTTTTTAAAAAATTCACCTTCCACCCATCAGCCTATAACAAATTCCAAAAAATCTTCTCAAAACACAACATAACTCTTGCACCCAAAAATTCAATCACTACCAAAGAAAAACCAGGAATATATGAGATCAAATGTGAAACTTGCCCTAAAATTTATATAGGAAAAACAAAAAGAAATATTAACATCAGAACTAAAGAACATATGAGAAACATTAAAAATGGTGAAACAGAAAAATCAGCAGTGGCTTTTCATTTTTTGAATACTAGACATGACATCAATTTGGAAACATCTCTAATAAAATACGTTAATCACCCTATAGACCTTTCCATATGGGAAAAAATCTTCATTAACAAAAATCGTCATAGAGTCATGAATTTTGAAACTCCACCACCGGACATCTTTGACAAGTACATCACGCCATCTATTGACAATACGGAGAAAGAAGAAACCACTACAACTTGCACTAGTCGAGTATCAGCTGAGGATAGGAGCAAGAGCTCTTGAAACATGTCCTGTGAATAAACAGTGTGAGTGAAGCAATGTGTCAATATATTCTCGATTCAATTTTGTATTAATTTGTTGCTTCACTGTCCCTACGCTTCTTTCAAGTTTATACTTTGAGGACTGGTAATATTGCCAAGCACCAACTGTATAATAAAAGGATTGTCTTCAAAAAAGATTGACCCTGTTCCCTCTTTAAAGAACTAGATAACGAGAGAGGATGTTGTATACATGTACCTCTTTTCCATTGTTCACATGTCCTCTTTTAAGATGTAGGGTTTGCCATGAAAAGTAGAAATTAATTTCATGTGCTAGTGCTTCCATCAGTTGATAAAAGCAAAGAATGATAGTTTTGTAACAGTTGTTTAGGTTGGAACCCCAGAAAATAAAATTGTTTTGAAATTGGTTTGGAAATTTGGAGATTTGATTAAAATAATATATATCATATGGAAAAAGGAAAGATGAAAACATTAAGGAAATTTAGTGGGTCATGTAATGAGGTAATATGTGAAATTGACCAATCATATAACAAAAAATATATATTGGTAGTGATGGTAATGGAAGTAAAAATCAATAATGTTCCTTGTGGAAAAAGGACGCGGATAAGATGAAAGTTTTATAGTGATGAGTGGACGTGCAGGAGAGTGATCTAAAAGAAAAGATATTGTGTAATAATATATATTCAATGTTCTGAAGAAAAAATCAATAATCTTGCTGAAGAAACTTGGGGAGAAATCATCTTTCGATCAACGTACTCAGAAGTGAGCAGACGTTTTTTTAAATATTAAAAGCAGAAGCATTATTAACAGTGGAGTATTCTTCATTTTTGAGTTTGATTTATGGGTCACCATGTTTACACTCAAACTTCACTTACTTGTTGTTGTATAATAGAAACGTTTTCAAGATCATTCGATCTCATCCTCAGCTGTTTGGTGACTAAATGAACATTCTTCTTCCTCTACTACTACGGAGCTCCGATCACTCTGCCATCTGGTGTTAGGGGCACTAAGTTTTAATACTTCATTTAATGCCGGGATTTCAAAATGTATAACTTTATCGCGGCTTTTGGTTATGAATATTTTTTCCCAAATATTCAATTCTATGGGTGTACTTAAAGATTTTAACAGTTTAATGTTGTGGCCAATGTTGTGGTTTTCTGTGCAAAAATGGTGTGACACTGCAGATTTTTCTGTTTGTTTCAACTTTATGTTCCTCTGATGTTCTTTTTCCTGATTAACAAGTTTCTCTTAGTTTTTTCTATGTAGCTTTTATCACAGGTTTCACAGTTTCAGAGACTTTTTTTTTGCTTTAATCCATCAATATAATCTTTTAAAGATTTAAGTTATATTTGAGATTAGTAGTGGTTAAAGGCTTCATATTGCATTGTGAAGTCTCATTTTATTAAAAATGGTGGAAAATTAATTTAGATTACATTTGGAAACATCAAAGTTGTAAAAAATAAACTTAAATGATATATTACGAAATTTAACGTATTAAATTTTAATTCTTTCACTCGTAACCACCCTTGAAAAGAAGAGATCTTATGACTCATATTTAATTAGATACAATAGAAGAATTAACAACTAGTTGTGGAATGGTCGATGATGTCCTGGACGGCTGATAGAAAGACGACAGTCGAACAGCAAAGGAGGTGAGAGACCATTTCGTCATGCTACATATGGCTTCCCAATTTTGGAAACACCTCTACAATGAAGAAATCCTGTTCTAGTTTTTTAGTGCGAATTAACAGATCATTGAGAGTTGAAGGAAAGGAAATTGTGTAAATTATTTGTAGCATTGGACTTCTGTTAGATAAGTGGCCAGAGCCAATGCCAAAAGATGCCATCATGTAATAATTTAGCACTAAATATATAAAATAAAATAATTTAAACAATTCATGCACAACACGATCCACGATGAACAAGCTGAATGCTCAAACTGAATGCACAAACTTATAGTTACAAGTACAAAACAGCTGATAAATGCAGCCTTAAGCGTGTCATTCACACTAGTGCAAGCGGAGGTAAAATGCCAAAGTCAGGACAGTGAAAGTAATGCTATATGCTGCTGCATATACTGATTTGTTGCCCACTGTAAAACAAAAATGTGGTACTTATGTTGCCAGTTCTCAAACATATAGCTTTGTTTATCGGTAGATTTTCATTCCATTTTGTTACATATGGTTAACCTTTACACGTGTATTTAGGAAATAGCCTTTTATTTTCTAAAAGTATCTGCATTAATGTAAGGTAAATATGAAGACATTCAGGATATGAAAATCAGTAAATAAATTTTATTTGTTAATGATGCTCCTCATTGCCAGGATCATATCAGCACCTCATATGTGCCAGAATTTCGTCCCACAGGAGTCCCATTAAACGCCAGCAAATCTAGAGACTTGGAGCTATCGCTTTTAAGCATTCTCAGAAACCAACCGAGATCAACTTCAGCATATTGTCACCATGTGGCATTGTTGTGCTGCTGCCACAAGCCAGAGCCGGGTGCGTGGGCAGGAGAGAACGAGACAGAGAGAGGCTCCAGAGCATTCTGTCCATTGTTGTTACCGCAAAATTTCTCAGAAGGTCTATGACTTTCTAGAAACAATGGCTGGGAGGTATAAATACCGGCGAGGTGTTGTTTATTGGTTATTGCAACATTCGATAATTGAAGTGTACCGCAGTGATTTCATTAATTTGTTTCCGTGCTGCAAAACACCGAGTCAGCCTTGAAGACAGTTGATTGTCAATTTCACATCTATTCACTGCAGCAAAGGTGTTTTAGATTTCTGCAAACCAGATTTCTGAATCTGCGTAGTCCATGCAGTCACAATATGAACACTGCATTGAAGTGCATGTACAAAAGCTTAGCTGTAAATTAAATTAGCAAAGCAGAAATAAAATGAGGATGAGTAAAAAATATGTCAGTAAATCAAGTTAAAAAAATAATAGCTCACAAATTACTGGATGATAATTCAAATGCAACTGCTTGAAGAACTCTGCTATCACAGTATTTTCACTCTGCTGAATTAATACAACTGATTTGACTTAGATAACTTCTAGACTATGTTTTCATCAGTCAGTGAAGGATTCTGAAACTGAAAATCTAGAATGTGTTTTATATTTTTTCATGAGGTCTATATACTTCACAAATTTCATAATTTCTTTCAAGTTTACTTATAAGTGAAAACAAATCATATATTACGAGGATGAGTCAAATGAAAACCTTAAATTTGTAATAAAAAAAAAATTTGCGCCGTTATCCTGTAAGTTGGTAAGCATGCTACAAACAGCGTGCAGAATGGCCTGTAGGTGGCACTATAGTGCAGATCCACACTTACCATCAGTGTATCAGTATAAAGATGGCTGCCCGACTTGCGACTTGCACCAGGAAAGGACAGGGTTCTGTTATTTGGTTTTTGTGTAGTGAAGGTGTGGAACCTATTGAAATTCATTGACGAATGAAGGTTCAGTATGTTGATGCATGTTTGTCAAAGCAGCAAGTATAGGAATGGAGTAGGAAGTTAGCAAATGGTGTGACTTCAGTGGAAGGTGCTCCACGTCCAGGTCAGGCACAACGAGTTGTGACTCCACAGAACATTGCAGCAGTTGAAGCCATAGTGAAGGAAAACTGCCGAGTGACACTGAATGACATTGTAGCATGTTTACATATTAGTCATGGGTCAGCACACCACATTGTGCATGATGTGCTCCAGTTTCACAAAGTGTCTATAAGATGGGTGTCACGGCAGCTGACACCTGAAATGAGAGAATGACGTGTTGATGCTTGTGAAGAACTTCTTCGGAGCTTTGAACGGGAAGGTGATGGCTACCTTGCAAGAATTGTTACTGGGGACAAAACCTGAGTTCACTTCCACCAACCGGAAACGAAGAGAGCGATCAAGGAATGGCGCCATCCCTCATCACCAAAACCAAAGAAGTTTTGAACAGAACCATAGCAGGGAAAGTTATGCTGACTCTCTTTTGGGACGAAAAAGACGTCATTTTGGAGCATTACATGCCTAGAGGGACCACTGTCACCAGTGCATCATACACAAATATCCTAAAGAATCATATGCGGCCTGCAATCAAATAAAAGCGATGTGGATTGCTGTCAGCAGGTGTCCTTCTGCAACATGACAATGCAAGGCCACACACTACCTGTACAACAGTTGCAACAATCACAGACCTGCATATTGAGTGTCTTCCTCATCCACCATACTCTCCAGACCTTGCCCCAAATGATTTCAATATGTTTGGACCACTCAAAGACGCAATGGAAGAAAACAAGTTCTGTTCCGATGAAGAGGTATGCCCCGCGGTGCATGAGTGGTTACGCGGTCTACCAAAAGAATTTTTTTCTAAAGGCATTTATGCACTTTGTAAGCGCTGGAGGACTTGCATTGAGCGTGGGGGAGATTATGTTGAAAAGTGATACAGCTTTGTACCACTTCTGCACAATAAATAATATTTTAAAAAATATTTAAGGTTTTCATTTGATTCACCCTCGTACATATCTAACTATACTTAATATGAAAGGAAAATGTATTTGCTCAAATTGTGAATATTTTAACTTTATTTAATAATAAATATTAGTGTACACTCTCTGTAAGTTGAATTTTGTTTAGTATAATCTACTCTGCTCAGTAATGAAGCATTGATAAGTAAAGTAAAGTAAATATGTACTCTAAGGTACTACTCATTTTTATAAATATTATTTTCAAGTATAATTATACAATTTGTATTTTTACAGGAACTACTAGAAAAAGCTCTGGGTGGTTTGAGACATAAGCTGCAAGAGAGTAGAGCAAATCCAGCAGAGACAGAACGTTATCGTAAGCAACAAAGATTGCTAGAGAAAGAGTTAACTCGAATCAGAGCCCTGTTGGTTCACAACTCTAAGGTAATTTTGCAAGAACTTATGCAGCATGCTTACATTTCTTGGAATCATGGCTGGGATTCAAATATGAAACTTGAGAAAGGAATAAATAACTTTACATATTACTTACTGTCCACCAGCAAGCACCTGGTCTCTGGCAGGTGTGCATTCAGTTGGCGGCTCAATGATCAATTCCAGCTTCACATATTTATGTTAGGTTGGACTTGCTTCTCTGGCTATGCTATCAGTAATGTCAGCTAGTATGCATTCTTGCTAAATTAAGTTGAATGCTGAAATTTAAAATTAAAAGTTATTGAGTTTGATGTACTATCTGTAGTTTACATACAAGATGCACTCATTTCAAACAAATGGTATGGCAATCTTTGACTGGATGAGAAAGATGAAAACAGAAAGAAAAAAAATGTGAAATTTCAATGTCTGATTACACCAACAGATGTTACAACTTAACAAGCATTTAGCAATAGTTAAAATAAAAATTGCATTTCACCAACAAGTGTTAGCTTAACAACAGAAATATGGGTTGTTAGTTTAACAAGAGATTTAACATGGAGTGGTAAGTCCTTAACAATTGTAAATAGCCAAGATGGCGGGCATGAACTCAGCTGTTGATGTCGATTTGTTATATTTAAGACCGTCTAAATGGCCTTTGTAATACAGTACAGCCTATGAGGAGCTATCAGAAGAAAATTTTCTACAGAGGTATAGACTGTCAAAACAAGTTGTTATGAAGGTTACCGCGGAAGTACATGCATCGAAAGAAATATGCCGATCTCGTCTTTGCTTCAAATATTAATAACTTTGCTATTTTGTAATTCACGGAATTATGTGGATAATACACTGTCCTACTCCTGTCTTGAAACATTCAAGTCACTTGTCCTCCGCTCCTCGTTTTAAATTTACGTAATACTGACGAAGTTGTTTCGTGCTTGTAGTAGTGACACTTGCATTTGAATTAAATTCGTTTCCAATATTTTCCCAAGTGACATCTTTCTCTTTTACATTCACCGCATCTGTCCTCTTATTTACCACGATAAGTAACAAGCACTCTTCCGCTCCGTGGACGTGGCTTGGGCACTATCTGTCTCTGTCACTCCCCGCTTTGCTCTCTCTCTCCCTCTGCGTTCGCATACATGCGGGCCGCAGCCCACCACAAAACAATGCTTGGCGACATTATTGTATGATTTGCTCTTGCTGGGCTTGCTAAGAGTCATTGTAAGGACTAATCCAACACTGAAAATAGCCACTTTCCAAATTATGTCTTTACCCTGTAACCCTCAGAGGGTTAGGTAAGTATGGTCTAACCTCAATCACTTCATATCCTGCCCTGATCCTTTGAGGGAGATCTACCCGATCAAAGGTCAGGAACAGGGTACGAGTAGGAACCATATCCCCTCGTTCTCTCCTTTGGACACGATAGACTGCAGCTACGCCTTGTTCCTGGAGGTTCTCCTGAATATCCTCGTTGGACATTCCATCCAACGCGCTAGTGTTTACAACACCGCGCGAGGAATTCAGGGTCCTATATATCTCCACTTTGACTGGATAACTGCCCAGCATGTTGGCTTTCAGTATCTTAGCTACCTGGGATGGTGTAGTTGCTTCCATCAGCAGCGTGCCATTTCTAGATTTTGTACATGATTTAACAGCACCAGCTATTTTATCAAGACCTTTCTGTATAATAAACGGATTAACCGTACAAAAAGTTCTACCTTCCTCCGTTCGTTTAATAACTAAGTAGCGAGGACCACACTCAACTACTTGTTTAACACTGTTTTCAAACAAATCCTTTCCACGTTTGTTGTTTTTTGGGGGGTGTAAGTTTACCATAATAGTTGGTCTAAATTTCATCCCCCAGTGCTCCCCACCCACCACGGAGTCCAACAAGGGGTCATCCCACTGGGATGACAGGGCTACACAGGGGATATAGCGAGCTTGCCGTCCCACTCACCCTGGAGGTCGGTACAATACCTAGTCCTGGCCGATTGATTAGGGGTGGGTTAGTCCCTAACCTCCCGTTTAGGCAAAGCAGAAGCCAAAGTAGTGTATTAGAAATGCGCACCCTCCCCAAATTCAGAAAAACACTGTTACGAGCTCAGATACGCATCCCTCAACCACCAGGACAAACCTTTCCACCGACACGGGTCTCCACGCACGGCCTACACGTGGGTGGGCCTGTTGACCGTCTCCCTCAACCACGAAGAGGAGCCCACACAAGGGAGACTGTTGGCTCAGGACCCCGGGTTCGCCAAACCCGTACCTACCGAAGTAGGCCCCTGGGGGGATATTTTAAACATGCAGAGATTTTCGATGGATAGAGCCATCTTGAAAAATTCAATGCCATGGCCTATATATGGCTAATGTGAAGAAATGATTAATTTCCATCAATTAACTTAAATACAGAGATTGTTGTAACAGCAGGCTGGTATATTTAATTAATTAGGAAACATGGTAGGAATATCACTGATTATTTGTTGGTTAAAAGGCTTTTATTAAATATAAAAAATCATTGGCTAATGAAAGTGATCAAACTAGAAATTAAATTAGAATCCACGAACAATTTTAATAGAGACAGTGGCCTCCAGCTCAGCACTGCATGGTCCAAAATACTAGAATATACGAGAGGAAGGCACAAACTTTTTGATGCCAAGCCGGACCCATCATAAAGGACCTGTTCTACATTGACCCACGCTTGCTTGCCCCGACAACTTAATTTGGGGTATATATTACTAAAATTAGGCAAATGAGTCAATCTTGTATATACCCTTCTCCACTTAAGGGTTTTTTAATGAAGACTAGTTTCTGGGAACTTCTTCCCTATCGTCTGTTCTAAGGTTGACTGATGATGCATCCGGTGTCTGCATCTGGCTTGGTGTTGTGCTGCCATCTAATGTTCTGGTAAGTTTGATGACATAATCTACAGCAGGAATTTCAAAATTCATCAAGAGGTCCAGTTTCTTCGTAATAAATATGTTTTCCCAAATCTGCAGTTCTAGAGGTTTCTTTGCCTGGTTGATCAATTTTATTTCTTGCTTTATGTCGTGATTCTCAGACCAAAAGTGATGTGCTACGGCCGACTTGTCCATGTGTTTGAATTTAATATTTCTGAAGTGTTCATTCATTCTTGTTCCCAGAGTAAGTGGAGAAAAGTATATACAAGATTGACTCATTTGCCTAATTTAGTAACAATGGCACTCCACTTTCTGAAATACTTCTTTTAATTCTATATTGGGGTATATAGTTTAGCCACGTCAGTTTCCTGAAGAAGGCAACGAAGTCAAGATGGTCGAAAGCTCGAACGAGTTCATCAATTTAACATGGCTGGTGACCCGAGAAGCCTTAATTAATTATCATCACCATGAAAGTTTCAATTCTTATATTGAAAGTAATAAGTTAAGACTTTGCAAAAACTTTTTAAAGCTAATAACAGTAATGTTAATGAACAGAATCTTAATAAGATAATTAAATCATCCATTAATTGTCAGTTACGAGGAAAGTAGCAGTTGAAGTATTCCTGCAAATTCCCACGTGTTGAAGGAACTATTATCAGCCCTTTAGGATTACCAAGCATATTTTCAAATACACACTTTTATACTTTTTTCGGGAGCTAGCATTGTAAAAAGGCCAATACATATAATAACAAAAAATCTGCACTGAAACATTTTTCAAGCGGGTCACAGCCTTATGTTGCCATACAGCAACACCATGCATTAAACAGTTAAAGCAAATGCAAAACATAAACTTATGCTTTGATACAAGTTTATGGCTGTATGTAATTGCAATATCAGAGAGTATTTAAATCAGCAACATCTTATTATGAATAATTGAAAAATTTAATTTTCTCAATATTTAATTTGGTCTTCTGGTAGTGGGAAAGCTCCTTATTCAACAGCTTCACTCCTATTTTGTTGCATATGGACTGCAAAATTCCTCCTTGTCTGTCATTTGATGCCCAATATGATCTCCTCAAACCTATAATCAGTAATAAGCACTGCAGGTTTTGGTGCTAGAAGCAGATACCAGAATATATCTAATTACACAAAATCTTGCTAGATGTCTTGCAGAGAAAGGAGCAGTCAGTGTATGTATTTAAATTTGGACTTGTAGAAGTTGGAGGAAACTGTGGCAGAGAACGCAAGACTGGAGCAAGAATTGGTGGTGCTGCGTCAGAAACTGCAAGCTTCACACAGAGGTGCTCAACAACAGCAACAGCGTCAAGCTCCCGACTCTGGTACCACTGCTGCATTGGAGGCTGAATTGCGTCGAGTACAGCAATTGGTAGGAGATCTACAACGTCAGCGACAGGAGCTCAGCATTCAAGTGCGGCATCTTACTGAGAAGTCACATACGCTTGTTCAACAAATACGTCCAGGGCCTACTGGAGTGGCAGGTAAGAGCAAAGCTTTAATACTATATTACAGTGATGTAAATGTTAAGTCAAAGAACATTTGCCTCCATATTCAATATCTGTCTACCTGCCTTCAGTTAGGTGTCACTCTAGAACATTTCACAAGTTCAATAATATATTTACTCTAAGGAATTAGAGCAACATGTTTCTTAGTTTTACCATACAGAACAACTTATTTCTTTTTTATTTTAATTTTTTATTTTTATGTATATATTTATAAAGCCAAGATAACAGCATATTATTTCATAGCGACCTCTACTCGCCTACATTCACTGCAATATTGCAAAATATCTTACTACTTTCTAGCTTTATCCATAATATGCTAGAATGACTTTACAGGACCGGCAAATATTATCTAAACCCTTCTGAATAATGAACAGGGAGGACATCACACCAAGGAGCGCCACATACAAGTCGTACTGGACCCAGTAGGACTCATTTAAGATCAGAGAGGGCGTTCTGTTCCGGGTATGGGAATCGCCAGATGGGAAGATGCAGAGAGAACAGTTGGCACTTCCCCGAAGTAAAGTCCCGGAGGTTTTGGAGGAAGTGGACGCCGGTGCTTCAGGACACCTGGGGGCAAACCGAATAATCGACAAACTCCGACAGCGTTACTACTGGCCGAGGCTCCGAGCAGACGCTGAGAGATGGTGCCATCAATGCCACGTGTGCGCGGCGAGTCGCGGCCTCCAGACTAGAAGCCGGGGTCGCATGCAGCAGTACAACGTCGGAGCGCCATTCGAAAGGATCACCATCGACATAGTTGGACCATTCCCAGTGTCCAACCGAGGCAACAAGTACCTGATGGTGGTCGTGGACTACTTAACCAAGTGGCCGGAGGTGTATGCCACCCCAAAACAGGAGGCAAAGACAATCACAGGCTGCCTCGTGGAGCAAGTGTTCTGCCGATTTGGGGTGCCGTTAGAGCTTCACAGTGACCAGAGTACCAATTTTGAGTCCAACCTAATGCAGGAGGCACTAGAGAGACATGGGGTTAACAAGACCCGTACAACACCTCTACAGCCCCAGTCGGATGGCATGGTCAAAAGGTACATCAAGACCTTAGAAGAACACCTGAGGAAGGTCATGGCCAGCCATCAGTGAGACTGGGACATCAAGGTGCCACTGTTCTTGCTGGCCTACCGCTCAACACACGACACCACTGGGATGACGCCAGCCAGCTTAATGTTCGGCCAAGAGTTACGCCTCCATTGTGACCTGGCCTTTGGGAGCCCCCCAGACGTAAAACAGCCAGCAACTGAGTGAGAACCTGATGGTCCATCTCCACGAAATGTATGAGATGGCTTGTCAGAACATCCAGAAGGCGAGCGACCGCATGAAGACCCGATATGACAGGCAAGCCAACAGCAAAGGATTCCAGCAAGGGGACCTAGTTTGGTTGTACCGCCCTACCCGGACCAAGGGATGCTGCCCGAAACTTCAACAGCCATGGCAAGGACCGTACCGGGTGGTGAAGAGGATTAACGATGTGGTCTACCGCATCCAGAAGGTGCCCCGAAGGAAGATGTTGGTGATACACCTGGATCGTCTGGCCCGCTACGATGGTGCTGTTCGGGATGACCAGCCTTGAGGAGGGAGCAGTGTCGCGGCGACACGCACAAAAATGTTCGGTGCAAAGAGATAAAGCACGGCTTGTGCATACAAACAGGCGGCAAATAAAGATAGCGGAGATAAAGGACTTGCCTTCACAGATTAAGTTACACTTATGGAACATTCTGATGATGTCTTGATTGTTTTATAGAACATGCGATTTCTTGTTTGTTCCAGAAACATCTAGAATTATCAATGAGGTATTTAAGGAAGCGAGGACCCGCCAAGAGTCAGTCGTAAACAGTAGCATACACAGTAAGGAGTAAAGAGTTGTAGAGTGTTGTTTCCAGTTCTCTCAACTGGTGGTGGAGCTGAATATACCAGTTTAAACGATTGTAAACTAACTGAGACGCCAAATACGTCCACTTTATCTGATATAACAGGAGTAGAGCCACCTGTCTCTAGCGACGATATTCTAGGTAGTGGAAATGAAGGCGACAATGAAGAAAATGACAAGGACTTCGGGAAGAAAAATAATAGCGGAGTGGATAATAAAGAATTAAGAACGCACGGGAAGAAATATCAAGGGCGGAAGAAGGATGCCAATGTGTACATTATTGTGGAATGTTAGGAAAGAAAATTACTACCTAAAACTTGTCTACACAAAGAGAGCAAATCAGGCAAAAGAAGTTTAATGTGCCATAAATGTCATCATCGCCCTTAAAAAGCCAACTGTGGTAAAAACTAATTAAAAGAATAACACACTAAAAGACAAGTAAATTAAATAAAATCGAGATAAAACATGATGGTGCGGCAAAGACTAAAATGGGACTTAAAATCATAAAAAGGGTAAAATGGTGAAATACCCAAATTGCTGGGGCCTAAATTCTAAAATTGACATCTAAAATGAACGCTAAAACTTTGCCTACCGCCGCCTCGTCATCCGTGAGTATCTCTGCCAAGCTGGTCGACAGCTGGAGAGACCTGTGGAGACCTTCTAGGCTAAAACAATCTAAAAAGACATATCATACCGACAGTTTAGCACCTCACAGTGGGCAAACTGGAGCCGGTGTCGGGTTCAATAAAAAGTTGTGAGTAAAATAGCAGTGCCCAATGCGCAACCGGTCACTATTTTGTTTCACTGTGGCAAACACTGTTCTTTCATCGAACACATCTAATTGAGTGAATCATTTGTTTTGTGTGCATATGAACCATAACTATGTAAGCGAACTGCCTTTATGTATTTAATAACAAAGAATATCTTGGAAATGGTTCAAAAAAGTATCGGACATAAATATTGTTAGTTTTAATGATCTCTACATTTTTTGTACAGTAAGATTTTCTCTTACAGTTTACCAGTTATGCAAAATTAATCCAGAATGTAGAGGACTTCTGAGGACATACTCAGAAAATTCAAGAAATACATTTCATTTGTCATAAAAATATCCTAAACATATAGTACTTTAATCAAAATTAATAGCTATTTTTGAGAAAATCAAACTTTTCAAAACATTTCCCATGTAAAGAGCAGTATGAGGTGGAAGACTTTTTTGAAAATCTTTGTACTGTATCCTTGGAACATACTGAACTTAAAATACCAAGTAATTGACTTTTCGTTTTTTGAGTTACATGAGGTGCGTTCAAGTTATAATATCTTGATATTCAAATCTTTAAGGAGAAAGTTACTATGTGATTCTTTAAAATTCCTTCTCTTTGCATGTCCAGGACATAAAAATAACTGTTTCTCATTTGAGAAAAGTATAAATGCTGGAAAATTCAATTAAATAACAAAGAATATCTTGGAAATGTTTCAAAAAAAGTATTGGACATAAATATTGTCTCATTCTCGGCAAGCGCATAGTGCTCTACGGCACCAACCAACAATACCTTGGCAACAATATAGAGCATGGAGTACTAGTGTGACTCAAAATTATATATGCTATAGTAAATTTACCCAGAAAACAATACAGGCCTTATGAGCTTTCTATTCTATGACAATGTATATCACAAACGAACATGTATAGTTCTGGTACAGCATATTTAAAGCACATTTTAAATAACAATTTCCTGCTGTATTACTGTTTTTATGCTTAAAGTATTAGGTTTCCAATAGTTAATGAAGCAACCACCCATGTCTGCCATATTGTTGCTTCTATGCTGTATACTCTTTCCAGAATTACTTGCTGATATTTTATTGATGGTTGTTACACCGCGGAAATCAGAGCCTCCTGGATTCAATGTTATATTCAGACGCAGTAGCCATCTCAATAGGCTGGCAGTAGCCTCTTAAAAATAACCTAATAACAACTACTATGTAAGCGAACTGTACTCTGGTTCAAGGTTTCAAGGTTCAATTTATATTACCATTCAAAAGAAAGCTGTATACTATTACACAGAATTTTTCCACGGTATTAATTGACTGAGTAAGGAATAAACTCTTTTGATGATAAAACATTTTAATGCTTTCTCAATCTATTATTTTTATTCAAGTTTTATTTCAAAGAAAAGTGACTGAAAATGACTTTTGGGTGTAAGTTGTAATAAATCTTATGATGTTTTCACTTATTTCACCACCACACCACTTATCCTAATTATCCTTAATTATCTTGGTTTCTTTTAGGTGCAGGTCCAATACCAGGAAGAAAGCGTCATCACAGTACATGGCTAGAAACTGATTTGGACTCGCTGGTGACCCTAGATCATGGGCTTGATTCACCAGCAAGTCCACAACATCAGACTTCACCGCCTGGCAGTAAAATCTCACCTGCCGCTCTCCCTACTGATAATCTGTCACATGCCCCTCTCTATGTCAATACCGAGCCAACTAGTAAGAGGACAGGTCAGTAGAACTTTATCATAACTATTTGCACAGCCAATAGTAAAAATTATACATTTCCTTGTGAGTGGAATTTTATAAGTATGCTTTAAATAAGGTTGGAAATACACTATGAGTAAATTAATGGTATTTTCAAATTTATATGAGCATAATACAAGGGCTGTTCAATAAAGAATGATCACAACTTTTTTTTGACAGCGTACCTTTACTCATCCTCATAATATTGATGGTCCTTCTCAAAATAGTCTCCCCTGAATGTGATGCACTTGTCCCAGCATTTCTGCCAGTCTTCAAAGACAAGACCATTTTTTGAGAGATCCTTCAAAATCGCCTCCGGAGCCTTCACCACGGCTTCTGATGATGGATAATGGCTCCCACAAAGGCGTTTCTTCAAGTTAGAGAATAGAAAAATAGACTATAGGGAGGGTGAGGGATGCACTTCACGTTGATTTTTGCAAGATATTCAGCAACAACATTGGCAATTTGCGGCCATCTTTTATTAAGGAAAGCTATAACAATCTGAACAGTACCAATAAGTATTAAGTTTTTTACTAAAATTAGGCAAGTGAGTCAACCTTGTATATACTTTTCTCCACTTACAAGTTTTTTATGAAGACTAATTTCTGGGGACTTCTCCCCTATCGTCAGTTCTGTGGTTGACTGATGATGCATCCGGTGTCTGCATCTGGCTTGGTGTTGTGCTGCCATCTAATGTCCTGGTAAGTTTGATGACATCATCTACGGCGGGAATTTCAAAATTCATCAAGAGGTCCTGTTTTTTCGTAATAAATATGTTTTCCCAAATCTGTAGTTCCAGAGGTTTCTTTGCCTGTTTGATCAGTTCTATTTCTTGTTTTATGTTGTGATTCTCAGACCAAAAGTGATGTGCTACGGCCGACTTGTCCATTTGTTTGAATTTAGTATGTAAGTAGAGTAGAAGAATTGATGTAAGAATGTAAGTGGAGAAAAGTATATACAAGGTTGACTCACTTGCCTAATTTTAGTAACAATGGCACTCCACTTTCTGAAATACTTCTTTTTATTCTATATATTAAGTTTTTTGTTTATCTGTTTTGTAATGTAGCAGAACCTAGCACATATGATGGAATCCACATGGATGGTGAAGATATGGAACAACCTCCTAAATTACCACCTCCACCAGAGTTACCCCCAGATTATCCGCCCCCACCTCCACCTCCACCATCTGAAGAAGCTATGTTGAATGGTGGTCTAGATGCTGGGCAGCAGTACTGTACACAGATGGACATAAATGAGGCTGATGATCGCATGAAGAGATTCTATGGTAAATATACACATAAATATATCTCGAATGTATCTCGAATGTGAGAGCCCATAGTGGTTTACCGGGTAAATATGTGAGTCAATTGGAGAATTTAATGTCATGACAGCAAGTTGGCCATGCTAGCTCAATGGGTAAGGGCGACTGAATGGAAACCAGGAGATCCGTGGTTCAAATCCCAGCTGTGGCATTGAATTTTTCAAGTTGACTCTATCACCTTAGCCTATATATGGCTAGTGTGAAGAAATGATTAATTTCCATCAATTAAGTTAAATAATCATACATGCACATCACAAAGTTTTAATAATGTCCATTATGTGGTTAAGATTGCACTGGGGATGAGAATTCAGATGATAGCATTGACTGTTGCAAGCACACTTGTTTCACATGCATACAGGGTGGAAGACACACACGCACGCACGCACGCACGCATGCACACACGTGCACGCACACACACACACACACACACACACACACATCACAGTAAGGAGACAGCACCGAGCGGTTTGTCTTTGCTCCACATTCGGGAGGTCCGGGATCGATTTCCATGGTTGGTCTGTCTGACACATATAAACATATATAAACAGTCCACTTGATGTAAGTGCATTACGCACACACACGCACGCACGCACACAAAATACCTCTAATGATGACTGGCAAGTGAACAGCAAAGATTGTTATTTTGTGTGAAATTTACAAATGTAACATGTAAGAAGACAGCTTTTTCAGAAAATTCATACAAAAGTTGGTGGGACCAAGTAGAAAAGACACAGAAATTACTGAACAGAGGGAAAACCCGCAACGCAAGATAATAGAAAGTTTTATTATCAAAATTATTGTGAAGAATTAGACACTTGCTGCAAACATTAGAGGGTAATAATGAATCCGAAAAAGTCATGCATTGTCAAGTTCATACAAACACAATACTCAGCATGTTCGTGTCGTGCTTAATTTAATGCGGAGGACCACCTTGATTTTAGCTGTAACCAAGGAAACTGATTTTGTGGACTGTACTCGATAGAGCTGTATTCATATCACTAGATAAATTTATTGCACACGCTACATTTCTTATGAGAATAATCATGAAGAAGACAACAATACATTTAATATTTGAGATAAACTAAAACGGTTCTTTCATTGCAACAACAGCTGCACGCAGCAACACAACGAAGCACATCACATGTCTCAACATGTCTGTAACTATAAAGGAAGAAGAAGCCTCTTTTCTTGCGCGCTGGCGAGTCACATGATCAGCTGGCCGCATAAGCGGCGCCAAGTGAAATATTCATGCGCCCGCTGGAACAAATGACAATAATGGCGCAAACACAGCATAATCCTATTTTACTCAGAGGAGAGCTGATTCCAGAATCAGATTCAGTGAGATACTTTGGGCTCACATTAGATCAACAATTAACATGGAAATGTCACTTTACTTACTTAATAAAGAAAATTTGTCACCGTCTGCAGGAACTGAAACACATAATGTCTTCGAAATCTGCACTGTCTCTTCGCTACAAAAGGCTGATATACACATCTCTGATTAGATTTACATGGTTGTACAGCTGCTCAATAAGAGTTCAGTTTCAGCTTCTCAAATACAAAGAATACACACGTTTCAAAACAGAGGTCTTCGTTTAATCACTAATGCCCCATGGTATGTCAAAAACTGCACTATTCACTCAGATCTCACCTCAACACAGCTTATAAAAGGCTGTGCAAATCGTTCAAACATCACATCAATCATCTGGTTCAACAAATTCCTTCCAATTACCCACCAGATCCAGAAAACAGAAAAGGCACTCAGATTTAAGACTTGTGTAACACTAGCTGGAGCTTAAGTAGTAATACTCTATAATCGGGACTGCCACTGGGCAGAATCCCGGAATCATCTTTCATGTTATTTGTATAAAATATGATCACAAGTGTAATTTATTATGTACACAATAAAGTTAAGAAGTTTATATTTTTTAACCAAAAAAAAAAAAAATGACGCAGTGGCAGGACATAGAATAACTTTTGATAGGAAAACAAGGAGAAGCAAATACTAGAGCTGATACATGGAAGATATTGGAAGATGTAGACACTTAAATTGAGGGTGATTACAGGTTACTTCTAAATGTGAAGGAAACCAGTAAGAAACTGAGAAAAGACCTCAAGATGAATATTGTCACGGCAACAGGCATAAAAGTTTTGGCACAAATAAGAAAACAGTCAGTGGATAACGTTTCATGGTAATAATGAGCCTTGCTAAGCAGTTCATGATAGCGCGGCTATTGTAAACAAGCGCCGGAAAGCAAAGATAACTGAGGTAAAGGACTTGTCAGCATAGATTAAGTTATGCTTCTGGAATGTGATAGAATATTTGGTTTCTTTATTCTTCTGGAAATTTCTGGACTGATAAAGATTGTTCGGGTTCTGGTTTATTTTAGAACAATCTAGAATTACGAATTAGGTATTTAAGGACGTGACGGCTTGCAAAGTGAGTAGTTGTAAACAGAGTGAGTAAGCAGAGTCTGTTGTGTAACAAGAGTGTTGTTGTAAAGAGAGCTGAACTGGACGCTGTTATTATCATCGACCTTGGAAGATTGTGTTGTTATGTGATGTAATGTTGTTACGTGAGAATTGAACAGTGTATCTCTACGGAAATAAAGAACATTTAGAATTTCAGCAAATTGGGCTTTTAATTCTATGAACCCACAAAGTCACAATATCATTAAAGTGGTAAAATGAAATGTGTAGTGTTTAACGCCCGCTTTTACTACATACGGCACCGCAGGCGGTGACACCGATGATACATGAGGTGAAGATGGAGCACCGGTGGAATGAGATGGCGGGGAAACTGGAGGTCCCGGAGAAAACCCGCCCCAGCGCCGTGTTGTCCACCACAAATCTCACTTTGCGGACACCTGGGATCGAACCCGGGCCGCCTTGGTGAGAGCCAAGTGGTCTAACCACTGAGCCACGGCGCGGCCCTTAATTAAAGTGGTAAGTCAATTGAAAAAGGTTGTATGCAAGTTAAAAAGTGAATGAAATAGCTGACATGCTAGCCAAAGAAGCTTCTGTAGGAAAAAGAATAATATAAATCAAAATTCCTAAATCCGCTATCATATGAGAGATAAAAGTGTCATCGCTAGAAGAATGGCAAACCAGATAGACTAACACTACAAAAGGAGCGCTCACGAAATCATACTTTCCATTTGTTGAAAACAGAAATAAATCTTCCAGCAACACCTGAAATAACAGCCATGATCACAGGACACAGCAAAATAAAATCATATTTACATTGATTTAACATCATAAATGTTTCGACCTGTACATGCAACAGAGCAAAGCAACAGTTAATCATCTAATTTATGAATGTGCTAACACAGAACACCATAGCTCTATTCTCATCTAAGAAATAATACTAAAAGGAGGTGCATGGCCAGTTGGTAACCAAAAGGTGACATAGAACTAAAGGATAAAATAGAAAGTAATATAATGAAACTCAGATCATGGTTTTGTTAATAAACACAGATAAAACAGTTGCTATGAGGTTTCATAGTAGCCAAAATAGGAATTATATAACAAATCCACAAATAGAATTAGATGGGGAAATTATGAAGTATCAAGGGGAGACACAATTTCTGGAAGTACAGATAAGTGAAGATTTAAAATGGGGATCACACATAAATGTGTTGACCAAAAAACTCAGTACGGGATGCTATATATTAAATACATTAAAAATGGTCATCAGCACACAGGTTCTCAGGAATGCATATTTTGCTCCAGTCCACAGTCATATTCGGTATGGAATAATATTTTGGAGTATAGCAACTTGCTGGGAAGAGGTATTTAAAATGCAGAAGCGAGCAATAAGAATAATGATGGGTAAGACTAATAGAACGCCATGTAGGGAGTTGTTTAAAACCTTAAAGATTATGTCTGTGTCTATTATGTCTCGCTTAGATTATACTCAAATAGTTTGGTGTACATCCAAACAGTTGTTAACAATATAATGTAGATAGTTGCTACTCTCCGAAGTGCCTTGTAAGACCTAAGCTTCATTTTATTAGTTTACTGTAGGTATGAATGTGTTATTTGATGTACTCAAAGCATGATTGTCAAATTTGCAACTGTAATTTTATAGCTATAATGCCCGGATTCAATCCCACCTATTGGGGTGTAGATTTTAAGTTCTGGCTATAGGGCTGGTGTCCACTCAGCATCTTGATGCTTTTGAGGAGCTGCAATAGATAATGAATCCCAGTCTATGAAAGCCAACTTTCTTGCAGGGGGTTTCGAAGTACTAATCACATCTTCTCCACCTTCCATATTTCGGCATGATCCCAGCATTCGGGTGGCAAGTCTAGGCTAGAGTCGGTCTGTTGCCCTATGGCTTAATTATTATTATTTTTTTATTTTTATTGTACATACATGCTAGAAGTAATATACTACATTCGATCACATAAATATAAACTTTCCGAAAATTCACAGATACATGACTATTGTACACGGCAGAGAGATAATTTACATATTCAACACTGCAGGACTAACCTAACCAAGAAAGTGCACACCAGATTGGAATAATTCTGTATAACAAACTGCCTACCTTGATTAAAAATATAAAAGATCTAAATGTATTTAAAAAAAAAAAAACTTAGGTCATTCTTATTAGTTCATTCATTTTATACAGTTGCAGAGTTCCTGGAAATGTGGTTATGTAAAATATAATAGTTAATGTTAATACTCGCTAACCATGAAAATAATTTTATGTTGTATAGTTTTAGTTAGGAATAGGATTTTACTGTATGTGTTCTTGTAATTTGTATTTGTTTTTTCTTGACGAAGCCATAAAAATGTAATTTGATTTGATTTATTGATTCATCCATTAAAACATGTACATGTTATAGGACACGTCAAATTAAAAACTAAGTACAATATTTATAATTAAGGTAGCTAACTAAATATTTACAAATTTAAAAATTCATCCACGCTGTAGAAGCTATTGGCTCTAAGGAAGTTTAATAACAATTAGTACAAAATTGAATCGAGAATATATTGACACATTGCTATAAACAGGTGAGTGAAGCAATGTGTCAATATATTCTCGATTCAATTTTGTACTAGTTTGTGCTTCACTGTCCATACGCTTCTTTCAAGTTTATACTTTTAATAACAATTTCTTAAATTGATGTTGTGATTCAATCTTTTTTATAGATTCAGGTAGCTTATTGTAAAGATGTAAGCCAGCATATGTGAAACTATTTTCATACATCTTTGTTTTGTGTGACTTCACAAATAAATTATTCTTTGTTCTAGTGTTGTGTATATGAATTTCAGAATTTGTTTTGAATAAACTTAGGCTTGCTCTCATATGTACAAGAGTTTCATATATGTATATACTTGGCAGTGGTAAGATACCTAATTTACTGAAGTATGGCTTACAACTAGTTGTGCTTGAGACATCTGCTATGATTCTAATTATTTTCTTTTGGTATCTGAATACTTTTATACTGTCTTTAGAATTTCCCCAAAAAATTATACCATATGCCAACAAAATGTGTATATATGAAAAGTACACTATTCTCCGAACTTTCAAGCTTGACATGCCTGTAATCGCCCTCATTAAGAAACACATTTTACTAAGCTTTTTCGTCAATGCCTCTATGTGAGTTTCCCAATTTAAATTTTCATTTAGTATTAGTCCCAGAAATTTGATAGTTTGTACGTAATGTATTTGGTCTTGTCCCAGCATTAATTTTGGATACAATTGACTTCCACTCATTTTATTATAGAAGCTTAGGGCTGCTGTTTTCTCCTTACTCAATATTAACATATTGGCACTAAACCATTTTTGAATATATTTTAGATTATTTTCAATATGTACATCTGCCCCTTCCTTATTCACCCCTTTGATAAAAATATTTGTATCATCTGTAATTTTTTCAAGTGCTGAATAAATACTACCACTACTATTAATATCACAATTTTTTAGAAGCTTTTGCAAATTCATTAAATCCCTGAATATCTAGAGAAACTTCATTATAAGTAGTAGGATAATCTATAATGTAAAAGTGTACTGTAATTGTTCTAAAACAATCTGCAATTATCATGCATAACTAGTGTGCAATAAATGTAAAACATAACGTAAATGATGCATGTAATGTTACCAAGGTAACAATATATGAAAGTAGTCTACATGAGGCATGTTCTGTCAGTGTGTGCGTATGTGTGTGTTCCCAAGTACAATACAGGATGGATGTAGGAGGTCAGACTAATTAACTGATGCAAATTAGGTTTAGCTGCCTTTTAACTCTTTAATTAAACTGCATGCATGTGACAGCTGTTAGAATGGGCACATCACAGGTACTTGTGTGCAACAGTGAATAATGCTTCACTAATGTTTGTCTCTTTTATAATGTTTGTTAACTGAAATGAGAATATATCCTCATAAGTGTAAAGTTAATATCTATAGCCATGGGATGCAGTCAATGCAAAGGTGAGTTTAAAGGTAGATTTTCTTAATTGTATGCAAAGCAAGGTGATGGAAAGAATTTTGAAATATTGGCTCAGAATATGGAATTTCACAACTTACAGAAATTTGTATCAATCAGAATTTTTTCAGCTTTAATGGACAGATCTATGAACAGAAAACGGGCCTAGCTATGGGCAACCATTGTCTCCCTTCTTAGCAGATTTATTTGTGAGTGCTTTTGAAATACATATCACAAAAACTTTTCCAAGTTATTTCAAAGCTTGGTATCGTTATGTTGATGACATTTTTGCAATAGTACCTAAAAAACTCATACAAGATGGTCTTAGACTTTTCAATATACAAAATCCAGCAATAAAATGTACATTGGAAACAGAAGAGGATGGTGTGCTCCCCTTTTTGGACATCAAGATAAAAAAAAAAAAAAGAACAAACTCACTTTTGGTATTTACAGGAAACCGACACACACAGATAATTATATTAAGAACAACAGTTTCAACCCAAAACAGCACCAACATGTCATTTTCAACAGTTTAATCTTTCTGATGATCAACTTTCCACTAAACAGAGAAGATTATCAAGAAGAATACCTACACATAAAAGAGTAGCTATGTCCAACAGTTTCAACCCAAATTTAGTGGACAAAACAGTTAACAAACTCAACAACTCGTTGTACATAAATGATTTGCTAATTGCCATTAATTCCACAGATGTTAGAATAGAATAGAATAGAATAATTTATTCGTCATAAACATTTACACTGGTTGGGCAAGAGCCCAGTAAACAGATGACTCGTCAAGATTAACATTAGAAATACAAGAGAATATATCAAAAACAATTAAAGATAATATGTACAGTGATGCTTAAACAATTATGTGCAAATGCAATCTTGTAGTTGCTACATTGGTCCTAGAGACTGTCTGCCATATATTCTCTTACTGTATAATATGCTTTTTCAGCAAGAGTCTTTTTTAATGTGTTTATTTTATTTGCAGATGACACTAACATCCTAATAAAAGGAAACAATTAAGAAAGCGTACAGACCAAACTCAATGATACTCTATGTAAACTGCACACATGGTTTCAGACGAATGAACTAATTATAAATAAGGATAAGACTGTTGCCATTTCATTCCATACTTACCAAAATAGAAATGTGGTCAAACCTCCAATAATATTTGATAAAACAGCCATTAGCCACAATAATGAAACAAAACTTTTGGGATTACATATGAATAAGAACATGAAATGGACCACACATATTCAACATTTAATAAATAAACTGAGTTCCATTTGTTATTTGCTTAAACATTTGAAAAGCTTAATAAATTTAGCAGCATTGAGAAATATATATTATGGTTACTTTCACAGTCAGTTACAATATGGTGTAGTGTTCTGGGGGGAAATCAAATCAAATCAAATCAAATCAAATTTATTCACCATAAGATTTCCAATTACAGAAATATCGGCTTCGTCAATACAATTTTACATTACAGATTAACAGTAAACACATGATCGGATAAACAAATAAGGTGATAGTATTTACAATTGCAATATATATAATACATATGTCTAACAAAATTGATTCACTGTTCATCAAGGTATTCATTTACTGAATAAAAACATCTTTGTATTAGATACTTCTTTAATTTCCTTTTAAATATTGTTAAATTTGGTAATTCTTTGAAATATTGAGGAAGTTTGTTGTACAATTTAATACAGTTATAGTGTATACTTTTTTCATATAGGGTTCTCTTATGCCCTGTAACATGAAGATGTGATTTACCTCTAGTGTTGTGACTATGTATTTCAGTGTTTGTGACAAAAATATTTAACTGTTTATGAGCGATCACCAGCACCTCATAGAGATATATAGATGGAACTGACAGAATATTCAATGATCTGAAATAAGGTCTACAACTTGTGGTACTGGAAAGATTCATCATTAAACGTATGGCCCTTTTTTGTATTATAAACATTCTTTTCGTATAGCTCGTCTTTCCCCAGAATATTATGCCATAGGATAACTGCGAGTGAAAGTAGGCAAAATAGGCTATTTTAAGCACATCAAGATTGACTGATGATCTTAAAGTATATAGTGCAAAACAAGTTTGACATAGTTTTTTGGATAAAGCATCAATATGAGTTCCCCAATCTAGATTACTATCTACCCAAACTCCAAGAAATTTAATTTTATCTGTACTAGTTACTGATTCATTCCCTAAGCATATATTAGGGAAACTTACATTTTTGTTGACTTTATGATGGAAACCTACAGCGATGCTTTTGCTCTTATTAATAATAAGTTTATTGTCTTTAAACCAATTTGAAACATAGTCTGTTACCCCATCAACGTTTGCTTTGAGTTCTTGTTTGTTTTTCCCAGAAATGAGAACACTGGTATCATCAGCAAACAGAGTAAATTTAGTATTAATGCATTGGTTGTTTTTGGCCAGGTCATTAATATACAATAGGAACAATAAGGGACCCAATACCGAGCCCTGCGGAACTCCATATTTAATGTTTTTTACACTAGAGCGAGCAGCTTTAATCTCCTTCGAACCATTTACTACATATTCAATTTCGGTTAACTGCTTTCTATTTATTAGGTACGATTTAAACCATTCAAATGGAACTCCTCTGATACCATAATTATACAACTTGTGTAATAATATATCACGGTCGACTAGATCAAAGGCCTTTGACTGATCAAGAAATAGTCCCATGCATTGATTCCCGCTGTCTAGATTTTTAGTATATCTTCAATAACGTTCCGTAGTGCTGAGTTTGTTGATTTCCCTTGCTGGAACCCGTACTGCACTTTCGATATAATATCATATTTATTTAGAAATGCTAAGACTCTATTGTACACCACCTTTTCAATTACTTTAGAAAAAACTGATAAAATAGATATTGGCCTATAATTTTCACAATCAGATTTAGAACCCTTTTTAAACAGTGGTTTAATTTTTGAGACCTTTAGATTCTCAGGGAAGTGACCTTCACAGAGTGATATATTTATAATATGACATAATGGTTTAACCAGATGCACAGCGGAATTTTTTAGAAGCATATTAGAAAACTCATCTAGGCCAACAGATTTTTTGGGTTTCATACTTTTAATAATGGAGAGTAGCTCTGCTTCTGTTGTTGGTAAAAAATATAAAGATTCCCGAATTTGATTATTTTGGGAAATTAAGCACGAATTGATAGCTACGTTTTTCCTCTTTCTAATGAGTTCTGCAATGGTCGAAAAATATTGGTTAAATTCATAAGCTACCATTAATGGATTAGATACTTGCCTACCATTTATATTCACACTAAAATAGGCAGATAGAGTCTTTAAACTTCAAAAAAGAGCGATAAGGATACTAAGTGGGGTGGATAACAGAACATCTTGCAGGCCATTATTCAAAAAACATCAAATATTACCTCTAGCATGTATGTATATTTTGGAATTAGTGATCCATGTAAAACAAAATAAACTACAAATACAAAATTACAAAAATGCTGATATTCACAAATACAATACACGTCAGAAAGATGACTTTCACATTCAAAGTTGTAGAACGGAAATCTTCAGGTCTAGTGCTATCAATAAAGGTATAAGATTATACAACAGGCTACCAGAAAATATTAAACAAATGATCAGCCTTATACATTTTAAAAAGGGAGTAAAGCTCTTTTTACTGCAACATTCATTTTATTCTGTAAAAGAGTTTTTAAATATTAATTACTTTTAAGTGATTGTAAACAATGACAGTGGACATTAATGTAATTTTTATACTATGATATGTCTGATATCAATCAAAAGGACAAATTAAATTGAATTAAATCATATAGCATTTCTCTATAGTCTTTATATAGTTTATATTTATTTGCTTTTTCTATTTTAGAATTTTGTTGTATTCTGTATCTGTTACAGTTTTTAGTCTTATGTAACTTTTTACATTTATCTTTGTATCTTGAACTGACGTGTCCTATAACATATGTATTATGTTCCAAAGGATGAAATAAATACAAATACAAATACAAAGCTAAGAAAATAAAAAATCACCACCCTAGAACCTACAGGAGCAAAAGAGAAAAAAACTTTTTAAAAAATTTACCTTACATTCATCAGCCTATAATAAATTCCAAAAAATCTTATAAAACACAACATAATTCTTGCACCTCAAAATAGGTTTAATATCAGAAATTTGTTAAAAGCCCCCCCCCCCCCAAAAAAAAATTCAATTACTACCAAAGAGAAACCAGGAATCTATGAGATCAAATGTGAAACTTGCCCTAAAATTTATATAGGAAAAACAAAAAGAAATATTGACATCAGAACTAAAGAACATATAAGAAACATAAAATGGTGAAACAGAAAAATGAGCAGTGGCTTTTCATTTTTTCAATACTAGACATGCCATCAAATTGGAAACATCTCTAATAAAATACGTTAATCACCCCATAGACCTTTCCATATGGAAAAAAATCTTCATTAACAAAAATCGTCATAGAGTCATGAATTTTGAAACTCCACCACCGGACATCTTTGACAAGTACACCATACCATCTATCGACGGTGTGGAGAACGAGGAAATCACTACAATTTGCACTAGTCGAGTTTCAGCTGATAGGAGCAAGAGCTCTTGAAACATGTCCTGTGAAAAAACAGTGTGAGTGAAGCAATGTGTCAATTTCTTCTCGATTCATTTTTGTACTCACCATAATATTCATTTTTCTTAGTTTTAGTGTTGTATGAATACTTTCTGTTCTGACTGCATGTGCTTAACTTGATTCACCAATTGGTTTACTCTTAAATTTAAGCTTATCATAAGATCATGACATGTAGAAAGAAAAAGCAAAAAGTTGCACTAATATATGCAAGAAAGGGTTCAGAGAATTATATAAGTTGTGATTATTTTGTTATTAGGAATTATACCTCGAGAAAAACAACAGGAGATCAAAACTGTTCGGATTGTGAAAAGGGAATCTGAGAGAAGACAAAGGGATCGGGACAGAAGTGGTAACATTGGTATACCCCTAACAAATGGAAATGTAAGTGGAAAGCGAGTCACAATATTGGAAGATGGGGAGACGGAGATGTCGCAGAACTTAGCAGAAGTAAGTGCTATACATTAATGAGCAATACTCAGAGAATTTGTATGTGATATGAATGAAGAGCATTAAACTCCTAGACAAACATTTTGAGATAAGGAATCCATTTCACACTTCCACACAATAGGGCATAAAGGTTTAATACATACATACATTTATTTGCATTCCTTAGAACCTACAATTTGTCTTAACAAAAGGATGTGGAACATGTCAAAATGTTTATACAATATTTACAATATAATTTGCAGGATTAATATTATTTAAGATAAAACTATTAAGTGCATAAATTAGATATAAAATGCACTAACAGTATAAAATGAACGGTCAAGAAGATATTCCTTTAGCTTAATTTTGAACACTTTATCAGTACAGCTCCTTAACTCATTTGGTTACATATTAAATATCTTTATACATTAGTAATGCACTTCTTTTTGAACACACATGAGGATAGTTGACACATGGAGTACGAATCTGGATCTTGTATTGATATTGTAGATGTCGGAATTAATACTTTTTTCTTTTTTATGTAGAAGGTCATCAATGTGTACATGTATTCCCCAGTAAAGGTTAATATTTCTAAGTTTCTGAAAATGCTTCTACATGATGATCTTGCATGAAAGCGTGATATAATTCTGAGGGCCTTCTTTTGTAAGTTGAAAATTCATTTTGAATTTGTAGAACCTCCCGCAAAAAATTATACCATATTTCATTACCGAGTGGAACTATGCACAACTGGCCAGTTTTAGTGAGTGTCACTGAAGGAGGACAAAAGTCGTAATGCATAGTATGAAGAGAAAATGGTCAGCAAATCATTGACACATCTCACAGACAAAAAAGTAGAAGTAACTTGTTTGTAACAATTGAATTCATTTTCTAGTTCATTTCTTTTTTATATTTCAATACAGGCACATCCTCAGCCTGAAAATTTATGCTAAGTGAACAGGTTTATTTTGATTACTTAAGTAGTGGAAGTCAATCTAACACATATTGTAATGAAATGGGATTAAGTTGTCATGAAGATACCTGTTACATTACCTTAAATATGAAAAATACTTATTATTTTAATTTTTTATTCTCTAGGAAATCAGCTAATCAATGTATGTTTTATAATTAAGAACCCATCCCAACAACAAGCAATTGATCAGCACCATATTTCAATACATACTCCATTTTTCAAAATGAAATGAAACTTGCTTCTACGTTTTGGAAAAGGAAAGTTTTACACATTTCATTTCTCAATTTGAACAAATGTAAACAGCAGGTAATTAAGAAAAGAGTTGCACTTAACTTTGTCAAACTTTACTTGCTCTAGCTGCTTACTTAGAAAAATACTTTTGCTGACTGTTTAGTGAACTTCAAGTTCAATTGGTGGAAAGATAAACTTGTTTTCTTCTTTGTACACATAAAAATCCACAAAGTGACCTCTGAATGTTTAATGAATATTTTGCAAATAACCCACTGTTTTATATTCAATACTTTCAATAATTGTACATCCTATATAAATTAATAAATATATTTTATCACTGTTTGACATTCAAATTTATCCATTTCCTGAAGAAACCTCAACTTGGCATTTCCATTAATATTCCTTCATTTGTTTGTTATAATGCTACAAAATAAATGTTGGGACATCTGAAGTGTCATATTTGAGAATTTTCCAAATTCTCTTACACAACATATCTAAAATAAAAATTGATTGTGATTGCAGAAGCAACAGCTTGGTCCACTTGAAGAAGAACCACATGATCCTCTGAAACTAGGTCAGTTTCCAGAAGATTCAGAGATTGGAGAAGAGGACCCAGTCATGCTGCAATTTCAGAGGTCAATGTCTCTACCCAGAGGTTTTGGTAAACGAGAACGACTGGGTTATCAACAACCACCTCTCCCTCCTGTAAGAGTACCTTCGCCACGTAGTGATAGTGTTACTGTGCTTCGCAACCTCATGATCAACCGCCACAGAGTCAGGGTGAGTTACTGATAATGTTGGTTATGTCAATAGCTGTATGCATTAGATACTGGGTTGTAATAGTTCTAGAAACTGCTTATGTGTTGTTATATAGCATGACAAAGTCCTGGGAAAGCACAGGAAAAAATATTCTTTTATTGGAATTTTCTGCTTTTTTAGTTAAGAGATTGTAACATAGTGTCAAAACTCTCGTTTTAAGAGGGTTATTCATAATAACTTCGAGGGTGTAAATAATAACTTCGGTAGACAGATACAACAAATGACTCAAATTAACAAATAAAGAATGCCCATAGCGAGAACACACAAAGTTGATCAAAATTGCTTCTAACTCACTCTGAATGCTACTTTGAATCAACAGTTATACCAAATCTTGTAATTAATCCTGTCCTTTAGATAACCCAGAGGAAATAATTGGGTGGTCTCAGAAACTATTTGTAGTTGGTTTATTAATACTCGTCACTTATTTATATTTATGAGAGACTAGTTTCAAAGGCATTTGCCTCCATTTTCAATCTCTTTCCAAACACATATAACTAATAGGCCAACAAGTCTTGAGGAATAAACAATTTGAGGTTAAGTGTGGAACAAACAACGGGAAAATGGATACAAATAAGGTAGGATTTGGACTTTTATCTTTTGAAAACAAACATGAAATAAAACTTTTCGGAAAATTACAAGAAAAAAGGAGAAAAATTGCAGCTGACATAAGGTTCATAAATATGTGTATAAAGAAAAAAGTAGTGCCTAATTTCGTCAGAAAAGTAGTAAAATTTGATAATAATAGTGGACAACAAAAAGCAGCAGAGAAAAAAGTGCTAGAAGTTGAAAAGAACAAACACTACAGAAATAGAAATACATTAGAAATAAAATTGTACCATTTGCATCAAAATTGCTCCTAAATTTTTGCTCCGAGTTCAACAGTACAATCTGTTTTCTCCTATCATGTCAGGTTATTGAGAAAATTTAGAATTCATATTTCATAAAATCTCAAAGTAGGGCATGGGAAGTTTCTATTGCTTACAAAGATGTACACATTATTTGTAACATGTTTCGAAAGCATAATAACTTCTTAAGAAACAGTAGGATACTGGATAGTTTGTCATGGTTAACTTTTTTTTACTGAAAATAGTGAATAGGAGTTCTGCAAGATTAGATTCTAGCTTTGCACAGTGTCTCTCGTAAGATATTGAATAAAATGGGTGACTAATGACAATGCAGCTAAGTTTGTATTCATCAGATAGCAATATAAATATCAAAATCATTATTTTTAACTTCACCCAAGTGATTTGACTCTACTAAAAATCAAAACTGGGCCTGAAGACTACAAGGCAAGCTTGTTAACATTACTTATACTAATGTAGATATCACTTTAGTTCACGAATTCTCTGAATACAAGCAAACTGGAAAGCTGACTCTTAGCTGTTCTGTTATTACTTTCATAACATTATAAATTGTAAGTTTATCTATACAGATTGTTCCAAAAAGATACTGAACGATTATAGCCGTTACGTAGTTTATAACTTAACTAGTCCGAATTTTGGTGTCGCAGCTTCGAAGTTCTGCTAGGTATAATTTTATGTAGCATTAAATATTACATGATTTTGTGATTAGGCAGCGTAGGAAGCACTGGTGTGTGAACCTCAAAAGTTGTTATTGTGACGCACCAGCCACGAAAACAAAAGCATTGCTCCTTGCTCTTTATCAGTGATCCTAATGGGGCAAAGGGCTGTTACTTGTGAAAAAGTTGACTAATAACTCAAGACAGTTGCAAGATTGCTCTTCAGTGTAAAACTACACATTCCGTCCTAACAGAGAGGATTTTGCGCATACTTAGATAGCAAATCCAAGCAATAGGAGCGCTATACGAACGTTGAAATGACAGATATGGTTTTGATGGAAGAGCTGAAGGAAGTTCAACGAACAATTAATTTAGTTTCATTAAAAACATGAATTGTAAAAATAATTACATCAATGAAAAAAATTATTTGATTAACTTCAGAGCACTTTATTATGATCTTAATTGTACAATAATTTCAACCACTTACTATAAATATCAACAGCTGCCTTTTCAGTTACAAATACTTTATTTAGTTAAATCAAACACGTGAAATAAAATGCTCGTCTCATTGTATATTTAGTTTTTGTTAATTTATCTACAATTTTTTGATGTTTTCTGTTCTGTTTATCATTTTATGCTTCTATCCTCAACCTCACTAACATTAACTTCCCTCTAAAAGGTATAAGTTGCATATGTCCACCGGCTTATTTGCCAACATGGACTGCTATAACGGAATTTTGGAACACGTTAAACACTCATAAGCAATAAT
Source organism: Mantis religiosa (assembly GCA_030765055.1). Taxonomy (NCBI): domain Eukaryota; kingdom Metazoa; phylum Arthropoda; class Insecta; order Mantodea; family Mantidae; genus Mantis; species Mantis religiosa. Next base: position 23,816,433 of record CM060958.1, read on the forward strand.
TAAGCAATAGCTTCTTAATGCGGTTTCATAAGCCAAAGAAATTCTTAATGGTAGCAAGCTACTGTGGAGTATGCCAGTATGTTTACAACAGCTACAGCACGTGGCATGGCATGTGACCTATACCTGCGAACTCCGACAGTGTGAGGCACTCGTGGTTGTTCCTGTCACTGCCTAATTCACACTCATTCTGGAGCATTTTTTTATGCGGCTCTATTGGCGGTAAAAACTATCTATATGTGTCACATAGAAGCTGAGCAACCACTTCTATATGTTCGTTCAGTGTCATTTTGAAACACCCTGTATAGAAGTTTGATCAATAACCATGTGTTGCTTGTATTTTAATTGGCATGTCTGTATGCCATTGTGCTTTTTATGAGTGAATGTACATCTATCAATGTTGTACAGTTTCCTTGTGTTTATTTTTAAGAATGTAAATTATTCAGAAAGCTGATATGTAGAGCATGAAGGCATATTTATTTAGTATTTTGTTGATTACATGAAAAATAGAAAAAGGTTAAAGAAAATCAAAACATTTTTAAGTGAAGTAGGTCAAAGTATGTGATAAGAAAACAGGGTGATTATCAGCAAATGGACTTTATAACAATGTCTCAATATTGATTCAATGCAATGCAATGAGTTAAAACAGTTTTCAAAGCTTCCTAATTTTATAATGGTTCTACAAATTTCAATTTAAACTTGATCACTCATCCTGATTATATCTGTCTCGCCTCAGCCCCCCCCCCCTTCCAGTTCTGTTTAATGCCCCTGGTGATTTGAGTGTGAGAGTAGAACAGATTGATGGAGGAATGAACATGGCTTCCTGTACCTTGACTGTGTAGCTAATATAACTATAATTCAAGAAAAAACATTGCATGCAT